>OY759245.1:3092845-3773190 GCA_963662185.1 Eilema griseolum
GCAAATATTTGTTTGCATGAATATGTATATTTGCATTGGTCTGGGTGTTTGTATGTATAATATGTATGTATTTACAACAAAAAAAGGTATCTAAGTATGTTTATCCGCATTCTAGATCCCATAACACAAGCTAGTTAAGCTATGCTTACCATGGGTCTAGATAGCGTTGTGTAGAATGTTGTAGAATATTTATTTATTTTATTCAACACAACAACAGTTCTTTTGTAAAATATAAATACTAACATTGATTTAAATATTACTAACAAAACAATGGATTTTAATTAAAATTACATATAGGTTTTTTTTTATACCACTTAAGTGGCAGACAAGCACACGGCCCACCTGATAGAAAGTGGTTACCGTGGCCTATGGACGTATACAACACCAGGGGTGTTATACTCTCGCTGCCGACCACTACGTCCCCTAATATTATAAGGCTGAAGAGTTTGTTAGTTTGTTTGTTTCTTTGTTTTAACGCGCTAATCTCAGGAACTATTGGTTCGAATTGAAAACATATTTTTGTGTTGATTAGTCCAGTCCGTTTATCGACGAAGGCTATATATCATTTCGCTATTACTTAAGGGAGCGAAGCAGTAATAATTATTGTCAATAAATCCGGTAAATCTCCATACATTATTTCAATTCAATTTAATTTATTTATTTGTGGATCATAGGTTTGTGTATAGTTCTTATTAAATATATTTAGCACAGTATTGTTTGTAAACACATTCTAAATAACCATTGGAGTCAAAGAAATATTTTTATTTATTTACATAACATAACATAAACTCACGCCTATATCCCCGAAGGGGTAGGCAGAGGTGCTAGCACGCACATTTCACCAGCTTACGTTTAGGTCCCAATGTAGGCGAGCCTATTGCCATTAATTGTGTTCTAGAATGAGGTCGTGTAATTGAAGTTGCCAGACCTTCCCTACAAACAAATACCTAGTAACGAACTGCTACAAGGTTATGTTCTTCTGGTACTTGAATTTAAATTCATATTGCTATTTATTTACATATTTATATCCCAAAGCAGATGCAGATCTGCATTATTTTTACCATTGACACTCGACTAAGAGCCCGCGATTCTTCTATAATAGTGAAGAAAACTTTGAAAATCCATCGCATTCTAGTATTACTTACGCCATTTGTATTTTACGTTCAATAAAAATAATAATTAGCGGTATAGCTGTCGATATTACGACTTCTTTCACGAGTATGCGGTCCTGGTATTTAGGAGCCATAATCATATTTTTATAATTCCCTCGAGCGCGCAACGGTACTATAGTCCCTATAAATAAAAAATATTTCTATTTCTTTTCAACACGCGAGCCATTATGACTTTTTCTCTTTCTATTTGAGTATTTAAATACATACTTTGTGCAGTTTGTGCTTTAAATGCGATAATAACAGTTCGGACCCTATTAAAAGTTCAGTTCAGTTTCAGTTCAGCATTTTTTTTTTATACCACTTAGCTGACAGACAAGAACACGGCCCACCTGATGGAAAGTGGTCACCGTGGCCTATGGACGTGTGTAGTACCAGAGGACTTACACTGTAAGTACAGAGTGTCTGTGCCGTTAGTGTAGAAGACAAAGCAGGGCAAGCCTTTAGTCTTCCCACTGACAGCACACACTTTCCACAACACGAAGTTATTATGGCCGCGGTATTCTGTAGGGTGGAGGTACTTCCCTAGTCGGACTGCTCAATTGGACAGAAATACCGTCGTGTCCTATGGTCCTACCTCCTTAAAAAATAATGAGCAATAATTGATCAATTACCGTGGTGCTTGCAATAGCGCCGAAATATCGGAAACTTTTTTATTGCGTGCGAAAGCCGCGCCGTCGTTGGGAGAGGTTATAGCTCTGTAGTAATGTGTACCTATTAAATATTTATACCTATTAATAAGAAAAGATATACTCGTTTCTAATAGGATCAAGAAATGTATTAACATCCAGTGGACAAGCTAACTTGAAGCTTCTACTTATTTTAGATATTCATAATAGATCCCCTAGTCATCTTAACCGTATTTATTGCACCTCCCACAAACTCAATACGCAGAACACTTACATATTACTCAGTGGTAATCTGTATCAACTTACTGAGAAATAATCTTTCATACCCTCTCTATTCCAAGAACGCATCAAAGGGATTCTTACATACACTGCGCTATTAATACTGCGGATGCAACAAGAGTTGTAACACTTCTTATTGTAACGTAGATACGCTTATTAATTTAGGTATTTTAAGAACTACGAGTTTAGCAAAAAAATTATGATTTATTTATTTATTTATTTATTAATCAATAAATAAGTACAACCACATTACATGTATTACACAATTCACACAAAATTCAATTATTGGTAAAGTCTCCGATACTTACATAAAACAATTACGGTGTACATAACATGATTGGATTGGTTTTTAAATAAAATTACATATAGGTATTTTTTTTAAACCACTTAGGTGGCAGACAAGCACACGGCCCACCTGATGGAAAGTGGTTACCGTGGCCTATGGACGTATACAACACCAGGGGTGTTATACTCTCGCTGCCGACCACTACGTCCCCTAATATTATAAGGCTGAAGAGTTTGTTAGTTTGTTTGTTTCTTTGTTTTAACGCGCTAATCTCAGGAACTATTGGTTCGAATTGAAAACATATTTTTGTGTTGATTAGTCCAGTCCGTTTATCGACGAAGGCTATATATCATTTCGCTATTACTTAAGGGAGCGAAGCAGTAATAATTATTGTCAATAAATCCGGTAAATCTCCATACATTATTTCAATTTTATTTATTTATTTGTGGATCATAGGTTTGTGTATAGTTCTTATTAAATATATTTATCACAGTATTGTTTGTAAACACATTCTAAATAACCATTGGAGTCAAAGAAATATTTTTATTTATTTACATAACAACATAAACGCACGCCTATATCCCCGAAGGGGTAGGCAGAGGTGCTAGCACCCACATTTCACCAGCTTATGTTTAGGTCCCAATGTAATAGATGGCGAGCCTATTGCCATTAACCGGGCACTTATAAACCTGCAATAAATACACATATAACTTCGAAAAGCATCGAAAAGTCATTGGTGTGGACCTGGGATCGAACCCGAGACCTCGTCTCAGCAGTTTTTATTTATTTATTTATTCTTGGTTACATTAAAGTGCGCTATGTCCTACCATGGAATATGGTGTACACATTAAATTTACATAAGCAATCAAATAAATAATAAATACCTTACAATGTCATGCGAGAGAATTATCATTGTGGAATTCGTCAATGGTAGTAAGCAAAGTTTTTATTAGTTTACACCTAAATTAAGGTAATATTTACCAATCGGATCTTCTCAGGTATCTTGTTGTAAATAGAGGTTGCCATACAAAACACAATGCGACATAACAACTGGATTTTACTTGGCATGACTTTTACGTTAAGCTAAGTTATCCTCACGCCTAGTACCAGGTGGATTAGCGATAAATAAATGAGGGTTGTCTTTCACAAATGAGATGGGGTGGTCCAAATTCTACTCTGCTGGGAACCACGCGGCTAATAATCTTATAAGCAGAGAAATCTGAATCCTCCTGAAAGCTCTATGTAATTAGTGAACATATCCACAGTTTCCTAATAAATCCATACCATATGTGTGAAAACTACTAATATTATAAATGTAAAAGTAAATCTGTCTGTCTATATGTTACGCTTTCAGGCCTAAACCACTGTACCAATTTAGATGGAATTTATTATAGGGGTAGAGTAGACCCTGAGAAAGGACATATTATGCTATGTTTTATCGCGATAGCCGACATCCACGAGGGCGGAGTCGTGGGCAACAGCTAGCTGATACATATCTTATAAAACTAAAAATATTGTTTGTTAAGTTGTTTTGTTTCCGTGACGTTTTATATTATTATATTTTACAAACTCCTGTTGTCTGCATATTTTTGTGACAAAATTATATTACTAAAAAATAATTGGGTACCTAGTTTTATTTAGCATGCAGTATTTACTTTACCTATAAAATTATTTGTCACACTCGATTTACAAACAAATTAATGTAATTTTCTATAGTTTGTAATAATGTAAACAAATGTTGATAAATCATAATAAATAAATTAAAACTAAAGGTAACTATTTCAAAAATTTGTAAATTAAAATAGTGGCCAGTTTCTTGTCTCATGCATTACCTGCTTACTGTACAAAGAATTTTCATTTTTACCTCTCATGTTATTTAAATTGGTGCACAAATGTATTTAGTAGAACTACGGTACCCCAAGAGTTACAAGATATGATTAACGATGTTTCAGCACTTTTAACTGGTTTTCTTTATTTGTTTTTTCACCTGGCGTGTCGAGACGACACTTTAAACTTATAAGAGAACTAAGATACCTTATTAAATGCACAGAATTTTATCGAATGCCCAAGTCCATGTCCAGCTTTATGATGCAATGTATCATTCGGATGCAGTCGTTGAACTCCCGTACTGATTTTTATACGATGCAACTGATTATGTAGTATAGTAATGTCATTCATTGAAATTCATTGAAGACTCTCCAGTGAACTGACTTGTCAGATTTGATTAACTGCACTCACTGCAACCGTTAGTAACTCAAGAGACATTAGATTGTATGGAAGTGAATATATTTGAGAGTAAAAAAACATCGTGTCTCATTTTGTATGTGAAGTATCTTATTTTTTATGAGAGAGTGTTACTGTTTTAGTAATTTTATTACGAATTACTTTACTTTACGCTCATGTGCGTGATAATTTTAACACTACAAAATTGAAAAATATATAAGAGCTTTTTTACGAGTGCACACTTCCGCCACATAATAGTAATATAAATTATCTCAAAACCACTGAAATTCACAAAAACACAAAAAGCTAGTCACAGAAGTCTCACTCACACGTCTAACGCATCTTCGTGATACACATCCTCAGCTTGGTATCCATTCCCGTCCTGATAGCAGAGTACCAGGGCACCAGGAGAGCACAGGAGTAATGCGGCATAGGCCGCGGCTGCGAGCGGCGCGCGCATCGCGACTGAGTGCGCGCGCGCGGTTATGCGTTCGAGCAATGATATCCAAAGTTATACTTGTGTGTATACTTATACACTGAATGATATAATGCTCCCTGTTACGTCATTTCCATTACTGGGATCAATTTTTACGCTGAAATAGGAGATTGATGAAAGATCGTTTAAGTAAATCAAATATATAATAATAATATTATACATATAATAATAATATTTCATTTATTCAGAACAGTGATACAGTGAGTGGCCAGCTGCTTTCCTAGATAGACTACAAATAGCCTGTGTTAAGGAGTATATAAATAGTCGAGTCATTCTTCATTTCATCCTTTTATTTTTACCATACATGCAGTTTACCAACATATATGTGTAGGTGTATCGTTTGTGTACCTGCTACTTTAGTACTAAGTGTAAGCCATGTCTTATAACAGTTGCTTCTCAATATATTTATGATAATATCTTATATGTACGAAAATATCTGAAGTACACAATTTTAATACGAGAAACAAGAATAAACTAGTTGTACCAAAACTTGGGCTTCACAAGATTGATTCATTTGTAGGCAGCTGTATAAAAATATTTAATAAAATTCCTCAGGATTTGATTAATATGCCAATAAATAAATTTAAAATAGAAGTGAAAAAAACTTTAATGAGTAAAGGTTACTGTAAAGTGGATGAGTATCCTAATGATGTTAATGCGTGGTCAACATAAGTCTCTTGCTTGCTCGCACAAAATAAATTGTAAACTAAAGCAATTTAAATAAAGAAATGTAATCTAGTTCTAATATAGTTCGCTGAGTTTCTTGCTGGTATCTTCTCAGTAGAACTAATCTACCGAACCAGCGAAAGAATTATTTTCCAATGGTATATTTGTACATTATTTAATATTTTTATATTATTTCTTGACATACCTAATTGTAAAATTTTGACGTTCATATGTGCTCTTTATGTGCCTAAACTGAATAAATGAAATTGATTCTTTGATCAGTATCAGAATAAACGGGATATTTACCATGTTTCATTATTTTGAGTTACCGATATTTCGGCGCTGTTGCAAGCACCATGATCACGGAGGAACTGGAGTAGTGGCGGTGAACAAAGAAAAAGTTTTTCCTAGGAGTAATTATATCGATCTACCATCTTTCGAGTTCTTTTACTACG
The DNA here is from genome assembly GCA_963662185.1 of Eilema griseolum. Classification (NCBI taxonomy): domain Eukaryota; kingdom Metazoa; phylum Arthropoda; class Insecta; order Lepidoptera; family Erebidae; genus Eilema; species Eilema griseolum. Next base: position 3,099,049 of record OY759245.1, read on the forward strand.
CGTATCTGCACTACTATTGGTTTCACTCTCACTACAAACTCGAACCCGATCTCGATCACGTTCACGATATACGATGCTCACTGTATCCACTCGCGATTTTGTTTTAGCTTGTTCCCGGTTGTTTTTGCAAAGACGGACCACTGGATGGCAGACGTTCGGCAGTTGAAACCCATCCTCACGATTGAAATTTTTATACTTTTTTTATTTCAATTGCTTCCCTAACCAGTCAGTGACCATGATAGTTTAAATACCTATATTGATTCTTTGATTCTGAAGTAAGTTATTAGACTTATTAGATAAGTTTTTATTGTATAGTTAGCATAATTTTATTTAAATTTGTAAGTAATTGTATATTAGATAAGTTAGAGGAAGGTTATAATATTTTTCATACACATAGGAGTGGGAGATCAATCGAATGCGATTCGAACCTATATTGACCAACATTGAAAAAAGAAAATTAGTAACCGGTTTCTAATAGTTTAGTAAACAAATTATTGTACCGTTTATCGTAGACATCTAAATAATATAAATTAGTATAATTTCTAAAAGAAGAATTGTTCTAGGAAAAAAATCTAGAACAATTTTTCTTACTAAGAAAGAAAGCAAGGCTATGCCAAATTTTATTAAAGTCGTTCAGCAGTTTAAACGTGAAATAGTACCAGACAAGCAATATCATTTAGTATAAGTAATCTAAATCTAAAGATTAAATAGCAGAAATTTAAACAAAATCGCCAAAAATGTCTATTAAAATATGAATCATAAAAATAGACAGAAGCTCTACAAACTTCATTAGATTAAACTCGCGGAACAACTTGGAACAACAACGAAAAGAGAAGAAGTTTAAAAATATTTCATAGCTATTTATAAAACCTAGGCTTTGTTCGTTTTTAGTCTAGTTAGTCCATTCATTGTTATGCGGACGACAGTACCGGGGACACGTGTTACACGGGCCGTGCAAATATCCCTCAGTCCGAGGTGGAGAAGAGTCGCGAACAACTTGTGTCTAAAATCGAGACTACTCTCTTTGGAGTATCCAATTGGGGACGACTTCAGTCAGTCCAATTCAACCCCACTAAGACACAAGTATGTGTATTCACCGCTAAGAAAACCCCATTCATTGTAGCGCCGCAATTCCTGGGCACACCGCTTACCATCTCCTCGAGTATCGGGTTCCTTGGTGTCGCTATCTCCAGCGACGTCCAATACCGAAGTCATTTGCAGGACAAGGTTAAGTTGGCATCAAGAAAACTCGGAGTGCTCAACAGGGCGAAGCAGTAATTCACTGCGGGGCAGCAACTCCTTCTTTATAAAGCACAGGTCCGGCCTCACATGGAGTACTGCTGTCACCTTTTTGCTGGAGCACCTGCATACCAGCTTGACCCCTTCGACTCGTTGCAAAGACGGGCATTGAGGCTGGTTGACAATCCCATACTCACAGGTAGAGTGGAACCTCTTAGCCTTAGGAGGGATTTTGCCTCACTGTGTGTGTTCTACCGCCTATACAATGGTTTGTGCTCAGATGAATTGTTTGACATGATGCCCGTAGCTACATTCTATCATCGCACCTCTCGCCATAGGCAGGGAATTCATCCCCACACATTGCGACCTGTGACGGTGCGCACTGTGCGGTATGAAAGAAACTTCATCCCACGCACACTCAAGCTGTGGAATGACCTCCCTGCTGCGGTTTTCCCAAGCGCCTACAATATGGGGTTCTTCAAGAGGGGCATCAGAAGGTTTCTTCATGGTCGGCAGCACGAGTGTGACACCCCTGGTGATGCATACGTCCATAGGCCACGGTAACCGCTTCCCATCAGGTGGGCCGTGTGCTTGTCTGCCAACTTAGCGGTATAAAAAAAAAAGTACCTACTAAAATAACATTGGATGTAACTTGGTCCTTTTCACACAAATTGCTTATCGACTCGTAAACTTGATAGCAAACTTAACTAACGACATTATTGTTTCCAAAACGCACTAACGCGTTAGATAGCCTACATTAAACACAAGTTCGTGATAAGAACTGATACGATATATTCACTAAAGTACATTTTATAACACTAGGCGAAGTCTAAATGACGTGTCCTATAAGTATAAAAAACTAAATATTACATAGTTTTTTTTTTAATGCGAGCAATACCACCACCGTGGCCAGTGGGGGAGGTTATGTCGGACTTGAACCGACTAAAACACACGCCGCCTGTGTGGGCCACAGGTTGCTGGAGGTGAGATTATTTGAAACATGCCTAGGACCCCTCCCGAATATTACATCTCTCGCACCCCGCCTGAATGTTACATCCCTCGCACCCCGCCCGAATATTACATAGCAGAAGACGTGTGTGTAGTTGATAAATCAATGTTCATTTATGTTACAAAGTAACACATATGAACATCAAATGCCACATTTACAGTCATTTGCAAACAGATTCGCAAGGCTAAATGTCAACCTTGGGTGGATTCCTCTGTGCATTCCCGGATTTCCTGGAAGAGAACTCAACATTGAGTTAAGGTCGCCTTGTACATAACATTTCACTTCTTTCCATAATATCCCATGTCAGTGTACAATAAAGACTAAAACAATAAAATCAATAATGAATCTTGAAATTAAAACTGGCTCTAGTTAGAAGGAGATAGATAGCTCTCTACATGATCTGTAATATGCTGTCAATGTACCTTTAACCCTGCTATCTGTGCTACCAGCGCTTACCTATCAGTCAATTAGCCCATCGCAGTCCACTGCTGGACAAGCCCGGTTGCCATACCAACATCTATGGCAGTCATTACCAGTAGTTGAAGTCCTAAAAACTCCAATCTGATCTAGCTACAATGACTTCGGAAAAACTTTGGTATCACCTTTGGTTGTGGACGTCACATGGTAATCGCTTCATGGGAAATATTGAAGTTTAGCCAAATACGCTTATGAAATCTGGAATGCGGGTAAACATACTTAGATATTTTTTTTTGTAAATACATACATATTATACATAGAAACAGCCAGGCCAAAGCAAATATACAACATATTCGTTCATACAAATATTTACACTGAGCAGGAATCGAACCCGCGCCTCCTGCCTAGCACTCAAACGTTCTACCGCTACGCCACAGAGGTCGTCATGGGCAGCTTTTTATATTTTTCATACAGATGACATTCCGCCTGAACTGATTAAATTTTTCTATGTCTTAATCGATTTGAATAGTTAGCATACTAAATGCTTTAAAATTTCATTCAACGGTTTGAGCGGAGTCATTAAAAATCAATGTTTAAAATGATTGCAACATCATTCATTGGTTCCGATAATTCGTACAAATGTTGGTAGATGGCTCTTTACCATCGCCGTAAGACGGATATATATATATGTATAGAAGAATTTGGATGGTTTCAGGCGAAGGTTATGTGGCTTAGTGGCCAGAGCGTTCCCCTGTAAGGGAAAGATCGCGGGTTCGTATCCCGCCTGAATCGATCCTACTTTTCCATTTAATCCACTTTATATTTGTTTTATTAGTTTGTTGCTATACCTGTTCCCCGTGGCACCGCATGCCAGCAAAAAAACTTAATCCTGTTCACAACCCACAACAAGTTCAACTCTCGCCTGAACTGATAATTTTTTTTCTATAACTTTATCGAATTAAATACCTATAGTTAGCATACTAAATGCTTTAAAATTTCATTCAACATAAATTCAATGACAAAAACATATTCTATTTTACACAGTTTGAGAACCACAGTCAATTGTAGTTATATTAATAGTCCAAAAATAAACTCTTGCGGTGTAGGGTAGATATAAAAGGTGCCGATATTTTAGGCTTCACGGACGAATCTGTGGAACAGCATGACCATCATTCATGTCGATATTATGACAGTTCCGGGTTGTTACAGCCGGAACATTTCTAAATATTTTGATGGACTTATTTTGGTTGGTACGAAGCCAGGAGTAGGTATACAAAGCGGGGTTCTTTTGAAAGGTTTTTCTTAGTCTATATTTATAAAAATCAATTGCTGTTCGTAAGTCTCGCTAAAACTCAAGAACAGCTGAACGGATTTATCTCTTCTTGGTCTTGAAATAATAATAATAATAATACATATATCTCTTTATTGTATGTACACAGAAAATGGATACAGAAAGACAAAATTTGGTACAGTTTTGTGGCATAACAAATGGCGGCCTTATTGCACAAGGCAATCTCTACCAGGCAACCATGGGATGGAGTGAGTTAGACAAATAGATAGATATAGTGGGTAGCTTCCGGTGTTCGTAAAGGTCTAGGAAAGGTTTAAATGGTGAGAAAAATTCGAATAATTGCCAGGAACTGACATCCACGCGGGCGGAGCCGCGGGTAAAAGCTAGTTCTTTATATAATTGAAGACGTAGGAAAGTAATTCACGAAAACGTTTGGGAATTGAAGTTTCTAAAAAGGTTGGCTGCACGAGTGTGACTGCTCTGGTGTTGCCCACATCTGTAAGCCACGGTAACTACTTTGCATCTGGTAGGCCGTGTGTGTTGAGCAGAAAAAGTAGACGACTAAGTAGTAAGAGACAATATTAAATCAGCCACCTTAACAATACAGGAAGAGTGTGATTGATTAAAAGAGCTCAGAAGATCGTTCGCAGAATGGTGGTGTAGGAATGAATGAAAAATAAGTTCCTGGTATCTTTATTTTATTCAAATCAAATCAATCAGTCATTCAATTTAAAGCAGTTAGTTACATAGTATAGATCAGATCTTAATTTACATAACTGAACTCTATTTAATACGATTTATACAATACATAAAATAAAGTGTTGACATTTATTTAATTTAAAAAAAACGAAAGAAAAAAAGAATAACGGGAGAAAAATCTTCTAACTGTAGCGCAACATGGGCACACTAGTTTATCTGTAAAATGTTTGTTTACGGTAATGTAAACGCGCGCGCAGACGCTTCATGGCCATGCTCCATAGATCTACTGACACACTGCCGCGTGCCGTTGTGCAACACATACCTACTGTTACGTATTTATAATACCCTGGTAGTAAATCTAGACTGACTTTAGTTTTGGTAGGTTTTTATTCAACGAATAATTGAGAAATATTTTATTTAGGTGTGTGAATGGACATTTACGAGTATTGATTGCCACTATTAAAGTAGGGTCTTATAATTAGGAAATTCCGGTTGTTATCTGTGGTCTCCTTCATCAGTTCAACTTCAGCAATTGATACTCTCTGAATACAATTGCAAGACAAGTGTCTACTGAAAGCCGTCCTCGAAAATGATTACGCCGAACTCTACTAGGACCCGCCCATTCGTCACGGACAGGATTTTTTTATACCAATTAGGTGGCAGACAAGCACACGGCCCACCTGATGGAAAGTGGTTACCGTGGCCTATGGACGTGTGCAAAACCAAAGGAGTCACACTCGCGCTGCCAACGCTGTAAGCATAGAAAGTTTCTGTGCCGTCAGTGTAAAAGACAAAGCAGGACAAGCTTTTGGTCTTCCCACTGACTGCACAAAAACTCTCCAGTGAGCTCTGGCTACCCTACTCACCGCTGGGAACACAACACGAAGTTATTATAACCGCGGTATTCTGTAGGGCGGAGGTACTTCCCCAGTCGGACTGCTCGATTATTTCAGTTATTTGATCCCTCGAAGACTCGCAGTTCAAAAACCAATCGCTATAACTATGACGTATACCTTATTTAAGTAGTTTCTCCAATTTCTCATGGATTCCGTAATCAAAACTACACTTTTTATATGCCACAAAGGTACCACAATCGCACAGCGCCAATAAAAAGTGGTTACAGAGACCTATGGACGTGTGCGACACCAGGGACGTCACATACGTGCTGCCGACCCTGCAGGAACATTCTAATGCCATTCTTGAAGAACTCCATATTGTTGTCGCTAGGGAAAACCACAGTTAGGAGTTCATTGCACATCTTGAGCGTACGTTGAATGGAATTCAGTTAAAAATAAAATGAATCTGACGTGTACCAAATCGGTGCATAAAATGTTACCTCCAAATTTTTTTTTTTGTGCAAATGGCTCCTAAATAAGGATGATTAAGTATTCAGTGGCAGAGCCAACACCATTAGTCACTGCAGGCTGATTTATAAATATTTAAACACACATATTAACTTTTTGAATGAATTAAAACGGCTGGTGCGTAGCGATGGCAAGAGACCGGATGGTATGTCGTTGCTGCCTTGGAAGATGGGTAGACCTTTGGTGTGGGACGCTACGTGCATCGACACTCTTGCGCCTTCACAGCAGGGTGTGCCTGTGCTGCTGCTGCTGCATCTGCGGAAAACCTCAAACGGCGCAAATACTGTAACCTGACAGGTGACTATGTTTTTGAGCCGTTTGGGGTTGAAACGTTAGGGACGTGGGGTCCAAGTACTCGGTCTCTATATAAAGACTTGGCAAAGCAGCTGATCGACGCTACGCGTGACCAGAAGGCTGGTTATTATCTTGCACAGTGGATAAGCATTGCCATTCAACGTGGCAATGCTGCCAGCCTTCTGGGTACGTTACCGGTTCGGTGATGATGCGGAGGAATTTCATGACGCATTATGTATGTATATTATAGTGTATTTTAGTAGCTATCTAATAATAGTTTATTGTATTTAATATTTATAAATTATTTCTTGATTTGTTTATTAAAAAAAGAAGAAATATTAAAAAATATTTTTTTTTTTTTTTTTTATATATAGGACACGTCAATTGGACTTCGCCTTGCCTGATGGTAAGCTGAAGGCAAAATCCCAGAAAAGAGGGTCACCATTACTTACACATACCGTGTGACAATGGTGACACTCAGCTTGACGGCCTTATCATATGCTTTTTCACGCCCCGCTTAAAGGACCCGGGACTGTAGGAAGAAGGAAACACGTGAGCTGGTAATGAATTCCAGGCCTTAATGGTGCGACAGAGGAAAGAGTCTCCAAACCGCTTGGTTCTTGATCGGATGTTTTGCACCGTGTGCGGATGACATCTAAGACCTGCACGCGTTGTCCTGTGTAGGAAAGGGGAGGGTGGGACTAATTGGAAGAGCTCATCAGAACACTCCCCATGGTACAGACGGTAAAATACAGCCATGGACGCAACATCTCTACGCAGCTGTAAAGGTTCTAGGGTGTTCGTGATCTCGGGATTCCCAATGATGCGGACCGCACGTCGCTGCAACCTGTCGAGAGCATCTAGTAAGTACTTTGCTGAACCATCCCAGAGATGCGAGCAGTACTCCACACAGGAGCGAATTTGTGTCTTGTATAGAAGACACCGCTGCTCCGGCGTGAAAAATCGTCTCACTCTGTTCAGGACTCCGAGTTTTCGTGAGGCTGTTTTGATGATGCTTTCGATGTAGTTTTTGTTATTCAAGTTGCAGCGAACATCCATACCTAGGATATTGAGATTGTCCTGCAGCGGCAGTGGCGTGCTCTGAAGAGTGGGGAGGGGAAGGAAAGAAGATGCTTTTGCTGTAAACGCACATGCCTGCGTCTTCTTGGCATTGAACTCAACCAGGTTCTCAGAGCCCCATTGAGAAATGTGATTCAGGACCCCGTCAAGCTCAGTGACAAGAAGCTGCCTTTTCTCTGCGATATCTGACTGCTTGGCCGCTGGATGTCCATGATAACTCCCATGTAAAGTGCTATCGTCTGCATAACAATGAACATTGCCGGTAGACAGCATGTCGTTGATATGCAGAAGAAAGAGAGTGGGTGATAAGACGGACCCCTGGGGCACGCCAGCATTAACCTGCAGAAACTCCGAAGCTCGTCCGTCACAAAGGACGCGAATACGGCGCCCCTGCAGAAAGCTAGCAACCCAGTTGCACAGCCTAGAAGGCAGACCAAAGGCAGGTAGCTTAGAAAGAAGCGATTTGTGCCAGACTCTATCGAAAGCTTTGGCGATGTCAAGACTAATTGCCAGTGACTCACCGTGCTTGTCCATAGCCTCACCCCAAAGATGGGTAACGTATGCCAGAAGATCACCCGTTGACCGTTTCGGTCTGAAGCCATATTGCCGGTCATTAATTAAGGAGTGATCCTCTAGGTGCCGCATGAGCTGTTTGTTAATTATGTGCTCGAACACTTTGCACAGCACTGAGGTGACGGCTATGGGTCGATAGTTGGCTGGCTCCGAGCGATCCCCCTTCTTGGGAATCGGCTGAACATTCGCCTCTTTCCAAGGCAAAGGCACTGTACCCGAACTGTAGGATAGCCGGTACAGGCGCGTAAGCATTGGAGACAACTCCGCTGCACATTTTTTCAAAACTACCGCTGGAATACCATCCGGACCACTGGCTTTCCGGACATCGAGTGATTGCAGCACTGCACGGACATCGCGTTGCCTGATATGGATATCAGGCATCGCGTGGTCACTGTCGGGTAGTGTTGGTGGCTGCGTACCACAATCATCGATTCGGGAGTTGGCCGCAAAGAGATTAGCCAGCAGATTTGCCTTCTCTTGCGGCTCATGGGCCAGGGATCACCCCGCGGTCACCGGTGACATCGGTGTATGAGATATAGTATTCCATACCCAGACCGATCTCACCGGCGACAGCAGTAGCACAATCCGATGGGTTCTTACCTTCAAAGCAGCGCTCAACCCACGGGATGGACGCAAAATAGTCACAAAGTCCATCCCAGTCCGCTGACGAGTAGTGCCAGAGACGCCGCTTCCCCTGCATGGGTCGTGGGGGCGCTATAATAGGCACTGTGGAACAGACCAGGCAGTGGTCAGAGTTGCCTAAAGCGGCTCGCACCGATACACTGTACCGGTCCGGATCACTCGTCAGCAGAAGGTCTAGCAGAGAAGGTGCTTGGCCCGACCTTCTTGGTATCCTAGTGACCTCGTGCACCAATTGGGTCAGGCCGTGCGCCAGAGCAAATGCGTGGGCGGCTCTTCCCGCATGGTCTGTTTTGGAGGAGCCCAACCAGATCTCGTGGTGAGCGTTAAAATCCCCCAAAAATACCATTTCGGCATTCGGAAATCGCTCCTGCGCATCATCTGCCGCCTGACTCAGATATTCAAAGAGTCGAGTTGTCTCAGCATCTCCTGTATGGGAACGGTAGAGGCACACATAGATCTGACTCGTAGGGCCATGGTCTACGTGTACCCAAAGGACGGAGAAGGATGGGTCCTCTAGGCAGCGCAAACGGCGACAGCAAACATCCGCCCTAACAAACACGCACACCCCGGCTTTTGCACGAAAACTTTCCTCAAGAACATAGCCAGGGTAGAGCAAGTAGGTCGTGTCATCAGGGCGGTGTATTTGCGTCTCCGTTAGAAAAAACATGGCAGGTTTCGCCGTCTCTAGGTGTTGGTGGACGGCGTTGAGGTTTGCATGGAGCCCACAGATGTTAGTGGACTCCACCTCAAATAGCAAGCTTTTGGGAGTGTGACGAGCCGCTGTGTTGCCTTTTTCTGTAAATTGCGCTGCCATAAGTTTGGGTGGGAGAAGGCGTGAAAAAAGAAGTGATTGCCGCCGCAGCACCGTGTGACAAAGCGCGGGATATTGGTTTTATCTATGAATGTGAGGCATGGCGAGAGCCGACGCGCCGAACGGAAGGGCCCCCGTACCCCCCCGAGTATGGTCGCCGGGCTCCCAAATCCGGTCACCAACCGGCACGACGAACCATATCGGGATTATGCGGGGCCTGGTGAGGCAGCCTCCCAAGGTGGTTAACCCCAGTTGGGCCCCTGTACTATACCGCGGGCGGCCAGCGGCACCACCGTTTCTACAGGTCTCCCTGTTCGGCGCATCGCCCCGCGCCATCCCCACTAGACTACGCCAAGACCCACTGGTCCCACTAGTGCTGCGACAACCACCACCTCTGCCCGGCTATACACATGCTGACCCCTGAACACAATCCAACCGAGATTGAATTGCTATGGAGGGTTTTTCGCAATAGTGCACGGTGGTACCTACCCGGTCGAAACTTGAGACAAATTTGTGCCACCAAGTTTCTACCACCAGTATAATATTAATTATAATAATAAATTATAATAGTTTTAGTTTTAATTTTCAATTGATTGTATTGATTTGTATATGTATATATTAAAGTTCCCAAGGAATAAAATTCAATAATAAGATATAAGATTCTGATGAATTAAAAACTGTAATAATGCAACTTAAATATTCATTTAATCCAATATCTCTAACATATAAAACGAATCACCGAAATGTATGTACACGCATAGCACCCAAACAGCTGCATCAAATTGAATAATTCTTTTTATTTTGTTCGTAATTCAAAAGCGCCTACAATAAGGGTTCTTCAATAGGAGCATCAGAAGGTTTTGTCAAGGTCGGCAGCGTGAGTGTAACGCACCTGGTGTGACATACGTCCATAGGTCACAGTAACTACTTCCTCTCAGATGGGCCATATGCATGTCCACCACCTAGGTACTTAGGTGGCAATGTCTGCCATCTAAATACCTGTAGGGTTTGGATGCTATGTCACTCTCAGATGGTGCAAAGTATTGGGTATTTTCCTGTACTTAAAATAAATTATTGAACTGAAATTATTAAATTAAAAATGGTAAAAATGCTGTAAAAATTGCGTCAGTTCTTATTTTATTGTTTTTATTCATTTTTAACCATCCTTACAACGTAAAATAGTAAATGATACGACTATTAAATATAATGACGTCACAATAATTTATTTCATACAAGTTTCCTCACTATAACAACTGCTGAGCTGCTGAGACGAGGTCTCGGGTTCGATCCCAGGTTTTACCATGACACACACGAATGACTTTTATCGCAGGTTTATAAGTGCCTGGTTAATGGCAATAGGCTCGCCACCTATTATATTGGGACCTAAACATAAACTGGCGAAATGTGGGTGCTAGCACCTCTGCCTACCCCTTCGGGGATACAGGCGTGAGTTTATGTTATGTTATGTTCCTCATAACTTACCGTTTTGACGTTTAATAAAAAGTAACTGATTTGACTAGTCAGACAAATACCCAATTCCATCCAGAACTAAGCAGATCGGTGACTCTTTTCTTTGTCGCACCATAAAGCCTTTAGATTCTTTGCCAGCAGACGTGCTTCCTTCTTCCTATTTCGATTCTTCAAGTGAGACGTGAAAAAGCATCAGATGAAACCTCCAAGCTGAGGGCCACCATTGTAACATTTTTGGTGTCTGTCTGTAACATAAGGTGAGTAGGGTAGCCAGAGCTCACTGGAGAGTTTTTGTGCGTTTTTTGTGCTTGTGAGTTTTTTGTGGGAAGACCAAAGGGTTGTCTTGACTTTGTGTTCTGCACTGATGGCACAGAAACTCTCTGTTCGGCAGCACGGATGTGACTCCCCTTCATAGGTCACGATAACCACTTTCCATCAGGTGGGCCGTGCGCTTGTCTGACATCTAAGTTGTATGAAAAAACATAAATTCTCTTTGCTAAGATCTTCAGCTTACCATCACGCAAGGGGAATGCATATTGACGTGTCTTATATAAAAAGTACGCTCTGATATGACGATAAGGTTTATGTAAAAAAAATTGCAATGGGTACGAAAACAGGTTCATTACTCAACGCAAGTGGAGCCGCGGCTAACAACTAGTACAGTATATTTTTTTTACGTGCGCATAATCCCCGCGGATAGCTCCCCACCAGAGCCGATGGAAGAGGTTATGTCGGACTCGAACCGACCAAAACGCACGCCGCCTGCGGGTCGTTTTGGTTGCCGAAGGGGAGGTTGACAGGCATATCCCTCGCACCCCGGCCGACCCAAGGCCATCTCTCACGATCTGGCCCTCTTCTCGGGTGTGGGGACTACAGAGTCCAGAGACCCAACACGTCCTCGGAAACGGGGAGGCGCGCAAGGCGCGCCGCCGCCGCGGCCTGCTTCTGCCAGGGTGACAGGCGGCTCCACCAGTCACCCCCAGGCCTGCGCTCATGGGGGGCGGAGGTTGTTCATCGACCTCCGACGCCCGAGTTGCCTTCGTACGCGGGCAGCTTGGCTTGCGATTCTTCGTCGCTCCCGCTGCCGCTCCCGCCCGCATGTTCTGACCACTAAGCCACAGAAGAATCCCGTCTGAACCGATCCAATATTTATATTTCTTAATTGATTTGAATAGTTAGCATACTTAAATGCTTTAAAATTTCATTCAATAGTTTGAGCGGAGTCATCAAAAATTAATGTTTAAAAATGATTGCAACATCATTCATTGGTTCCTATAGTTCGTACGAATATCGGTAGATGTCTCCCACCGTCGCCGTAAGACGGATATACCTATGTGTAGAAAGAAGAATTTGGATAGTTTTGGGCGAAGGTTCTGTGGCGTAGTGGTAGAGCATTCCCGTTCTGTGCTATAATTATAATCTATCTCTGTACAATATTTAATCCAATTCCGTTAAGCCGAGTTTCCGTGACGAGTGTTAAATATCCATACAAACACACATTAATTTGTTCATTCTTCCATTTTCTAATTAAAATGTACTATACTATGATCGCAGAAATTGGCCACTGTATCCACGACCAAGGCGATGACTCCCGCTCTGGCTCGTTCCTGGGGCAAAGAATGGTCATTGCGATTCAACGAGGCAACGCGGCCAGCATCATGGGCACCTTTCCGCCGGGAACGATACAGAGTGGGTTATTCGACACGACATCATCACGGATGTGTTCTGTGTATTTTTTGGATTAATATTGATACTTGTTGTTATTACATAATTATGTTATTTGTGTAAATATAATACTTTTTGGTTTGGACAAAAAATTAAATTATAATTTTTAACATAAGCTAAGTGGCATAAAAAAAGCTCGTTAAATAATTTTCTCACCGCATAATTATGACAAAATATTACTTCGTCTAAACTAAACGTTTAAACTATAGCCAGAAGCATCAATTCCTCTCTCCAAAGAAAGGCGCGTTGTTGTTTACCTATCCCAGATTTCGCCACTAGGAACCGAACCTACAAAATCGAATCGAACCTACTAACCCATAGCAGCCGTTATCATCCACATAGACGCATGGCATGACACCATGGCTTCATTACCTTCCTACGGCATTTCATTACGGACCAGTGAATACTTAAACTTGATATACCAAAATCTAAATAAATAAAATATAACATAACATAAACTCACGCCTATATCCCCGAAGGGGTAGGCAGAGGTGCTAGCACCCACATTTCTTCAGTTTATGTTTAAGTCCCAATGTAATAGGTGGCGAGCCTTATAAACCTGCGATAAATACACACATAACTTTGAAAAGTATCGAAAAGTCATTGCTGTGTGCCATGGTAAAACCTGGGATTGAACCCGAGACCTCGTCTCAGCAGTCCATTACTCATACCACTAGACTACCGCAGTCAAAAATATAATAAACAAGGAAATTGAGATCATATCTTTAAAAAGGATAGCTCAGAAATACTACTGAATGATCTTCTTTGTTTTTTCGTTACGATTAGTGGTTATTTTTTTGTATAAATCTTTTTCTTTGAATTACTTGGCTATTTTAATGCAAATCTTTGTAATATTATTCATTATGTGCTAATGGCTAGTTCGCTTTAGATTTCATATGAGGAAAACACATATATCAATGTACCGGTTGTAATTATTTATAAGCTCGTATGAAAAAAACAGTTTAGTTAGAAAAAACCTTTACTCATATCTATAACTACAAAGAGCCATTTACACGGTTTTCTCGCTTAATAGAAGCGTGAAAAATATTCCGCGCAGTGAACGAGACAACAGTACGAGACACGCCGCTTAGGAAAAATCACACTTTTCCTCTCTTATTGTCTGTCCGGCCGTTAGTGTTTGTTTGGACACCGAGCTCGCTCGCCCTCCCGAGAAGCCTCCCAAATTAAAAGAAATGTTCACTATTATTTTAATAATTAGTTTGTTTCCATACATTGTATTATCATGGTATCCTTATACGAATCAGGATTGGGTACCAGGAGAGTATGGGTATAGAGGCGTGCATGATGGTCTGGAACACTCGAGGAACTTTGTGAATGAGTGGACGGTGGAAGTGGAAGGTGGTGAAGAGGTGGCTCAACTAGTGGCGCTGGAGCTCGGATATGCTTTTGGCGGAAAGGTAAGATTTACTTAATTGTGTTAACTAGGGATAATTTGAATTTGAAGATTATTTTTGATAATTTCTAAATTGATGTTATTATTTGAATAAGCCCATCTTATTGTTAGGTTAATTAATTAATGATTTACTATTGATTTACCATAATAATGGTATTTATATGTAACAAATTATTTATAAAACAATTGATAGAAAAATTACATTACATTAAAACTAAATATTTCAATGTAATTCATTGGTATTTTATAATAAATTGTTGTTTCTACATTTTTTTCAATATTATTTTTAGGGAGGTAATGTTTATCGGTGTAAGGGAGGACAGATATGGGATAAAAATACATGTGTGTATAATATGCAGAATATTTAATAAGAATATGGAAAATACCTGAACCTCACCCTAGCTTCTTTATACCATTAAGCTGAGTGTAGTCATTTGACGGGATAGGAAAAATGATAATAAAATCAAAAGGTGTAGGTAAATGTAAAAATAGTAGTAAATTACAGAATGAAAAATAAAAGTTTTTTTTTTATTTATTTTTTATACCACTTAGTTGGCAGACAAGCACACGGCCCACCTGATGGAAAGTGGTTACCGTGACCTATGGACGTCTGTAACACCAGAGGAGTCACAATCGCGCTGCCAACCCTGTAAGTACAGAGTTTCTGTGCCGTCAGTAGAAGACAAAGCAGGACAAGCCTTAAGTCTTCCCACTGGCAGCACAAATTCTCCAGTGAGCTCTGGCTACCCTACTTACCGCTGGGAACACAACACGAAGTTATTATAGCCGCGGTATTCTGTAGGGCGGAGGTACTTCCCCAGTCGGACTGCTCGATTATTTCAGTTATTTGATCCCTCGAAGACTCGCAGTTCAAAAACCAATCGCTATAACTATGACGTATACCTTATTTAAGTAGTTTCTCCAATTTCTCATGGATTCCGTAATCAAAACTACACTTTTTATATGCCACAAAGGTACCACAATCGCACAGCGCCAATAAAAAGTGGTTACAGAGACCTATGGACGTGTGCGACACCAGGGACTAACTTCAGTCAGAGCCCAGACTCATCCTCAGCTGCATGGCTTGAGTCAACAATAGTGCCCGGAAGACGACAATAGGCTCACCCCCTATTATGTGGGACCGAATTCTATGATTGGTGAAATGTAGGTGTTAATTCACCTCTGCCTAACCCTCCAGAGATAAAGGCAAGATTATATGTATGTTATATATATATGTAGTAAACAGTAATTACATAACATAAACTCACGCCTATATCCCCGAAGAGGTGCTAGCACCCACATTTCTTCAGTTCATGTTTAGGTCCCAATGTAAGGTGGTGAGCCTATTGCCATTAACCAGGCACTTATAAACCTGCGATAAATACACACATAACTTCGAAAAGCATCGAAAAGTCATTGGTGTGTGCCATGGTAAAACCTGGGATCGAACCCGAGAACTCGTCTCAACAGTCCATTACCCATACCACTAGGCGTACAGTAATTACAACACTTATTGTTTTTGTTTTAGATCGTAATAATCAAAACGTAACATGATCGGCATCATAATTGCCATCAGCTGCCATGGGCTGAAACGTGTCGGATGTAACGACCTCTCTCGAACATTTCCATGAAATAGATAAGCTTTTATAAGACAACCGGGAAATGCGTCGATTCTTATTAGAACAAATATACTCGTAAACACAAATTCTGTAGGGTTCCTTTTATCGAGCAAGAAACCACCTACAATTAATTATAACATCTAAAGAACCAAATTGAATTTAAAAAAATTGTCACATAAACAAATTAGAGTTATTTTTTTTATTCAGGACACGCCAACTTGACTTCAGTCTCAGGAAAACCAGGTCACCATTAGTACCATTACAGACACCGAGTAATGTTACAATGGTTTTTTTTTAAGAAATTGAAGGAAACCCATTTTGCGTTTTTTTAGGAATGACAAATCCAAATTTTATGACTTTTTTTTGTATGAATGAGACAACATTAAGCTAATAAACACTTTTATTACATTTTTGAAAAGTGACAGCTGTAAAAAGGTAATACGAAATTTATCATCAAAATGAATAGCATTAGAAAGTACTGTTTTTAAAGATCGATTTTTAATTTATCAAGCGGCAATAAAAACAAAATTTAACACTTAGTTGTAAAATCTTGAAATCAACTATGAAGCAAAATATTAATAATGGAAATAGCTATTAAATTACAGGAATAACGAACTCATGAATCTAAGAATATTTCCGCAATTTCGTAGCCAGAGCTAACTGGAGAGTTTTTGTGCTGTCAGTGGAATGACCAAAGACTTGTCCTGCTTTGTCCTCTACACTGACGGCACAAAATCTCTGTTCTTGCAGGGTCGGCAGCACGGATTCGACTCCACTGGTGTTACACACGTTCATAGGTCATGATAACCACTTTTCATCAGGTGGGCCGTGTGCTTGTCTGCCACCTAAGTAGTATAAAAAAAGTATAGATTGGTTTAAGTCCCGAACACCTTGATAAGGCCTATACACCCAATGGCACGCTGAACTTGTATGAGTAAATGTAAAGTTGCATACCAGAGATAGTGGCCATATAATTGTCTACATAATAGGTACACCTTTTGTCTACCCCTTCGGGAACATATACCAAATTAGTATATCGCTGCCCCCTGCTAAACATAGGCCTCTTCTGAACGCCTCTGCCGAACACAGGCCAAACGGGTCGATACAGGGTTTTATTTTGAGTTTTCCTTCTCTCGCAGTGACATCGTCTGCTTATTTTTCCGTTAGTTGCATCTTACGACCCCCTTCGGATGGGATGGTTCATATAAATAACTATGAAAATAAAAACAGAAAATGTGACATTGGCGGGCTCATCAGATGCTTTTTCACGCCCCGCTTAAAGGACCCGGGATTGTAGGAAGAAGGAAACACGTGAGACAATCTGTAATTAATTCCAGGTTTTCGTGGTGCGGCAAAAAAACTGGGGAAGTACCTCCGCCCTACATAATACCGCGGCCATAATAATCTCGTGTTATGTTCCCGGCGGTGAGTAGGGCGGCCAGAGCTCACTGGAGCGTTTTTGTGCTGTCGGTGGGAATACCAAAAGCTTGTCTTGCTTTGTCTTCTACACTGACAGCACAGAAATTTTGTGTTCTTACAGGGTTGGCAGCGTGAGTGTGGCTCCCCTGTTGTTGCACATGTTCATAGGTCACGGAAACCACTTTACATCAGGTGAGTCGCGTGGTTTTTTGCCACCTAAGTGGTATAAAAAAAATTATGTGCTTTTTTACTAAAAAGATCTTAGTCAAACTTAAAATTTGGCATATATTTCATCTCAATTGGTTGAGTAGAACTAAAATAGGATCAAAAGTCGCGATATCCGACTTCCACAGAGCGGAGCCGCGGGCATCAGCCATCGGAAAATATAAACACTGTCAGTTTCACCTATCGAACTAAAAAAAAATTGATTACATATGTCTGACTTTATATTCATTGAAATGGGCATATTTGACATTTACGACACACTGGAACAAGAAGTATTTCCTTTGACACAATTTTATTAGACAATCGAGAAATATGTCACTTACTATTAGACTGTAAGAGGAATATCAATATTTATTGGAGAAATTCTAGTTACATTACTATTATTTTTTAGTAGAATTTTCGTTTATTTAATGATAATTAATTATTTTAATCAAGATAAACACTACGAAATATGCCAGAAAACAAACGTGAAGTTTTCATAAAGCATCAAAAATATCGCCACTGCCGTTTTCTTCAATTCTTCATGGTCGGCAGCGCGAGTGTGACACCCCTGATGTTGCATACGTCCATAGGCGACGGTAACAGCTTCTCATCTGGTGGGCCGTGTGCTTGTTTTTGTTTATTAAATTATCGTTGATTATTTATCATTTGTTGTATTTACATCTCTTCCCATGCGGTGTCGTACAAGTGCCGCGTGGTTCCCGGCAGAGCAGAATTTGGACCACCCCATCTCTTCCCATGCGGTGTCGTACAAGGCGACTAAGGGATAGGGCTGTTTGACATCAGACAGATAAATACAACACAGACAATAGTGCCCGGAAGACGGCAATAGGCTCACCCCTTATTACGTGGGACTGAATTCAATGATTGGTGAAATGTGGGTGTTAATTCACCTCTGCCAAACCCTCCGGGGATAAAGGCGTAATTATATTAATTATAAATTATGTTTATTTATTATGTGTTTTGTGGGAAAACTTAATTAATATTAAATTAAATTGAAGAGTGATTTTCAATGTAACGAAACCAATTTGAAGTTCTATTACTTTTTACTTCATTAACTTTCCTCGTGGAAGTTCTTAACACGTTTTGCGTTTAACTTTCTAGATTAAATTAATAAAGGAAAGGGTTTTGCTCTCAGTACCATTTGAGTCTAAATGAAAACATCGTGAATCATAACGTTAACAAACGATAACGCAGTCTTTTGAAATAAATTGTTGGCGCTAACGATAACCGAATGACGGATATCGGTAATCGTTACCTAATACTAGGTGTAATACACGCATCATAAGGGGGTACCGCACGATATCATTCAACGCGGCGAGTATCCTCGCCGGATCGCCACCATGGATCCTGGAAGCGAGATGCCTTTCGGCGCTATACCGGTTCCGAAGGGCGGCGCGGGAGCGGGGTGACGATCCCGAGCCCGAAGAAATTCGGGCCGTGAGATCCCGGCTCCACAGGGAAATGGTGGCGGAATGGGAGAGACGACTTGGGCAACCAGGCGCAGGGCAGGCCGTAGTAACGGCGGTAAGACCCATCATGGGGGAGTGGCTAGAGAGGCCACACGGCAGCCTCTCGTACCGTCTGACGCAGATGATCACCGAGCACGGATGCTTCGGAAAGTAGGTATCTGCGTCGGATGCACAAAGAGCCAACGTCCGAGTGCCATCACTGCGACGCGAGCGAGGACTCAGGTCCGCACACGCTCACCGAGTGTCCGGCGTGGGAGACGCCGAGGCGGGAGCTTGTGGCGGCCCTGGGAGTGAGGGTTCTCACGCTCTCCACCTTGCTCGCGGCGATGGTTCGCTGCGCGGATGCGTGGGCGGCCGGCGCCTCCTTCTGCGAGCAAGTAATGCTCGTGAAGGAGGAGGCGGGGCGGGAGCGGCAGCGGGAGCGACGAAGGATCGCAAGACAAGCTGCCCGCGTACGAAGGCAACTCGGGCGTCGGAGGTCAATGAACGACCTCCGCCCCCCATGAGCGCCGGCCTGGGGGTGATAGGTGAAGCCGCCTGTCACCCTGGCAGAAGCAGGCCGCGGCGGTGGCGCGCGTGACGCGCCTCCCCGTTTCCGGGGACGAGTTGGGGACTCTGTAGTCCCCACACCCGAGAAGAGGGCCAGATCGTGAGAGATGGCCCTGGGTCGGCCGGGGTGCGAGGGATATGCCTGTCAACCTCACCTTCGGCAACCAAATCGACCCACAGGCGGCGTGCGTTTTAGTCGGTTCGAGTCCGACATAACCTCCTCCACCGGCCTCCGGTGGGGAGGTATACGAGGGGATTTTGCGCACGTAAAAAAAAAAAAAAAAAAAACTAGGTGTTATACATTTTTCTAGTTTGACGATAGTTTTCGCCATTTCAAACGCAAACGCATACGTTATGTGATTTTTTCAGATCTAACACAATCTGACCACTGAAAAATCCCACCCTAAACTATTTACAGATGCCAACTAAATTAATAATTTAATACCTCCAAATATACAAAACTCATTCATTTAATTTAATTGTTAGTTAAGTTTCGAAATACAAGAAATATAGCTTGTATTTTATGATATTTTAGCGAAAAATGTTCTCGAAGAAAATAATTATAAATGTAATTTTATAATAAGCCCTGTTTGAGGGCTGTTTGTAAAGTTTAATTAGAAAGGATTGTACTTCGTTCTTATTACTGATTACTAACTGTGACAAACTGCTCGAGCCCTGGTAGCCACGCTGATGAATTTTAAATTTTCAGGTACTAACTGACAACAATATAGTGATTGATACATTTATACTAATCTCGTAAATACTGCTACATTACGGAGGTAGGACACAACGGTATTCCCGTCCCAATTGAGCAGTCACACGTTCAATGGTCACGGTAACCACTTTTCTCCAATTCCTTCTTCTTTTTTTCACCAAGTAGTATATAAAAAAACCATACATTCAACCGTTTGATAGTGAGTGATTCACTATCAAACGGTTGAATGGATGGTTTTTTTCATCTACACAAATTTTTACATTTATGATACAAGTAGGATTGTCCTTAACCTATAATTCTCTATCATCAATACGAAAGATAAAAAAAAGCTGATTAATTACTTCAGTTACGTCGGCATGTCCAATATGAGGCAGATATTATAATCTGCACAATATACTGCGCAAGCAGCGCTTGAGTGTTGAGTGCCACTTGAGATTACATTCGGCGTCAGAGCTTTGATTTCAAAGTACTCTATTAGTCCATCACAATAGCGGGCGGGTGGTAATATTCTGAACTAGGTTTAATTTTAAATGATAATTTATTCTAGCTACAAAACTTTGATATGGCCAGTCAAGAATCAGAATCATTAACCATTTGCTCAATCGAGGATGCTGTAAGGCGAAAGCGGTCAGGTTCAGTTATAAATACTGTTACGACAGCCGTCGATATCTCAAAAACTAATAATCAAATCTTCAAGAAATAAAAACGCATTGTTAGTGACGAGGTACTCTACCGAATGGCATAGAAAAATCTGGAATCGTCAACAAAAAGTCACAACCTACCTACGAGTACCTACACACTTTTTTGAATAAAAATAAACAATAGGTAAATATCGAGAATGTACTCGAAGGTCAGCGACGGCGGCAAGATCAAAGAATAGGTATTTGTCACTCGCGAACTTTCTAGATATTTCGATCCTCCTAATTGAGAGGTATAAAAACACGCTCGCATAGCAACACGATTCATTCTGTCTTTGAGATCGATAACGAACACAGCGAACTTAAGTGACCAAAGAAGATTCTACCTGCGACCTGAGCAACGACTGTGGACTACTGTGAACTACTGAGCGACTGGAACTGTTGAAGAGTACTGTGTGTACTAGTGATTAAATTGTCTAGTTTGTGGTGAGCTAATAAATCCCTTCGTTGAGTAAACGGCATTTAATTGTACCCCGTGCACGTAACAATTGGTGACAGAAGCGGAATGCCGTTATTACCACGTGAAGACGAAGGGCGTACTCCACGGACAAGAAGTCAAGTGGAAATGGAGGCCGCACGTCAACGGAGTCTCGAAGAAGAAGGGCGTCAGGCCGATTCTGCTGTCTCAGAGCGAACTACGGCAGCACCAGAGGGAACCTCGTCAGATACCGACATAATGACGCTGCTAGCGTCTATGCAGCAGATGATGCAGGCCTCCAGGCAAGAGATGCAGAATTCTATGCAGCAGATGATGCAGGCTTCCAGGCAAGAGACGCAAGCCTCCAGGCAAGAGATGCAGTCTTCTATGCAGCAGATTATGCAGGCTTCCAGGCAAGAGACGCAAGCCTCCAGGCAAGAGATGCAGTCTTCTATGCAGCAGATGATGCAGGCCTCCAGGCAAGAAACGCAGGCTTCTATGCAGCAGACGCTGCAAGCCAACCAAGAAGCCGTCATGGGTAAAATCGATGCAGGCATCCATGCACTGGGAGATAAAGTGAGGAACCTCGAAGAGGGCTTGCAAATGCTGAGTAATGAAGTGGCTTTGAAGTGTGGGACCGTGGACGACCGCTTGCAAGTTCTCGAAAAGAAGATCGTCAGGCTGGAAACCTGCGGACCTGTTACCGTGACCTCATCATCATCAGCAAAGTTCGACCTACCACACTTTGATGGAACTTCCTCGTGGACAGCCTTCAAGTACCAATTCGAGATATTGGCAAAAACTAAAGCCTGGAGCAACGAGGAGTCATTTATGGCCTTGACACTTGCATTACGAGGAGATGCCTTAATAATACTGGAAATCCTGCCGCCTGAAGGAAGGACTCTGGGGTCTTTGATGGAAGCTTTAGACACACGTTACGGTGATAAGCACCTGGAGAATGTCTACCGAGCGCAGCTCTGGGAGAAGAAACAAAAACCCACTCAAAGCCTCCAGGAATGGGCTGTGGAGGTTGAGAGACTTGTTCGTCGGGCCTACTCATCGACACCCATTATGATCGAGACCACTCTGCTGGAGGCCTTCCTAAACGGTATACGAGACGCAGAAGTGAAAGCTAGTGTACAGTTGCGTCACCATCAGACCTTGAAAGAAGCACTGGCTTATGCTCTCGAGGTGGAAACTGTACGGCAGACTGCCGGATTAAGTAAGGTCAAGAGGTGGTTGCAGGGGAGAGGAAGCCACGGTATGTCCCAACGTGTTATTCCTGCAGAGGAAGGGGCCATATTCAATTAGAGTGTCCTTCGAGAAAACGGAGGAGGGTCACGGACTCCGGGACCCAAGTGGATCAAGAGGTTCCGTTACAACTAAATGTCGACAGGGCCACGGGGCGGGCGCTGGCTGGTCGATATGAGGCCCCAACCATCCCTATTGCTCAAGATAAGGTCAGGGAGGTCAAGGAGGTGGTTGCGGAGGAGAAGAAGCCACGGTATGTCGCAACGTGTTATGCCTGTAGAGGAAAGGGCCATATTCAATTAGAGTGTCCTTCGAGAAAACGGAAAAGGGTCACGGACTCCGCGACACCGAACTCCGTTGGACACCGAAACCGAATGGAACACCGAAGTAGAAAAGGGCACGACAATGCTGATGCTTTGTCTCGTAGGCCGTGTGCCGAAGATTGCAAGCATTGTCAGAAGAACGAAGCCCGTGAAAATATTAAAGTCATAAAGGTGAATGGGCTTGACGATGAATGGACCGGAAGCAGTATGAAGCAGGCGCAAGAGGATGATGATGATCTACAGCCTATACTGCACTGGAAGCAGCTTGGAAACAAACCCCAATGGAGTGATATATCTGCTTACAGTTCCACTACCAAAAGTTATTGGGCCCAGTGGGACAGTTTAACTCTGATAGACGACGTCCTGTATAGGAAATGGGAATTCAACGACGGCAAAGAGGTGACCCTACAAGTAGTGGTACCACGAAGCAAGGTGGCTACACTCTTACGGCACAGCCACGATGGTGTCTCTAGCGGGCATCTCGGAGTCAAGAAAACCCTAGTTTTTTTTTTTTTATATAGGACACGTCAATTGGACTTCGCCTTGCCTGATGGTAAGCTGAAGGCAAAGTCCCAGAAAAGAGGGTCACCATTACTTACACATACCGTGTGACAATGGTGACACTCAGCTTGACGGCCTTATCATATGCTTTTTCACGCCCCGCTTAAAGGACCCGGGACTGTAGGAAGAAGGAAACACGTGAGCTGGTAATGAATTCCAGGCCTTAATGGTGCGACAGAGGAAAGAGTCTCCGAACCGCTTGGTTCTTGATCGGATGTTTTGCACCGTGTGCGGATGACATCTAAGACCTGCACGCGTTGTCCTGTGTAGGAAAGGGGAGGGTGGGACTAATTGGAAGAGCTCATCAGAACACTCCCCATGGTACAGACGGTAAAATACAGCCATGGATGCAACATCTCTACGCAGCTGTAAAGGTTCTAGGGTGTTCGTGATCTCGGGATTCCCAATGATGCGGACCGCACGTCGCTGCAATCTGTCGAGAGCATCTAGTAAGTACTTTGCTGAACCATCCCAGAGATGCGAGCAGTACTCCACACAGGAGCGAATTTGTGTCTTGTATAGAAGACACCGCTGCTCCGGCGTGAAAAATCGTCTCACTCTGTTCAGGACTCCGAGTTTTCGTGAGGCTGTTTTGATGATGCTTTCGATGTAGTTTTTGTTATTCAGGTTGCAGCAAACATCCATACCTAGGATATTGAGATTGTCCTGCAGTGGCAGTGGCGTGCTCTGAAGAGTGGGGAGGGGAAGGAAAGAAGTTAAAGTACGACAGCGGTTTTACTGGCTTCATTGTCGGGAAGATGTCGAGGATTGGTGCCGTAAATGCGCTGCATGTGCTTCAGTTAAAGGACCGTCGACAAGAAGCAAAGGAAAATTGAAACTGTATAACGTCAGAGCACCATGGGAACGTATCGCGATTGATGTTGCTGGACCTTTTCCAACGACTGAAGAAGGTAACAAATACATCATAGTAATGCAAGATTACTTCACTAAGTGGCCGGAAGTATATATATATATATATAGAAGCAGTCACTGTGGCAAGGAAACTGGTTCAGGAAGTGGTCTGCCGGTACGGCACACCTTTGGAGATCCACTCTGACCAAGGACGGAACTTCGAATCCGCTCTATTTCAAGAAATGTGCAAACTCCTTGGAATGAACAAGACTCGTACGACTCCAGCGCATCCGCAGTCAGACGGAATGGTCGAGAGGTTTAACCAGACGTTGGAAAATCACTTGGCTAAAGTTGTCGATGAACACCAAAGAGATTGGGACCAGTACATCCCACTGTTCCTGATGTCCTATCGATCTGCGGTACATGACAGTATGGGACACACCCCAGCGAAAGTGAATTTTGGTCGAGAGATTAGGCTACCAGTGGATGCAATAACCGGTACGCCACCTGATAGTCCTAAGCCCGTGACGGATTACGTGAGTGAAGTTCGAAACCGACTGGACGAGGTGCACAGAATAGTACGGGAAAACAATTTGAAGACAGGTGAAAGGATGAAAACCCAGTACGATAGAAATGCAAACACCAACGGTTTCGAAGAAGGAACACTGGTATGGTTTCATAATCCGCTACGCAAGAAGGGGAAATCTCCAAAACTCCAAGCTCGCTGGGAAGGGCCCTATACGGTTATTACGAGAATCAATGACATTACCTACTGCATTAGGAAGGGGGTTAGGGGAAAACCAAAGGTAGTCCATGTGGATAGGTTGACGCGTCATCATGGAACAAATGATGCTCGGGACGAGCATGACTAAAAGGGGGGTAATGTTACGACAGCCGTCGATATCTCGAAAACTAATAATCAAATCTTCAAGAAATAAAAACGCATTGTTAGTGACGAGGTACTCTACCGAATGGCATAGAAAAATCTGGAATCGTCAACAAAAAGTCACAACCTACCTACGAGTACCTACACACTTTTTTGAATAAAAATAAACAATAGGTAAATATCGAGAATGTACTCGAAGGTCAGCGACGGCGGCAAGATCAAAGAATAGGTATTTGTCGCTCGCGAACTTTCTAGATATTTCGATCCTCCTAATTGAGAAGTATAAAAACACGCTCGCATAGCAACACGATTCATTCTGTCTGAGATCGATAACGAACACAGCGAACTTAAGTGACCAAAGAAGATTCTACCTGCGACCTGAGCAATGACTGTGGACTACTGTGAACTACTGAGCGACTGGCACTGTTGAAGAGTACTGTGTGTACTAGTGATTAAATTGTCTAGTTTGTGGTGAGCTAATAAATCCCTTCGTTGAGTAAACGGCATTTAATTGTACCCCGTGCACGTAACAATACTGTAGAAAAAGGACACGGCGGTATTTCCGCCCAATTGAGCAGTCCGACTGGGGAAGTAGGTACCTCCACCCTACAGAATACCGCAGCTATAATAACTTCGTGTTGTGTTCCCGGCGGTGAGTAGGGTAGCCAGAGCTCACTGGAGAGCTTTTGTGCTGTCAGTGGGATGACCAAAGGCTTGTCCTGCCTTGTCCTCTACACTGACGGCACAAAATCTCTGTTCTTACAAGGTCGGCAGCACGGATGTGACTCCACAGGTGTTACACACGTCATGGTAACCACTTTCCATCCGGTGGGCAGTGTGCTTGTCTGCCACCTAAGTTGTATAAAAAAAAAAGTGTGTCCGCAATATGTGTAACAATAAATTCCACCAAGTGCAATCAATCAACAGTATAAAGTGACTATTTATACTGTTGATCAGTCTCTGTTGCGAAAAGTCTGCATTTAGAAGCCGGGAGTCAGCTCTCCTTCTACTCGTGATAAGTTTATCTTGCCTTTTATTTTTTTGTATTTATTTTTATATTATTTATTAACACCCACATTTCACCAATCAAGTTTCAAGTGAGTCTATTGCCGTCAAACGGGCACTGTTGTTGACTCAAACCATGCATCTGAGGCTGAGTCTGGGCTGTATATATCTATCTGATGTTAAACAGCCCTATCCCTTAATCGCCTTGTATTAAATAGTAAATTCTACTCTGCCGGAAATATTTATTTAAATATTTAATAAATCTACAAAATCCTATCCTATCCTATTCCTAAGTTTGTTATTCAATCACACTAACGTCTGAACGCATCTGGTTGAAATTTTAACAGGGATAGATCACAGTGTGGAATAGCATTTAAACTACTTCTATCTGAGGAATAGGTTCGAGAGTACCACAAGGGCGAAGTTGCGGCCAGCAACTAGTACAATAGTCCATATACTGTTTGTCTGGAAGAGATCGCATACCGCGATAAGACCGCCCATTGTACAAAACACTACCATGCGCTGTCCTCTGTGTATGTGTCCTATCCTATGTTTGCTGTACAATAAAGTGTATCTATCTTATCTTATCTTAATATTAGTTAAAAATAACTAAATTCATTATAGGTATTTAATCTATCATGGTCAGTCACATTAGTATTAAAGTTATCGGAATATTTACTATTTTGTATTATTGTTCTGAGTTTTCGATATTTTGGTGCTATTTCAAGCTGATGCTCCAGTTACTCCGTGATCATGATTGCTGGAGTATTGGCGGTAAACAGTGATAAAGTTTTTCAGGAGTAAATATATCAGTCTACCCTCTTTCGAGTTCTTTTACTACGTGTATCTACTACTACCATTCTCACTACAAACTCGAACCCGATCTCGATCACGTTCACGACACACAATTTATCCTGTTTTTTTTTTATATCACTTAGGTGGCACCACACGGCCCACCTGATGGGAAGTGGTTACCGTGGCCTATGGACGTATGCAACGCCAGGAGCGTCACACTCCTGCTGCCGACCATTAAGAAACCTTCTGATTCCCCTCTTGAAGAACCCAATATTGTAGATGCTTGGGAAAACCGCAGCAGGGATGTCATTCCACAGCTTGAGTGTGCGTAGGATGAAGGTTCTTTCATACCGCACAGTGCTCACCGTCTCAGGTCGCAATGTGTGAGAATGAATTCCCTGCCTGTGGCGAGAGGTGCGATGATAGAATGTACCTGTGGACATCATGTCAAACAATTCATCTGAACAAACTATTGTATAGGCGGTAGAACACACACAGCGAGGCAAAGTTCCTCCTAAGGCTAAGAGGTTCCACACTACCTGCGAGTATGGGATTGTCAACCAGCCTCAACGCCCGTCTTTGCACCGAGTCGAAGGGGTCAAGCTGGTATGCAGGGGCTCCAGGAAAAAGGTGACAGCAGTACTCCATGTGGGTTCGGACCTGCGCCTTGTAAAGTATCTGTATCTGTATCAGAACAATAATACAATACGGTAAATATTCCGATAACTTTACTTAATACTTACTAAATTCATTATTTATTTACGGCTACGACTTGAATGAATTAAACTCTATTCAAGCTATGTTTTGCTAATTATCTTTTGAATCTTTTTTATGCTAAAACTATTCAGTTTAGCCTTTAGCTTATATTACGTAACACGTTAAAAAATGTCACTTATAATTTACAATTTATCGTAAATTTATGCAAATTTTAACATAATGTATTCAATACTAAGAACACTGACTAGGTACTAAAATACTAATATTTTTTGTAGACACTGCTTATTCTTCAGTATCAGAATAAACGGGATATTTACCATGTTTCATTATTATTCTTCTTCAACAAGTATTATTATCTTACGAATTTTTCACCTTGAGGATTTCTGTTTTTCATGAACTAGCAATGTCCGACATTAAGTTACACTGCAAGGCCTTACTATTTTTATTGGTAACTTCAAGATCATATTCTTAATTACCTACATAAACTAATTACCTACCAAAATTTCATCCCACCTACTTTTAGGCCCATAAGCTTCAAACAAAGAAATAAGCCTTATTTAGGGTCAACAGTAAGTAGTAGGTTCCCCTGGTGTGTGCGACACGTCTGTATAAAGTGGTATAAAAAAAACACGGAACCGTTTATTATCCTTGGCACTACCAGTAGCAATATTTACTTTTCCCTTAAGCAAATTCTACCACCTATGCCCTTGTTTGCAAACCTAAGTTTACTAAACAGAAATTTAAAAAAAAAACGAATATAGAAAATCTATTAGTCTCTTTACATTATGTATAGGATAAGACTCCTGACCCTAATGTAACATACATTAGGGTCAGGAGTCTTTCCAGACCGGGACCATGCTCTCAGATTCCTCTAATAAAAATAAAAAAGACTTTATTTAGACCCGTATTCTAGATGCACTAAAGGGAGAGGGGGGGTCTTTGCGTTGCTTATTTTTGATGATATGTGGGTGGGTAAACAGTAGTAATGTAATTTTTCACACATACTAACATGCATTACCCTAAAAAATAAACATAAAAGTAATATGCATATAGGTACCAATGTTTACGAAAGCATGTGGGGAAGGATAAGAGTTTTGCTTACTTTTGCTGACAGGGGGGGGGGGGTTAATAATTGTAGTAAATCTGCTTACATAATACTTGAACGGCCAGTTAAATAAATCAAGATTTAGGACTTGAGTGTCGTTCTAGAATACGACTTAGAGTAACGTAATAATGTGAGCCACTCTACATTATAGGCTTTAATTAGTCTGAGTTCGTCCATCAGCTGTCTCATAACGTGACGTAAGCCTACTAGCAGCCTCTAATAGTGACAAATGTAAGGAATTAGCGCGGCCATTTGTCTCAGTTTGCGACGGTAATCATTTATTTGTTCACTCGTGTTAAACATGCATAGTGAATTGAAGTTGAAGACTACCAAGCATGTAGGAATACAAGCTGGTATTGTTTTAGGAATATTGAATTCAGGGTCGTTAATTATATTTACTCGTTTATCATAGAATGACATATGTCCACGATTCGGTTCAGATGGTTCGAATAATACTGCCAATCACAAAGAGTAGTTAGAAATGACAGTAGTTAGAGTATACAAAAAAATCTCAGTAATTGTCATTCATGGATAAGGAATAAATAGGTACATACTACAATATGGGGTTCTCAAGAGGGGCATTAGAAGGTTTCTTCATGGTCGGCAGCGCGCTTTCCTGAGACTTTGCCTTTAGCTTACCATCAGGCGAGGTGAGGTCAAATTGGCGTGTCCTATATATAAAAAAATATAAAAACTTCCCTGGTGTTGCATACGTCCATACGCCACGGTAATCACTTCCCATCAGGCGGGCCGTGTGCTTGTCTGCCACCTAAGTGGTATAAAAAAAATTGGTAATGGTCAAATATCCAGTTCCAGTCAACTGACGGAGTGAATAAAAGCATCAGTAGTACCAATGATAGGAACTGCTATTAAGACGACCTACCTACCGAAACTATGTTAATATGTTTTACGCAATGAATGTAACTAAGTAATCTTAAGAACTTAGAACTCAGTTTAATAACGTAACATAACATAAACTATCACGCCTATATCCCCGAACGGATAGGTAGAGGTGCTAGCACCCACATTACGCCAGTTTATGTTTCGGTCCCAATGTAATAGGTGGCGAGCCTATTGCCATTAACCGGGCACTTATAAACCTGCGATAAATACACACATAACTCCGAAAAGCATCGAAAAGTCATTGGTGTGTACCATTACTAAAACCTGGGATCGAACCGAAGACCTCGTATCAGCAGTCCATTACCCATACCACTAGGCTACTGCGGCACAATTAATCTGTGGTATACTTAGTTCAAAGGATTTTGATTGAAACCCTATCAGCATTTCGTGATCAGCAAAATAGCTGCCTATTCAGGTGCCATTACACTTTTAAATCTTTTGAAAGCACACATATGTAAGATTGTGTATGTTCTACCGCCTATACAATGGTTTGTGCTCAGATGAATTGTTTGACATGATGCCCACAGCTATATTCTGTCATCGGACCTCTCACCATAGGCAGGGTATTCATCATCACACATTGCGACCTGAGACGGTGCGCACTGTGCGGTATGAAAGAAACTTCATCCCACGCACAGTCAAGCTGTGGAATGACCTCCCTGCTGCGGTTTTCCCAAGTACCTACAATATAGGGTTCTTGAAGAGGGGCATCAGAAGGTTTCTTCGTGGTGGAGTGTAGCACCCCTGGTGTTGCATACGTCCATAGGCCACGGTAACCACTTCCAAGTGTGCTTGTCTGCCACCTAAGTAATATAAAAAAATCCCTTGTGAAAGCCTTGGGTTCCATGGATGCATAGACGTATAATAATATGCGTCTTTTGACTCCATTATTCTTTGCCACCCTGACTGACCTGTTTTTAACTTGGCCACACCTAATAAAAAACAAAATCCCCTGTCAATCTGTAACTTACGTCTACTACGTGCGACCTTGGAACATCCCTTTTAATCAGAAAGTAATTGAATTAACAAAGACTTTCAAATAGATTGAAATTGAAATGTTTTTAAAGAAATCGTCCAAACTCTATGGCGTACTCGTATGGACCAGGAATTAGGAAAGCATGTTTGAATAGGATCGTGTCGGAAAACTCCAATGAGTTATTTTATTGTAGGTCATTGGAAAACTCATACATCTTCCCAAATAATCAAAATAATCTTATTATCCCTTCAATGATTATGTTGCTTGAATCATCATATTCATCATTATTGTGTAAGTCATTTTGGTGTCTGGCAACAGGCATTATGACGTCAAATGCATCGATCTATCCATTGAATAAAGATATGTCTGCGAAATCTCTACAAGAAGTAACTTTTTTTCATTATTTTGTAGAATATAGCTAGACGAATGATTCTTATACACGTATATTAAAACTTCATAATCGCATGTAAAACATTTTTCTAGGCTAAGTCGGTATTTTTAAAAAGTACATAACATTTTATTTACCTTACAAGGTATTCCCGACCGAATTAAGCAGTCCGACTGGGGAAGTACCTCCACCCTACAGAATACCACGGCGATAATAACCTCGTGTTGTGTTCCCGGTGGTGAGTACGGTAGCCAGAGCTCACTGAACAGTTTTTGTGCTTTCAGTGGGAAGACCAAAGGCTTGTCCTGATTTTGTGTTCTGCACTAAGGGCACATAAAATCTCTATTCTTACAGGGTCGGCAGCACGGATGTGACTCCACTGGTGTTACACACGTTCATTGGTCACGGTAACCACTTTCCATCAGGTGGGGCCGTGAGCTTGTCTGCCACCTAAGTTGTATGTTGGTAGAAGGGGCAGACCCAAGAAGTCTTGGCTTAACGTCGTGGAGGATGACAAGCGTGCGAATTTTATCACTACCATGGACGCCCAAGATCATGCGAAGTTAAGGAGGAGGAGCCGGAAGGTGGACCCTCGAATGCAATCAGGAAAATACTGTTTTTTGAAGAATATGTTTTTCAGTGATCGATGTTGCAATGCATTATATGATCGGCCTTTATGGTCGGCAGCGCGAGTGTGACACCCCTGGTGTTGCATACGTCCATAGGCCACGGTAACCGCTTCCCATCAGGTGGGCCGTGTGCTTGTCTGCCAACTAAGTGGTATAAAAAAAAAATGCATGCATATAATCACGCCTTTATCTCTGGAAGATTAGGCAGAGGTGAATTAACAACACATTTCACCAATCATTGAATTCAGTGCCACGTAATAGGGGGTGAGCCTATTGCCGTCTTCTGGGCACTATTGTTGACTCAAGCCATGCATCTTAGGCTGAGTCTGGGCTGTATATATCTGTATGGTGTTAAACAGCCCTATCCCTTAGTTGCCTTGCCACATGGGAAGAGATGGGGTGGTCCAAATTCTACTCTGCCGGGGATTAGTCTCTGTAACATATTCTATTATATCTCAAAAGGTTAAAATTTTATGTTGCGGTTGCGGAATTGATTTAGACATAGATAGGTAGTTTATAGTTTTTTCATCCCTTCTATTCAAAAAGTGGCACTTTGTTATAAGCGGGAGCAAAAAAGCTTTTTTCTGTTAAGGACTCTTAAGCGGGTGGAATTGAATTTAATTAGAATTTTGGAATATATTTCATTCATAGAAATCGATATGCATTACTGGCTGGTACGTGCTGGCCGCACGGCGACGAGGGCGTGGGTGCCCGTGCTAACTAAAAAAAAAAACAAAAGCGCGCGCATTACTAAACTTATGTCTTTGTTTATACTGGAGACTAATGGCGCTAGGTGGAATTTGTTACACATATTGAAATAAGCATTCGTACTTTTCTACAGCATTTTGGTTTTACTTTAGTTTTGAAAATAAGAAAACTAAAAAGGTATTAATTCTGTCTCTGTTCTTGTAAGTAATCAGTTTTCTCATGGAAATGGGATGAAAAGTATGGTGTATGACTCGGCAGCAAATTACTTCTTCCTCGGGCGATGGACTTTGAATACATCGTTGCGCCCAGGATTCTACGTTAGAATCCGTCGCTAAGCTTGGGATTCTTTTCTAGAATCCTTCGCTACGCTCGTGATTCAAAGTAGCGCCGTGGCCGTAAAAATAATAATTTGCTACTTTGTTATACAATGTACTATTACATACATCGTAAAATAATTTTGAGCACTATCAGCTCACATAATAAAATGGAAAACTATAAATATAAGATGGTTTGACCATTTTGATAAAATAATCTACTTCTTCATATCTATACTATAATATTATAAAGCTGCAGAGTTTGTTTGTTTGTTTGAACACGCTAATCTCTGGAACTACTGGTCCGATTTGAATGATTCTTTCAGTTTTCGGTAGTCCATTTATCGAGGAAGGTTTTAGGCTATATATCATCACGCTACTACTTAAGGGAGCGGAGCATTGATAATAAATGTTAACAAATCCGTCAATTTTTCGTACATATTTTGAAGACTAAAACATACGGGCTCAAAGGGATATGAAGCTTCAAAATATACCCCGGGCGAAGCTAGGGTGGGTCAGCTAGTCTAATATAAAATTGGACTTTTTGTATTCAGATTCTACACAACCTACTTCACAAGCCAAGATCAATCTGATGTTATGATCAATCTATTCGTACAAACGATACTAACATAAATATATTTCTGTGCCTGTAAAAGATAACGATATTTTTAACAATAGGTAGGTATGTATCCCTTGGTGTCACAATAATTAAGTGAACTTACTTAACGCAAGTAAACAGACGCCTACACTTTACGGTGAACTAAGTTTAACTGGATTTACGTCCAGACGAGTGAACTGAGACTGAATTTAATGTACCAGGAAAGCAGGAACATTCTAGATGTGAATCTGTCAAGAAAATTCATCATTCTGTTCAGAAAATGTTCTTTAAAAATAATTTCTATTTAGTTAATAAATTCCTTTTCTTTTTGAATGATTTCATTTTAGATTTTCTTTGTTCTATTTTATTTATGTAGAAGTCTTGTTCTTCTATATTTATTATTACTTTTTTGTTACCATACGTCTAGGCCAACTTATACAATAAAATGTTCACACATAAATTAAATAAATGAAAGGTGATGCATAGTAAAAACAACATTCCTCTGCCTTTGATTATATCAAGATAAAGAATTCGTAAAAAAAAACACGTACGAAAACAGTAAAAACTAAACCTATCCTGAAATCCTAGTACAAAATTACGGATTACGGAACCTAATACGCGATTTCGATTTAGCCGGGAAATAAAAGCAAAAATTAGAATTTTGGGTCGCGTTTGGAATGAAACTTCTACACCCGTGATGTGAATCTCCGTACAGTTCAATTCATAAATAAAAATGAAATAGGGTACGAAGAAGTAAAGCTATAACCAATACAAGCGTACCGAGTAAAATGGTGTGAATAGACATCAATGGGTGAATATAAATAAAACGGTCAGCTAAATATAGTCTGACCAGCGAAAGAAAGTTAAAAAAACGGTTTGAAAAATGAACAGGTTGTAACTTGTCGATTTATACATCGATAAAATGGAGTTGATAGTATGATTTATTTTTATTATTTTTATTTGGTATGCATAAAAACCAGAGTACTTGAAACTAATGACTTGTGTTTATTATACCTTTTTTAGATATTAATGAGTAATAATATATGAACATCAGACTCAGTGCCCCATATATAAAAAATAATTATTATATTATATTGCATTATAATATTGGATAAGAGACGATGGCAAGAGACCGGATGGTATGTCGTTGCTGCCTTGGAAGATGGGTAGGCCTTTGGTGTGGGACGCTACGTGCGTCGACACTCTTGCGCCTTCACATCTTTCAAGCACAGCAGGGTGTGCCGGTGCTGCTGCTGCATCTGCGGAAAACTCAAACGGCGCAAATACTGTAACCTGAAGGAGGTAGGACATGGCGGTATTTCCGCCCGATTGAGCAGTCCGACTGGGGTAGTACCTCCGCCCTACAGAATACCGCGGCTATAATAACTCCGTGTTGTGTTCCCAGCGGTGAGTAGGGTAGCCAGAGCTCACTGGAGAATTTGTGCTGTCAGTGGGAAAACTAAAGGCTTGTCCTGATTTGTCTTCTACTGACTGCACAGAAACTCTGTACTTACAGGGTTGGCAGCGCGACTGTGACTCCTCTGGTGTTACAGACGTCCATAGGTCACGGTAACCACTTTCCATCAGGTGGGCCGTGTGCTTGTCTGCCAACTAAGTAGTATAAAAAAAATATAAATGTTTTTGAGCCGTTTGGGGTTGAAACGTTAGGGACGTGGGGAGGAATTTCGTAACGCATTATGCATGTAATTTTTATGTTGATTTTATTTTAGTGTATTTTAGTAGGTACCTAATAATAGTTTTTAGTTTTAATTTTCAATTGAATTGTATTGCTATACTAATGAATTATAATGTGTTATGTGTGATTAAAAAAAATATATTGGATAAGTATTTAAAATCAATAATTATTATTTTTATTTTTTATTATTATTTATGTTTATGTTATAATTAATTAATCATACAATTGGTCAGTATTCAGAATAATCAATTAACTTTGAAAATTTAAACATTATATAGCCGCGTGGTTTCCGGCAGAGTAGAATTTGGACCGCCCCATCTCTTCCCATGCGGTGTCGTACAAGGCGACTAAGGGATAGGGCTGTTTAACATCAGACATCAGAGCCCAGACTCCGCACCAGTTGCGTGTCTCGAGTCAACAATACGAGAAAACGGCAATAGACTCACCGAAAACAACGATTGATGAAATGTGGGTGCAAATTCACCTCTGCCTAATCCTCCGGGGATAGAGGCGTGATTAAATGTATGTATGTTTGTGATAACATTATACGAGTATTCGAGGACTATAAAATACTGACTGACAAGAAAAAACTGATGCCATATAAAAGTTTTGGAAAGAATTACTTGTTCATATTTCGTTGGTCAGAGTATATTTTCTGCATACATACATACATATAATCACGCCTTTATCCCCGAAGGGTTAGGCAGAGGTGAATTAACACCCACATTTCACCTATCATTGAATTCGGTCCCACGTAATAAGGGGTGAGCCTATTGCCGTCTTCCGGGCACCGTGTGTGCCTGAGTCTGAGCTGTATATATCTGTCTGATGTTAAACAGCCCTATCCCTTAGTCGCCTTGTACGACACCGCATGGGAGGAGATGGGGTGGCCCAAATTCTACTCTGCCGGGAACCACGCGGCAAAATCACAGGTGTATTCAATATGTCATACCTCTCGTTTTTCCCTAACATCATCGAGTATATTTTCTTTCAAGTGAAATTATGAACCAAGTTCAAAGTAATAATGAGTATTATCAAATATCTGGTTAGAGACTAGTACTTTTGTAGAAGACACTATTTAAAAAAAAAATAACGAACATTTTATTTATATTCACCCCGTTTTACGGGACACAAGTATAAATTTCAGTAATACACTACTAGCGACATCTCTGCGGACCGTATAAAAACAAAACAGTTTCATGTGGTCGACTCGACGCAACCACATCACTAAGGCGATTGTCATACTGCTCCGTGTCACGCGGCGTGGCGCGGGGAAGCGTGGTGTGGCCACAGATTAGTAAATACTTTTACTTTTGTTACTTACTACGTAAGTGTGGGTGCTAGCACCTCTGCCTACCCCTTCGGGGATGTAGGCGTAAGTTTATGTTATGTTATGTAAGTGTGGCGTCGCGTCTACGTAGCTCTTTTTAACACGCTTTTATTAGCTTCACTTGTAACTACACACATCAACAAAGTCTAGGGAACAAGGACATTTCTAGTTTTTATTTAAAAACCCTTTCTTGTAATAGTGAGAGTTTTATATCAATAGAAGGGTATTTTTATACCGTTTTTAATTTTAATTTTAATAAAAACATTTTCATACCAAATTTTTTTTTTTTAAGAAAGAATTGAATAGTGCCAATATTGAGTATTACAACCTTCTATGATTAGGCACAAAAATAACGAGGTAGTAAGAAATACAGTAATTAACCGTACTTTAAACGTTTTTAATAATCTGTAGGACCTCCTAAAGCATTAGCAACAGCTCGACAACGGCGTGGCATACTTAGTATGAGATTGTCAATCATCGTCTGTGGAATATGGCTCCATACACTGCGAAGGTGTAAAAAAAGTTGTTCTTCAGTGTTCAGATTTTCCAAAGAATCACTGAAAGCTCTTCTCCCAAGCAAATCCCAGGCATGCTCTATGGGATTGAGGTCGGCAGACTGAGCAGGCCATTCCAACGTCGTCATATTGTGCTCGCTCCCATTGACCACTACCCTCGCGGTGTGTGACCGTGCATTATCTTGCATGAACATAAAATCTTGACCGAACTGCTGTCGATGAGGGATTACCATGGGGTGTATAACCTCCTGAATGTATTGGTTTGCAATCAAATTGCCCCGTATCCAAACGAGGTCGGTCCTTCTACCAAGGCGAATTCCAGCCCATACCATGATTGTTCCACCTTGGTAAGGAACTTCTTGCGGATTCTGGAGACGACTCCGACGTCCAGGAACTCGCCATATACGCACTCTTCTCGAATCAGGATGAAAACCGAAGCAAGATTCGTCGGAAAACAGAACCCGTGCCCATTGATGGTCGGTCCACTGTATATGTGCGTTAGCCCACAATAAGCGACGACCTCGATTTCCACGTCGAAGAGCTGGAACCCTAAGCGGTCTGCGAGCATAAAGATTGGCTTCGTGTAGTCTTCTTCTGACAGTTTGATCGCTAATAACCACTTGATGCTGAGACTGGAGGCCTGCGACCAATTGACGAGCAGTAATCGTGGGTTGCCGCCTTGCGGAATTTTGCAAGAAACGATCTTGCCGCGGGGTAGTAACCCTATTTCGTCCCCTGTGACGTTCGGCAACATCCCCTGTAGACCTGTAGCGTGCCCATAATCTGCAAATTACGCTTGGTTGGGTGTTGACAGCATCCGCTACGTCGCGTTGAGTTCGTCCAGCTTGCAGCATACCAACAGCCCTTAACATCTCTTCGCGACTTAAATGACGACGTGACATGATGACTACAGTCACAAAAATGCACAAACCATACGTAAAAGACGTATTATTGATAATAAACGTTATTTACAATCAAAAAAAATAATTTTTATTTTGCCTCAGAGAAACTGCACAATCAAACACTTTTAAAAGTTTTCCCTCCATATTCGAAAATCATTACTTATTTAAATTTATTTTTAAATTTCGAACAACTCTGTAATCTACTTTATTCTATTTTTATTTATTTGCTGCCAGTTATTTGCAAAACAAGATTTACACGAAAAAAAATAATTGGGGTCATCTTGTTCCCTAGACTTTGTTGAGGTGTTTATGTATGTAAGAAAATCTTGAAAGCTTAATTTGACCCACTTCCCGGTCTTCGATTAGGATGAAATTTTGCACACGCGGGATCTAACACATCGAAAACGCGTTCACGAGCAGTGCTGTAAATCATGTGCGTACAAGCAGAAAACAAGCGTTCCCGCGTGTGATGTCGGGGAAAAACGCGAGGTATGACATATTGAATACTGCCATCACACCTGTGATTTTGGCGGGACATTTATGTGTAGGTATTTGAGACTAACTGAATATCAATAATATATTTTTTTTTATATATAGAACACGTCAATTAGACTTGCCTTGCCTGATGGTAAGCTGAAAGCAAAGTCTCAGAAAAGAGGGTCACCATTACTTACACATACCGTGTGACACTCAGCTTGACGGCCTCATCATAATGCTTTTTCACGCTCCGCTTAAAGGACCCGGGACTGTCGGAAGAAGGAAACACGTGAGCTGGTAATGAATTCCAGGCTTTAATGGTGCGAAAGAGGAAAGAGTCACCGAACCGCTTGGTTCTTGATCGTATGTTCTGCACCGTGTGCGGATGACATCTAAGACCTGCACGTGTTGTCCTGTGTAGGAAAGGAGAGAGTGGGACTAATTGGAAGAGCTTATCAGAACACTCACCAACACTCACCAATGCAATATAATACGTGTACTGGTATTGATAAGGTACACTTTTGTTTGAGTGGTTCGAGAGAAACAAATGATGCGTGTAGTTCGGAAGCTAGTTTATTGGCGACTAATTTTAACAAACATTGAATGTTCTTTATAACACGCGGAACACAATAATATATGCATAGCTAGGTATAACCGTTTATGAATCAACAATATGTATAAACACCAAATTTATTTGATTAGATAGAAATCTGGCGTGTCATTCTAAAATGCCAAATAAACCAATGCATGGCCCTGGGTCGGCCGGGGTGCGAGGGATATGCCTGTCAACCTCACCTTCGGCAACCAAAGCGACCCACAGGCGGCGTGCGTTTTAGTCGGTTCGAGTCCAACATAACCTCCTCCACCGGCTCCGGTGGGGAGGTATCCGTGGGGATTTTGCGCACGTAAAAAAAAAAATAAACCAATGCAACTGGGACACTGTCCGTTAAAGTGATATATGTAGATATAATAGATAAAGATAGAAAAAAAAATGAATTGGTTCAGGCGGAATTGGAACCTTCGCCTGAAACTATCCAAATTCTTCTATACATTTAGTAGTTCCTCCTGCAAGGGAAAAATCGCGGGTTCAAATCCCGCCTGAACCTATTTTTTTTTCTATGTTAATAGATTTGAATAGTTAGCATACTAAATGCTTTAAAATTTTATTCAATGATCTAGATATAGTTTAGAAAGGTTATCTAGATATAGGTGCAATGTTTAAATCCCTCGTAAATAGTATGGCTTATTTTCGTTATTTTCAGATTTTTTTATATATATTTTTTATTTAATAATGGCCACAACGATGGGCAATGTCAACAATGGACAATATGTCACTAGTAGTTTTAACAATGGCAACAAAATACCTTAAATAATTACGTGAATATCACCAGTCAAAGGCAAATTATAATGGGTCTATTACCCAAATCAGTTGAGATGGGTTTGTCTAGGAACGGGGTGGGATGTTCCTGTGACCAGGCAAGTGATCACGCCTGGCGGGCCGCAGTCATTTAACTTTAGATTACCTCAAACACCAACCTTAAAATGTCACAGCTCTTGGCCTACACTTAAAACGCCGCACTGTGGTCACCCTCCATACAACGCCGTGCCGTCTCAAAGATGGTTTTAGCGGAAATAGGTTCTCCCGAATAATAATATTATTTTTAATTTCATTTATGACTATGGGCAGTTGGTGGTCGGACACGAAGAGGTTGATCCCGGAAATTGGTCGCCGCATCCACGACCATGGCGGTGACTTCCGATCCGGCTCGTTCCTGGGACAAATGTTGGCTATTGCGATTCAGCGGGGCAACGCCGCCAGCATCATGAGCACATTTGCACCGGGAACGATGCGGAGTGGGTTGTTTTACGCGAACGAATTTGTTTTGTGTATTTATGTTTTGATTATCTCATTAATAATATTTACATAATATACACGGAAGTTATCGAAATTAAAATATAAATAAAAAAGAATATATATCTAAATAATCCTGCAGGTTCAGGCGTCAAAGAATTCCTCCCCATCGATATCAACCGGGAAGGTGGCCAGAAGGCTGGCGGCATTGCCACATTTAATTATCTTGTATGTATTAAATTTCTTTTCATGTATTATATAAATAGGTGAAATGAGTTGCTGAAGTAATTTACTCATACAGCCATTTCAAAAGAGCTCTGTAATAACGTTTCATTCAGAACTAATATATGAACGATATATTTTTAGAAAGCCCAAAGCATGAAATAGTTTTATAAAATATAATTACAAATATATGTATAAATATTAAAACATAAACACACAAA
Organism: Eilema griseolum; assembly: GCA_963662185.1. Classification (NCBI taxonomy): domain Eukaryota; kingdom Metazoa; phylum Arthropoda; class Insecta; order Lepidoptera; family Erebidae; genus Eilema; species Eilema griseolum. The sequence continues at coordinate 3,139,418 of OY759245.1, forward strand.
ATAGATTCGCGATTATGTTGCGTCAAACATGATTCCACTCCGCATGATTGCCGACGCAAAGGTGCCTATGATGCTGGTCGCGTCGCAATGGCCATCTTATGCCCCAGTAACGAGCCGGAGCGGATGTCACCGCCTTGGTCCAGGATACGGCGGTATAATTACATACTCTACTTCCCATGAAAAAAAACAATAGTTGCCAGTTTTTGCCGTTCTTTTTTGTCAGACCATAATTATAATGTTCGAGAAAGTCAATTTTCACTTTTCTTTGCTAATTTTCGATAATATCTACAAATTAAGAAGTGCGCGTAAATAATAAAAATATTTTCCATCTATAACCACTAATATATTATTATATTTTATTAAATTTATTCTTATATTTTATTTGAAAACCCATAATTTCAACAATTTGTGTATAAATTTTCAAGTGAATAGGTCAATAGGCAAACGAGATACAGATTTGGAGACGGTGGACCCATTTAGCAGACTAATCTGCGCAGGGTGTGGCAGGCCTGCAATCCGGGGCCACGCACATGGCCACGTTTAACTGCGCCCGGAGCGCGGAGCACGGAGCAGTGTGTCAATCGCCTAAGGAGAACTGCAGCAGAGTTTCAGCCTTTACTTAACAGATGGCACTGTAATAAAGTTATTCACCATTTTTTAGAATTTAATGTGGTAGGTTTTAGACTACCCTCTCGTGTATCTTATCGTTAACCTAGTTTGCTGAATAAAACGGTATTCAGTTCTTCAGACGGCGCTAACTGTGGAATTAGCGTCGCTTGTACCAGGCTCCCAGTTGTCAAAGGAAGTTGTTTTTCAGCCGTTTCAGCAACCGTTCTATTTCTGTAGTGTACGGTCGGGGGCGGAACCAATGACGTTCAAGTAGGATTGGTGTGCTACGCAAACACTACGGTCGGCTATGATGCTTTCAATGTGTGAGTTCCCCTTACGTGCACACAGATGTAATTTTCAGAGGCACGTAACGCATATCATGAAAATAAATCAGAAATCACGATATTTGGAAAACAGAATTTCATAAATACTTTAGTTAATTCGAATGCTTATTAGAGTTATTATTACGTGTATTTTTTGTACTTAGAAAAAGTAAGAAAACGTATTATTTATACTTTGAGCTCAATTAAACATAAACAAGCAAAGAAATCATTAATATTATTATGAATCGATATTCATTATCTTTATTAAAAAATGAGAGTAAACAACGAAATCATATCCGAAACCGAGAACATAATATTATCATAATCTTGTTACATACTTACGATATCTAACTAGGTACCGAGTAACCCACACACATTTGCTCTGTTTTGTGATTTCACAGATAAAAAAAGTTTCATTTTTACTTAAATCGTAACAAAAATGTGAGCGGTATTAGGATTCCATAAAAGAGAGGCGGTGTACAATGTCGAGTTTACGCAGTTTCTTACAAAACCGAACTGTGTCATTCAACTTTTAGGCGCGACGGGTTCAATAACCGCACTCGGAACGTAATCGTGAAGCGTATTCCGCCCTACTGACCTAAATTTAAAATATTTTATGAATGGGGCCAGAAGTTACTCTTTATTTATTGTTTTTTTTAACATTTAAATATTGTGTTTCTAATACACAATTACGAGCATGCCCTTTATTTTATTAGGTGCTCGAAAAATGTCAAATCAAGAACTAAAGATATTTTATCTATGTATACCTCTGATACATAGAAAGATACAATCAATTTTAGTTATTTTGCTCCGCAAGTTGTAGAAGGTTTACTGCTGAAGGTTTTTTCCCAGTCTAACGAATTATAACTTCTCTCTAAGTATATCTTTCTGTCTTTTTTTATACAACTTATGTAGCAGACAAGCACACGGCCCACCTGGTGGAAAGTGGTTACCTTGACCTATGAACGTGTGTAACACCAGTGGAGTCACATTCGTGCTGCGACCCTGTAAGAACAGAGATTGTATGTGCCTTCAGTGCAGAACACAAAATCAGGGCTAGACCAAAATCTTCCCACTGACAACACAAAATCTCTCCAGTGAGCTCTTGCTACCCTGCTCACCGCCGGGAACACAACTCGAGGTTATTATAGCCGTGGTATTCTGTAGGGTGGAGGTACTTCCCCAGTCAGACTGCTCAATTTGGACGGGAATACCGTCGTGTCCTACCTCCTCCCATTTTTTGTTTTTAATAAACCTTGCTTCTAGTTTATTTGCTAAATACACCAAATCTTTTGCTTTTATTAGATGGAAGAAATCGCTTCCAGCGATAAGGCCGCCCATTGTACATCAAACTGTATGCATGCTACCTACTAGTTCTACTGTTAGCTATTGGTGTACAATAAATACTTATCTATCTATCTATCTAACGAAGTCATATTGGGGTGTATCAGGTACCTATCTTTCAGCAAAACCTCACGGTCCTGTAAATCGGTAGGTACAATCTGCTAATTGACAGATTTCTCGTCTCGTTATCTCGTGGGTGTGGTTCAGACGGCAGTCGCCCCCGTAAAAGCCAAACAAAGCTTATAATTTTATTTCCCATGAACAGTAATAGGTTGAAATGATAATTTAATAATAAAGCTTATTAAACGTTTAATTTTGCTAAAATATATTCCATATTGAAATTGCGGTCGGGGTAAGTAATACCTACTGTGCGGGATTACTTGGTTTGGTATTTCCCACCCCTTCCTTTCATACACAGGACAACACGTGCAGGGCTTAGATGTCATCCGCACACGGTGCAAAACATCCGATCAAGGACCAAGCGGTTCAGAAACTCTTTCCTTTGTCGCACCATTAAGGCCTGGAATTCATTACCAGCTCACGTGTTTCAAAGCTTAAGATGAGGCCGTCAAGCTGAGTGTCACCATTGTCACATGGTGTATGTAAGTAATGGTGACCCTCTTTTCTGAGACTTCGGCTAAACTTCGATATTTTCTGTGAAGCGGCTGCCGTCTGACCTCCACAACACAAAGGCGATATCAAAGCGTTGCAGCCAGATAAGTTGTTTACTGCTCCAACTTGGTATGGCAACCGGGACGTCAGTAGTCAGGCTTAACGTGCTCTCCGAGGCACGACCAGACCAATGCAAATACCTATACATATTTGCACTGAGCGGGGATCGAACCCGCACCTCATGCGTAGCGGCCACTTTTATTACCGCCACGACAAGGAGGCTGTCAAACCAAAACTATTATTTCCGAATTAAAATTATTCAATTTTATATTCTAAAGGTGTTCAAAATTCAGTCTCAATCTAATCTCAATCTCCCAAATGTCAAATTTTTTTCTAAATTGGAAAATTGTGTAACGATGTGTAACACTGACGGCACAAAATCTCTGTTCTTACAGGGTCGGCAGCACGGATGTGACTCCACTGGTGTTACACAAGTTCATAGGTCATAGTAACCACTTTCCATCAGGTGGGCCGTGTGCTTGTCTGCCACCTAAGTTGTATAAAAAAAATAAAAAATCGAAAATACCGTTTTGATATTGGGAGATTGAGATTAGATCGAGACTGATATTTGAACATTTTTTTAGTAGCAAAATTGATATTCTGATAGCTGTCTGCACTAACATGTTCTGCGACAACCGCCATTCTACTCGGGTAACAAATAATAAAGGGTATACCTTGGGCCTAAATCTCTAGACAAACGCTTGCTTGAGGAATTTGTACTCCTCCACCACAGTAGCACGCCATGCTATCCACAAAAGGCACCCAAGAAACGTATACTGCGTGTGTAAAGCACAATTTGAGGAGATTTTAGGTCCATGATATATCTCTCGAGCAGTAGGTGTAGGGGTAGAACCAAGAAGTCTTTCTTTCTTTCTTCTTTGAAGTGCTGCTGGCTTGGTGTCGTAGAAGATGAGAGTGTGCCAATGGTCTTACTACCATGGATGATAAGAGAAATCTTTGAATGCGACCGGGGCTAATGCGAAGATGCTGATCCTGGCAGCTGTACCTTTCTTCTTTCATTTGGGGATCTACTTCAGATTATGTATACCAGGTTTTGTCGGCATTTTGTTTGGCAATTTGGCTTCTTTTGAAGTGTATTTGCATAAAGAGAACTGCTCTGATTTTATAAAGATCTCCTTTTGAGTCGCTGCAAAGGAATGATTACAATATATGGGGTTCCTCAAGAAGGGCATTAGGGTTGCATACTGCCTTAGGCCACGGTAACCTTTTTTCATCAGGTGGGCCGTCTGCCTGTCTGCCAGTTAAGTCGTATAAAAAAGATTTTTATTCATGACCTGCTAATTAAATAATTACTTTTATGATTATTATGCCCTGGTATTGGAAGTCTTACGTGTCAACCATGTTAAAAAAAGTAATAATATTGTTTGAAAATTAAATTGTGTAAAACCCTCATCGATACTTCAAAACGAGACGACTCAACCCTAGCCGCTACAAGCTATATTTATACATCTGCTAAATGTAACCCTCGTAAGTCGCACCCTCGTGTACCGAAGTCCCGACCTACCCTACCACACACACGTACACACAAAGCGTCCATAAGCGTTGTAATACTCTTCATGTTCCCTGCTCTCCGGGTACACATGTGACTCCGAAAACTCACATGACTCCGTGGCTGTAAAACGATGAGGCACACGAGGATGGTTTCCATACAATTTCTCTCATGTGTTGATGTTGTACGGTAGTTGTGTGGTGTAAATGTGAGGGATTAGATATGCGTGACGCCAACATGTAGTGTATGTGTGTTGTGATACACATGTTATAATGTCGTGTGTACGTAGTACGTCTGTGATAGTTGACAACGGTCATGGTCTCGGCGGCACTCACAGCTATTCAACTGATTGTGATTTAAAAAATCTAGATGCTGAAAAGTAAGATGATTATTGATTCAAATCATCAAATATTGTACTATGCTGAATAAAACACTTATTGATTAAATAGGTATATAGTTTTTTTTATTGAAAGTAATTATAACGTCATACATAAAAGTATAAAATATTAATTAACATGATTAGCCTATATAATTATTTCGTTGGTAGTTAGGTGTGCATGTTTTTTTGTTAAATTAAAGCGCAATATAAGCGGAAAAGTGCACTCCTGGCCCAAATTCTCAGATACGATGAATTATTTGAATGAGAACATTTTCGTAGATAACCAACTCAGTGCCCCGCTGTTATCGTACATTGCGTCGCGCGTCATCACCGTTCTCACTGGCGCATGCGTAATACGTACGTGTACCACATTCATAAGCCACATGTGTGAAACATGAAATCGCTTATCGCCTACGCTTTCTGTTGCCCTGGTACATACGTGTGTTTGCAGCATCACATGACGGCATCCATTTTCAAGTGACACATGTCACCACCGTATGACAATGTCACACGCGCCGCACCGTTTCGTTTTTAATTAACCTTCTAACATTGACTATACATGATATTTTACTCATAATTTTAGTTAGTGCGATTAGGTATTTTATGTTTATGAATAAATTATAGCAATAAAGTGCAATAAGACATTGTTAAGTATGTAGTTTAGTCGGTAGTACGTAACAATCATAATGATTTTACAATACAAAGTACGTACCTAGGTAGGTATATTTAGTAAAAGTTGTTTAGAAATTAAAATAAAATTTAATGCAATGAAATTATTTTTTGATTATAAACATATATTTTTGTAGCCTTTACTGATAAAAAATAAGACTCTTCCCGTCCGCTACATTGCCACATTCATCGGGTTTCTCCAGGAAGCCTCAAATTTTCAGAGTAATCTCGAAACTATTTTCATTATCATTTTGGAAAGCTTATTTTAGTTTGTCTATTAATAAAAATAGTACCCTCCACAGAGGGGTGAAACCGCCCAAATCATCCTCAAATCTGTCGTAGGGCGCCGCCTACATCCCATTGTATCTAAAGTTACGTACCAGGAATAAAGGAATGCAGAGGAGATTTTTGATATTTAAACTTTCAAGAGGGGTAGCGTAGTTTGGCAAGGGTGAAAATATTTTATGGGGTGAGTTTGCTAACAAGATGTGAGATACGCGTTAACTATTACACACAAACGCTTATGTTTTTCTGTTACACCGGTACTGTACTTCAAATGTCACCTATATTTTGTATTCTTTGTACTATAAATGCTATAACGCTATTCTTTGGACGGTGACCCAACTTACCATAAGGCGGGGCGCAGTCAATTTGACCTAGATATAAAAAAAATATCTTTGCAGATTGCACTCGTCAAAAACCTTGTAAGCTATGGACAAAGAGGTACCTAAATTAAGTAAGATTGTATATCTTTGTGAGTAGGGTAGCCAGAGCTCACTGGAGAGTTGTTGCGCTGTCAGTGTTAAGACCAAAGGCTTATCCTGCTTTGTCTTTTACACTGACGGCACAGAAACTCGCTGTGCTTGCAGGGTTTGCAGCGCGAGTGTGACTACGTTGGTGTTGCACATGTCCATAGGCCACGGTAACCACTTTCCATCAAATGGGCCGTGTGCTTGTCTGCCACCTAAGGAGTATACAAAAATACATACACATAGGAATTAAAAAAATAATTCGCCAAGTAATTAATGCACAGAAGATTTTGTTTACGAAACTGTCGAAAATCTCTATGCTATTGAATTGATTCTAACGCTTCCCTAATTCTAACAATCTGCTATTCAATCAAAGGTTTGCTGGGATAGAACTCAGATTGAGTTAAGCTCGCCTTTGTACACAGTTGTGATTTTTTTTTTTGTGTATGACCTCTTTTTTTATATAGAACACGCCAATTAGAGTTCGCCTTGCCTGATGGTAAGCTGAAGGCAAAGTCTCAGAAAAGAGGGTCGCCATTTAGGAAGTAGGAAACACGTGAGCTGGTAATGAATTTCAAGCCTTAATGGTGCGACAGAGGAAAGTCACCGAACCGCTTGGTTCTTGATCGGATGTTCAGCACCGTGTGCGGGGTGACATCTAAGACCTGCACTGATTTTATGCAATAAAGAATTAAAGAAAGGTTCTACCATTCCAACATACCTATTAACTTTGACTATATAAACTATTACTCCTCGACCTCCGTGGCGTAGCGGTAGAGCATTCGACTGCTATGCAGGGGGCGCGGGTTCGATTCCCGCTCAGTGCAAATATTTGTATGCATGAATATGTATATTTGCATTGGTCTGGGTGTTTCTATGTATAATATGTATGTATTTACAAAAAAAAAAAAAGTATCTAAGTATGTTTATCCGCATTCTAGATCCCATAACACAAGCTAGTTAAGCTATGCTTACCATGGGTCTAGATAGCGTTGTGTGGAATGTCGTGGAATATTTATTTACTTATTTATTACTAACCTATTGCATGCTTTTGTATGTACTGTAATAATAAAAACATTCGCCAGATGTAATAATAAAAAAAATGGTTTTATTTTCTGTATTCCTATCATTGGTTTACTCTTGAATGGAGCAAGTTAAATGTGACAAAGTAAGTGTGTAATCTCCTATTTAAAAGAAATAGAAATAAAATTGGTTTGTAAGTACATTACCATAAAAGTTCGGGCGCCTTGGAGATACACATGCCTAGGATAATCAGCGGAGATTGGAAACTTTTAATCTGCCGGAGGTGAGCTAAATGAAACCAAACGGTGAGGTTTAAGGTTTTATTGTCCACTCCAGTGTGCATTTAGAAATAGTTGCAAGGATACATTCCTAATGTATAACTAACCTTAAATTTAAAATTAGAGTTTTATAAACTAGGTCTATCTGATCCTATGTCAAAATGATCTTATGTCACCAATGCATTTTTAGGTTATTTTGAAGTTTAGATTTAAAATATAATTAAAGTAAGCTCACGGCATCCCTCGGCGAGTATATGTAAACACAGCAGCGAGAAAGCTCGTAGCAGGCGAAGTTTTCAGTGTAAGCCCATGCGGTACATCCAGGTTTGAGGCGAAAAGTCCAAACCCTCCATAAGGAAATGCAGATGACCGAAGACAAAGGTCCAAAGAAAAGATCCAAAGGCAAAAAGAAAATGAGAAAAAGGGCAAAGGAAAAAGAGAAAAGGCTAAGGCGGTTCCAATTTGGAAACCTGTAACAAAATTGCATGTCATTAGAACAAACTCCAATATGAACACGAGGTCCTAATTTTTTTATAAATTTGTGCGACTTACCGCCTTAATTTGCTGGAACAATGCCAATAGCAAAAGAAATCATAATATTCTCAGATTAAGAGCTGAAACAATAGAATTTTAACAATTATTTTTCAAATTAGGAACGTGGCAATTCCAACAAAGTGAATCTTATTAAAAAATGACAACTCACCAGAAATAAACTATAATTCCACAAGAGGATAGTTGTGAAGACACAAACTATTATCCTTTAGGCCAAAATACTCTCATTTTTATGAGATTTATTGAAATTAAGTTACGAAGCCATAAATATCGACCATCCAGCCTCATCGCTAGGAAGAAAGGTGCCTTGACAGCTATACGTCAAAATGTCATTCACTCCGCGTTCCGAAACTTTTCGTTCAAAAATAGAATTAAAACCAGTGTGACGACGTTTGCAGAGCGCGTCGTTACATTACATCCCTCCCCAAAAAGAAAAAAGAAAGAAAGAAACTTCCTTTTCTAATGAAAATTATGAGAGTCCAGAACAAAATTCCAAAAAACCTCAAAAGACAAAATGTCTTGCAACATTTTTCAATAAACAAAAAAGTGCAATGCGAAAGCATCTTGCATTGGGTATTGCAGAAATAATTATAAATTAAAGAATGGGAAAGCATTCCTAAAAATCAAAGAATGTGAAAACACTCGAAAAGTAAAGAATTAAGTTGAAAAAGAATTTCCAGTTTCAAATGGAAACAAAGGACACTATCCAACTTAATGGAATAACCGAAACCAAACTCAGAAAAGAGTAAAAACTTATTTCAACACAAAAGTGAAAATAAATCCTTCAATAAAACAAATTAAACAATCCCTACTCAATTCCATTCCAGATATCGATTAGGCAACCAACGCCGTCGAATCTAATCCTTGATCTTAACCAGCCTTCCAGCATCAATACAAAAGTGCGGCTGAGCTCCCACGCCACCGACTCTATACCAGCTATTCCTGAAACAAAAATACGAAACTAACAAGATATCGGTTAAGCACCAACGCTGCCGAATCTGAAAGAAAATCGGTAAAAACAATGAAGTTTTCCCACTGTCGGTTAGGTTGAAAAGCCGCCGACTTCAAATTCCTATTCCAACATTCAAAACGTCAAAACAAAATCACAACAAAAGTGTCGTAATAATATATTTATAAGCATTGTGATCGGCATAACACCACCAACTTTCCGAGCACAAGCAAAATATAAAGAAAATATGACAATTGTGACCAGTACAACACCACTGACTTTCTGAGCACAACCGCATAAGAAAAGTATGACATTTGCGACCGGCACAACACCACCAGCTTCCCGTGCGCAAAGCATAAAAAATGTAACAATGTGTATAAAAACACAATCGTACAAAAAGAGAAAAACGACAATTACGACCGGCTCAACACCACCAGCTTCCCGTGCGCAAAGCGTAAGGTGTGACTATGTGTATGAAACACAATAGCACAAAAAATCGTAAAGTCCAGTAAGACACAAGTTTCCCAAAAAATGGTATAACAAGGTGTGTAAAAAAATGCATAAAATGCGTCCAATCCGAGAATCTTAATACTAAGAAAATAACCCAGAACTGTACAAAAATAAAGTTCAAGAAACTTAATTTTCCATTCCCTAAGTGAGTGGAAATAAGTCAAGTGAATTTAATGTAGAAAATGAATATTAAATTTCACTCCTATATTAGAGTAGAAACTAAATTCCTAAATTTGTACAAAATATACAATATTAAATATACAAGTGTATAAAAATATATACAGGAAAATAATCCTATACAACAAAGATAAATAAAAATATAAGATCTTTTGATGTGGAACAATTTGTTAATATGGAGTAGAGTTACACAATAACAAGTCCTAAAATGACCTAAGTTATTTTTGAAGGAAACTAAAATTGAAATTAATAAATTGTTGTGAAGTTCCTAACATACATCTCCTTTCAAGAACCCTAAACCTATCAAACATCACCTTTTAATGGGTTCAATACTTCAAACAAAGTACCAAAGACAAAGATAGACTTTTTGACAGTCAAAACAAGAATAATTTTAATATTTTATTATATCTTTAATATGATAACGACCAGTATAGTTTTTATTAAGGTCTTTTAAAACATAAACATTAGAGGAAATTTTATCTATTATTTCACACTTAACAAACTTAGGTGCTAACTTAGCCGAAAAGAATGCAGGAGCATTAGACTGCACAAAACTTCTCCTCCACACTATATCTCCCACTTCAAAAGAAATGACCTTCCTTCCTATATTATAATAACGCGCATTACGCTTATAAGCTTTAAGCAATGAAGCTTGAACTTTTATAAAAATATCACTAAGTGATTTAAGTGAAAAAGCAAATGAAGACCTATCAACAACATCAAGTTGATTGAGGTTATCAAAAGAATTACTAAAACGGTGCAATGAAGCATCAAAAATAAGTTCTCTACCGAACATGAGAAAATTAGGAGTGAAATCTGTAGCTAGATTCACACTACTATTTAAAGCTAATTGAACATGAGGCAAATATTTTGACCAAGTTCTATGATCATCTTTAACAAAACAAGAAATACATGTTTCGACTGTTTTGTTATATCTCTCTACAGGATTATTTTGAGGTGTATATAAAGTATTATAAAATATTTTACTAATATTATAACTTTTTAGAAAATCTACAAATTGCTTAGCTGTAAATTGGCTTCCATTATCACAAACAAAAATTTTAGGTGTTCCAAACTTAAGAAATATTTATTTTTCAAGTATCCTACAAATTACTTTAGTGGTAGCACTAGTCATAGGAAATATCCAACAATATTTTGTAAAAACATCTATGATTGAAAGTATATACTTATGGCCAGAATAAGCTTTTGGAAGAGTTCCAATAATATCAATAGAAAGCATTAACATTGGTTTATCAACTTTCTTAGGATTAACCATAATTCCATGAGGTGGATTAGTAGAAGATTTATAAGCTTTACAAATATCACAAGAAGAAATGTATTTTTGAACATCAATAAACATACCTTTCCAAAAATAATGTATTTTTAATTTATTTAAAGTTTTATGAATTCCTAAATGTCCTGAATTAACATCATCATGATTAGATTTAATAGTGTCTAAGATGTGTTCTTTAGGTATGACAATTTTCCAATTTAAACGATTATTAGGATTATATTTATCTTTACAAAATCTATACAAAGTATCACTTTCAACTTTGAAATTTTTATATCTTCTAGGAAACTTTTGACAATTTACAAATATTTTTCTATACCAAGGATCAACGATATCCTCATTTGGCATAACAATAATATTATTTACAGGAATATTAATAGCAGAAATTTCTATTCTGGATAAACAATCTGGAACTAAATGTAAAGAACCTTTTTTATATTTAACATCAAAAGTAAATTGAGAAATTCTAGCAGCCCAACGTGCAAGACGACCACTAGGATTATCAAGTTTAAGAAGCCAAGTCAAACTAGCATGGTCAGTGATAACTGTAAATTTCATTCCTTCAATATAAGGTCGGAAATGTTCAATAGAATCCAATATTGACAACAACTCTCTCTCAGTTGTACTATAATTACGTTCACATTTATTAAGTGATCTAGAATAATAAGCTACAGGATGTTGATCTCCATTATCATCATCTTGGCTCAGGACACTACCAATTCCAACAGAACTAGCATCGCAATGTAAAGAGAATGGTCTTTCAAAATTCGGACAATGTAAAACTGGTGCAGAAATTAATGCAAGTTTTAAATTATGAAAAGCAACTTCAGCTTCTTCATTCCAGAAAAGAGATTTTTTAGAATTCTTGCTTCCGGCCGTTAATTTTGTTAAGGGCGAAGCAATATCAGCAAACTTATCAATGAATCTACGGTAATAAGAACATAACCCAAGAAAACTTCTTAATTGTCTAACGCTTTCTGGGCGTGGGAAACTTTTAATGGACTCTAATTTAGCAGGGTCTGTATGTAAACCATTACTATCAACAATATAACCAAGATAACGCAGTTTATCTTTACAAAAATTACACTTTTTTAAATTAATAGTTAACCCAGCATCTTTAAGGATTTTATAAATTTTATTTAAATAATCTAAATGATCAGAGAATGTAGAATTTATCAATATGAGATCATCTAAGTAACAGAATGCTACATTATCAAATTCTGGTCCAAACAACTTGTTCCACCATCGCGTTTTTCAACGGCTAACACTGGAGAACACCAAGGAGATTTAGAAGGTTCAATAATATTTTCCTTTAATAAAACTTCCACTTCATCATAAAGTTCTTTTTGTTTAGCAGGACTAAGGGGCCAATAACGTTGTTTAAAAGGTTCACCAGTAACATTAATTTTATGTTTAACTAAATGAGTAAGACCTAAGCCTCTCTTTTCATAAGAAATATTTTCAAAAAGTGAAATAATTTTATTTAACTCGTGTTTCTCAGAAGGAGAAAGTTCAGAAACAGAAGTAACTGCATCTACACAAGTAGTGGATTCATATTCAAAAGTAATATTATTCCATAAGTCTTTAGCAAGATTAAATTTCAACCAAAAGTCAAATCCCAAAATAATTGAAGGTTTAAAAGAAGGTATTATCAAAAAATCTACATTTTGAGTTAAGTTATCACAAGTGATAGGTAAAACCATAGTTCCAATAACATTGTGTGCAGAACCATCAGCAGTAACAGCGTTACCTTTATAAGGTTTAAATTTATAACCTAATTGCAAAAATGTTTGATGAATATTAGAACCGAGCACACAACTACAAGCTCCACTATCTAACAAACCTGAATAAAATTTATTATATTAAATGAAGATGCGGCTCTCCGACTATGATCACCAACTTCAGACAAATCAGCCATGACATGAGGCATCTCATGAGTAGAAGTACCAACTGGAACATCACCAACAATATTCTCAAACAAAGGCGGGACCTGTATTTCCTTATCCATGTTTGATTTATAAAAGGATGTGAAAATCTAATAAAAAGTTGTATTAAATACACTATAAGTTTCTAATTAAAGTATCAATTAAAGTTTCTAATTAAAGTTAATTAAATTATGAATGAGGTTAATTGCATTGATAGCAAAACGCTAAACTCAAAAGTCAAACAAACTCATAGAATGGAATGTTATTGTTGCAAAAATTATTTAGGTCAAATGCCTATAAAGATAAAAATGCATTAGTGATTCACAAAATAAATTATTTATGTCTACTTAAGGTAAACAGCAAATATTCAAATATTACTATATATTATATGTTTTCACACATGTGAATAAAGGTTAAGAACTAGTAATTATATAATATTACTAAGTGGAAAATCTTACCTGTAATAAACAAAAGCTATATAAGATAAAACAATTATAACAATAACCATGTTATACAAATTGAAACATTCACCTGTAATTGAGAGATACAAACAATAGTACTAACTTGTAGTATGATTAGTTTTTTTTTTTTTTTTTTTTTTTTTTTTATATAGGACACGCCAACTTGACCTCACCTCGCCTGATGGTAAGCTAAAGGCAAAGTCTCAGGAAAGAGGGTCACCATTACAGACACTAAGTGCTACAATGGTGGCACTCAGCTTGGCGGCCTCATCAGATGCTTTTTCACGCCCCGCTTAAAGGCCCCGGGACTGTAGGAAGAAGGAAACACGTGTGCTGGTAATGAATTCCAGGTCTTGGTGGTGCGGCAAAGAAAAGAGTCTCCGAACCGCTTGGTTCTTGCTCGTATATTCTGCACAGTGTGAGGGTGACATCTAAGGCCTGCACGTGTTGTCCTATGTAGGAAAGGAGATGGTGGGATTAGTTGGAAGAGCTCGTCAGAACACTCACCGTGGTAGAGACGGTAAAATACAGCCAAGGAAGCAATATCTCTACGCATCTGCAAAGGCTCGAGGGTGTTCGTGACCTCAGGGTTCCCAATAATTCGGACCGCGCGTCGCTGCAACCTGTCGAGAGCATCTAGTAGGTATTTCGCGGAGCCATCCCAGAGATGCGAGCAGTATTCCACGCAGGAGCGAATTTGTGTCTTATAGAGAAGACACCGCTGCTCCGGCGTGAAAAAACGTCTCACTTTGTTTAAGAGTCCGAGTTTCCGCGAGGCTGTTTTGATGATGCTCTCGATGTAATTTCTGTTATTCAGTTTGCAGCGAATATCCATGCCTAGGATATAGAGATTGTCCTGCAGTGGAAGTGGCGTGCTCTGAAGAGTGGGAAGGGGAAGGAAAGAAGATACCTTTGCTGTGAACGCACAAGCCTGCGTCTTCTTGGCATTGAACTCGACCATGTTCTCGGAGCCCCATTGAGAAATGTGATTCAAGATCCGGTCCAGTTCAGTGACAAGAAGCTGTCTTTTTTCCACGATATCAGACTGTTTGGCCGCAGGTTGTCCGTGATAACTCCCGTGTAAGGTGCTATCGTCTGCATAGCAATGTATGCTGCCGGTGGACAGCATGTCGTTGATATGCAGAAGAAAGAGAGTGGGAGATAATACAGACCCCTGCGGTACGCCAGCATTTATTTGCAAGAACTCCGAAGCCCGTCCATCACAGAGGACGCGGATACGGCGCTCCTGCAGGAAACTAGCAATCCAGTTGCACAGTCTAGGAGGCAGACCAAAGGCTGGTAGCTTGGAGAGAAGCGATTTGTGCCAGACTCTATCGAAAGCTTTGGCGATATCAAGACTAATTGCCAGTGACTCGCCGTGCTTGTCCATAGCCTCACCCCAAAGATGGGTAACGTATGCTAGAAGATCACCCGTTGACCGTTTCGGCCTGAAGCCATATTGCCGGTCATTAATTAAGGAGTGATCCTCTAGGTGACGCATGAGCTGTTTGTTAATGATGTGCTCGAAGACCTTGCACAGCACTGAGGTGATGGCTATGGGTCGATAGTTGGCTGGCTCTGAGCGATCCCCCTTCTTGGGGATCGGCTGTACATTCGCCTCTTTCCAAGCCGAAGGCACTGTACCCGAGCTGTAGGACAGTCGGTACAGCCGCGTAAGCATCGGAGACAACTCCGCTGCACATTTTTGTAAGACCACCGCTGGGATACCATCCGGGCCACTGGCTTTCCGGACATCGAGTGATTGAAGCACCGCACGAACATCGCATTGCCTGATACGTATTTCAGGCATTACGTGGTCACCATTGGGTAGTGTCGGCGGCTGTATGCCGCAATCATCGACTCGGGAATTGGCCGCAAAGAGATTTACTAGCATATTGGCTTTCTCTTGCGGTCCATGGGCCAGGGATCCATCAGGGTAGCGCAGCGGTGGCAGCGAAGGCTGACAGAAGTTGGCCTGCACGGCTTTGGCCAGTCGCCAGTATCCACGGCTGCCCGTGGGATGTGCCACTAGCTCTTGACCAAGCCGCGCAATGCGCAGGGCATCCGCTTTGACGTAAGCCCTCTTGCAGACCTTTGTGGCTCTGTTGTACGCCGCCTTGAAGTGGCTCACATTGGGATCGTGCGTGGCACGCGCCCTTACCCAAGCGCGATACGCGGACTGCTTTTGATCAACAGCCCTCGCACACTCGCGCCCGAACCAAGGGCGCACTCCTCGGGCACCGGTGACATCAGTGTAAGGAATATAGTATTCCATACCCAGACCGATCTCACCGGCAACAGCAGTAGCACAATCCGAGGGTTTCTTACCTTCAAAGCAGCGTTCAACCCACGGGATGGACGCAAAATAGTTGCGCAGCCCATCCCAATCTGCTGACGAGTAGTGCCAGAGACGCCGCTTCCCCTGCACGGGTCTTGAAGGCGCTATAATTGGCACCTTGGAGCAGACCAGACAGTGGTCGGAATTGCCTAAAGCGGCTTGTACCGAAACACTGTACAGGTCTGGGTGACTCGTCAGCAGAAGGTCTAGCAGAGAGGGTGCTAGGCCCGACCTTCTTGGTATTCTAGTGACCTCGTGTACCAATTGGGTCAGGCCATGCGCCAGAGCAAATGCATGGGCGGCTCTTCCCGCATGGTCTGTTTTGGAGGAGCCCAACCAGGTTTCGTGGTGGGCGTTAAAGTCCCCCAAAAATACCACTTCGGCGTTCGGAAACCGTTCCTGCGCATCATCTGCCGCCTGACTCAGATATTCAAAGAGTCGAGTTGTCTCAGCATCTCCTGTATGGGAACGGTAGAGGCACACATAGATCTGACTCGTAGAGCCATGGTCTACGTGTACCCATAGGGTTGAAAAGGATGGGTCCTCAAGGCAGCGCAAACGGCGACAACAAACATCCGCCCTAACAAACACGCACACCCCGGCTTTTGCACGGAAATTTTCCTCGATAACATAGCCGGGGTAAAGCAAGTAGGTCGTGTCATCAGGGCGGCCTATTTGTGTCTCCGTGAGAAAGAGCATATCTGGTTTCGCCGTCTCAAGGTGTTGGTGGACGGCGTTGAGGTTCGCATGGAGTCCACAGATGTTAGTGGACTCCACCTCAAATAGCGAGCTTGTGGGAGTCTGTAGAGCCGCTGTGTTGCCCAATACTCTTAAATGCGCTGCCATGATGAAAAGGAGAAAAGGGCGTGAAAAAAAGAGGTGATTGTCGTCGCAGCACCGCGTGACAAAGTGCGGGATATTGGTTTTGTCTATGATTATGAGGCATGGCGTGAGCCGACACGCCGTACGGAAGGGCCCCCGTACCCCCCCGAATATGGTCGCCTGGCCCCCACTTCCGGTCACCAACCGGCACGACGAGCCATACCGGGATTATGCGCGGTCTGGTGAGGCAGCCTTCCAGGGTGGTTAGTCCCAGTTGGGCCTCTGTACTATACCGCGGGCGGCCAGCGGCACCACCGTTTCTACGGGTCTCCCTGACCGGCGCGTCGCCCCGCACCATCCTCACTAGACTACGCCAAGACCCACTGGTCCCACTAGTGCTGCGACCACCATCACCCCTACCCGGCTATGCATTTGCTGATCCCTGAACGCAATCCAACCGAAATTGAATTACTATGAAGGGTTTTTCGCAATATTGCACGGTGGTACCAACCCGGTCGAAATTTGTGACAAATTTGTGCCGTCAAATCTCTACCACCAGTTTTGCAAAGTAAACAATAACAAAGATTTACTGTAATACACAGTTATGTAACAGTAAAATACATGAAGAAAACACTGTTCTTAACATGATAAGGTAAAAAATAATGCAAAGGTGACAAGGAATAAAGATATATGCACACTGTCATGTCCCTGTTCGCGAGTGCCAATTGTAATAATAAAAACATTCGCCAGATGTAATAATAAAAAAAATGGTTTTATTTTCTGTATTCCTATCATTGGTTTACTCTTGAATGGAGCAAGTTAAATGTGACAAAGTAAGTGTGTAATCTCCTATTTAAAAGAAATAGAAATAAAATTGGTTTGTAAGTACATTACCATAAAAGTTCGGGCGCCTTGGAGATACACATGCCTAGGATAATCAGCGGAGATTGGAAACTTTTAATCTGCCGGAGGTGAGCTAAATGAAACCAAACGGTGAGGTTTAAGGTTTTATTGTCCACTCCAGTGTGCATTTAGAAATAGTTGCAAGGATACATTCCTAATGTATAACTAACCTTAAATTTAAAATTAGAGTTTTATAAACTAGGTCTATCTGATCCTATGTCAAAATGATCTTATGTCACCAATGCATTTTTAGGTTATTTTGAAGTTTAGATTTAAAATATAATTAAAGTAAGCTCACGGCATCCCTCGGCGAGTATATGTAAACACAGCAGCGAGAAAGCTCGTAGCAGGCGAAGTTTTCAGTGTAAGCCCATGCGGTACATCCAGGTTTGAGGCGAAAAGTCCAAACCCTCCATAAGGAAATGCAGATGACCGAAGACAAAGGTCCAAAGAAAAGATCCAAAGGCAAAAAGAAAATGAGAAAAAGGGCAAAGGAAAAAGAGAAAAGGCTAAGGCGGTTCCAATTTGGAAACCTGTAACAAAATTGCATGTCATTAGAACAAACTCCAATATGAACACGAGGTCCTAATTTTTTTATAAATTTGTGCGACTTACCGCCTTAATTTGCTGGAACAATGCCAATAGCAAAAGAAATCATAATATTCTCAGATTAAGAGCTGAAACAATAGAATTTTAACAATTATTTTTCAAATTAGGAACGTGGCAATTCCAACAAAGTGAATCTTATTAAAAAATGACAACTCACCAGAAATAAACTATAATTCCACAAGAGGATAGTTGTGAAGACACAAACTATTATCCTTTAGGCCAAAATACTCTCATTTTTATGAGATTTATTGAAATTAAGTTACGAAGCCATAAATATCGACCATCCAGCCTCATCGCTAGGAAGAAAGGTGCCTTGACAGCTATACGTCAAAATGTCATTCACGCCGCGTTCCGAAACTTTTCGTTCAAAAATAGAATTAAAACCAGTGTGACAACGTTTGCAGAGCGCGTCGTTACAGTACACACATGTTTTGAACAAATAAAACGATTCTAGTCTATTCTATTCTCGTGGTGAGGTACTAATAACTTGTTAAAAGCGTTTAAACTTTGATTATATCAAAGTACATTGCAAATGGTAAATGGGAATAAATGGTCCAAGTCTACCTCGAGTTTTTTGAGAGGTCAGACGAAAGTGGATCCCATAAAAACCACATAAGTAAAGGACCAGAATGAGTAAGTTGATTTTAAGCGGAAGTCTCGGATGCAACTGAAAATCAAACTAAGATGATGATGGTTGCAAACCTGTGCCTATGTGGCAGGAGGTGCGGGTTCGATTCCCGCTAAGTGCAAATATTTGAGTGCATGAATGACCCCATCTGAGTTAGAAAGAGTGATCAGATAAATTTTATAATAATGATTGAAAAGTTAAGCAATCCTTCCAAATCAGTGTTAGAATGGGTGACCAAATGTAACCATTCTGTATTCTTAACATTCAAGCTTTTTAAATTAGCAATCAGTACAACCCTTAGAGATGATTATTAAGAAATTAAGCTTGTTTTATTGAGTTTTTTTATTAATAATAATCCTCCAAGAGAGCGCGTCAAGCCGTCTGATGAGTTCATGTTAAAAAAAATTTATTAACAAAGCAGTAACTCCTCTAGTCTAGAGAAAGAGAGGTACCTACTGTTGAAATTTCAGTCCTGGGAAATGGTTGGGAAGATTCGGAGAAGCTTGTTTAGTAGTAAAAAAAACAGTCTTTATCTAAAATTATATTCTAGGCTCATTGGAAAGTTATCTTCCTGGCTGCTGGCTGCGTCTGCTATTCTTGGCAAATTCCCGAATTCGAAGCTGGGATATGATATTTGTTCTAAACTACTAGTCTGCTAAAAGCATAATATTTAATATTTATATTTATAAATATTCGCTATAGGGCTGTTTAACATCGGACAGATATAAACAGCCCAGCCTCAGATGTATGGCTCGAGTCAACAAAAGTGCCCGAAATACGGCAATAGGCTCACCCCCTATTACGTGGAACCGAATACAAATATTGGTGAAATGTGGGTGATAATTCACCTCTGCCTAACCCTCCGGGGAAAAAAGCGTGATTATATGTATGTATGTATGTATAATATTTTTATCCGTGAATGGCTGTAGCTATGTGTATGACGATGACGCCTTCGTATTTTTTTATATATTTCGCGAACAAAGGAAGTTCCCCCAATATCCTTTCGAAATACCTACACATATGTTGGCATGTGTGCGACATGTCTGGGCCACCTTTGTATTTTTCTGGCCGCCTAGTACAAATGAACTCTGTTTACACGTGCCTGTTTTACTCTTTGCTTTTAATAAATAAAATCCTTGCATCATCGAAGGTTTATTTATAGCGCCCACCGCATAAACAATATTTACCTTGGACTTGAGATGCTCGGGTCAAACATTTATTCTCAGTCTCAAAAAAATATTATTATTTAACGCAAGGAGATTCGAAGGAATCTCCTTGCGTTAAATCCCGGTTCACAGTCGCATTCGAGACCTCGAAGCCCGGGGCCCGCTTTTTCTCCAGACACTGCGGCGCGGCTGAACTTCAATATTTAAGTAAAGCGACGGCCATTGAACTTCCACAACCCGGTTTTATCGATAATATCGAAGCATGCTTAATTATTTCGTTATCACCCGGTTTATAGGTTACTTAACCTTCCAATGTGTTACGAGTCCATACTTATTAAACAGTATCCTTTAAATTGTCATTTCTATAATTACATATTATACCACATAACAGAACTATACCTTGAGTCTATGGGAAGTCTAATTCCCGAAACGAACTTTTCGTTTCGGGAATTAGAGACCACCGTTTCAGAATATGAGAATTCTAAAATGGTGGCCACTAGCTTGACGGATTCAAGGGAAGGATATTATTTTATCTCTCGCTTAAAGGACCCGAGATTATAGGGAGAAGGAAACACGCACATGGTTCTGTGGTAGGACTGGTAGGGGACAAAGAAAGGAATTATCGAACCGCTTAGTTCGTTACGGGAAATAGTAAAGAAATCCAATCAACTTCATGACCTTCATGAGAAATACAATAATGAATAGATAATAAAAGTATACAATTCAAAATCTAACCTTGTTTCTTTTTTTATAGGTGGTTGGCATCCCTAATACATACGTGTTTTTGAAATATGAACATGAAAAACAACGGCGCACCCCTAGCCTACACACATCGACGCTCGTGAAGGACAGAAGGGTGAGTCAGATATTAGTCTTGGTACATCTACGGTATATCTCTTCGATAGTATGGACGCCTGGTTACTATGAACTCTGCTTACACGTGGCTGTTTCAGAATCTAACCACGGGTAAGTGGAACGAGGTCGCCGGCCGCGCCGCCTTGCGTCATTCACTCATTGTGTATGTATTTAATTATATTTATGTTCAGTTGTTTAAAAACTCGACAAAAACACTGAACAGCACCAATGTAATATATATATATATATATATTAATTGTGTGCATGATATGTTATTCACTTATAGAATGAATTATTCCAGAATAATTATGAAGTTTCATAATATTTTTAATTAAAATGAAACATTGATGCCCGTGGCCGTGACCGACCGAGCATTATCTGTGCCCCGGCAGGGCCTTTCTGTTCGATTGTGTGTGCTTTTTCATAGAGAACCAGTCACAATTCCTGTCCATTACTAACCAGAGTTAGTGACCAGACGGCCTGCGTAATCGGATTCCAAATCTTTACTCTTTAATTATTCGAAGATGACGCCAGAAGAACAATAATAATTGCTTTGTCTTGATATAATTTGATGAGCTAAGAGGTTTATCAAGGGAAGCATCTCTTGAGTCACATATTTATCATAGAATCAAGTCGAATTAAACTGCGTTTAACAAGTAGACTTTCTTCCAACCAGGTTCGTTGGGCGCAGCAGCTGTTTACCAAGTCCCGAGTGAAACGCTACCTCATGCCCGATCCCGATCAATCGCTGCAGAGAGTCAAAAGAATAAATGATAACGACCAGGACACTATACGTAAAAGGAGTATTACTAATAAAATGCCTTTGTTCAATGATGAGTTGTGGAGTCAGGAGTGGTATCTGGTAAGTGTTATCAGTAGTCGCAATTTCGTTTGTAGTGTTTGTGCTTATCATAGCTAACAGTGTTGACTATAAGTAAGTATCTAGATATACCTAGGTAGGTAAATGATTGTAATTTATCTGAATACCTCTTAAGGGTCAATACACGTAGATACCTCATTTGAGTGGCTGAGGAGCTATGAGGGAACAGATGAACCTACATACATACATACATATACATATAGCCTGTCGAAATCATAACCCTCCTTTTGCTTCGCCATAGTCGGGTAAAAATAACCGATTTTTAATGAATCTACGTACATACATATAATCACGCCTTTATCCCCGAAGGGTTAGGTAGAAGTGAATTATCACCCACATTTCACCAATAATTGTATTCGGTCCCACGTAATAGGGGGTGAGCCTATTGCCGTATTTCGGGCACTATTGTTGACTCGAGCCATGCATCTGAGGCTGAGTCTGCTGTATATATCTGTCTGGTGTTAAACAGTCCTATTCCTTAGTCGGCTTGTACGGCACCACATGGGAAGAGATGGGGTGGTCCAAATTCTACTCTGCCGTGAACCACGCGGCATGAATGAAAATGAATCTATGTATGAATAATGATTATTCAAAGTTCATAATAGTTACCTATATCGATGTTTATTTATAATAAGACATGCAGATGGACGAAAGTCTTAAGTTCAAAATCCCAAATAATCATTTGGCCGAATGAGTTTCAAATATCGAAAGCTTAAAATATCCAAAAAATTGATATTTGGAAGTATAAAAAAAACAACCTAAGGCTAATGACCTTCCGCTAAGAAAGGATTGTAATTAATTCTACCCCCAAGGGGTTAAAATAGGGGATGAAAATTTGTTTGAAACTTTGTCAATTTTAAACCGATCGGGTTGAGACTTTGAACTATTCTGAGGACATCCACGCGGGCGGAGCCGCGCGCAACAGCTAGTAAATTATAAGGGAGGAGAGATATCATCATCCTCCTGCCCTTATCCCAAGATTATTTGGGGTCGGAGCAAGATGTGTTCTTTTTCCATTTATCTCTAGTTGCAGTCATTTCAACATTCACTCCCGTCTTAAGCATGTCATCTTTCACACAGTCCATCCACCTCATTTTAGGCCTCCCTGTCCCCTTGTACCCATCCACTTCCATAGTTAATGCCTTCCTTACGACATTACTTTCATCCCTACGCATTACATGCCTGAAGCAGGACAAAACACCAGGAAAAAACAAAGGGAAGATAGGTTTGTTCCACATTGGCCCCATTTGTTCGTCCTACATTCCTAAAAATTCTTCTTTTGCCCCACATTAAATTTGATTCTTGTTTCGTCCTACTTCATAGTACCGACCAAAGTATGGTTAGCAAAGCAAATTTAAATGTGTTATAATATTGTAATGAAAGGCCTGTTGGTGTATTGGTTAAATATGCAAACGTACGCTAGGCCAAAGTGTGTGGTTTCGGTTTTCATTCAAGACAAATCTTAAATAGTAGGTAAGATGGTTATTTTGTTGTCTGGGTAGAGTTGATCTAATGCAGGAAGTTAGAAACGTATAAGTATCTTTGTCAGTCCGCGGCGGCGGCGCGCGTGGCGCGCCTCCCCGTTTCCGGGGTCGAGTTGGGGACTCTGTGGTCCCCACACCCGAGAAGAGGGCCAGATCGTGAGAGATGGCCCTGGGTCGGCCGGGGTGCGAGGGATATGCCTGTCAACCTCACCTTCGGCAACCGAAACGACCCACAGGCGGCGTGCGTTTTAGTCGGTTCGAGTCCGACATAACCTCCTCCACCGGCTCCGGTGGGGAGTTATCCGTGGGGATTTTGCGCACGTAAAAAAAAAAAAAAAAAAAAAGTATCTTTGTCAGTTTTCTAAATACTATATTTTAATCATAATATTTATTATAGTTTTCGACTTATGTTTCTCCAATACCAAGTATGAATCCGCGCCCATCACAATGTCTACCATAGTACCTTACCTAGTTTGTGATCAGACATCTGTATTTAAGTAGTTCCCAATTACATTGAAACAAGCTACGAGTAAACATTTCTCATGCAAAGGTAATAAAAATAAAACCACTTCATCAGTCATATTTTTGAATAACAATTTTTTAAATAAATTTCTTGATTATAAATGACAATCAGAATCACAGAACGTTTACTATATAATCTACTAATTATTAATCACAATTTGAATCACAGAAGGTTTGCTAAGGAATTAACTAGTATAGTTTTTAACAACAGTGCAAAATCAACAATGTAATTATAAGATACCTTACTATTTAAGTTATAAAATAGTGCAAAATCAACAGTATAGATAATAATTAAACATTTAATAATTACTTTACTTAGATGTATGTATTTTGAACGTAAATCAAATGTAAACAGTTAACAAATTAACTTTATACTCAAATTGGAACCATTTATGATTTACTATTTGTTTCCTAATACTTTCCTTCTTAATTCTAAAATACAATATAAAAATAAAATATTCACAGAAATATAACTTAAAACCATTGATAATATGGAGTCATTAATAGTTTTATCTCTGTCAATATCGTCTAAACAAAGAGCCTTACCTTACCTACTTTTAAAAACTTATTGGTATATTTAGTTTTCATGTAGTTATTATCAAGCCAGGATAAAATAAAGTAATCATTAAACTTGTCAATTCTGTTGTTTTTAGGGCAATCTTTCATGATATACAACCATCCGTCAGATTTATACTGTTCTGGTAACAAAGCAAGTGCAGAACATAGGGCAATATGCTTTGTATAAAATCTTTTTTTTGTCAAGTTCTTTGGCTTTCTTCCATAATGCCTGCGTAAAGTGAAAATAGCTACCTTTACTTATTATGTTTGTGAATAAGCTGTTTATTTCATTAATAGCTGCTTTTTCATAGTCCGATATAAACGAAATTGAATACCAATCAGGAATTTGTGCTTCAATTAGTGTAAATATAGTTTCGTAAGTCGTTTCCTTTTATCCTTTTTAGGATTAACAACGTATTAAAAAATACCCTCTCCTAGGTAATGATCTATATTTTGGACACATCTTTTGATTTCTTTATCAGCAAATGCCAATATTCTTGAATTTTTATACCCGTAGTCGAAAAGTAAAAAATCTTTATAGATCTCTGGTATTTGAACTTCAGACGCAGTTTTAAACGTTGACTTCTTAATATTTTGTGTTTTATTTCTCGCATTGTACAGACTTGTCTTGATTTTAGAAAATTCAGGTAAAGCTTCAACCAAATCTGTACCTTAATTCTTCAGCCTTATTAAACTTTCATTATAAATAGATGTGACAGGTATGCCATGCCATCTGCAGATGTAGCATCTTGCTTACAACGAAAAAATTCTTCTTTTATTTCGTTGCTTGCCAAAATGAGTTTACAAATATTGTGTTGCAATATTTTACTCACTTGATTGTTGATACTAGTAATTAGTCCAGTCCACCTTTACACTTTCTATTTAAACATCTCCACGACACTGTACCATTTTTATTATTTCGCCATTTTACTTACCTTTCGAAACACTCTAAAACTTATATAATTGAAATCGTGGTTTTCATTTAAAGAACAAACTGCCAATAAATACGGTTACGTTTTGAAAAGGAATATACGCTCTTAAATATTTAAATATTAATTTTAATAATTACGACTTACCGTATTCAACTCGTTAAAACACCCTCCACTTTAACTATTTCATATATCACACACAAACCATAGAAAATTGTAAGGAGGTAGGACACGGCGGTATTTCCGCCCGATTGAGCAGTCCGACTGGGGAAGTACCTCCGCCCTACAGAATACCGCGGTTATAATAACTTCGTGTTGTGTTCCCAGCGGTGAGTAGGGTAGCCAGAGCTCACTGGAGAATTTGTGCTGTCAGTGGGAAGACTAAAGGCTTGTCCTGCTTTGTCTTCTACTGACGGCACAGAAACTCTGTACTTACAGGGTTGGCAGCGCGACTGTGACTCCTCTTGTGTTACAGACGTCCATAGGCCACGGTAACTACTTTCCATCAGGTGGGCCGTGTGCTTGTCTGCCAACTAAGTGGTATAAAAAAAAAACTAACGAATGAGTAATATTCATATTGCTTACATATTGCAATGTCTAGTCACTCGGCCATCTCCCTTACTGGTCATTTTGTTGGCCTTGAAAAAAAGGCTTGCAATTCGATTTATTGTTTAAGTTTTTACCTGCTCATAAGTTTGAAGAAACTGGGACAAAAATATGAACTAATTAATATTAACTTTTGTTTTTAAGAACTTTGCAGTCTGTCTGTACTAAAATTGTATTAATTTGCACTCTAAAAATATTCGAGGCGAATAAGGAAAGGAAAATAGGACGAAACAAGAATAAAATATTAAATTCCAAATAAATATTACGTGTGGGGCTAAAAAGGAATAAAATGTAGGACGAACACGGAACTTTTTATGTGGGGCAAAACTTCGCGAGGCGAACGCGGATCAAATCGGAAGATATCGGTTAGATTAATTGTGAAACTGATAATACACGAAGATATAGGAGCCCCGCGACGATGCGGTGCTCCATCGGCTTCACACGCGATCAAACATAAAAAAAAAACCCACTGTTTCAATGAATAGTCTAGTGGTATGGGTAGTGGACTGCAGAGACGATCGAGTTCGATCCCAGGTTTTACCATGGCACACACCAATGACTTTTTGACGCTTTAATAAATTAAGACCATACATTGGGACCTAAACATAAGCTGAAGAAATGTGGGTGCTATCACCTCTGCCTACCCCTTTAGGGATATAAGCGTGATTTTATTATTATTATTATAAAAAGTTTCAAACAAGAAAATATCAAGGATAGCCGTGGTCGTATGCCACTTAGTCTAACAAAGCAATACATTCTAGGGAAAAGTGGTATACGACCACGGCTAGATATTTTCTCGTTTAAAACTTTTTCAGTAGTCGAGTTTTAGTTTTATACTTATATTTAACATTCCTAAGCAAAACCTTAAACATACTGAAACACATCTTTTTCGTTGTTTACATTTTTCAGCAAGATACTCGAGCGATGAATAATCTGCCTCGCCTTGATTTGAATGTGTTGCCGGTCTACATGATGGGATACAACGGCACTGGTGTGCGTGTCTCGGTGCTTGATGACGGCATTGAGTACAATCACACGGATCTACGCGCGAACTACGTAAGTTTTATGTCATCCTAGTACTATTGAGGCGGGTGGTTAAAATTTTCTTCGTCAAAATGGTACATAAGCTCAAGAACTTTAGTTGCGGAATCGTAAATAGAGATGGCGCTTTTATGTGATTTAAAATCACGATGGTTTATTATTTTATTACGAATGTAGTTAATATTTATGTTTTTCATGTATGTAATTCCAGTGATTAATCGCAGTCATGTAGACATTATTTAGTAGATGGTAGAGTCAATTTACACTTTTAACTCGTGTATTTATTTTGGTCGCTAGTTTTAATAACACTGAACTTCGCCCCAGTGAAGAGGTAGTATTATTGTGGTCCCTTTCTTACCACTGTAAGAGAGAGAGGTAATATTGTTGTCTCTCTCTTACTGCGTAAGAAAGAGAGAGAGGTAATATTGTCTCTCTCTTACCATTGTAAAAGAAAGACAACAATATCGTAACTCTCTCTCTTATCAGGGCAAGAGAGAGACAACAATATTACCTCTTACTTTCTAACCCATTGAGTTACATTATTCACACTTCAAACTTCTAGCAACTGTATGATTTCCTAGTGTATTTGAGGCGGGTGGTTGGAGTATTTTCCGTGGTAAATCAACTTTTTTTACTCACGAAAAAAGTATAAGCTCGCACCGTTCAGAATTCTAAAAGTTGCTAAATCAAGCTCAAGATGGCGCCAGCTACTGAAGTAGATGAATGAAATGATAGTACCTATTTAGATCGGAAGTCGGAAATGGTAATTGAACAAAAAATATTTGGTGTACACTCTAGCAGTCTAATAGAATGGTTGTTTATTGCCTGCTCACTGGACACTAAAAAAAAGTAGGTAATAAGATTATCCGATGTACACACATACGCTACATAGTAACGACCCCGAACCTTATTATTTTACTGTCTTTTACTAAGCACAGAATAATAAGAAAGTCACCATAAATATTAAGCGTAAAACGAACTCACCTATTGAGTCCGGGGCATAGTATCGGCCGCGAACTTACTAGGACCACATAAACTGTGAGCGACTGTTGACTGTTGGATATTATGAACTGTGAGCGAATCAAAACTCTATTTACAATGAATTAGCGTTACCAACGGCAACGTGCTATTGTCCAATCAGTGGCCCGCTCGACTCTCTGATCAATGTCTCAAGACCAGATACAACATCATGTGATTTATGATATCCTGGTGTTATAGAAAAGGTAAATCAAAATTTTCGTGGTGGAGAGATCATCGCATCGCGTCCATTTGTGTTGTTCCCAACTCCATTTTCAACGTTAACAAAACCTATACGAATATAATATGTTTTTGCTATAACTTTAGGTACTAGATAAGATACACTTTGTTGGGCGCGATTAGCCGGTGTATACTCAGTAAATAAACGTGATTATTTCAATATAATATAAAATACATGTATCGCGATACTCCGATATTATTTATTACTTACACGGAATCACGGAGGACAGAATATGATTAGGTTAGGTTTTCCTTCTCCGTGTACATTCGGACACAGAGAAGACACCATCAGACATGTTCCGGGACACAACCATAATATTCGCCCACCACACGGTATAATAACATTCGATCGCGATATTTCTTGACTGTAATCGCGCCCGTTCAGCTTCGCCAACTCTTATGTACTCGTTTGCTTTTCTGATGCCTTAGTACTTCACACGAGCAAGATAGAAATTTTCCGTGGTAAAAAGCGCTAAGTGAGACCCAATTGCGCCGATTGCGCGTGTTGTTGCGGTGGTGGATAGGACATTGAACATTCAACCAAAATGCTTTGTGAGTTTATGTTTCCTTAATACTATCAAAGTTTACTTTGCAGTTTTATCAATACGAAGTAGAACGCGCGCGCTCTGGGAGCGCGATGTCCCAAAACAGGCAATCTGTGTACCGCGCTCATCTATCTACTCATGTGCTCATGGAGCTCGATTAGTCGCTTAGTTCAAGTTACCTTACCAGATAAGAGTGCCAAGTCAACACCAACGACGCACGCGACGATGTAATTTGCGATAATTTGTAGGTTAAGTATCGTCTTGTGCTCGTCACATGAGTAGATGATACCTATTATCTACTCATGTGGTGCTCGTCTTGCTAAAATCACTGAATAGATAAAATGCTCTGCCCGTGGACGTGTTTTCCTCTGCTAACAGTCCCGGGATTCCCGGGTTATTCATGTGAAGCGTGAAAAGCCTCTATCAAGGCCGTCAAGTACAAGGTGGGGGAGGTTATGTCGGACTTAATCCGACTAATACGCAAGTCACAGGTGAGATTATCTGAGACATTTCCCTTGCACCACGCCCCAGGACCGTCTCTTTTGGCCCGTGCTCAAGGAGGACAGAAGTCATTTTGCGACCTCCGACCGCCGAGTCTCCTTCGCTCCCGCTCCGCCCGTCTCTTTCACGAGCATTGCTTGCTCGCAAAAGGAGGCGCCCGGCAGCCCCCCCACGCATCCGTGAATTTCAAATAGTACCTTAGCTTTTTACCATCTAGCGGGGTGCAGTCAATTGACGGGCCAAATTAATAAAAAAATTATCTGCCAAATGCATTTTTTCAGTCTTTTGAAAATTATTAATAATATC
Source organism: Eilema griseolum (assembly GCA_963662185.1). Classification (NCBI taxonomy): domain Eukaryota; kingdom Metazoa; phylum Arthropoda; class Insecta; order Lepidoptera; family Erebidae; genus Eilema; species Eilema griseolum. Next base: position 3,168,789 of record OY759245.1, read on the forward strand.
TCTTTACTTAATTCTACATTATTTATCTACTTACATTTTAAACTATAAATGCAATACTTTAATAACTACGAGACGTCAATTTAACAACTGCAACAAAATTAACTTATTAAAGAGAGACCGGAGAGTAATTTTTGGTGATAAGATGTTTCTTTAAGTATACCAAGCACCCAGTACAGTAGGAGAGCCTTTAGACATTTCAAGGATTGTGTTGGAAGTCTATTCATAGCCTTTCATTCAATCGCCGCTCGTCGCGTTTTTTACCCCTTTAGTAGTGAAATTTTGAGAAACACCAATAAGTACTTACATCATGTATTCATTTATTTTTAACAGACGTAGGGGTACAAAATTTAAGGATGACGGACTTCCGTACAAACTTGTGACTCGTGTCCCACTCTTGGGAACTTTTATGTTCATCTGGGCACCGGGCACCTTAGGAAATAACTCCAACTTTCGAAACTACACTATATTTAGTCTAACCGTCAGTTTTCACGTTATTTTAAACGAGGTACTCTGTGATTTTGTGAGCTTTGTAATGTACGGTTTAGTCAAAGAAACGCCGGCGCGGCCAGCTACGCGGCTGCGTCTGTCGTGATTCGACCAATGTTTGTTATAACTCATGTGGTCCTAGTAAGTGCACAACCGCCCTGTGCCCTTGACCGCAGTGTCCTCTATTTTTACACTCAATTTTTTGTGTACGATAAGCCCGTCGACCGCGGCTGTGGCTATGCTGACGCCCTACCGCACGCACTGTTGTTTTATGATGAAAATTAGACCACAACCTAACCGTAAATAGAACTTAGGTAAGCTCACAAGAGTGAGAGTTTAGGTCGTATTTAGTTTGCAGGCAACCCCGTTATAGGTATCTCTGTACGTTCAATTTGTTGTATACATTCATTTAGTTACGGTTGTCGTAAATCATACATGACATAACATGTAGCAGTGCTTGCAGTAGCAGGCCAGGAAAGGTTTTGTGTTGATATTATGTTACACATTTAATACTAGTAGTTCTATGAACAGTAAACCTCGCGAATATCCTTTGCCATATTTTCTGGTAACCATAATCAGCAAATTCATTTCAGCAAAAAAAAAGCCAATCTTTTTTATATAGGACACTTCAATTAGACTTCGCCTTGCCTGGTGGTAAGCTGAAGGCAAAGTCTCAGAAAAGAGGGTCACCATTACTTACATATAACCATATGACAATGTTGACACTCAGCTTGACGGCCTCATCTCATGCTTTTTCACGCCCCGCTTAAAGGACCCGGGACTGTAGGAAGAAGGAAACACGTGAGACAATCTGTTCTCAAAAAACCCCACAGTAAATATTTTCTCATCTGTTCTTTTATAACGAAGTTCAGCCAATATGAGGCATGATTCTTTTACTACAACCTGTTAAGAATGTGTTTGATGTTTCAGCCAAAAAATCATTAACATAAATAACACAACAACAAATTTCCCCATTTTTCTCCCGCTATTTTTCCCACCTATCACAAAACGCTTGTGACTAAAGCTGTGTTTTTAAATCAAAGACTACGTGTGCCAGGTGAAAATTGGTTAAGAAATAGACCGGAACTGACAAACAGACACACAAAATCGCTTCGCACGCTCGGCCTAATAAGTCTATCGTAAGACTATTGACTCCCAGATTCGACTGTAGAGTACAGTCTCGGAATATGAATATGGTGTTCACCACAACCGCGCGCTAAGGATCGTGACAGAGAAGTATGTATGGAGAATACCCCATTAAACTAAATTGCCTATTTCTTGACACGTAGAAGGATACGAAACCCTCACCAACATCACGGTCGGGGTATACCGTGTACGTACAACAGAGGTCAATCCTTAATTCTCTATAATATATCTCTAGGGGTGACAGGTGGAGCCGCCTGTCACCCTGGCAGAAGCAGGCCGCGGCGGTGGCGCGCCTAGCGCGCCTCCCCGTTTCCGGGGACAAGTTGGGGACTCTGTAGTCCCCACACCCGAGAAGAGGGCCAGATCGTGAGAGATAGCACTGGGTCGGCCGGGGTGCGAGGGATATGCCTGTCAACCTCACCTTCGGCAACTAAATCGACCCACAGGCGGCGTGCGTTTTAGTCGGTTCGAGTCCGACATAACCTCTCCCACCGGCTCCGGTGGGGAGGTAAACGTGAGGATTTTGCGCACGTAAAAAAAAAATAAGTATACACATTCGTGAATGCTTTCATATCCGTAAAATGCCGAGTCCCCTATGCCGATGCGGCAATATTTTGTCGCAACCGCACCGCTTGGTACAAGATGTTTAGTTATATATTTAGTTAGATTTAGTTTATACACAGGTAACAAGATGTTTGGCCATGCCACTTCTGGTGAGCCACGGTTATTTAATCTGTGTAATTATTGTCACAAAGATAGGACGATGAAAAAGAATTACTTAAAAATCCTTCAATGTACGCGCGTCGCAACGAATACGATAGTTACTATACAAATTCAATGAACTTGCTCTCTGTGCATATGTTCTCCTTGTACATCATGAAGCGCTGTTGAAATTTCCGTGGTATTATGACGCAACTGTGTTGTGTTTTTCTATTCGTTCTGGTTACATACTAGATGGCGCTTGAAACAGATTAGGTTGATTTATTAAACTACTTATGGTTATGTTGCCTTAGTTATATGGAAGTTTACTTTGACATTTTAATCGAAAAGTGGCACAACTCAAAAATAATATCACAATCAAATAAATACGATAGATTCAAAATGTACTGTTAAATCTCTTTAATTGTAGTAGGCAGAGGTGATTTATTGTGCAATTTAAAAATTAAGATTAATAACAACAAAAACTACGTGTTGGTACTAAAGTTGGTAAAAGTTATAAGAATTATGTGTGATAAAAATAATACATATAACAAAGCAACCTTTAATTTAAAGAACTATGCCCACTTTTCACCTGTCAAATCAAAGTAAGCAATTTTCCGGTATTGCCTTGTTAAATATCTCATAATATATTATGGTTCTTATCTAAATTATGTTATATTATGATTTCTTTTTTTTATATAAAACTTAGAAAGTAACGGACTAGAAAAGTTTTTTTTGTCATAATAATTATATCAGTATTCCTGTATAATAAAAATAAAGTGTCTAAAGTTCTAAACCCGTTGGTTGTAGTTGTATGTAAGTAAACTGTAAGCATGGAGAAGGAAATGATTATATTCTGCCCTCCGTGGCTGTAAAAAAAATAATGAATCTATTCGCGGCCGAGAGATGGCAGCACGTACACAGCGAAAGCGATATTAGATGTGTGTTATACACACACATTATACAATGTGTGTATAACGTATAACAAGCACACATACACACTTATTCACGTATCAGCGAGGGGCAGTGTGGTGCGACGCGGCGTGCGGAACGGTGACGTCACTGTGGAATTAAATGGAACTTTGACTCGCTGGTAACTTATGTGGCCCTAGTAAGTTCGCGGCCGATATTGTGCCCAGGACGCGCATGGGCGTTCTTCTTCTTCTGGGTTCGCCTGAAATGCTACGAAATTTTGCTACTGTATTTTTGTTTCCTTTTATTAAAAAAAAAAAAATAACAAGCATGACGACAATTGATATTGAGAAAATCTCCGCACTTTTAATAATTAGTACCTACCTATGGTATGTATACCTATGGGCCCCACCAAGATCTTTGAGTTCTAAGCTAGCACCGCTGGCTTTCCTTTCGGGGTTGTGAGGTAACTAATGGGAAGTAAACTATAAAAGAGCGTACTCCGAGATCCGAAGAGCAAACTTTATCTTGCAACCGTCTTCAAAGCGCTAGTAACCTACTGAGCTTTGAGGTCTATGAAAATTGCACGCCTTGCTCATGCAATCTGCTACAAAATAATTAAAGTAGGTATGCGTGTATGTAGACTCTGTGAATCACGATAATTTAGATTATTTTTTAACAAACTGATAATGACTCAATGACTCATTACTATATCGTTGCTGCCGTTGGCAAGGTTATTATTACACTATCTTTGCCATCTCCATGCCTTTATGTTTCCCGTGTACTTCACAAAGAGCAGGTTGAAATTTCCGCGGAATAATGACACAACTGAGCAGCGACTAACATTCAAACGAGACGGTTGTCTACACAATGAATTGACGTGGTTCGTAGTGTTTATTCTTATAAAATATTCTCTGATTTTGGCTGGGTAGTGCTGGATAAATGATTCTAAAATACCTGAACCATTTCATCCACCATTCACAGTCTATTGTTTCGTTTCATAAACGATTGGGAAACGGAAACCATTGTTTTAAATAGTACCTACATATTTATGCCACCAGAAAGAATCCTTTCAATTCTGCACGGTCGGGGGGGGAGTACCAAATGCCAATTTCAATTTCATGAAATCGAGTGTCGAGAGTAAGCATGCTTACTGGCACAGTGTCGGCCACGAAATTACTAGGACCACATGAATCCTAAGTCAGTGAGGGAAAAGAAGATCCATGGTGATTTGTTGCAGTCAACTTCACGGTGTGGTAAAATCACTGAAAGAAACGTGTCTACTAAATATCGTAATGAATGACTGTGACTCTATAAATGTAATTACATCTCATCAATAACAATTACATCTCTAGATAATTTTGCACACTGTACAAATCATTGACTAAGCCAAAAATATAGACCTAAGCCCCTGGAGCAAGTAGTAATTTTTTTACTGACTAAGTAGGTAGGGACTAGGTAGGTAATAAAGCGAGCGAGTCTTCGTTTCGACAAGATGGCCGGATATTGCTATTGTCCGTATTTCTATGTCTGACTGAACTTCGTTATAAAAAAAACAGACGAGAAAAAGGGTGAACTTTACTGAAGCGTTTTTTAAGAACGGATTTAAATAAGAATATACGTCTCGTTAGGGTCCCAAAAAATGTGGCAAAGGGGTGTGCTTGCGAGGTCTACCTACCTGTTCACAGAACTCATAGTTTTATAATAAACGTTGAAAATCATTAGGTGTTACGTGGTTGATATGTCTGTAGCAGATTTCAAAGTGAAGAAAGAACATACATAAAACCACCCAGCCAAGATTTAAGTACTTGAGTAATAAGTAGACGGCAACGTATTTTTAATAGATTTGTCAACTCACTTGCCGAGTCCTAGGCACAGTATCAGCCACGAAATTACTAGGACAACATAAGTTTTAAGGTAGTCAGCGATACGGAGATCCATTTATACACTTTGTATGTTCCGTTCCGTAAAAAGTCTAGTGAACCGGGTCAAGGTCTCGGCTTCGCGTTGGAATAAAATCATGTCAAGATTTGAAATGATTTTATTCCGACGCGAAGAATATTAAATATTAAATAGGTACACTGAGAAATTTAGTTTAAAACTTTGTAAGTTAGTACCTGGGTAGATACATTATTTTACTTTTACCCTTCGCGTTCTCAGTTGCTATTCTGCTACTTGTTCGCTCTAATAAAATACTGTGCTAGGTATTAGCGTGAGATAAATAAAATTCGTCAAAATTCAACACAACAGACAATCCAAATGCTCGTCGCCGTTCGTCGCGGAATGGTGACGTCACTATGATAGAACTTTGCCTTCGGTTCGGTATGCTTACAATTCATATGGTCCTAGTACGTTAGCGGCCGATACTATGTCCTGAACTCGGGAGTAGAGTTCACTTTACGCTAACGCTTCTCGGATATGCCCGACGCATTCTCTCTCAACGCTTCAAGGTGCTTGAGATAGCAAATAATTCAGCAATAACGTTACTTATTCTTACTCTAATTAAAGATACCATTATAATACCTACCAATCAGAGCAGTTTGTAAAGTGTAGCGATCCATAAACCTGCCAAAACCTATCAAATTAATTATTTACTCATTAGTAAATGACAGCCATTACAGCCGTGAAGGCATAATATATAAATTGCGTCGTTGGCTAGTGTTGTTTTCTACATTATTGATTAAGCAAGCAAATATTTACAATAAAAATCTTTTTTAAGAAAGCACCAATTTACATATTGGGAAAGGAAACATTCATCTCCGTTTATATTCTAATAGCAGTAGATTACAATAATTTAGAATAAAGGTGGAATGTCTGCAAGATGCTTACATTTTATAAAAACGCTAGGTAGGTACTCATAATCATATTTAAATTAGGTGTGTTCTGTTTTAAATAAGGAATAAGATAAAAATATTTGTGTTTGAAACTAAAGCTGCAGTGTCTGTTTTGCCAGAGAATTGGTTCTCGGTTCACACTTAAACCAACTGCCGCCGCGCCGTCCGTCGTCGCGGCGCGCTGTCTCGTCCGCGTCATTCTAATTCAACAGTGGTGAGTGGAGTGCGACTGTGCGAGTGAGTGAGTCGACTTTTCGAGTCGCGTGCTCGCTCGTGATTGGACAATAAGCGCGTTGCCATTGGTAACGTTAGAAGCGTGCTCCCCCATCCTATAATATTGACTTTTGGTAATTTGGTTCGCTCATAACTTATGCAGTCCTAGTAAGTTCGCGGCCGATGCTATGCCCCGGACTCGGGAGCCGAGTTCGTTTTACACTTCGTCGACTAGCCCGTGCTTGCTTTGTGGCTACACCTCTGAGTTCGTTCAGATACGTCGAGAATCAATCGGTGTTATCATAATAAAACTACGTAGGTACTAGTAGTTCCTACTTAAACCATAAGTAGAGTTTCGGTCGTGTTATTTTCTAACACGACAGAAACTCTACTTATGGTTTAAGTTTAATTTTTTTTTTTTTTTAATATTTAATACACTTTTTACACTTTAGGATCCAGAAATTAGTTGGGATAGCAATGATGGCGATTTTGATCCTGCACCCAGGTATGAAGATATCAAAAGTAATTCGCACGGCACGCGATGCGCAGGCGAAGTATGAAAATTTTGCCAACAATTTTCTGTTTTTATTCAGGTTTTTCGTGAGTTTCATGTTGTTATTTTGTGGTTTATAGATAGCAATGACTGCTAATAACTTGAAGTGTGGAGTGGGCGTGGCGTGGGGGGCGAGAGTAGGCGGAGTTAGAATGCTTGACGGGCGAATCACAGATCGGATAGAAGGAGAAGCAATAGGTAATCAATAAAGGCACTGTCTGTAGTACTGTTCAATCTTCTGCTTGCCTGGTACATTCGGTCGCCATGTTGAGGTAAAATGTCGTAAGCTTTTTTTATTTCGTCTCGCAATGCTTCATCTATTCACCGTTAGGTTGCGCTAGCTGTAATAATTTAGCGCGAGCGTCAACGTCGATGTTGTTCTAGATAAAAATTTAAGTATGCTATTTATTACATCGCAAAAATAGTTAATGATACATTAATTAGTTTATATAGTTAATAACTTATACTTCTTCAGAGACAGTACTATAGTATTAAAATTCGAAAGTAATAGCAAAAATATCATGAACGCGATACCGACAACGACGTCATGAAAATACGTCAGTAGGTACGCCATCTGTTGATGTGGAATAAGTTTATGGAAGTTGCAATACTTGTAACTACACCTTAGGTTTATGTTGCCTTAGTAATATGGGTGAAACGTGACGTAACAGTTAACCCTTTCGGAAGTTACTGTGACGTTAGGACAGTGCTTGTCACTTGTCTTGTCACAGTTTGTCACATGAAAATGTGCGCTTCTTTTTCTGTATTATATTATTATTATAATATAAGATCATTTTTATCTTGCCATTAAGGAAAACATTTGCAGGGTGAAAACTTCCTAGCTAATAAATGTAGGTATTAATTAAACAAAGAAATTTGGTGTATTTTATTTCATTGTGGGTTTTACAGAAGAAACTTATTGTAATTGCACCCACATCCATTTTCTATTTATTTTGCCTATGGCTTTCAAGTGAAGCACAATTGTGATTATGAATTACTAGAGCAACATAAACTAGCTAGATATATACATTCAATGAAATTTGTTTTTGGATTCTTGACTTATTTATTTACCACAGAACACGAAATCTAAACTACCTAGGTACCTTTATAATTATGTGTACTAAAGTTCATACTCGTAGGTCCCGTAAAACTAATTAAGTATAATTAATTAGTATTTTAATGTTTTCAATAGCTCTGCTGAAGCATTAGTTAAATACCTACTGTCTCTTTATATTTTAGCGATTCATTGAATGTTTTGAAATTATAGGTAGGTACCTTATTTCTGAATCACATAAAATTACTCAAAAGTGAAATATATTCACGTTATTATCATTATGATGTATAGTTGTTAAAGTTTTATTTTTCTGTACATAATAACTAGGCTGATAAGTAAGTTCTCTCATTTAACAAAGCAACGGCAGTCTACTTGCCATTTGGCGCTTAGGCGGCACATGTTGGCGGTGACCACGATCACTAGGAGACCAGTAATCAGAAGAGGTGGACCGACATTAGTCTACTAATATAAATCACGTAACGACATCTACAATCGTGGAACACGCGCAATGACAACGTTGTCGAGGTGGCGGCGCGGCGGCGGCGGCGGCGCGGCGCTGGCATCGAGCCGCGTTTCGGGAGGAGAGAATGCCCACTCTCAATAGGTTTACTAACAACACGATTGTCTGTTGATTTTATTGTAACACCCAGAATGTGCTAATTATTTTCTGTATTACAATATTCAGATCGACATTTTTTATTAGGAGCACATAAATGCCAAACAAGTATGACGCACATATTTTGAAGTCTTCTTTGCAGAAAATCTAGATGGCGCTACCCGTATTTGAAATGTCACCTGGGGTAGTAAGCTGGGTTGTACCTACTGCTGTTACTACGGACGTATACCCAACCCACATTACGCATTATCCAGATAACAGTTTAAAACAGTTTTGTGAATCAAGAGTAGCCACAATAATTATTATAGGTTGTATGTATAATAAATAATTAAGTAAAATAACAATAATAAACAGCTATGTTTTATGTTCATTATTTTTAATTAGGCGTGGTAGACTACATTACGAAATTTTCGTATTTGCAGGTTACGCTCTAGACAAAGTGGATATTTACAGTGCCTCATGGGGTCCTAATGACGACGGCACTACGGTCGAAGGACCGGGGCACCTTGCTCTTCAGGCGTTTAAAAGGGGTGTTATGCAGGTATATAGGCACACATCGCATTGTCTTTGCATTTCCGATCACAATCGTTAGATATTAATGTATTATTAATGAATAAAAAAATTTAAATAAAAAATAATTATATTGTTTTCTTCTCAGGGCCGTGGTGGAAAGGGCGCCATCTATGTTTGGGCAAATGGAAACGGTGGAGGTCATGGTGACAATTGTAATTGTGATGGGTGAGTGCACGCGTACAGCATAATAAAATACATTAATTTCACTTTATTTGCATTTATTATTGATATATCATACCGAATATATAATAGGTACTCTATTTCTATAATTTTATTGATTGAAACGGATGGCGGTAAAGAATGAACCTAATTAGTTTATTGAAATTTGTTTAGATATGCATCCAACATCTACACAATATCAATAGGAAGTGCTTCCCAACATGGTATGTTTCCTTGGTACGGAGAGATTTGCTCATCCACCCTAGCCACAGCATACTCCTCTGGTGCTTACAAAGATCAAAAAATTGTAAGTTCACATTGGTTTGCGCTTGTGATGATGTTCTTTTGTTCCGAGATTATTATGAAACGAGTTAATAAATAGTTTGTTTTATTCAGGCTACAACTGATACGGGCGATTCCTGCACACTAGCGCATACCGGTACGTCAGCCGCCGCTCCATTGGCTGCTGGTATCATCGCTCTCGCTCTAAACGCTAAGTTAGTTATCATTAAATGAAATGCACAATCTCTTGCTTGTTTATGTATTGCTAGTGATTTCAGTGGCATGGTCCGTTTGTCACAATGTCCCGTGATGTCCGTTTTGTAACCACGCGGCTTATATCTATTTAACCTGTTATTTATTTATAGAAAATCATAATTTGTGTAGTGACTTACTTACACAAAGAAGTTTTGATTGATTTTTCATAAATATTTTGCCATAAATAATAAAAAGGTACATAGGTACATCATATTATTTTTTCAGTCCAAATCTAACCTGGCGGGACATGCAACATTTAATTGTTTGGACATCAGAATATGCTCCACTTACTGCTAACCCTGGATGGCAAATAAATGGGTAGGTGTTTTAAAACAATAAAAAAACAAAGTATTATGAATCTATTTATTACCGATTACAAGGTTTGTTTTACTTTTTCAGTGCTGGACTTTATTTTGATGTGCGGTTCGGGTTTGGGCTACTGAATGCTGGCGCTCTTGTTACAATGGCACTGAATTGGACCAGTGTGCCTCGGAAGTACATATGCAGTGTCGATGCTATACCGTGAGTATGTTTTCCTAGTAAAAAATAGTTGTCACAATTTTCCTTCGGAAAAACTCACTTTTGTTGGTGTCATCAAGATAGTGGTTAGTGTATGATATGTATCACATTTAAATTAATGCGTTCTATTAGGGATCAAGGCCTGTCCCGAAGAGAGAGAAATTCGTGGGTATAACAAATTTTGTACGCAGGTACCTAGATTATTAAAGTGTTTGTCAATATGAAAAGATAATTCACAGCTGACAAAATTATTCTACTAAAAAGAACTTCTGAGACTTATGCATTCTTAGTAAAATATATACGTAACCTTTCGTCATTCAGTACCGTAACCACACGCTGCCCGCTATCGCGAGTCATGTAAACTATTAGTTAAATTTTAAGTAGGTTACCTCTTCATCATTTTACCATAAACGGTGTCCCCATCTTGCCGACGAAAGTGGAACTATTTGACTATAACTATAATACTTGCCGTAATAAGTGTTGTTGTGTGACATTTCATGAAAAGAAAATATAAGTATCACGTAGGTGCGAGTGAGATATATGTAAAAAGTGACTCATTTATTTTTCTTGATTCTAGAAGTATAACATCGATGCCGAGCGAGACTAACCGTGATTCTGTGTAGGTAGTTTAGTTATTTGTAGTTCATTAATTGTTACAGGTCAAAAGAAGAGTCACGCCTGTCTTCAAGAGATGAAGTTGACATTTTTATATCAGTTGAAGATTGTGAAGTAAACTACATTGAACATGTTGAGCTAATTGTAAATATTCACTACAGTCGCCGTGGAGCGCTGCAAATCTACTTGGTTTCACCTCAAGGTGCAACATTCTAACAACTTATGATACCCTAGTACTTTAGTTTGAAAGATACGTCTGGGAGACGGGCAAAGCGGTTGTTTGCGTTTGGATATCGATTACTTTCGAATTTTCGATTGTTCTTTCTCTTAATTGTTTTTATATCTATCACAATTTATAAATATTACCTAATTTTTAAATGCAGGTACCAAAGTTCAACTTTTAAGTAATCGACCAGAAGACGCTTCAAAAGCTGGTTTCGTAAACTGGCCTCTTATGTCAGTAGCCACGTGGGGAGAAGACCCTAAAGGCGTTTGGAAGGCTATTTTTACCGACAAGGTTGGTTTACAGCACTTAATAATACCAGTATTACATATTGTTGAATAATAATGAAGTAATGTTGTTTACAGACTACTTATGACCAAAACGCAGGAGAAATAGGGACCATAACATTAGTCATACATGGCACAAGTGTAATGCCAGCCCACATGAAAAGTGGACGACGAAGATACAATCCAAACTACAATAACCAGGAGGCGTTTAAATATTATTATGATGATGTAGACGATAGTGATGATGACGTCGCCACGGATCCCGTTACAGACGATGAAGCTGTAGCTGTTGTACCAGGCGAACATAGAGACGAGGAAGTCGATGACATAAATAGTGTAGAATCTACTGTATTAGCGAACATGGAAAAGCAATTGCATAGAATTCACCATAGAAAAACATATAACATGGTTCTGGATGTATAAATCGCTTATTTAACCGCGAACTATTGTTGAACAAGCTGGTTTGCGCTTGCTGTACAATTTTGATCTCATAATTTAATTTATATTATGAATATATTTGAATAAATGTATGATAATGATTTGCAAACATATCACTATCTATGTTTAACACACATCGTATTTCTAATGGGCAGGGACCTAGAGATGTAGAACAGTGAAAAGCTTATTGTAGGTCCTACGATAATGTATAAATATTAATAAATAACTATACAACGGTAATAAACTCATGAAAATATCTAATATATTTTTTATTAGCAGTTTTACTTGCGCCTTTGAAACTCGTTCAACTTCTAGAATCTTGAATATACTTAAAATCATTCTACGCTAGGTATTTGTTACCTATTTTTCTTTAAAAAAGCACTGTTACTAATCACCTTTAGAGGATTTTTAGATGACTGAATGAAAGAATACAAACTAAAGAAAACTACGTAGTCGCATTACCATATGAAAAATTTATTAAAAAATGAAAACTAAGTTCTAACAGTATATCCAAGAGCTCTTAATTCTTGCACCATAAAATCATCCTTGTATTCGTCTATCTTCGCAATCCAATCTTCAATAGATACAGTATATTGACAACGTCCTCCATACTCTGGGGGTAAGCAGTCGAGATCAATATGCTTGTGAAGTGAGTTCATGTCATTGCCGTGAAAATGAATACGACTCCATACCGCATTAGGCATGAATTGTTTGAATAAATAAAAAAATGAATGGAATATCCAGTTGTAGTTAATGATGTGAAGACAGTGATTTGGTAAGGGAAAGGACACCTGGAAAATAAAAAATATTAATTTTATTGTCATCACTGCCATCTGTCTTTTAGAATTAGAACTATCAAGTAATACTTTTTTTTAAAGAGCTTATAGCTTCTACAGATAGATGGCGCATAATAAAATAATGCTTACCCCCATCAAGGCAACGATTTGTCCGGCCACTGTCGGTGTCAGCTGTGCAACTTGTCTTAGGTTCAGACCTTCTAGGTCTACTATGATGGTTACTCCTAGTATTTGAAGCTTGGGTTGCATAACTGCGATCTCATCCATAAGTAATGCTGTGCGGACTACATCTACTATCGGGATTGTCGCTACGTCCCATCGACCTAGAAAAAGATCATAATCCTTTAGGAGTCACTTTTTACTATAATTTTTAACAAAGATGAATTTATAAGTCAACGGATCATAGATGGTATAGTTCATTTGCTTGTCGCGGCGTCGATTATAACTACAAAGTACAGATTACCTAATAGTAGTAGTAATAATATAAAAAAAAACTTCATCATCATCATCTCAGCATGGTTCTCGTTGACATCTGAGGCTTTCGCCAGGTTCTGGTCTGTCCATCAGCATATGCACGGGTTCCCTTGGTCCCGGAAGTCGTGACGGGTCCTCGTATACATAAATATAAAACGGATCTGTCTTACCAAATCTCATAAGAATGATTCGCCCGTTTTTAGGGCTTTCTGGCAACGTGCCCGCGTATACATTCTTAACCTTTTGTAAGCCGAAAGGGTCACAGTTGTACAGGTAAGCATTTTGACGACGAAATTCTTCATAACGTACCATCTGAAAAATGGATAATAATGTGTTAAAACTATACAAATATATTATACAACAGATAATTAATATTGGTTACATTACCATTGAATGTTGGAGTTATATACTTATTTGGGCTATATATAGAAAATTTGTGAAACATTTGTGAAATACAGATAATTATAAAAAATAATAATAATACACAGTAGGTACAATAAATTACGATATTAACTAAACCTCTATATCGATTTTGATGAAATTTGGTACAGGCGTACTTAGTAGGAAAAGGATAGGAAAGGACATAGCCATTGGCTATGTTTGATCGCCGTAACTAACGGACGGACCTGCAGGCAACGGCTAGTTTTCAAAATACAGTCTTGATCTGTCAAAAATTCAAAAACAAATAAATGTCTAAAAGTGAATTCTCGCTAAACAATTTTCAAGAAAAAAAAAACTTCGAACGTTTTTAATAATTAGATCGTGGTTAAATTCATGAATTACAATAATTGGCCCTCTATTCATTGAAATTGTGATCGTTTTTGACATTTGAAAGATTGAGAGTAAATCGAAACTCAATTTTGAACGTTTTTAAAATCGGAGAATTGGCCTTCTGAGCTAAGCTTGAGCAACGTCAAAGTACCCTGCGCATAGAGTTATCTCAGAGAACTCACCTGTCGAGTCCTGGGCACAGTGTTGGCCACGAAATTACTAGGACAACATGAGTTGTAAGATAGTTAGCGAAACGGATATCCATTTATGGTACATTCACAAAAGGTCTAAAGACCCAGAAGTCCCGGCTTCGCACGGAAACGAATTCCGGGAATTACAGATACCGAGGAAACCCGATTACAGTGGCATCAAAAAAAGTAAAATAGATAAAAATCCATCCAAAGAATTTTTGAAGCATACGCAATCAAACTTAATTTTGAATTTACTTAGGTAGGTTAGGTACCTACTTAACTTTAAAAGTAGGTAGATACATACCTAATAACAATTACTTTCACCGATGGTGTTTTCGGTTGCTATTCTGTGAATAAAAAAACACTGTGCTACTACCGTGAGATGACAATGAACCTCCCACAGTGGAATGGTGACGTCAGTGTGGTAGAACGACGCGTTCGGTTCGGTATGCTTACAACTCATATGGTCCTAGTACGTACGCGGCCGATACTATGCCCCGGACTCAGGAGCCGAGTTCACCATACTCGACCGCCTAACTATTTAGTAATTGTGACTATAAGCTTCTCCGATCTTATATATATTTCTCATGTTTTTTACAGTGGATGGATCATGGATTCTGTCGGATGAATGGGTATTTTACAATGTCCACATACTTCATTTTGTCATTTGTATGGGCTACATTAGAAGGTGGTAATAATAATCTTAGCGTAAGTACAGCCAGCCATGTTAGAAGGATCGTTAAATAGCCGAGTTTGGGGTATCGAAAAAAAGGCATCCAATATGACAAATATCTATAGCAGAAATTTCAATTAAGACCAGTGACTTGGCTTAATGACCACAGTCTATGAATCAAAGCTAGCAATTATCAAATTTGTGGCTTTAAGATTTGAAGAATAAGCACGGTTTTAGAGTGAATAACTGTATGGTTAATGAAATTTGCATGTTAAGTACCAGGGAATTAGGAAAGATGTGAGACTATTTTGTTGTTGTTAACGGTATTCCGATCGAAATAAGTAGTAAGTTTTTGGCTTTGTTTTAAACTATTTTTTTAGTACAACATTACATAAATAAATGATACTCATTGAATCCATCATATATGTACGAGTAGTACGTTACGTTACGTTAAGTACCGGTATTATACTACTAAATAGATATAGTAGTATTTGATTTGATTTTTTATATAGACACTCTAAGTTTTATGTCACCCTAGTATTTGCACACCTGTAATTCTTAGTTAAAGATTGCTTCACCTCGCTGATTACTTATCGATCAGCTGATAATGAGCACCTTTAGCGGTAAGTGGTGGTAAAGAGGCCTCTCACATAATGGTTGGCGTTATTACAAGTCTCGGCACGTTTTCATGTCAAGGTGTACGTAATGGTCTGGTGACTGGACATTATTACAGAGGTACATTCTATAAAGGAATTGGTTGTAGCCTGATATCGTAAAAAGAGTCTTAGGTTAACCGTGAATTATAAAAAGTTAAGCACACACCTCAGGGTACAGAACAATTATTCTGTTTTCTGAAATACACAGCGCGTTTGGTAGTGTTCAAAAATCAAGTTAAATTTTTCATTACATCATTGCACATGTTGCTGTCATATTACTCAGTTAAACGTAGGTCGTTCATTAAACAGCTGAAAATAACTGTAGCGAAACTTTTAATGAGGTGACTGAACGTCATATCTGTGATCACGTAGTCACATTGTTGACCTAACTGCACACTACAAGCAAAGCTAATGAAAATGTATGTAAATTAAGTTCATTCAATAATAGCTGAGGCCAGACAGCCTTCACTGGTAATGGAGTAACGTACAATATGTATGTACATGAGCACTTGCTTAACTAATGCAGATTGTGACTAAATGATGTTAAAACCAGAACTAAAATTGCGTTATTTTTCATAACTTTTTTATGTAGGGCACGTGAATTTGACTTCACCTCGCCTGATGGTAAGCTGAAGGCAAAGTCTCAGGAACTCTACTCCCTGCTAAGTCTACTACCTGCAGAATACCGCGGTCATAATAACCTCGTACTGTGTTCCCGGCGGTGAGTAGGGCAGCCAGAGCTCACTGGAGAGTTTTTGTGCTGTCAGTGTGAAGACCAAAGGCTTGTACTTTGTCTTCTACACTGACGGTACAGAAACTCTCTCTCCTTACTGGGACAGAGTGTGACTCCCCTGGTGTTGCACACATCTATAGGCCACGGTAACCACTTCCCATCAGGTGTTCTGCGTGCTTGTCTGCCACCGAAGTGGTTTAAACAAAGAGGGTCAATATTGCAGACCCGTACCAT
Organism: Eilema griseolum; assembly: GCA_963662185.1. Lineage (NCBI taxonomy): Eukaryota > Metazoa > Arthropoda > Insecta > Lepidoptera > Erebidae > Eilema > Eilema griseolum. The sequence goes on from OY759245.1 coordinate 3,185,182, forward strand.
GTTACGATGGTGGCAGTCAACTTGACGGCCTCATCAGATGCTTTTTCACGCCCCGCTTAAGGTACTCAATGAATACTAAAAATACTGTTGTGCCTTCTCATGTACGCAAAAATTAAATTTTTTGAATTACGTTACTTAAAAATTCCAGCCTGTAGCTAGGCACATACAGGCCTTAATTTGTTATTTTAATTAATTATACACGTATTGTATAAAAATCTTATGTCATTTTAATGTCGGTCAAGTTCAAGTTTCCGTTATCAAATTAACGGAATCTTGAACTTGACCGAAACTAACAAGTCATGAATTCACGATATAGTATGAATCATAATAAAAAATGTTTTGATGTTGTATTCTATAGATCTTCAACAGTGTGATGTTCTCCTGGTAGTTTGTGTTTCACAGCTGACTTATCAACCATACAATGATGACAATGTCAGTACCACAGATAATATAAAGTCAGTAGACACGCGAGTTGTGGCACTTATGGCTTCGATTCTCAATTAGTACTTGGCACTTGGCACCCACATTCAAGAATAAACTGGTTTATCAAGGTTGGTGAGCAAGATGAAGATGATTGTGTCATTGTGCAAACTAAGGTAGGTCATTTAATAATGAAGGATTTTTATGCATTTATTGACATAACATTATCATCTATTCTGTTATCTGTGTCACAGCTTTAACAATTTTTATTCTAGAAAGTTTGAAAGTTGGACTGAATACCGACTATTGTAATAGGTGTTTGTGAAAAATACACTAGCCTGTGAACATTAGTGGAAATGTTCACTATTTGAACACTGCACTAAATTTCTCGTCTTGAAACGTTTTATAATGTTGCCCGGGTCCTGTGTGAAATTTTGACCCCATACCTGCAACTCCTGGGATTCTGAGATTCCCGGTATAAAAAGCAGCCTATATGTTATTCCAGATTATACTTAATCTACAGAAAGCGAACATAAAATGATAATTCTGACTTGAGTTTGAGATCTGTTAGATTTTTCTGATTCCGTCAATAAATCCATGCATGCAATAAACCTAATAAACCAAGAAAAATGTCAATTATTAATACTTACCAATTTATGGGCCAAAGCTGGTATGAATCGACGACATCTGAGAAACCGGAGACAGTAAGCATCATCCATCCTCCGTGGATTGCATTCGCCTCGCTCTGGGTAAGAAATGTATAAATTATAGTATGTATATTACAAAGTGGTAGTCAAGTGGCTAGGGTAGACTTGTGGCCAGCCTGGGGGTGACAGGTGGAGCCGCCTGTCACCCTGGCAGAAGCAGGCCGCGGCGGTGGCGCGCCTGGCGCGCCTCCCCGTCTCCGGGGACGAGTTGGGGACTCTGTAGTCCCCACACTCGAGAACACCGGCTCCGGTGGGGAGGTATCCGTGGGGATTTTGCGCACGTAAAAAAAAAAAAAGGGTAGACTTGTGATCGAGAGGTTTTATCATCAGCTCCATAGTAGTGGACCGTTGTACACCGGAGGGAGGATTTTAGGAGCTCTTCCGAGAACACAATTCAGATGGCAGCACACTAGGAAAACAGAATTTGAAAGTAGAAGTGCCATCCATTCGACAGAAGAAGATAGTAGTGGATCTTGAATTCCTTGAAAACTGTCCAATCTGGATCCTAAATCAGTATTTTTTTACCACAGTGTGCTGTTAGCTTCAATAGTGGACCGTGGTGGTGGAACCTAGAGGACTAAGGGAAAAATAAAACATTGCCAGGTCAATAATATATTTCATAATAATAGCTAGAGTCTACCTCGTATTAGTCGCCGTAACTCCTCAATTGCTTTGCCCCTAGTATCTGGATCCTCATTGCATATCCTTTTGGCGTGCTCCTCGAACTCTGGGTCTTCATAGCGACTTATTTCTGCTTGAAAAGCGATCTCTATGAAGGACATATTAGATTAAGACTTCCAGCTAACCTGTAACAGAAAAAAAATGTATTTGTTTGTGTATATGTATATATATGTAGCTTATGACTACACTAATAACTACCCATGAGTTATTATTGTTAAGACACTAATTAAAACATCTCCATCTAAAGGTTGCCTGGAAGAGATCGCTTGTAGCGATAAGGCCGCCATTTGTACATTTTTCATAATGTTGTCCGTACATGTGCCGTGTAATGTGTTGGTATACAATGAAGATTATCTTATCTTATCTTAAAATACACTTAGAATTGAAGAAAACTTTTGCAACCAACTGCGTTTTGAAAATTTAGGCACTAAGTTCCTATGTTTTAAAAATGCCGTCGGTTTTCGGCGTTATCGGGTATCGACGCCGAAAATTCGCTATATTTTTTGTAATTTTCATAAAACTCACGCCCTATATCCCCGAATGGGTAGGCAGAGGTGCTAGCACCCACATTTCGCCAGTTTATGTATAGGTCACAATGTAATAGGTGGCGAAGCCTATTGCCATTAACCGGGCACTTATAAACCTGCGATAAATACACCCAATAACAATAATAACAATAAAAAAAAAATAAAAAAAAACAATAACTTCGAAAAGTATCGAAAAGTCATTGGTGTGTACCAAGGTATAACCTGGAATCGAATCCGAGACCTCGTCTCAGCAGTCCATTACCCATACCACTAGGCTACCGGCTAATTTTTTGAGGTCAGCTCTCAGATGGTGCTACTTATGTTGAATCTACAGAACGATTAACTCTGTGAAACAATAGGTACGAACTACTTTTACTTATAATTACAAAGTGATCATTACGCGCATGAATGGAAGTGATCATTTTCTAGCTCTAGTCAAGCAGCCAGTTAGATAGTTAATTACTACTAGGTACTTATGAAATCCTGGTACCCGAGTAAATGTTTAGTTGCAATCATTTTCCAGTTAGTCACAACAACTTACAAGTTGTTTGTGTGCAACTGTCAGTACAATACTTTCTACTATTATACTATTGAATAATTATAATGTGATCGTGTATTTCTAGAATTCTGCATTAGAGAATTAGAGAGACATTCGAGATTGCAGGTTTTCTGAAATATCTTGGTCAGGCTTAAAATCTTAAGTTGGAGTTGAACCAGAGAAATGCCCAAAGGCGTGATAACATATATCCACGGGAGCGGAGCTACGGGCATAATTGTTTATAAAAAAGTAGTTTTAAATAAGTAGCGTTCACTGCATAATACCTACTGATGGTAGTAACTGTATGTATCTACTTTGGTAAGAATTATTACTTCAGATGTCATCGTATCACAAAAATAGTGAGACTTTTAAAGACGACCAGTGACAATGACAATAATATTAAGTGACACCTTTATCCAGTTATTTGTTTCCTTCATAAACACAGAAGAGAGATAAGTACCCATTTAATAACAATACACAAAAACAGGGGGGCTACTATGAAACGAGCATCCGATACTACGGCCCGCATGAAACACGAAATAAGATGTGTCGTTTAGGTACCATGAGAGGCACATGCCCATTATTTTTTTACCCCGGAGTAGGTGGGAGGGTTATGTCGGACTCGAACCGACTAAAACGCACGGCGCCCGTGGGTCATTGATGTTGTCGAAGGTGAAATTAACAGGTATATCCCTCGCACCCCGACTAACCCAGGGCCATCTCTCTCGATCTGGCCCTCCTCGGGTGCGAGGATCACAGGGTCTCCAACTCGTCCCCGGAAACGGCCTGCTTCTGCTAGGGTGACAGGCTCATGCCCTTGTTGTAATCGAGCAGGCTCACACATTGCAAGGGTAAGTATATTAGTCAGGTCAGTAACCATTCTTAACACAGATCCCCTCCATGTCTCGAAGAATACGTCGTGGTTGTTGAAACATTTGAAAGCCTATAAAGTCCGCGATCTAACTACAGAACTTTGATATCCCCAGGGTGTTGTGCAGGTAAGAAGGTCATCGCTTCATGGAAAATTTATCAAAGTTTGGAAGTTTCGTGTTTAGACTATAAGTCGCTCCAAACTGAGTTGGGAAAGGGTATGAAGTCTCTGAGGATGATTACTTACGTGTCGTGAAGTTTCTTTCTGTAAGATTTAGGTCGAATGAACTATAATCACGCCATGATATAGATATTTAAACTATCATGGTCACTCACATTTGTATTAAAGATATCGGGATATTTACCATATTGTATTGTTCTGAGTTTCCGTTATTTTGGCGCTGTTACAAGCATCAGTTGATCATGGTGCTTGCAACAGTGCTTAAATTTACTTTAATACCAATATCACGTCATGATATCATTACCTGGGGATCTATATCTTTTGAGGTTAGCACGGGATGCTACAGCGGTGGACGAGATCATATTCACCAATCGTAGGTTATTACATAACAATCCGCACTGGCTAGGACCTCATTTACGAAGGCAACTTGGGCGTCGAAGGTCGATGAACGACCTCCGCCCCCCATGAGCGCAGGCCTGGGGGTGACTGGTGGAGCCGCCTATCACCCTGGCAGAAGCAGGCCGCGCCGGGGACGAGTTGGGGACTCTGTAGTCCCCACACCCGAGAAGAGGGCCAGATCGTAAGAGATGGCCCTGGGTCGGCCGGGGTGCGAGGGATATGCCTGTCAACCTCACCTTCGGTAACCAAAAATGACCCACAGGCGGCGTGCGTTTTGGTAGGTTCGAGTCCGACATAACCCTACCGGTTCCACCGGCTCCTGTGGGGGGTATCCGTGGGGATTTTGCGCACGTAAAATCTATACACCATGTTCTAGTAAATAAATGAATTTGAATTTGAAAAAATAGGACCTCGTTTATTTCACGACTTAGTTCTAAGTCGTGAAACAAACGACTTAGTTCTACGTCGTGAACCAAACGAGTAATGTCTACCTATTGACCGAAATTTCGGCCCGCAATTACGTATGTGCGAATCATGATAGACCTAAAGTATTTCAACAACAGAAGGAAACTGTCATTCTCCTGAATGTGTTTATATCAATTACTTAAGGTAATTGAAGTACAATTTGCTACACAACACGCGGAAACTATCGTCTATGTCATTATTTATTCGTTCATTATTATGTATTATGCTGATTATCATTTGAAACTTCAAATCTTTTTTCAATTTGTGGCTTGTTTACGAAATTACATAAGTAATATTACTTATGTAATTTGGTTTCGTTTTTTTGATAGCTATACTGGTGTTTGTGAAAATAATTACAACTTTCCATTCTTCTCTATTTTGTGTAGGTACGGCATTAAAATCGCCCTTAAAAATAGCATTTGAATATAATTTTGAAAAATGCTCTGAATACGCTTATAATCGCGATCAATGCAAGTAGTTTGCGATATTAACTTTTCTAAAACTGAGCTTATTAAACAAATTGAAGTATTTTCAAACAAGTAATGCCTAATAACAGATTGGTAAAAATTGCAATCGTTCTTTTTGATCGATTTTATTTATATTTGTCTAATTTTTTAATCCATCTAAGCACTAATAGAGAGACTTCAAGAGGGAGGTATGAGAAGGTTTCTTCATGGTCGGCAGCGCGAGTATAACATCTCTGTTGCATACGTCCTTAGGCCATGGTAACCACTTCCTATCAGGTGTGCTTGTCTGGTACCTAAGTGGTATAGAAAAAAGTTATTAATTATTTGATATTGACAAAGTACCAAGTACGACATCTGAAGTATGACATCTTAAGTTTTCATAAAACTTACAGTATTGACATTTAATAAAATGAAACTGATTTAACTGACAAACAAATACACATAGAGACAGACTATCAGCCATACACACAGACATGCAGACAGACAGATCACAACAGAATAGGACAGATAGCCTCTGAGCTGCTAGCCGCTTGCCATCTGGCAAGCGGCTAGCAGCTCATAGGCTTTTTTACGTGCCTATAATCCCCACGGACACCCGTCGGAGTCGGTGGGAGAGGTCATGTTGGAGTCGAACCGACTAAAACGCACGGCGCCTGTGGGTCATCGCTGAAGGTGACGTTGACAGGCATATCCTTCGCACCCCGGCCGACCCATGACCTTCTCTCTTGATCTGGCCCTCCTCGGGTGTGGGGACCACAGAGTCCTCAACTCGTCCCCGTCGCGGCCTGCTTCTGCTAGGATGACAGGCGGCTCCACCCGTCACCCCCAGGCCTGCGCTCATGGAGCGTGGAGGTCATTCATCGACCTCCGACAGTCATAGCAGCTCAGAGGCTGTGCCCTTTAGTTAACAACAAAGATTACATAATTCGGTCACAGTGCGCAAATATTTGAAATAAAAAGTATATTACGGAAATAAGTAATTTCTTGAAGTACTTCCAAATAAACAGGTTCATTAACCTTTAAGTAGATTGAGCGTAATCCTGTACAGATTATGTTTTCTTGCTCCACTAGACGTCGTCATGCAATAAATTAATGAACATTGTGTTGGCATTGTCGATCGTCGTACACCTAGGCCACAGAACAAATAGTCCTAAGCGAGTGGATACAGTAAGCATCGTGTGTCGTGAACGTGGTCGAGATCGGGTTCGAGTTTGTAGTGAGAGTGAAACCAGTGGTAGTGCAGATACGCGTAGTAAAAGAACTTGAAAGAGGGTAGATCGATATAATTACTCCTAGAAAAAACTTTTTCTCTGTTCACCGCCACTACTCCAGTTCCTCCGTGATCATGGTGCTTGCAACAGCGCCGAAATATCGGAAATTCAAAACAATGAAACATGGTAAATATCCCGTTTATTTTGATACTGAGAATAAATGATTTTTAACTTAGACTACTTTTGACTTAGACTTTGAGATAGAAGGTTTCATGGCAATCACTCCTATAAAATTAAAAAAAAAACTAATCCACAACTTCAGGAGTAAAATAGTGAACACTGGGCTTCAAAGTCCAAGCTTTGAACGTATTTGGGATTTTCGTTCAGATCGTTCGAAGGTGCGTTGTCAATTAGTATTCTATTCAATTTACTCATTTATTTATTTGCTTAAAATATGGTACAACAAAAGAAATGTTCACGACCATTAATTCTTGTTTTATTGTCTCAGTGGTATGCCAGGAATATTAATGATTTTGGTACCTTAGTTAACAGTAACAAAGCATTGAATAAGAATTAGGCAGCAATACTTATAACGCTCTACCAAAGCTACAGAAGTGGCTGCGGCCACTGGCCGATTTTAGTTAGGTACTTCGAGAATGATTAATATAAAGGAACGATCTGGTATGGTAATGATACATAGGAATGTCTAATAACTTCTCATATTCTTTTTAGCGCGTCCTTCGTGAATAAGCATATGACGAGGCTGTCAAGCTGAGTGTCAACATTGTAATATGGTATACCGATGTATTAATGGTGACCCTCTTTTCCTGAGACTTTGCATTTAGCTTACCATCAGGCGAGGTGAGGTCAAGTTGGCGTGTCCTATATAAAAAAAAATTTGGTAATAACAGTAATATTCCAACTAACTTTCAAGTCTAGAGTCTACATTATAATAATCATAGAAGATATTATCTCACTAAAGAGTTTTTGTGCTGTCAGTAGGAAGACCAAAAGCTTGTCCGTCCTGCTTTGTCTTTTACACGGACGGCACAGAAACTCCCTGTGCTTACAGGGTTGGCAGCGTGGGTTTTTCACACGACCATAGGCCACGGTAACCACTTTCAATTAGGTGGGCCGTGTGCTTGTCAGTCACCTAAGTGTTATAAAAAAAATATCTCAGGATGCGACGGTATCTCCGTCACAATTGCGCAGTCCGACTGGGCAAGATACAGAATACCACGGCTATAATAACCTCGTGTTGTGTTCCGGGCGGTGAGTAAGGTGGCCAGAGCTCACTGGAGAGTTTTTGTACTGACAGTGGATAGACCAAAGGCTTGTCCTGATTTTGTGTTCTGAACTGAAGGCACAGAATATCTCTGTTCTTACAGGGTCGGCAGCACGGGTGTGACTTGACTCCCTTGGTGTTACACACGTTGGTAGAAGGAAGACTTTTGTTATATTCAGATATAAGACGGTATTGTTCCGCCTTGGGTGTTCACTTTTACGATCTAAATCTAAACTAAATTCATATTCTTTTAAGATTATTTGTGCAAATGCTTTAGGTAGGTATTCTTAAAACCATTATAATTCTCAAAATATTATAGTTTCAAACACGATGATCGCAAAATTGTGTTCGCACAGTTTTATCTTATAAAACCAGAACAGAAGGCCTAAAAAGCTGCTTTATTGAAATTGTATTATGATAATATGTTGTCATGCAGCGATATTTACACGAAATTAGAATAAATTAATTGGTCTGATTCTGTTCATATGAATGAACATTTTACGAATTTTATAAGAATTCTTTTCCCTGCTAAACAAGAAAAAAGTAAAGCACCTAATGTGTATGTGCTCAAGCGAGATTATAACGACGATAATATAAAAACATTCAAAAATTGTTTATCAAGCTTATCTTGGTCGGAAGTACTAAACGAATTAGATTGTAATCACGCCTTTAATCTATTTCATGACACTTTTACTATGTTTTATGATCTATGTTTCTCCGTAAATAAAGTTAAAATTAAATCCTATATAACGACCCCAAAATGGATAACAAAGGGTATAAAGAAAGCTTCTAATGTAAAAAGAAAATTAAGATACATGTGTTACAAGGACAATAGTGATACTAATAGAATAAATTATATCAGATACAATAAACTATTTAAAAAATGCATTATAGCCTCTAAAAGGAATATAAATAGTAAACATATTCATAATGCGAAAAACAAGTGTAAGGCTGCATGGGAGATTATTGGCAATAAACTTGACAGTGTAAATATTCCCTCGGATATACAGCAAATAACCTGGCATGGAAGTTCAATAACTGATCCAACAGAGATTGCTAGTGCATTCAACAATTTTTATATTTCAAAAACGAACGCCGAACACGAAACAGTAAGAGACACTACTCCATGTTATGATCTAGTTAACAAAGTCAACTCAACCATATTCTTAACACCTTGCTCCGAGAGTGAGGTCAGTAGAACTATAAAAATGTTAAGAAATACGAGCGCAGTTGGCTATGATATGGTCTCTACAAAAATTATAAAAAGCTGCTGTTCTGAAATCTCGGAAGTACTCTGTCACTTAATTAACCTCTCCTTCTGGGAAGGTACATTTCCCGACAAACTGAAAACCTCTATAGTTAAGCCACTATATAAAAAAATGAATAGATATGAGCTAAATAATTATCGACCTATTACACTGATACCCATATTTTCCAAAATTTTTGAAAAGTTAATGCACGTGCGGATCACCAACTTTCTGGATAAACATGATATAATCATAAGAGAACAGAACGGGTTTCAAAAAGGTAAATCGACCACCCTAGCGGCGTTTTCTCTGGTCAAAGGCGTTACCGAATCATTGGATAAAAGAAAGATGGTATCGGCGATTTTCTTTGATATGTCCAGCGCCTTCGATTTTGTTGATCATAAAATACTCCTACACAAATGTGAGCTATACGGTATAAGAGGCGTATGTCTGAAATGGCTGGAAAGCTACTTGAAGGAACGGACACAATGTGTAGAAATTACTCGAGAAGACGAAGAACGAGTTGTCACTTCATATAGATCTCCATATGAAAAAAATCAAGTCGGGGTTCCCCAAGGCAGTGTTCTAGGATCGTTGCTGTTTTTAATTTATATAAATGATATCCCGAAGGTAACGAACCACAAATGCACGTTGTTCGCGGACGATATTTCAGTAATAGTTACACAGAACAAAAATAGCAGTGAAGACTACAAAATGGAGTTGCAAAAGGCGATCGATTCAATAACAACATGGCTAAAAGTAAATAACCTCAATGTAAACTTAAAAAAAAACCAATATTGTGCAATTTAAAAATTATAATAATAACGTTAACAATCTGAACATTAACTTCTGTGGTTATGATATAGCAGAGGCAAGCGAAACAAAATTTCTGGGTATTACACTCGACAGCCATTGCAACTGGAAGGCCCAAATAAATAACGTATCTAATCGCATAAACCGATTCGTATTCGCACTCAGAAAGACGAGGAGACTAACAGATGAAAAAACGGCGCTAATGGCATATCATGGATATGTAGGTTCCATGCTGAGATATGGAATACTATTATGGGGTAATTCTACAGACATAAATAAAGTGTTTATATCGCAGAAGAAATGTGTTAGGGCGATTTGTGGGGCCGCACCTCTAGATTCCTGTAAGCCACTCTTCAAAAAGCTCAAATTATTGACCCTCACATCAATCTACGTTTACGAGATTGGCGTGTTCGTAAAAAAAAACCCACAACTATTTGAAAAAGCCTGTGAGACTAAAAAGTTTATATCTAGAGACCCAAGTAAACTCTTGATACCCATGATGTCGACTAGTTTATATAAAAAGAATAGTTTCTGTATGTGTGTCCAAGTTTTTAATAAAATACCAAAAGATATAAGAGAGTTACCAGTTTCACGCTTTACACAATCCTTAAAAAAATGGCTAATAGATAGATGTTTTTACACAATGAAAGAGTTTATGACATATAAAAATTAAATAGAATAAATTAATGCCTGAGTAACAAGTAAAACTAGATAGTAGTAGGGTATAATAAGTAGTCATGGGTATAATAATTATATTGTTGACATTACTGTGTTACTTTGTAGTTACCAAATTCTATGGGATAAGCTCAATCGGTAATGTAGTTGTGATAATAGATAAGTATACCTAATATTAATTATACCTATTGTATTGTGATAATATGAATATTAGTAGATAATTTATAATGTTACAACTTATTCCATAATTTAATATAATTTTATAATAAATGTAATGTAAGTGCAATGATTGATGACTGTGATGTTTAGTATTATAATATAATAATTGTTCGATTTGTGAAGACTGAAAAATTTGCATGCTGCAGATTGCGGCTAGACATGCTGTACTCATACATATTGTAAGACCTATGTGACCATGTTTAAAGGCAAATAAATTATTCTTATTCTTATTCTTATTCTTAAGATCTACTGGAAAATCATAAAGTTACTGGTTTTTAGCGGAATTCTTTTTAGCGCGTCCTTCGTGAATAAACATATGATGAGGCTGTTAAGCTGAGTGTCACCATTGTAACATGGTATACCTATGTATTAATGGTGACCCTCTTTTCTGAGACTTTGCCTTCAGCTTACCATTAGGCGAAGCAAAGTCTAATTCTTCTATAAATATATCCGTCTTACGGTGAAGGGAAAGATCCCGCCTAGACCAATTTAATTTATTCTATCTTAATCGATTTGAATACTTAGTTCTAATTAATTGATTCAATTAATTAGCCCAGTCCATTGCTGGAAATAGGCCTCTCCCAATATGCGCCATTATCTCTATCCTCAGTCTTCCGCATCCAGTCTGTCCCAGCCATCTTTTTAAAGTCGTCCGTCCATCTGTCTAGGGGGCGTCCTACCTAATTGATTGAGTGTCCCAAATAAAATAAAATTGCTCAACGTGTTCTTAGACCCGCAGTATACCTACTTACTCATTGATTTCATTAACTGGTATGAAATTGATTGACTTACGACTTTCTCCTGTCAGACACGCATCAACTTCTAACAAACACGTTCTGAACCATTCTTAACTACAATAATAACATAATAAGATAAAACATTCGTAATCACGTGTGTGTTTTGGGAAAGTCAACTAGTTTTAGATATAACTGTGACCCTTTGGCGTAGAGAAAGGCGTTCTGCCTCGTTGGATGCAAATAAATGTCAGAGAACCACTGTTCGCTCCGATGGCCTACCCTGACATCAACTTTTCCAGCAATGCCTACCACCTACCATGACGCTTGACCTATCCTCGGTAACCATTTTAATAGTGATTATCTGTTCAATGGGGGCTTCCCTTGTGCTGCATTTATTTGTTAAACAAACATAACATAAACTCACGCCTATAGCCCCGAAGGGGTAGGCAGAGGTGCTAGCACCCACATTTCACCAGTTTATGTTTAGATCCCAATGTCTAGGAGCCCATTGCCATTAACCGGGCACTTATAAACCTATGATAAATACACACATAACTTCGAAAAGCATCGAAAAGTAATTGGTGTGTGTCATGGTAAACCTGGGATCGAAGCCGAGACCTCGTCTCAGCAGTCCATTACCCATACCACTAGACTACCGCGGTTCATTTGTCAAACCTCTCACATATGTATTAAACTTGAATATTTATTATGTGGTAAATTTGACGAGTATACGAAATATTTATATTTGACAAATAAGGCTATGTAATGCCCCTCAATATATTTTGAAAGTGTCTAGTCAACGTCCTCACTGAGGAAAGGTGTGAACATCTACTTCGGCAATAGAGAATTTTTTAGAAGAGTATGAACGTCATAATATTAAAATTAGGCCACCCGCTGCGTCATGCGTGATCGCATGTGATTTCGTGCTAATAATGGTGTGAAAATCGCACAAAGAGCCTCGAAGCAAACGGTTGCCTCATAGTTGGATCCCTAATAAAGTTCCGACAATTGGGGTACAGAACTTCGGTATAGCTAATGGGATGGTTTTCGGCCATGTCAACATATTCGCAGCCAAGCCAGGCTCATATGCATACTGGTGCACTTGCAGATTAAGGGATGAGATTCTGGTCCAGATCTTGCTCTCAGAGTTGGGGGGCAAACGATAGCATATGGGGGGCATACAAACATGTGTTATGCCTTTCTCCATCTGGCGTTGGCAGAAACAACAGTCTGCCATTTGTCATAATAATGAGATCATGATTTCGTTTTTATTATGTTATTAGGGCTACAGCACTTATGGAGAAATTCGTGGTACTTTCTCAAACAAATTCTACTAAACCACCAAACTGGACTTTCTGCTCCAACGATCTAATAAGCAACGAACACGCCTATTGTATTTACAACTGGCTTATTTTAACAACGCTTCTGTTCGCAGAGTCAGTAATTTAGTGGACTAATGGATATCGCCAGGGGTTGTGGAGTTCAGATAGCAGTTACTTCCGTATCGTAGTTGCCTGAAAGCTGACCCCAACTTTAGTATTGAAAAGACTTAGAAGATTATGATGATCAAGATGGTAGGTACTAAGGAGGTTCTAAGGAGGTAGGACACGGCGGTATTTCCTCCCAATTGAGCAGTCCGACTGGGGAATTACCTCCGCCCTACAGAATACCGTGGCTATAATGGCTTCGTGTTGTATTCTCAGCGGTGAGTTGGTTAGCCAGAGCTCACTGGAGATGTGCTGTCAGTGGGAAGACTAAAGGCTTGTCCTGCTTTATCTTCTACACTGACGGCACAGAAACTGTACTTACAGTGTTGGCAGCGCGACTGACGCCTCTGGTGTTACAAACGTCCATAGGCCACGGTAACCATCACTTTCCATCAAGTGGACCGTGTGCTTGTCTGCCACCTAAGTGGTATAAAAAAAACATACTAACTACATTTCAAATCGATATCCAATTAGAAGTACCTAGGTTAAAATTTACTTCCAAGTATTGATCCTTTTTTCTTCTAGCACTCTTCTAATTAGCTTATTGCAGTCCACTGCTGGACATAGGCCTCTCTCAATGTGCGCTATTTATGCTTCCGATCGTTTGTGAAGTGTTCACCCGGAGTCCGGGATCCACTTTTTTCAACCTAAGGTCCACTCTAGCATAGACCTATTCTGAGATAGGAACAGGAAACTATGCTAAAAAAGAATCAGACAATAAAAAGCAAACTCTATTCTACAATGAATGCCGAAACAAAAAACATCGATGGCGAGGAATTCTTTGACGCCTGAACCTGCAGGATTATTTAGATATATATTCTTTTTTATATATATATATATATATTTATTCCTATAATTTCCGTGTATATTATGTAAATAATTGTTTACGAAACAAAATAAGTACTCTTTCGTCGTTTTCTGAAGGTTGATTTTTCGTTGTTCTATGTGACCAAAAATTACAAGATCGCGTCAATTTTTTTCACACACACAAACATATGGCTAATTTTCTCTGTACAGGTTTTGTCATAAGTACATACCATGGTGCGTAAACGCAGCGAATGCCGCTACGAGTAATGACTTCACGCAGTATTTGCACAGTTACTTAGTTTTAAGTTCAAAGCCCTACCTGGTGCCAAGGTTAGTACAATTTTGCCATTCACATCCACATTCACGAAAGGACAAGATATTTCAAACTGGTGATTGTACAATGCATATCGCCATAATGAAATATTGTAAAGAGGAAAACGTTTTATTTATTTTTTATTGTAGGTACACATGACATTTATAGAGTATAATGACATGTAATGTACAACATACATACATATAATGACGCCCTTATCCTCGGAGGGTTACGCAGAGGTGGTTTAACACCCATATTTCCTCAATAATTGTATTCGGTCCCGGTGTAGGGGGTGAGCCTATCGCCATATTCCGGGCACTATTGTTGGCTCGAGCCATTAATCTGAGGCTGAGTCTGTACCGTATATATCTGTCTGATATAAAACAGCCCTATCCCTTAGTCGCCTTGTACGACACCGCATGTGAAGAGATGGGGTGACCCAAATTCTACTCTGCCGGAAATGTACAAAGGCGAGTTTAACTCAAAGTTGAGTTCTCTTCCAGTAAACCTGTTGATTCTTGTGTGTGATCGATAAAATGTAAAACTAATGAACCGATTCTAAACCATTAGAAAACTAGGTTATTCATAAGCAACATAGAGTACCTACTTTTTGTATCGGTATTCTCAAGGAAGCAAGACTTACGCGACACGGGCAAAACAACGAATGCTAGTTGAGTTGAGTATAAATTAAGATCGGGTTTTAGATAATTGATGTCCAAATTAGATTCGTAAGCACAGCTAACTAACCTAACGTGCGCCTGAGCAACTTTATTGCGCTTTGGACAGGTTTTCAATCATAATATTTCATTGGTGCTATAAAAATGATTACAACGTGAGTTATTAATGCCACAGAAATTAATGCACTGTGCTAAATAAAGCTATGGATGAGAAGTTTCCTGAACCTATCTAGGCACCGACTACAAGTTTTTTTTTTTTTATTTTTTATATAGGACACGCCAACTTGACCTCACCTCGCCTGATGGTAAGCTAAAGGCAAAGTCTCAGGAAAGAGGGTCACCATTACAGACACTAAGTGCTACAATGGTGGCACTCAGCTTGGCGGCCTCATCAGATGCTTTTTCACGCCCCGCTTAAAGGCCCCGGGACTGTAGGAAGAAGGAAACACGTGTGCTGGTAATGAATTCCAGGTCTTGGTGGTGCGGCAAAGAAAAGAGTCTCCGAACCGCTTGGTTCTTGCTCGTATATTCTCCACAGTGTGAGGGTGACATCTAAGGCCTGCACGTGTTGTCCTATTTAGGAAAGGAGATGGTGGGATTAGTTGGAAGAGCTCGTCAGAACACTCACCGTGGTAGAGACGGTAAAATACAGCCAAGGAAGCAATATCTCTACGCATCTGCAAAGGCTCGAGGGTGTTCGTGACCTCAGGGTTCCCAATAATTCGGACCGCGCGTCGCTGCAACCTGTCGAGAGCATCTAGTAGGTATTTCGCGGAGCCATCCCAGAGATGCGAGCAGTATTCCACGCAGGAGCGAATTTGTGTCTTATAGAGAAGACACCGCTGCTCCGGCGTGAAAAAACGTCTCACTTTGTTTAGGAGTCCGAGTTTCCGCGAGGCTGTTTTGATGATGCTCTCGATGTAATTTCTGTTATTCAGTTTGCAGCGAATATCCATGCCTAGGATATAGAGATTGTCCTGCAGTGGAAGTGGCGTGCTCTGAAGAGTGGGAAGGGGAAGGAAAGAAGATACCGTTGCTGTGAACGCACAAGCCTGCGTCTTCTTGGCATTGAACTCGACCATGTTCTCGGAGCCCCATTGAGAAATGTGATTCAAGATCCGGTCCAGTTCAGTGACAAGAAGCTGTCTTTTTTCCACGATATCAGACTGTTTGGCCGCAGGTTGTCCGTGATAACTCCCGTGTAAGGTGCTATCGTCTGCATAGCAATGTATGCTGCCGGTGGACAGCATGTCGTTGATATGCAGAAGAAAGAGAGTGGGAGATAATACAGACCCCTGCGGTACGCCAGCATTTATTTGCACGAACTCCGAAACCCGTCCATCACAGAGGACGCGGATACGGCGCTCCCGCAGGAAACTAGCAATCCAGTTGCACAGTCTAGGAGGCAGACCAAAGGCTGGTAGCTTGGAGAGAAGCGATTTGTGCCAGACTCTATCGAAAGCTTTGGCGATATCAAGACTAATTGCCAGTGACTCGCCGTGCTTGTCCATAGCCTCACCCCAAAGATGGGTAACGTATGCTAGAAGATCACCCGTTGACCGTTTCGGCCTGAAGCCATATTGCCGGTCATTAATTAAGGAGTGATCCTCTAGGTGACGCATGAGCTGTTTGTTAATGATGTGCTCGAAGACCTTGCACAGCACTGAGGTGACGGCTATGGGTCGATAGTTGGCTGGCTCTGAGCGATCCCCCTTCTTGGGGATCGGCTGTACATTCGCCTCTTTCCAAGCCGAAGGCACTGTACCCGAGCTGTAGGACAGTCGGTACAGCCGCGTAAGCATCGGAGACAGCTCCGCTGCACATTTTTGTAAGACCACCGCTGGAATACCATCCGGGCCACTGGCTTTCCGGACATCGAGTGATTGAAGCACCGCACGAACATCGCATTGCCTGATACGTATTTCAGGCATTACGTGGTCACCATTGGGTAGTGTCGGCGGCTGTATACCGCAATCATCGACTCGGGAATTGGCCGCAAAGAGATTTACTAGCATATTGGCTTTCTCTTGCGGTCCATGGGCCAGGGATCCATCAGGGTAGCGCAGCGGTGGCAGCGAAGGCTGACAGAAGTTGGCCTGCACGGCTTTGGCCAGTCGCCAGTATCCACGGCTGCCCGTGGGATGTGCCACTAGCTCTTGACCAAGCCGCGCAATGCGCAGGGCATCCGCTCTGACGTAAGCCCTCTTGCAGACCTTTGTGGCTCTGTTGTACGCCGCCTTGAAGTGGCTCACATTGGGATCGTGCGTGGCACGCGCCCTTACCCAAGCGCGATACGCGGACTGCTTTTGATCAACAGCCCTCGCACACTCGCGCCCGAACCAAGGGCGCACTCCTCGGGCACCGGTGACATCAGTGTACGGGATATAGTATTCCATACCCAGACCGATCTCACCGGCAACAGCAGTAGCACAATCCGAGGGTTTCTTACCTTCAAAGCAGCGTTCAACCCACGGGATGGACGCAAAATAGTTGCGCAGCCCATCCCAATCTGCTGACGAGTAGTGCCAGAGACGCCGCTTCCCCTGCACGGGTCGTGAAGGCGCTATAATTGGCACCTTGGAGCAGACCAGACAGTGGTCGGAATTGCCTAAAGCGGCTTGTACCGAAACACTGTACAGGTCTGGGTGACTCGTCAGCAGAAGGTCTAGCAGAGAGGGTGCTAGGCCCGACCTTGGTATTCTAGTGACCTCGTGTACCAATTGGGTCAGGCCATGCGCCAGAGCAAAAGCATGGGCGGCTCTTCCCGCATGGTCTGTTTTGGAGGAGCCCAACCAGGTTTCGTGGTGGGCGTTAAAGTCCCCCAAAAATACCACTTCGGCGTTCGGAAACCGTTCCTGCGCATCATCTGCCGCCTGACTCAGATATTCAAAGAGTCGAGTTGTCTCAGCATCTCCTGTATGGGAACGGTAGAGGCACACATAGATCTGACTCGTAGAGCCATGGTCTACGTGTACCCATAGGGTTGAAAAGGATGGGTCCTCAAGGCAGCGTCCTACGAATATTTTTTTCCTCTGAATTCAATCAATAATTCAGTTAATTTTTACTTTTTGTAAGTAGCGCTGTGCAGGGTAGCCAGAGCTCACTGGAGAGTTTTTATACTGTCAGTGGGAAGACCAAAAGCTTGTCCTGCTTTGTCTTTTACACTGACGGCACAGAAAATCTGTGCTTACCGGTTGGCATCGCGAGTTCGACTCCCTAAGTGTTGCACACGTCCATAAGCCACGGTAACCACTTTCCATCAGGTGGGCCGTGTGCTTGTTTGTCAACCAAGTGGTATAAAAAAGTCAGCCCATTTTTTTTTATTAGTAAATATGTACATACTTATATTATGTATAGGTACTCACTTAGAAAACTTATCTGGAACCAAGACATTGTATACACATTGAATACCCACTTAAAGTCGCCAAATTTCTACGTAATTGAATTCTCTATTTGGAAATGAATAGAATTAATACCAATATCAATACTACTCAAGTATTCGAAAATCGATGACTTGGCAGTTAGTTATAAGTAAAAGTATTATTCTTAGTGATACAACGTAGTTATACAACCCACTATCTAATGAAAGTGTTCGCAACTATGTATCAAGAGTATCCGAAACTGGCGAGCATCTAAGGCAAGAATTATGAAAGTAGAAGAAGCGAAAGGTGTGTGTTAGGATCGTAACAAGTAGGAATATGTGATCTCTGCCTACCTTATTGGGAATGAGGCGTGACTTTAAGTATGTCTATCTATATTTCTAGTTAATTCGCGATCTGTGGAGGTGGTTATCTGAGGTTAAAACCGCATGCCGTCTCGGCACTTGACTGTAAGGTGGCTCAATATTGCATTTCTCTCATAACATAACATAAACTCACGCCTATATCCCTAAAGGGGTAGGCAGAGATGCTAGCACCCACATTTCGCCTGTTTAGGTCCCAATGTAATAGGTGGCGAGCCTATTGCCATTAACCGGGCACTTATACACTTGCGATAAATACACACATTACTCTCATACCCTGGTATTTAACCCGGGGTACATTGGACGGAAATGTCGGAACATTATTTATTTATTTTCAACTTTATGCACAAGTAGGTACTTACATAGGCGGACTTAATGCCACAGGCATTCTCTACTAGTCAACGAAAGAAGGAGCAAAGAAAGACTCAGTAGGTACATTATTGAATGTAATATTATAGACAGAATTCACCGTATACAGGAACAAAAATTCAATAATTAAAGTAATATTACATGTACAGTCTACTAATACATCAGTATTAAAATAATCGGGATATTTACCATGTAGCATTGTTTCGAGTTTCCGATACTTCAGCGTTGTTGCAAGCATCATGATCACGGAGGAACTGGAGTATTGGCGGTGGACAAAGACAAAGTTTTTTAGGAGTAAATATATCGATCTACCCTCTTTTGAGTTCTTTTACTACGCGTACCTGCACTACCACTGGTTTCACTCTCACTATACATAAATCACTCACTCTCACTAGTGAGTGATGTGAGTGACGATGATAGTTTAAATACCTATATAATTACATGTATTTCCATATTCATACCCAGTCTAACGAACTCTAATATTCTAAATGCGAAAATAACTGTCTGTTATACTTTCACGTTTGAACCACTGAACCGATTTTGATAATATTTGTGATGAGATGGGCTAGTTCTAACTTGTGAAAGGATATAGCTATGTGGCAAAGCTTGGGTAATAGCCAGCTGCATAATATGACTAAATTCGCCGAGAAACCACCAGCAGCGTGGATAGCTTTCTGGCATTCTTCGACGTTCGGTTGTTTTTTTTATAACACTTAGGTGGCAGACAAGCGCTGGTCCCACCTGATGGAGAGTGGTTACCGTGGCCTATGGACGTGTGTAACACCAGAGAAGCCACACTCGCGCTGCCGACCCTGTAAACACAGAGTTTCTGTGCCGTCAGTGTAGAGGACAAAGCAGGACAAGCCTTTAGTCATCCCACTGACAGCACAGATTCTCCATTGAGCTCTGGCTACCCTACTCACCGCTGGGAACACAACACGAAGTTATTATAACCGCGGTAATCTGTAGGGCGGAGGTACTTCCCCAGTCGGACTGCTCAATTGGGCGGAAATACCGCCGTGTCCTACCTCCTAGCCGAGTAAAATACTCACTCTCACGATAAAACAAGCCGCCATACAATACAATGCAATACCAATGATGTATTATGAACTATAGCCGACTCTGTTCCTTGCATATATTAATAGTCTTGCCAAATTGACCGTTGAAAATTCGGAACTTTTCATGTTTGCGGATGATAGAGTCTTCCTTTCCAACGGTAATACATGGGAACATGCTAAGAGAATGGCTGAGGCGGGATTGGCGAGGGTGACAGAATGGTTAGATAATAACCTCCTTACCCTTAACACTTCCAAGACTAACTACCTGTGTTTTTCTAAAACTAGTATAACACGCCCCAACTCAGGTTTTGGTATAAAAATTCACACCTTCCCATGTAACCAACATCCTTTGGCCACTCAATGCAATTGCGAGTTTTTGACTCGGGCCTCTTCAATAAAGTACTTGGGAATAACTGTGGACGATTGTCTGGGATCGACACATCTTGAATCTGAGTAATAGGATTAGAAAAATGATATACATATTCAAGGAACTAAGAACAGTCGCACCTACCAAACTCCTCATCCAAACTTATAGAGCACTTTGTGAGTGTCTATTGAACTACTGCATCTTTACCTGCGGAGGAGCCGGCAAATCAATAACAATCCAACTTGAATGCGCCCAACGTGCAGTGCTTAAAGTTCTTATGCATAAGCCTTTTCGTCATCCAACATAAGATATTTATAAAATTACTGGGGTCTTGTCCGTTCGTAAACTTTTCATATTCCAATCACTACGTAGATACCATCGGATAGCTATTCCATGCCTACCAAAAACGCCAAAAGAAAATTCCGATGTCCAGTACCACATACGAAGTCTAGCTTCGCACAACGGCATTACGACTACAGTGCACCGCGAATATATAACTCACTCACTAACAAAGATACACATAAACTCAACAACCATACTTTATAAAAATACTTACTGAATCGTCTTACATCAAATAACATGGACTATGATCAGATTGAATCTATCATCACGAATCAGTTTAGTTAACTACTAACAATGATACTCTGCACTGACATTTTTAGGACACTTAGGTACACTCAACACATACAAACCCATCCACACTTCACTCACACACACACACACACACACACACACACATATAAAATACCCTCACAAATACACATTGAACAAACAGGTAAATTTATCTGTAAAATGTAACATTGCATTGTTTGAAAGGTCTTTTCTGTATTCCTTTTTTTTGTACCAATATATTTTTTTTCTTTTTTTTACATTTATTTTATAAACCATATAACGGATTCCACAGTGTGAAACCTGTAATTTGGAAGGAACTGTCTCCTGAGATACAGGTTGAGGACCTAGTTCGGGAGACAGAGACTGTATGTACCTAGGTATATAACAAAATGATACAATAAATTTATTATTAAATTTATTATTATTATTATTATAGATATGTTGTCCGTACTCTAAAATGGTGACAAAAAAGTTATGATGTAAGTCATCATTTGACGCACCAATCAGAGACGCGACAGTGCGCTATGCAAAAAGAAACGTCTTCGATAATGAATTCGTAATTGTATGTAGGTACGTTATCTAATAAACTCTTATTATTATTGTTCAAAATTCCAAATTCTACTTTGCCGCGTGGTCCACGGCAGAGTAGAATTTGGACCACCACTTCTCTTCCCATGCGCTGTCATACAAGGCGACTAAGGGAGAGTGCTGTTTAACATCAGGCAGATATATACAGCCCAGATTAGTGCCCGGAAGACGGCAATAGGCTCACCCTCTATTACGTGGGACTGAATTCAATGATTGGTGATATGTGGGTGTTAATTCACCTCTGCCTAACTCTCCGGGGATAAAGGCATAGGTATGTATGTATTATATATAGAAATTTAGTTGAACTCTTACTAAATTTGACTTCTATTAGAATCTGACACTCGCAAAATTTAATTGATCTTCATAAATTATTGATGCAATATTGTGACTGAAGCCTGTGATAATACATTTTTGACATTGTTACGTTTTTGTTTCCATTTTTTGACAAAAGACTGTTATTATAAATAATATAAAGTTAAGTGACTTTGCTGTACCGATTGGGAATAATATATGACGTGTAATGATTATCCTATATAATGAATAAAGGAGTTATGAGTTAACCGTAATGATATTATTAACCCAGTAGGGGCAGCTTGTGGCGAGCTGTTGGTGATAGGCAACACCACTTACCCCGACTATTCGGATTTATTTCTCCTCTGTCCTCGCCTTTATTGGCCGGCCATGAGTGGAGTTGCAAAAGCTGAACCTATGCACCAAGTTGAAAGTGTAAAATGTCATAAAGGCGAGGATGCCGACTAGTATACCGTGAGGTTCAGGACTCCACTGTCCTGAGAGTTATGAACCAGAATAAATAATAATATAAATCATAAAAATTAATAATAATGACATATTATTTCTTCACGTAAGTAAGGATATAATATTTTTTTATATTTAGTGTATGCACCATTTTTGAAAACCGCGATGTTCTTGGATGACGTATCTATGGTTTATAATTAAAATATATAATTATACAATACCCAAAATTTATATGTTTAATGGGCAGTAGCTTCACGGAAAATATGGAAGTTCAGCCACATCTAGTTGAACTAGAAAGCGGACTCCAACCGAATTGGGAAAAGGCTTAGAGAATGAGTAATGGGAACACCACGCAAGCGACCTATAGCGAATGGATAGAATGGCCAGAGCTCACTGGAGGGTTTTGTGCTGTCAGTATACTTTAGAAAACCAGAAGCTTATCCTGCTTTGCCTTTTACACTGACGGCACAGAAACTCTCAATGCTTGCAGGGTTGGCAGCGCAAGTGTGACTCTCTTGGTTTTGCACACGTCCATAGGCCACGGTGACCACTTTCCATCAGGTGGGCCGTGTGCGTATCTGCCACCTAAGTGGCATAAAAAAAAATACGTCCACCCAACGGATCCTCTCTGGAGGCTGCAGCTTCCGTTATTTACACCACGTTGACCCTTGGCGTGACGAACACCGGTAAGTCATTAAAGGTTTCTGTGCTCGCTGGTCTATTACAGTGATGCTAAATATTCTTAGAGTATATAAGGGGCACTGGGTCAACCGGGGCCGGAGGGATATGATATGCCTTATCTCAAAGCTCAAAATCTAAAAAAGGGTATATGAGGAATTCCACCAATATTTCCGAGCTTTATATCTATGGTTGACAAGGTTCTAGCGCAAGCTTTCCTCTCGAGGTTGGGAGGCCATACAGAAGTCGCTCCCATGAAAGGTTGTGCTAGAGCCTCGTCTGTCAATTAGCTGATGTACGAGCTTGCAGATTAGGTTAGCTTAGTCCTATGTCCTTCGCCCTTATTCTGGGAAAAGATGGGGACGCCGTAGTCCCACACCCGATGGGGTCTTCTATAGCCCTAGGTCAAACGGGGTGCGCGAGGGATATACCAGAGACTACATCAGTCCCAGCAATTGATGGCCCAAGACGACTGGACGGTTTTGGTCGGTTCGAACCCGACACAACCACCACGGCAGGGGAGTATCTGAGTGGACTTCCGCAAGTTAAAAAAAAGTGGTATGAAAAAAATCACTTCTATCGGTACGGTAGTCCCCAAAGGCTGCACGTATGTTTTTCACACCACAGAATTTCGACTAGGTATGTGGACATGGCGCTTTTAACCGGTTGCTACTCGAGCGGCTAGCCTAGTCTACACACCCACGGGCCATGGTGTGTTGATTAATGATAGTGTTAACTCGTAAATGACTACTGGCGCCGTGTCTCATAAAAGAAAGTTTAGTTAATAATTTGTTTAATATTTTACTTCACTTTTAACGGTACAATTATTCATTTCCGTGTGGAGGAAGAATAGGAGTATCAACACCCATCTTACCCGAGGGATGTTGTAAGAGGCGATTATTGGAATAAAAAACCCTTGTTACAAAAAAAACAACCTCCAAAAACATGAAAATAAATTGTGTTGATTAGCACTTTTACTTTGATATATCTAGTAATATTTTTAGTCAAGTGTTGTCATTTCGGGAGACGGTAACTGGTAAAGCACTCCCCCGAAATGACAACGCTTGAATCAAAATATTACTAGGTATATCAAAGTTAGTGTCAATCAACACAATTTATTTTCAAGTTTTTGAAGGTTGCTTTTGGTGACGAAGGTTTTTATTTTACACTTTTTAAATTGATAGACTTATATTGAGGAAGTTGTGAATAGAAAAATGTAATTCACCATGTTGTGATGGCGGCCATCTTGGATTTGAAATTGATCATAATGTATTATATATATATATATATTCATAGGTATTATGCTAGTCAAGCTCTTTCATTTCATACCCATATCGAGGGAGTTGTGAAAAACTATATGCTCTGTTATTTTGTAGCGGTGGCCATCTTGGACCATTTTTTTTCAAACAGCAAAGAACACGCTCGACTAATAAATCTTTCAAATAAAAAAAATCTAATTCCAAATTGGTTCACCCGTTCAGGCGTTAAGATGCCACAGAGACACACACACGCACAGATACGTCCACCTTATAATACCCCATCGGTTTTGCGTCGGGGGTTAAAAATACGCAGACGATATCACTGCAAGAAGACTTGTACTCGAAGAGAAGTACTCGAAATAAAACCCTGTACCAACCCATTCAGCCAGTGGAATCGTAGGCCAAAGCCTCCTAACATTGGGAGAGGCCTATGCCCAGAGTGGATTGCGATAGGCTAATTATTGATTGATTGTTTAAATTCCCTTCTTTTTGTTGTATACATATATTTCAGTACACAATGTTAGATAACCTTCAATTTTTTCTACTAAGATTGCGTTATAGGTAGTTAACAAAGTAATTGCTTCAAATTTTCATTATGCGTATTTTAAAATACTTATTATTTATTCATGTAGACAAGGTAGAGCAGTTAAATTGTCCAAAGCAGTAAATATATTCAGTTTAGTATGCACAAAATGCAAATGACATTGTTAGGATGTTCGTGTGAATTCAACAAACTATTGCCTGAAGGTGAAATGTGATTTCTAAACACTTTCGTTCATCGCGGTAAAAACTAACGTCTTATAAGTGTGCCAATATGAGGTCAAATGAATTGCGGTTATTGTGTAAATGACAATAAAGCGATGCAAGTTTGCATTTGCGTGAAATAGATTTAAAAAAAAGAAATATTAAAAACACAATGTAATGTAAACAAAGGTTAATTTTAAAAATACCTATTTCATTTCGTAAATTATAATTAACTAACGTGTAGTAGATAAAAAAAACAAAAAGCATAAAAGGAAATAAATAAAACACACAAGTTGCAAGTTTAAAAGTTAAACAAAGATTAATTCCAAAACATTTATTTGTTATTTATATCTATAATAATATAATAAAACGCTTTGTCTCCAAACAAAGAGTGGCTTATAAGTGTTTATTTTGTATATAAATACTTGAACTTTGATTAAGAAAAATAATAAAATACTTAATATCACTTTTGAACGAATTCTATCGTGATTTTGGTATTATGATGATTTCGCTACCTTTCAGCCGCCATGGTAGCATAAAAAAACCGCGGTAGTCTAGTGGTATGGGTAATGGACTGCTGAGACGAGGTCTCGGGTTCGATCCCAGGTTTTACCATGGCACACACCAATGACTTCCGATGCTTTTCGAAGTTATGTGTGTATTTATCGCAGGTTTATAAATTCCTATTACATTGGGACCTAAACATAAACTTGCGAAATGTGGGTGCTAGCACCTCTGCCTACTCCTTCGGGTTTATAGGCGTGAGTTTCTGTTATGTGTATGTATGAATGAATTTATAATGAATCAATGAATTTATAATGAATTTTACAAATACAGATTTGGTTTTTATAGCTCTATTAATTTTTTTAAGTAACAATCCATCCATCTCCATAAAGTCACGCCGTTAAATTATTTCCCTGTTTTTAAATGTTGTTTTTTTGGAATACTTAAGGAAATATTCCAAAAAATGGTATAAGTATGTGTATAACAACTACAAAGGTTCAGCATTCGAATGGCATTGAAAAACGTGATCAATAAACAAAGAAACATTAAATGCGATTGTTGTGAGGCATTCTACTAAAAGCGCAAAATAGATATGATGTGATTGTGAGCATCAATTCGAATCGCACCTAAAGTGCAGCGAACCAATCTTTGGTTCACTGAAAAATATATTAAATTTAAATTCCACTAATCGCAGTTTTTTTTTGGTGTAGTTTGGTGATAAGTAATATTTGTTTTTGTTTTATGGAGAAAATATATTTATTTACATGTAATTATTCAATGACATAATCCGTCGGGCTCTTGTCACCACTGGCGTTCCAGCCATATTAGAACCAGAAGCCAGATGGAATGTCATTGGTGCCTTGGAAGATGGGAAGGCATTTGGTGTGGGATGCAACATGTGCACCCTTGCGCCTTCACACCTTCCAGGGACTGTTAACTGCGCCTGCGCTGCTGCTGCGTCGGCAGAGACCCTCAAACGGCGCAAGTATAGTAATATAAGTGGTAATTACATATTTGAGCCGTTTGGGATCGAGACGCTGGGATCATGGGGTCCAAGTGCCCGTCTTTTGTTTAGAGACATTTCTAAACGTTTAATTGACGCTACCCGTGACCAGAAGGCTGGTTTATTCCTTGCGCAAAGGATTGGTATTGCCATTCAACGGGGCAATGCCGCCAGCCTTCTGGCCACCTTCCCGGTTGACATCGATGGGGAGGAATTCTTTGACGCCTGAACCTGCAGAATTATTTAGATATATATTCTTTTTTATATATATTTTAATTTAGATAACTTCCGTGTATATTATGTAAATATTGAATAAACGTAATTATTAAAATAAAACTAAAAGAAATGATTCTAAACTATTTTACAAACAATTTCTCAAAATAATTTTTTTGGGCGGTTCGTCATTTTTAGGGTACCATCACAGGTTCCGTAAGGGGAAAAGCGTAACCCTTATAGGATCACTTCCTTGTCCGTCCGTCTGTTGTTTTCTCGGTAACGTGTTGACAAATCAAGTTGAGATTTATATTTAATAGAAAAAGTGTTGTTTAAACGTGGGAATTTTTCTCACATAAAATAAAGTGCAATTTTTATTTTTAGTACTTAAATGTATAATTTAAACAAAGTTATTTATTGTTATAAAGTTTAAGAAGGTAGGACACGGCGGTACTTCCGCCCAATTGAGCAGTCCGACTGGGGAAGTACCGCCGCCCTACAGTATACCGCGGTTATAATAACTTCGTGTTGTGTGCCCAGCGGTGAGTAGGGTAGCCAGAGCTCACTGGAGAATTTGTGCTGTCGGTGGGATGACTAAAGGCTTGTCCTGCTTTGTCCTCTACACTAACGGCACAGGGATTCTGCTTACTGGGTCGGCAGCGCGAGTGTGGCTGTTGCTACACACGCTCGTAGGCCACGGTAACCACTTTCCATCAGGTGGGCCGTGTGCTTATCTGCCACCTAATACACCGGTCGGTGGTATACCACTTTTTCCCGGATAATGAAGCCTGAAGCCTATGTTATTCCAGAGCTCTGTAATAAATTTCATTCAAACACTGACAGACATTTTTGGGTGGAAGGAAGAGTACCTACAAAATTATCTTATTTATTTAATTCTTTATTGAACACACACAGAGATCATAAATAAAACATATCAAAAAAAATTACAAAGGCGAGCTTAACTCAAAATGAGTTCTCTCCCAGCAAACCTTTGAGTACCAGAGAAGCATATAGTAATAGGACATAGTTATTTTATTTTATTTTTTGAACAATATAAATGAAGTTTTCGGAAACTACGAGCCGAAATTGTGAGTATCTGTGGATACATATGTATATTCAAATAATAATCTAAAAACTTAGCGTAATATTGTCTGTAAAATCTGATGAATATACATTATTATTCTTATCTTACAAAACAAGATATGCAATCTTTATTATGATTTCGGTAAATCTAAGACTTAATTTTAAAAACAATACGATCTTCAAGGTGAACTCACCTGTTATAATATTATGCTCAACTAAGTTTTGCCTAACCTGAAAAATTAGTTTACTTCATTAGATTTTGAAATTCAGCAGACTGGCTGGTGAAATTAAGCTTTAGTTTTGATTTCGGTTATTATAACGAAAACTTACGCGAGAAAATTGTATTATTAATATCTAATTACCTGTGATACAATAAGGTAGCATAAGTTACTTAGTCTTGTGGTAGAATTTCACGAGATTTCATAACAAAATCTTTATATGGACATTATTTTTATTTTTTTAAACAAGCTAGGTGGCAGAAAAGTACACGGCCCACCTGTTAGAAAGTGGTTACCGTGACCTATGAACGTCTGTAAACACCAGTGGAGTTACATCCGTGCTGCCGACCCTGTAAAATAGAGATTTTATGTGCCTGTAGTACAGAACACAAAATCAGGACAAGTTTTTGGTCTTCCCACTGACAGCACAAAAACTCTCCAATGAGCTCTGGCTACCCTACTCACCACCGAGAACACAACACGAAGTTATTATCGCCGTGGTATTCTGTAGGGTGGAGGTACTTCCCAGTCGGACCGCTCAATTCGGACGGGAATACCGTCGTGTTCTACCTCCTATACATATATTATTTACAAGTATTTTTAACTGAGAGTCAAATGTATTAAAATAACTGTAATTAAGAACAACATCTAATTTGCTTTGCGATATTTTTTTCATTTATTATCATTCTTTCTCATTTATTTTTTATAGTAATCAAAATAGATTTAAAAAAGAAACTCAAAATTACCGAAAATAATCCCATGAATAACTAATTAAAACTCGGTATTGATCTAAAACAAAACTGTCACTTTGCGGGTGTGTCCACCTTAAAACAATGTGTGAGGTCGTTAACCCTAAATTGAACGGCACCTAATCCTGTCATTACAAATAACAGTCTATCTACTTAGACTTTATCTGAGATGTACCTACCTACTCTCGTAGTTAAAACTGTTAGAAGCGTGTTAGTAAGTTAGAGGTGCGTATTCGTACTCGTGACGTAGCAGGTTCGATAGCTATGCGTGTCGTATACTAACCGACTTAAAAAAAGAAGATATTTGTGGTCCTATTATCTACGGTGCTGGGCAATAAATTAATAAGCCAACCTCTCGAATGCAATCGAAAACTATGCTAAGATGATAAGAAAGGTTCTTAATTTTTTGTCAAGCTCAATCAATGGTTTTTCTAAGCGACTACATCATGGAGTTCTTCAAAAAGGGCATTAATGGATTCTTACAGGGTCGGCAGCGCGTGTGGGATGCGCCTGGTGTTCTACACGTTCATAGGCCATGGAAACACTTTTCATCAGGTGGACTGTGTGCCTGTCCCTTGCAACTGATGGCCTGAGGCGGGCGAGTCCAACACAACCACCCAGTCGGAAGGTATCCGAGGGGATTACTGCACGTTAAAAAAGAGGTCTCATCACCCAATCTTGGAAGTAATGCTAGGCTAGAACATCGTTAGATAAATTGGACCCGATTCCAATGAATCTTATTGTCTGTGTGGTGACGGAGAAAGAATAAAGTATCTTCACGTTCACCCCATCTCATAGGAACTGTGTCGTAACCGACGATATCGCTGCGAGAGAAGGTAAACTCGAAATAAGACCCTGCACCAACCCGTCTGGCCAGCGTGGAAACAGTAGGGTGACTGGTGGAGCCGCCTGTCACCCTGGCAGAAGCAGGCCGCGGCGGCGGCGCACCTAACCGTTTCCGGGGACGAGTTGTGGACTCTGTAGTCCCCACACCCGAGAAGAGGGCCAGATCGTAAGAGATGGCCCTGGGTCGGTCGGGGTGTGAGGGATATGCCTGTCAACCTCACCTTCGGCAACCAAAAATAACCCACAGGCAGCGTGCGTATTGGTCGGTTCGAGTCCGACATAACCTCTTCCACCGGCTCCGGTGGGGGGTATCCGTGGGGATTTAGCGCACGTAAAAAAAAAAAGGCCAAGAGAGCTTATGTCCAGCAGTGGACTGAACTGCGATAGGCTAATTGATTGATTTATTTGAATTTTAGGTGATACTATTATAACCTTTGGAGATTAAATAAATATCTATCCCAGAATAGTTACTATTTATTTTATTCTAAAACATTTTTGCTCTGACCAAAAATTAAGAAAAATGCATTTTTCAAAAATATAGAATGTATAACGTTTATTTTTACCGTTCGTTTGGTTTGTTGTAGGTATACTTACCTACTCGCCAAAGCGTAAATTGGTCACAATCAAAAATCCTAGTAAACTTTCCACAGCCTTACTTTGATTGTATCTGATTCGCGAATATTTTTTATACAACTTAGGTGGCCGACAAGCATACGGGGCCCACCTGATGGAAAGTGGTTACCGTGACCTATGAACGTGCAGCACTAGGGGAGTCACACCCATACTGCAGACCCTGTAAGAACAGTGAGTTTCCGTGCCTTCAGAAGACAGCACAAAAACTCTCCAGTGAGCTCTGGCTACCCTACTCACTGCCGGGAACACAACACGAGGTTATTATACCAACGGTATTCTGTATCGTTTTACCACACTTTAGAAGTTGTGGCACAGTGGAAACAAAATACTGTAGAATTTTTTTTTCTTTTTATATAGGACACGTCAATTGGACTTCGCCTTGCCTGATGGTAAGCTGAACCGGCAGAATAAGAGATCCGACATTATAATCCAAACGTCACTTTTTTTTTACCATATTCAACAAATAAAGAACTTGAACTTGGACATATTCCACTGCTATACTTATTTAAAATGTAATTATTAATTATAATTTATAATTACATTTAAATTATTTATGTCTTCTTTGAAAATGAACAGTTACATTATTAATTATTAACTTACTCTGGCAAAATACTTAGAAATTATAATTTCTAAAAAGTTTTTCAAGATTTTATATGCTTATTAAAAAAAAATGGTAATTTTATGTTACAACGTTTGTGTCTCTATACTAAAATTATAAAAAAACTCTTGCAAATCATACTTTGCTACCTTCAAATCATGGTTTTTTAATTATTTATGTAAGTGAGCTGATGTTTGTGGAACCTATTCCCGGTATAAAAATACTAAACAGTCAGATCCGTTCAACTGTTAGAGCATGATTGAATAACAAACATCCTTACAATCTTTTTCATTTATAAATAACATTAGTGGGAAGTAGGATATACACACTGTTATTCGCTTTTATGTACATGTCTTCTCATATCTGCATTGACCTTTAAGAGCCATTCCTCGATAAAAATTCCCGCCAACCCATCTGCTTTAAAAAAGGAACAAATAAACAACGCCAATTTAAAAAAAAAACCTAAATACTTACAGAGAATACAACAATCCAACACATGCACTTCACATCACAACAGCACTCAAGCTTT
Source organism: Eilema griseolum (assembly GCA_963662185.1). NCBI lineage: Eukaryota > Metazoa > Arthropoda > Insecta > Lepidoptera > Erebidae > Eilema > Eilema griseolum. The sequence goes on from OY759245.1 coordinate 3,216,457, forward strand.
TCGATACTAACTTCAAAATAAAAAAAATAGTTCGATAGTACAAAAACAAAATGAATAAAAACTATACTCCCGCACGATACGTCCAGTACTTGAGCCGGTCAGTGATATAATGTACCCAGTACCAGTACCGCTACAGCAGTAACCAGCCGTTCCATAACAATTACGTTTGGATGCACCTGCGCTTGCGACTGGCGCTCGCCGTTTAGTTCAGTGGTGTGCAAACTTTTTTAATTAAAATTAATCAATTTCTGAGGAATGTCAGAATTATAGGAATGCATTTTGTAAACACCCCCCCTCCCCCCGCACACTGGCGGTGGTGTTATTATATACTCGAAATGACTAAAACGTCCACCGAGATTGGCAGGGATATATCTTTCGTACTACGTCCAAGAGCCATCTCTTTCGAGCTGGCTTTCTTCGGCTGAAAGGACCGTGGAGTCCGCACATAGCTCTCGGGTATGGAGAGGCGCTCATTCCACTGCCGCCTCAGCCTCTAGAGTGATGGTGCATCCACCCGTCGCCGGTGGGCCGGATTAAAAGCTTTCGCGGGCCTTACTTTGCCCATCAATGGTTTAAATAATACCAGTACTATTAATTTAATATTAATTTATTAGACGCTAGACTAGTTTGAGCCATAGAGTCCTTCAATTTAATTTTGCTTTATTATCATACGCATGTGTATTTGGAGCGGTAGCCTAGTGGTATGGGTAATGGACTGCTGAGACGAGGTCTCGGGTTCTATCCCAGGTTTTACCATGGCATACACCAATGACTTTTCGATGCCATTCCAAGTTATGTGTGTAATTGTCGCAAGTTTATAAGTGCCAGGTTAATGGCAATGGGACCTAAACATAAACTGGCGAAATGTGAGTGCTAGCACCTCTGCCTACCCCTTCGGGGATATTGGCGTGAGTTTATGTTATGATATGTATGTGTATTTGGAAAATGCCGATTGGACAATAATTATTTTCAAAAGACATCAATTTGATGACGATAGTATAGGCAGGTATTTGAAAAAAATTATAACATCGAAAACAAAAGACAAACTAAAGTCAGATTTTTATAAAAATAATTATTTTAAAATTTCGAAATAAAATGTAATTCGCCATTTTGTGGTGGCGGGCATGCCACCACTAAATGGCGAATTACATTTTATTTCACAACTCCCTTTTGTATTATTTATAAAAATAATTACTTTAAATTTTTTTTTTTTTATTGCCTATAAAGATTCTTCTCAGTACATTTACGATAATATCTTATATGTACGAAAGAACCTGAGGAAAAAAATCTGACGTAAGTACATAATTTTATTACAAAAATCAAAAATAAACTTGCTGTACCAAAACTTAGGCTTCACAAGGTTGGTGATTCATATGTAGGCAGCTGCATAAAAATATTTAATAAAATTCCTCAGGATTTGATTAACATAAAAATAAATTTAAAACAGAAGTGAAAAAAATCTTTAATGAATAAAGGTTGCTATAAAATTGATGAGTATCTTGATGATGTGAATATGTGGCCAACATAAATCTCTTGCTTGCTCGTACAAAATAAATTGAAAGAAGAAAGATAATCTAATTCTAATGTAGTTCTTTGAGTTTCTTGCTAATATCTTCTTAGTAGATCTAACTTACCGAACCAGCGAAAGAATAATTTTCCAATGATTTATTAAAATTCTAGAATTTCCCTGAAGGGATTGCGGGCGCTCGGACCCCGCCCAAACGTTTTGACTCCAAACGGCACAAATTCATAATCTCCAATGATATTGGAGTGTCTGCAGATGCTGCAGCTGCACTGGCACATAAAGTTGTGCCAGGTATATGGACAGGGGCAATGGTGTCGACGCATGTTGCATTTTTTATAATAGACTCTATGTATATTGCGGCCCCAAAATTGCATGCAATTTTCTACACCTTTTTTTTATACCACTTAGGTGGCAGACAAGCACACGGACCACCTGATGGAAAGTGGTTACCGTAGCCTATGGACGTTTGTAACACCAGAGGAGTCACAGTCGCGCTGCCAACCCTGTAAGTACAGAGTTTCTGTGCCGTCAGTGTAGAAGACAGAACAGGACAAGCCTTTAGACTTACTGACAGCACAAATTCTCCAGTAAGCTCTGGCTACCCTACTCACCGCTGGGAACACAAGACGAAGTTATCATAGCCGCGGTATTCTGTAGGGCGGAGGTACTTCCCCAGTCGGACTGCTCAATTGGACGGAAATACCGTCGTGTCCTACCTCCTCCATGTTGTGGATGCATGTTGCATTTTTTATAATAGATTCTATGTTTATTGCGGCCTCAAAATTGTATGCAATTCGCTACACCTGCTGAAACTGATGCATTAATGCATGAGGTTCGGATGGAGAATTTCTTCTCTAGGTGAAGCCGTGAAGGTGCCAGCTGGTATTCCCTCCCGACAAAATTTCATGAGAATCGGTCAAGCCGTTTCGGAGGAGTACGGGAACGAACATTGTGACACGAGAATTTTGTATATAAGATTATATTAAAATGAGCGTCATTAAATTTCTGCTAACGACTATTTTGGATACGTTAATAACTAGTGATTGCTTTCGAGAATTAATTAATTTACCTATATTTAAGTACAGCCTTAGAGTATATATTAACAAACTTGAGCCCTGAACTGTTACCGAATTACCGTTGAACGATGTAACCGTACACAGAAATCACTGTTCACAGTACATCGGTACACATAGATATATATATATAAGTACTCTAAGGTTCGTATTCTAGAACGACACTTGAATGGCGACGTATATGAGGATAGTGGAGAATTGATTGTTGAGGTATTAAATATTGAGGAACATTGACTTCCATATTATTGTATTATTATTTTATTTTGACATCCGAATAGCTGTATAAGATTTAATGTTTTTTTTTGCTACCTCTGTTTTAGTGGAATATTATTGTTATTGTAGTTAAAGGAATAATGTATGTGATTATATACATGAACCAAATTATACTTACAGCTAACTAGTCCTGTAAGTTATATTACATGACTATTTAGCTGTAAGTATAATTTGGTTAAATAAATAATTTTTTTAGACATCTGTCGAATGTGTCAATTCGGTCTATACAATATAATGACCTCAGATAACTCGATATACAAGTGACGGTCATTCTACTCGTAGAATACGGGCCTAGGAGTAAGTACTTACGTACTCTTAGGTCCGTATTCTAGAATGACACTCAGTCCCGAATCTAGATCTATCTGAGGACAGATTTTCTATAGATAATATCTGTCTTTAGAATAGATACGGGCCTAACAGTGTAGTCGAAACGTTTTTTCTGTTCTAATCTAGATAACACCGGTCATTACACTCTTCAAATGTCTTTTCTGATATAAATAAACACTGATGATACAAAAATGAGCAACGTTTTTGGTATAATTATAATTAACCAATCAGTTAGTTTAACTAATACAATAGGTCAAAATGGTACAGCAAGCGATGCTTAGTCCATGTACTAATCAAATAACCCGCCCCTGATCGCTCCCGGTGCAAAAGTGCCCATAACACTTGCTGCGTTGCCACGTTGGATGGCGATGGCCAGCCTTTGCACCAGGAACGACCCGGAACGAGTGTCACCGATCGCCTCGATGAGACTCTGTCCGATTTCTTTAATTAGGCTTTTAGCTTCCTTGCCCCAACTCCCCAGAGTCTCCACCGCTATTGGCACGAACTGGTACAACGGTTCCAAGTCGGCGTACTTAAGCCTCTTCCTTGAGCTGGCGTCCTCCGCGGCGGCCTTTAACTAGAAATAACTAGATGTCTTGTAGGTCAGAGCGGCGTTGACAAACTAATTATCATCATCTTAATACTAAGGGTATGATTCAAAACTCTTTTTTTATACCACTTAGTTGGCAGACAAGCACAGGGCCCACCTGATGGGAAGCGGTTACCGTGGCCTATGGACGTATGTAACACCAGGGGTGTCACACTCGCGCTGCCGACCATGAAGAAACCTTCTGATGCCCCTCTTGAAGAACCCCATATTGTGGGCGCTTGGGAAAACCGCAGCAGGGAGGTTATTCCACATCTTTATTGTGCGCTGTTCGTGGTGATGTACTATTGTATAATTTTCATTCATTAGTACGCAGGAGTGCCGTGCACCACTGCTGCGCAGTATTTATTTCCTTGTTACTGTAGTGCGTTAACTCCTGACAGTATAGTAATTCCCGGTAGTGTCTAAAGTTCACACTGTGAAGCCCGAGGTACACTTTTACAAGAGCGACTTCTGTCTAACCTTCCAAACCCCAGAGCAGACTACACCACAGCATCGTTCGTTTTTTAGCAGGTGCACTGACTAACAGGTGAGGTTGGGCCCCAATCGTGCTGGTTGGGAACTGTGCACCTTGGGCCCCGATGCCGCTAATTTTATATCATGGCAAAACTACTGTCATGTCAAAAATGCCATTTAAATTTAGAGTTTACGTTCATGTCGTTAAATTCTAAAATTAAATGGCATCTTGTAGAGTGAATGAAAAATGTAATAAACTTTTTTTATTTAATTTTGGACTTTAATCGTAATGAATAAAGTCTAAAATTGCATGGCATTTTGTGCAGTATCAGTGGTATGACATAAGGGAGGGGAGCTAGTGACCAGGGTGCCAGAGATCTTGATTCTCTTTTCAATGTCGCCTAGATACTATCATCTACTTCCAAGACGTTTTAGTTTTCATGTTAATAATTTTACACGAAGCTAATTCTCTCCAGTCACGAATAAGCATCTATTATATACCTACTACAATGTAGTCCAATAATGTAATACGCAAATAAATCCTGCACGACTACATAACATAACATAAACTCACGCCAATATGCCCGAAGGGGTAGACAGAGGTGCTAGCACCCACATTTCGCCAGTTTATGTTTAGGTCCCAATTTAATAGGCGGCGAGCCTATTGCCATTAACCGGGCACTTATAAACCTGCAATAAATGCACACATCACTTCGAAAAGCATTTATAACAAACCACCATGGCACAAACCAATGTGCCATGGTAAAACCTGTGATCGAACCCGAGACCTCGTCTCAGCAGTCCATTACCAATACCACTAGGCTACCGCGGTGCTAATACTAATACGTATATTCTAAGACATTCTACACAATGTATGATTTGAGATTGACATGCCCATTCACATTAATAGTGTAAAACTCGCCGGGATATTTTCCATGTTTATTGTTTTCTCTGAGTAACAGTACACCGTGATCATGGCACTTGTAACAAAGTCGAAATATCGGTTACTCAGTTTTTTTTATATAGGACACGTCAATTGGACTTCGCCTTGCCTGATGGTAAGCTGAAGGCAAAGTCCCAGAAAAGAGGGTCACCATTACTTACACATACCGTGTGACAATGGTGACACTCAGCTTGACGGCCTCATCATATGCTTTTTCACGCCCCGCTTAAAGGACCCGGGACTGTAGGAAGAAGGAGACACGTGAGCTGGTAATGAATTCCAGGCATTAATGGTGCGACAGAGGAAAGAGTCTCCGAACCGCTTGGTTCTTGATCGGATGTTTTGCACCGTGTGCGGATGACATCTAAGACCTGCGCAGATAGAACAAAAAACATGATAAATATCCCGGCGAATTTTACACTATTAAATTCTGTACAATGTTATCTAGACCCAATTTAAAGCTGTTCAGCCTAACCAGCTTATATTATGGGAACTACATATTTGAATACCTTTTCTTTTGTAAATACATACATATAAGATAGAAACAAACCAGACCAATGCGAATATATATTATTCATGTATATAAATATTTGCACATAGCGGGACCCGTACCCACCGCCCGCGATGTTGCAGTCGAACGCCTTACCGCTACGCCACAGACGTTATCCTTACATATATTATACATGTTGTTCTAATCGTGGCCCAGATTGCGTTCACTGGGTTCAACAAGCAAATAGTAATTATGGTAGTATCTGTTCAGTAAGTTATAACATAAACTAAACATAATATAAATGAAAATAAAACATAAGACATAAACTCACGCCTATATCCCCGAAGGGGTAGGCAGAGGTGCTAGCACCCACATTTCGCCAGTTCATGTTTATAGGTGGCGAGCCTATTGCCATTAACCGAGCACTTATAAACCTGCGATAAATACACACATAACTTCGAAAAACATCGAAAAGTCATTGGTGTGTGCCATGCTAATATCTGGCATCGAACCCGAGACCTCGTCTCAGCAGTCCATACCACTAGGCTACCGCGGTGCTAATACTAATACGTATATTCTCAGACATTCTACACAATGTATGATTTGAGATTGACATGCCCATTCACATTAATAGCGTAAAACTCACCGGGATATTTGCCATGTTTATTGTTTTCTCTGAATAACAGTACACCGTGATCACGGCGCTTGTAACAAAGTCGAAATATCGGTTACTCAGATAAAACAATAAACATGGTAAATATCCCGGTGAATTTTAAACCATTAAATTCTACACAATGTTATCTAGATCCAATCCAAAAGCTGTACCTACAGCTTAACCAGCAGATCGTATCTGGTCAGGAAGTTATAACATAAACTAAAGACATCTAATATAAATGAAAATATGGTAAAAAAAGTTAATATGGTCGGTAATTATATCGTAATCTGGTCAGTAATTATTAATTAGGTAATAATAATTATATAATTGTGTAGTGTAGATACGGCACAGATGTTTTATATCCTCAATACGGCACTCTACGGTCGTTTACCTCGGAAGGAAATTCTCAAACTTTCGGAGTCTATTAAATTTTCTTTCAAATTCCGTCTCACATTTTGACGGGCACATTTAGAAAGTGAAAGGCCCCAAACCTGTTTGTTTGAAATAGAAGTTTACTAGTGGTTTATCAGTTCAATCTTGACGAGAATGTGTTACTGGGTGAGGAATTGTAGGTACCAGCTGTTTATGGAGTAGTATCTGAAAACTTCTTTGTTTGTCACACTAATAATGTGATATATGCCGTTCGTGGACTAGGCTATGTTTTTTTTTACGTGCGCAAAATCCCCGCGATACCCCTCACCGGAGCCATTGGAAGAGGTTATGTCGGACTCGAACTGACTAAAACGCACGCCGCCTGTGGGTCGCTTTGGTCGCCGAAGGTGAGGTTGACAGGCATATCCCTCGCACCCCGGCCGACACAGGGCCATCTCTTACGATCTGGCCCTCTTCTCGGGTCTGGGGGAGGCGCGACGCCGCCGCGGCCTGCTTCTGCCAGGGTGACAGGCGGCTCCACCAGGTCATGCATCGACCTCTGACGCCCGAGTTGCCTTCGTACGCGGGCAGCTTGGCTTGCGATCCTTCGTCGCTCACGCTGCCGCTCCCGCCCCGCCTCCTCCTTCACGAGCATTACTTGCTCGCAGAAAGAGGCGCCGGTCGCCCTCGACTAGGCTAGGTGTCATTATATTTACCACGTTTATTATTTTTGCTGAGCCGGCGGGTTTTACTCTAGCGACGTGAATGACCATGTCAATCTCAAATCATGCATTGATTGATATGATGTTTCGATGTTGTTTCAAACAAAAATGTATCTATTTTAAAGCCTCTTAGTTTTTTTTACCCGCAAAGCCAAAGGAGGGTTATGATTTTGACAGGCTATGTATGTATGTTCCTATGTAGATAGGTTCATCTGTTCCTCATAGCTCTTCAACTGCTCATTAGAACTGGATAAATGAGGTATCGTTAGAAGCGTCTTGGTCGTCCGTTAGTATCAAATGATAGGGCTCAATCAGCACATTTCAAATATGTAGTTGTTACTTGCCTCGAAATAATTTAAAAAAATAGTATTGTAGTAGTATGGTGGAGCCGTGGGAATTATTTTTGTACCACTTAGGTAACGACGTGATGAAAAGTGATTATCGTGGCATATGGACGTGTGCAACACCAAGTATTATGTTATCTGTGGCAACACTAGAGGACTCGTGCTGCCGACCCAGTAAGAACAAAGAGATTATGTGACGTCTGAGTAGAAGGCAAAGTAGGAAAAGCAATTATTCGGTCTTAAAATCCCCTAGAGAGCATAATGAACAATGTTAATAGGCAGGGACAAATACAGTTTTTTTTTAAATCGCAATTTAATTTGAAGTACTTACTCTAAATACTGGAGATAGAAAAAATTATTCAAAAGAAAAATAAACTCGCTTGCCGCACTCGGTAATCCAACCGACGAAAGTAAGAACAAAATATAATATTCTGTAAAATACTGACATATCTAAGTCGATACTAAATTGCAGTGTTTATCTAATTTTATCTTTACATAATGGTAAAAATGAAATTAGAAATTCAAAAACCCCCGTCACCAAAAACAACATACAAAAAGTCTAGAAAGGAGAAGGTTCTCAATTTGGATGTTTATATATACATATATAATATATATATTATGTTTGTACACGCATAGCTCCTTATTCAGAGACAGACCACAGAACTCTTCAATAAATACCAGGAAATCAGCTGCGATTGCTGCAATCGCATATTCTTACATCATAACATTACGCCTCTATCCTTTGAATGGGTACGCAGAAGTGTACATAATATTCAGCTATATTTTTGACGTTTTATGCACCGATTTCAATTATTTTTATATTTGTTAAGTTTAGCTTTGAAGTAGTCCTATATTAATTTCTTTGGTATTGTACCTTGGATATCAGAGATTCAAGAGAGAACTCCTCAAAATCAAACGAAAGTGTAAAATGAGCCATATTGTTAGATTTATGACATTCCTGTAGCACGGTAGGTACACGTACAATACTGAGGCCAAGACCTACTTGGACTACAAAGGCAGACAACACAACTTCTTAGTCATGTACAGCATAACTGGTATGTTTTAGATTTGGACTACGCAGGTTGATATTGGAACTCCTCAGCGATAAACATTATGATTATCTCGTTCGATTTATTGATTCTACAGCCACTTTACTAAGGATATAAGCAGTATGCAGTATTTCGTCGTCTAGTTTGTAGTGCTTTAAAAAATTGTATTGTAAGCTCGTACTTATGAATGTCTATTTTAAAGTTGTTTACTTCCAAAATTTATTAAAATTCACTACTAATTTAATTTCACTAAAAAGGAAAAAACAAGTAGGGTAAGGCGGGGCTAGTTGAGCAAAGTTTTACTTGAATGGATGTTGCTCCATAATGATAAGTCTCAATAAATTGTTATGCGGCTTGATGGTTTTGTTGTTTATCGCTTAACAAAAGTGTCAATAGCATATTTTTTGTAATATGTAAAAATTAAGAGCTACAGCTGTTTTTGCAGAAAGTCAAGTACGCTCAATATACCCCATAGGTGGGGTAAGTTGAGCAAAGGTATGGGGCAAGTTGAGCACTAAGAAAGTATAATGAAACCATAGGTTCAATGTTGACTAGTGATGACATAAAATAAGTGTTTAACAACCAGTTCTTTATTTATAGTCTTTTAGTGACAGAGAAAACAAAACTTATAGTAATTTTCTTTGAATAATTAACTAAAAGTAGAATCAACAAAATAATAACGTATCTTAGGAGTAACTTCACCATTAGATTCAGTCTTTCTGTTTAAAATCAGAATTATTTTTTTATATTATTACTCATATACTTAGCTTATATCTTAAAAATAATAATTAATCTTTGGAACTTAATGATAATTGTCTTAGTGACAGAACAACAAAACTTAAAGTAATTTCCTTTACGTAATTAACTGAAAATAGAATAAACAAAACATCAACGAATCTTAAGACTGGCTTTAGGATTAAATTCAGTCTTTCTATTTTCATTTCATTTCATTTCATTTCATTTCATTTCATTTCAATTAGATAAGAAGATAGAAGGAGGTAGGACACGGCGGTATTTCCGCCCGATTGAGCAGTCCGACTGGGGAAGTGCCTCCGCCCTACAGAATACCGCGGTTATAGGGTGAGTAGCGGTGAGTAGGGTAGGGTGAGTAGGGTAGCCAGAGCTCACTGGAGAATTTGTGCTGTCAGTGGGAAGACTAAAGGCTTGTCCTGCTTTGTCTTCTACTGACGGCACAGAAACTCTGTATTTACAGGGTTGGCAGCGCGACTGTGACTCCTCTGGTGTTACAGACGTCCATAGGCCACGGTAACTACTTTCCATCAGGTGGGCCGTGTGCTTGTCTGCCAACTAAGTGGTATAAAAAAAAAAAAAAAGAATATTTAAAAATATATATTATTAAGGTCTTAGAAACTTAATCGTCGTTGTCACTATTGCAATTGACATAAACGATAGCATAGCAGGTACAGCATTTCCAAGAGCAGATACAGCAATTACCACTGTAACGTTGGTCCCTCGTTCTTCAGAAGTCATTGCGCCGACGTTGCGCGCACCTTTGGCAGCTACAATTTTATTTGGCTTCAGCACTGTGGATACTCCTGTCTCATCTATATTCCAAATGTCTGCCGCTGTAAATCCATATCTATCCATTACTTCCGCTAATTTCTCATAGAAAACTTTAACATTCTGCGCATTAAATGAAGTTGCTCTACCAAGGCTGGTGGGTTCTGGTTTTCGTACAGATAGCTCTGGATTTCGTTTTAAAAACATCGTAAGCCATTCTTTTCCGGCCATCTTATTAGCAATTTGAAATTGAAATTCCACCCAGCTGGCGGAATTTCAATTTCAAATTTATTAGCACATTCGTAGGCAAGGCGACGGACATCTTTTGGAGAATATCCGTAGAAGATTGATGCCATTTGTAGCAAGTATTTTTTCAGTGAATCTTCCTGTGTAGAAGAAAATATTTGTCTTGGTGTTGCATAGCCCATGGATGAATCGCCACCTTCATTTAATTTTTTCAGATATCTTGTCAAAGTCATCCGTTTGATACCAAATTCTGTAGCGGTGGCATTAACACTTTTACCTTCATCGTTCACAGCCTTTTTTAAATCTTCAGTAGTGTAAGAACATCTTGTAGTTTTTCTCTTGTAAGTTCGCATCCTAACAAAAAACAAAACATTCATTAGTTTAGGTGTTTGAATCATGGGGTAAGTTGAGCAACTATGCTCAACTAACCCCAACCCAGAATTTCAAAATAAAAGTGAGGTTATAAAAAAACCGTGAGAATTATACCCAGAACCTCTCTGCATATCGAAAGTACGATAATTATATGGAAGATTAACACTTACCTGATTAAAAACAAATAATATTTGACTAATTCAGACGAAAACTTGCGATAAATGACGTTTTTACTTTTTGGTCTTAAAATAAACAAAACGCCCGTGCGCCTCACTCGCTTACCCAGACCCAGCGGCCACTAGCGATTAGTAGCGATCCCGTGATGTTTACCCCTCCCGCGCCTCCCTCTTTCCGCCATACGATGCCTATACGTACGGTGAATAGTTTTCGAGATATTTCGATTGCCCAACTTGCCCCTATGCTCAACAAGCCGACAACAACCGACTTCTAGAAAAAAATGCACCGAAAAGTAAAAAATAATTGCAGATATTCCTCAAAAGATAAAAATGAGCGTAAGACTTCTCTTGAAGTTGGTGCTAAGATAGAATACCTGACGCAAATAGGAATGAATATTATATAAGTCGTATAATTATAAATAAAACACGTCATTCTTGTTTAAACATTTTATAATTTATTTATTATAAGACAACATTTTACCAAGAAATTTTCAACGAAATCCACTATTATCAAAAATCAAGGTGGCCAGATTAAGACTATACAGAGAAATATGAATAGGTACGTGTTTCCTGATGGATACATTAACTGGCCCCCCAACTACCAGCTCCGTCACATCAGACGTCGTCGTCAGACTAGACATGACTTCAACCACAGATTAGCGTCAATTTTTTTTTTATACCACTTAGGTGGCAGACCATCACACGGACCACCTGATGGAAAGTGGTTACCGTGGTCTATGAGCGTGTGAAACACCAGAGAAGCCACACTCGCGCTGCCGACTCTGTAACCACAGAGTCTCTGTGCCGTCAGTCTAGAGGACAAAGCAGGACAAGCCTTTAGTCATCCCACTGACAGCACAAATTCTCCAGTGAGCTCTGGCTACCCTACTCACCGCTGGGAACACAACACGAAGTTACATAGGTTACACTAAAAGTTTCCGGAACTGGCCACTTACATAAACAATATTTAAAAATTTATTACAACATTTGAAAATAGAACTCTTTGGCTGTAGAATACAATTTGTTTCATCTGACTGTCTTTTGTTTTTACCTTGTGGCGCCATTTAAAAAATTGTGTGTCTGCATCAACATGGATTTAACTCGGGAAAATTTTCGTAGTATGATTTTCTACGAATTTAAGTGTAATTTGACGGCTCAACAGAGCATCGCTCGCCTTGAAACAGCTTTTGGCGATGAAGCTCCATGCAAGACGACTGTTTATAGCTGGTTTGCAGAATTCAAGCGTGGTCGTATCAATCTCAGTGACAAATCTCGCGATGGTCGGCCGTCCACCGCTGTGACCAACAAAAACATCGATGCTGTGCGCCGTATGATTGAAACAGACAGGCATGTGACCTACCATGAAATTCGCGCATCCTTAGAAATAGGCATGAGTCAAATACAATCAATCCTACACAAACATTTGGGTGTGAGAAAGGTGTGCTCGCGGTGGATCCCACATAACTTGACCGAGGATCAAAAAACGGACCGCGTCACTTGGTGCAGTGCCATGCTTACCAGATTCAACGAAGGTGCGTCAAATTTGGTGTGGGACATAGTAACAGGTGACGAAACATGGATTTATTGCTACGATCCCAAAACAAAGCAGCAATCGAGCGTATGGGTCTTTCAAGATGAGCCGAAACCAACCAAAGTGGCGCTCGTGAAAAGTGCATCTAAGCGGATGATTGCTTCTTTTTTTAATAAAACTGGACACTTGGCTACTGTTGCTATAGAAAATCGTCGTACTGTGAATAGTGACTGGTACACGACCATTTGTTTGCCGGAAGTTATTGACGAACTCCGTAAAAATAACCGTAAACGCCGTATCATCCTGCACCACGACAATGCTAGTTCTCACACGGCCAGACAGACAAATGACTTTTTGAAGGCGAAAAATGTAGAACTCATGAGTCATCCTGCATATAGTCCCGACCTGGCACCTTGTGACTTTTATCTGTTCCCAAAAATTAAGAACCAATTACGCGGCCAACGATTTTCATCACCAGAAGAGGCTGTCGAGGAGTATGAAAAACACGTTTCAGAGGTCACCACAGAGGAGTGGCACAAAAGTTTTCAAAACTGGTTTGATCGAATGAAAAAGTGCATAGACGCCAAGGGAGATTATTTTGAAAAACAATAAATTAATTTTGTACCTTTAATAGTATTTTTTCATATTCATTCCGGAAACTTATAGTGCGCCCCACGTATTATAACCGCGGTATTCTGTAGGGCGGAGGTACTTCCCCAGACGGACTGCTCAAAGAAAGTCGAGTATTCCTCGAGTATTACCGCACAATGTGACACTGCGCGCCCCAACACAGACTAGGTTACTTGTTATAATCCACAAAGATATAGGCGATGTCACTCAGGGTTCTCACGCTCTCCACCTTGCTCGCGGCGATGGTTCGCTGCGCGGATGCGTGGGCGGCCGGCGCCTCCTTCTGCGAGCAAGTAATGCTCGTGAAGGAGGAGGCGGGGCGGGAGCGGCAGCGTGAGCGACGAAGGATCGCAAGACAAGCTGCCCGATGAACGACAAGATGAACGACCTCCGCCCCCCATGAGCGCCGGCCTGGGGGTGACAGGTGGAGTCACCTGTCACCCTGGCAGAAGCAGGCCGCGGCGGTGGCGCGCCTGGCACGCCTCCCCATTTTCGGGGACGAGTTGGGGACTCTGTAGTCCCCACACCCGAGAAGAGGGCCAGATCGTGAGAGATGGCCCTAGGTCGGCCGGGGTACGAGGGATATGCCTGTCAAACTCACCTTCGGCAACCAAAGCGACCCACAGGCGGCGTGCGTTTTAGTCGGTTCGAGTCCAACATAACCTCCTGCACCGGCTCCGGTGGGGAGGTATACGTGGGAATTTAGCGCACATAAAAAAAAAAAGAGCCTCGAGACCACATTTTGACGCAATATCTATGATTCATTCCTGGAATTCATTACCAGCAAACGTGTTTCCTTTTTCCTACAATCCTTTAAGCGGGGCGTGAAAAATCATCTGATGAGGCCGCCAAGCTGAGTGCCACCATTGTAACATTACTTAGTGTCTGTAATGGTGACCCTCTTTCCTGACACTTTGCCTTTAGCTTACCATCAGACGAGGTGAAGTAAAGTTGGCGTGTCCTAGATTAAAAAAAAATTGGTTATAATATTTTTCACGTAGCATGGGTACGGTGACATTTGACTAATTCCATTTCATGCATGATTCATTTCGAAACAATTTACCTAACGCGGAATACAGGAAATTGCATGCATTTTTAACTTAAAACTATTTTTATTTCTCCGTAATTATTTAAACTTTAAATATAAACATTCCAAATACATAATTCTTGATGCGTGAATCGGAATAGGTTGCGTTAGAGATTGACATAGTAAAATCGTTATAATCGATAAATTGTCGAATAAAGTATCATAAATCGTTAGTTGTATTTTTAACTAAAATACGATTATAAAATATAATTATGTAATAATAAACTTTAAACAAAGCATTTTTGTCTTTGTGGAGCTTTATTATAATATAGCAACACTGCTTAAGCATGAGCTGGCAGCCATCTTGTTATATCAACTCAGTACGAGTGCGTCTGCCTTGTATGCGGTCTGTTTTCTTTGTTTTGAGCTTGCGTGGTGTTTTTGTTACTTGTTTTTGTTATTGACTATCGTTGTGCTTTGTTGTTTTCGTTACCGTTTTTTGTTATTGACTTTTGTTTTGTTGTTTTTTTTGGCAAAATGCCAAAAAGACTGTGCTTGGTAGTCAAGCCCGTGAATTTGTAGTTCGATTGCGGGATTAGTTTGAGCGGGAACGTGAGAATGGCGGAACGCTATTGCCTGTGTCCAACGTTTTGGATCGAGTGGCAGATGCGTTAGACATTGGGCGGAACACGGTTTCTCGAATCACTCGAGAAAAATATGGTGCTCACGATACAGAAGAAAATAAGTTGTCCACCCCTAATAAAAAGCGAACCAAAAAGGCATCTGTAACAGATGTAGACAGTTTTGCGGCCGATGCTATACGGAGCCACATTTATAACTATTACCAGAATAAAGAATTACCGACGCTTCTAAAGCTGGTCAAGTCTTTAAAAGATGCTGATTTGTTTACTGGAAGTCCTACATCCTTGTGGCGCGTATTGAAGGACATTGGTTTCCAATTCAAAAAAGTAAACAAAAGAAAAATTGTCATGGAGAGGGGCGATATAGCACTTGCGCGGGTTACCTTTTTGAAAAAGGCTAAAGCGATTACCGATTGGAGCAATGTCGTCTTCCTGGATGAAACTTGGCTGAATGCCAATCATACGGTCGGTAAAATGTGGACTGACGATACACCTCATGCCTCGACCAAAGTGCCAGAAGGAAAAGGGGAGAGATTGATTATTTGTCACGCAGGCACATCGAAAGGATTTGTAGAAAATGGGCTACTTGCTTTTAAATCGAAAAAGACGGGAGAATATCACGAAGATATGAATGCGGAAGTATTCACGGAGTGGTTTCAAAATATGCTTAGCAATTTAGAAGAACCCAGCACAATTATTATGGACAATGCCCCATATCACTCCGTGCAATTGAACAAACCGCCGACTTCTTCCAATAAGAAGAGCGAGTTGATCGAGTGGCTCCAAGCCAATAATGTGGAAGCCGATGAGACGAAATTAAAGGTGGAGCTAGTGAAGCTCGTAAAAATGCACAAGCCCCAAACGACATACAAATTAGATATGATGGCAAACGAATATGGTAACGAAGTCCTGAGGCTTCCACCGTACCACTGTCAGTACAATGCCATTGAATTAATTTGGGCCCAAATCAAAGGTAACTTGTTTAACCATAGTCTATTTACATACTGACAAAAATATGATTATGTTTATTACTTGAATTCTATGACTCAATTTGTTTTTTATCTTGTTTCAGGATACGCTGCACGAAAAAATACAGCTCCGCCTTTTACAGCCACAAAAATGATGGGGTTATTGAAAGAGGGATGCAAAAATGTCACTGGCGATGACTGGAAGAAAGTAGTGGAGAAAACCAAAAATCTAATCTTACATGACTGGGAGCGAGACATTAGAATAGACTGCATAATTGATTCCCAAATAATTATTCACGTCGACGAGTCAGATGACGATGATGATGATGATGATGATGATGAAGATGATGAACATGTTTGATTTTTAATAAATAATTTAACAGGTTATCAATTTTGTTTTACTTTTTTTCTTCAAAATTATTAGTTAATAGAATAGATTTCTTCTTCATTAATAAATGATCTCGATAAGATATATAATCGATTTTATTTCATGCGATTTTATCTTGACTACATCTCTAGTAACTTCAAATCCCAAACGTCACCGTACCCATGCTACGTGAAAAATATTGTAGGTACTTGAACTATAACTTAACTTTGCAATAGCCTCCTGGCCAACCCTGCGTCGGGCGAGGCTGAGCCATTGTATAGATTAGCTGAACCTAGATTTAGAGTAGCTTTTTGTCTAGTGTTAGCTCATATTTGTAAATCGCGTGTGTCTTCGCGGAACACAAAAAAATCTGAACAAAAGCAATTTTGATGTCTTGTAATAAGTTTTATTATAAACTCAGTTTATTAATATTTTTCTGTTTACAAACTCATTTTAAAGATTAAAAACTAAAATCGAATCATTAGTTAGTCAGTTAGGTAGCTTAGTTTATTTAAGTTCATGGTGTCAACGATCTATAGAAGTGTTATTGAAAACTGAGAACATTGTATACTTCATTTCAGCAGACCATCAATTACCATACCAGTCGCTACTGTCTGTTAAAATTGACAACCAAGAACCCCACATCTAGACCATACAGACACACACCGGGACGGCTCCCACGAGCTTGGTGGTACTGCGACCACTTCGTACCAATAGCGGTGGAAATCCTGGGAAGCTGGGGCAAAGAGGCCAAAAGACTTGTAAAGTCGATTGAGAAAAGGCTCATAGAGGCCACAGGCCACAGGACTCCCGGTCTGGATCGTTCCTGGTGCAGAGGCTGACCGTCGCAATCCAGCGTGGAAACGCAGCAAGTGTGTTTTTTTTTTTATACCACTTAGTTGGCAGACAAGCACACGGCCCACCTGATGGAAAGTGGTTACCGTGACCTATGGACGTCTGTAACACCAGAGGAGTCAGTCGCGCTGCCAACCCTGTAAGTACAGATTTTCTGTGCCGTCAGCAGAAAACAAAACAGGACAAGCCTTTAGTCTTCCCACTGACAGCACAAATTCTCCAGTGAGCTCTGGCTACCCTACTCACCGCTGGGAACACAACACGAAGTTATTATAACCGCGGTATTCTGTAGGGCGGAGGTACTACCCCAGTCGGACTGCTCAATCGGGCGGAAATACCGCCGTGTCCTACCTCCTTAAAGTGATGGGCACCTTTGATAGATAGATAATTCTTTATTGTACACCAATAGATTACAGTAGAACTTGTAGGTAGCATGCATACAGTTTAATGTACAATGGGCGGCCTTATCTGGAAGCGACTTCTTCAAGGCAACCTTGGGATGGATTTTGCACCGCGAGCGATCAGGAGTGGGTAATTCGATCAGTACAAAAAATATGTATATTTTAAATTAATTTATAAGATTTATAAAGTTTATAATTTAATTATTTCTTGACATATATGTACAAATTAATCATTTTCATCTCAATAAACATGACCATAAATAATTGATCGCTTTGAGCTCTAACAACGGAATGTTTCAGAGATGGCCACAGGACAAGCTATTAATAATTTTCTCTGACTTCTCTTGTTGAACCATTTGATATGTAGGCTCCAGGAATTGAGCAGGGTCAAGGGCATATTGAGGCCTTTTTGACTCCTCGGCTATATCTACAGCCAGTCCGACCCTGGGCCTTAAGGCACTGTTCTCTTACTACAGGTTTATATCTAATCCGCAGCATAACCGACGCTTCTCAAGTCATTGTCGAATTCTTTATTCTTGTAGTATTTGATCTTGGTCAGCCATTGTGCTAGGGAAACCTCCTGACGCTGGCCACCGTACCGCTTTGGAAGACATTCAGGGTCTATGTGTCTGTAACGAATTAATAGAATGATGTAGTAAAATGATAACAAAAAATAGGCTTTGAAGGTCGCAAGTTATACTTACGACACAATAATGATTTTGACTTTGACTTCAGACAGGTTTTCAAAGTCTTCGAAACCTTTTATCGCAGACGCAGTCGTACTCACACATACTGATAATAATAAATATTCATTGCACACAACGCTATCTAGACCTATATTAAGCATAGTTTAACTAGCTTGTGGTAAAAAATCTAGAATGCGGATAAACATTTATATTTTGTAAAACATACATAGGTATTAAACACAGAAACACAAAGACCAATGCAGGTATACGTATGTATATTTACAGTACAAATATTTGTATGCATGAATATTCATTTTTTTTATTTTTTTTTATATCACTTAGGTGGTAGACTAGCACACGGCCCACCTGATGGAAAGTGGTTACCGTAGCCTACGGACGATTGGCACAGCCAGTTGTGCCAAGTATATGGGCAGGGGCAATGGTGTCGACGCATGTTGCATTTTTTATAATAGACTCTATGTATATTGCGGCCTCAAAATTGCATGCAATTTACTACACCTTTTTTTTTGTACCACTTAGGTGGCAGACTAGCACACGGCCCACCTGATGGAAAGTGGTTACCGTAGCCTACGGACGTTTGTAACACCAGAGGAGTCACAGTCGCGCTGTCAACCCTGTAAGTATAGAGTTTCTGTGCCGTCAGTGTAGAAGACAAGCCTTTAGTCTTCCCACTGACAGCACAAATTCTCCAGCGAGCTCTTGCTACCCTACTCACCGCCAGGAACACAACACGAAGTTATTATGGCCGCGGTACTTCCTCAGTAAGACTGCTCAATTGGGCGGAAATACCGCCGTGTCCTACCTCCTAAAAAACGGGAACAAATCTGCGATGCAAATATACATACAAATATTAGTACTGAGCGGGAATCGAAACCGCGCCCCTAACGTTGCAATCGAACGTCCTACCGCTACGCCACTGAGGCAGAAAAGTTAATATTGAACTAAATTATGGTAATGTGAAAAGCTGGCGATACACATACTATATAGGTATTTAAACTATCATCGTGAGGACGGGTTTCAATTGCCGAACGTCTGGCATCCAGTGGTCCGTCTTTGCAAAAACAACCGGGAACAAGCTAAAACAAAATCGCGAGTGGATACAGTGAGCATCGTGTGTCGTGAACGTGATCGAGATCGGGTTCGAGTTTGTAGTGAGAGTGAAACCAATAGTAGTGCAGATACGCGTAGTAAAAGAACTCGAAAGAGGGTAGATCAATATAATTACTCCTAGGAAAATACTTTTTCTTTGTTCACCGCCACTACTCCAGTTCCTCCGTGATCATGGTGCTTGCAACAGCGCCGAAATATCGGAAACTCAAAATAATGGAACATGGTAAATATCCCGTTTATTCTGATACTGATACACATACTAGTCAAAATGGTAAAGTATTGAAAAAAGGGCTGATCGGAAGTACTCGAAATCGGCGGACTTGCATGAAAGGTTGATAGCCAGTAGAGGGAGCTCTTGTCATATAATATCATAAAGTTGAAGATTTTGTGTTTGTTTGTACGCCCTAATCTCAGGAAATTTTGTGGCATAAAGTTTTAGACGAGGTTGCATGTTTTATCACTGGATTCTATGTTGCCGATAATTTAAACCCATCTTTCTGATTGAAATTTTTATTACATACATACATATAATCATGCCTTTTTCCTCGGAGGGTCAGGCAAAGGTGAATTAACCTCCACATTTCATCATATTCGGGCTCACGCAATAGGGGGTGAGCCCATTGCTAATCTTAATTTCAATCGCTGCACGTATCGTACAGCTCTTGCGTAGAAGTGACGTTTGGTGGCGAGGAATTGTGTATGATGGAATTCAATCCAGTGATTGGTGCCTGCTTCTAGTAGGTGTTCTGTAATCACAGATTTGTTCGTCTGGTGATTCTTTACAGCTGCGATGCTGCCAAAGGTGTGTATGTACTTATACTATGATCGCGTTAATTCCCGTTAACATTATTGTATATCAAGGAACGCGATAGTTTATAAGTTATTAGTGATCTTAAATGTCACCAGATCCGGCATATTTCCATACATTTTTGAAGACTAAAAAATTACGAGCTAAAAGAGGTGATATGATGTTTCAAAATGTGCCACGAGCGTAGCTGGGGTGGTCCCAGCTAGTGTATGTATAAAACAATGAATCATGAAATTATTTAATCGTATTTGCAATCATATTTTATGAAAAAATCTCATCCCATGCGGTGTCCTACAAGGCGACTAAGGGATAGGGCTGTTTAACTTCAGACAGATATATACAGCCCAGACTCAGCCTCAGATGAATGGCTTGAGTCAACAATAGTGCCCAGAAGACGGCAATAGGCTCACCCCCTTTTACGTGGGACCGATTTCAATGATTGGTGAAATGTTGTTAATTCATCTCTGCCTAACCCTCCGGGGATAAAGACGTGATAGTATGTATGTATGTATGAAAATACAAGGTTGATCGTTCAAATCTATAAATATTATAATCTTACTTATGTAATGAGTTCAGGTCGTGTCCATGAAAGTGTACTTTTTTCCAAAGGTCGTCCACTGGCGCCACGCGCTTGAAGAAGTGGAACAGCGTCTCGAAGACCCTTGAGCAATTGATGACGTGGACTCCTCGCTGATGGGTTGGGAACGCGAACTGAAACATTCATTCATTAATTGTCTTCAAAAAAGGGAGAGGTAATATATTCGACGAATAGAATAGTTAGTGGTAGGACACGACTGTACTTATTTCCGTTCAATTGAGCCGCTTCTGTGATTGTCCGACTAGGGAAGTACTTCCGCCCTACAGAATACCCCGGCTATAAAAACCTCGTGTTATGTTCCCGGCAGTGAGTAGGGTAGCCAGAGCTCACTGGAGAGTTTTGTGCTGCCTGTGGGAAAACCAAAAACTTGTCCTGCTTTGTCTTTTACACTGACGGCACATAAACTCTCTGTGCGTACAGGGTTGGCAGCACAAGTGTGACTCCCTTGGTGTTGCACACGTCCAAAAGCCACGGTAACTACTTTCCGTCAGATGGACCGTGTGCTTGGTATATAAAAAAAATAACGTCTATCGACAATGTACCTACCTATATCCATCGATTTCTTCATAATGTGTGAACAGATTTAATTTATTTTATTAAGTTTATCATTTATGCTTACAAAAAGTCATCTTGTGCACTACTCAAGCTACAGCTTTAGTTTAACTACCTCACGATTACATATGCCGGAACATCTACTAGTATCTATTACTGCTTTTGTAGACCCTGATAAACTTAGGATTACAATTTGTAGGTTGCGCCTAATCCTTAGTGACCGTATATAGTTTAATCACTACGTATTGCTATACGTAAATTGCCAGGGGCCTTTAAAAAGCTTCATGTGAAAAGTAAACAAAAACGACTTTTGTATTTTTTCCTTTTCTGGATAATCGATTTTTGTGTGTTTTCGGAATAAATGTATGTTTCTTGAGGCCTTCAAAACGAAGACCTGCTGGTTTTAGAACTTCCGGCTACTAAAGTAGCCTTTCTCTCTGGACACTCAGTTTCTCATTGGGCTGGGAGAGCTAAACTTGATTAGTCTTAAAATTTGCCTTGATCAAGACCTTTCATAATGTACTTAAACATTTTAGTTACCTACCAATGTTACCATTTTAAGAACAAAGGTTGCACAAATTTGTTCCATTTATTAAAGACACATTTATGTCATTTCTGTTACGAAGTCACTATTTATTAATCTGTGATTTCTGTCTTTTTTGGTGTTATTTGTTAAGGTATTATGGCTCAAGGTAGACTTCTTAAAAGTAACCAAAAGATTTCGAAATATTTAATCTGCATGAAATAATACGTAGTGTCCACCCACAATTATTTGAAAAAGTAACCATAATATTAGAAAGGTCACCTACTAGAATCCTATTAAGTACTCTTACCCCCATAATGTTCATGACTTGCATCGCAACCGAAGGGGAGAACTGTCTCATGTGCTTCATAGTGAGTCCCTGGCAGTCCAGTAGGACCATGCCTCCCAGAACTTGGAGCTTAGGCTGTAGGATGCCGACCTCCAGCATCAGCAGACAGCCACTGATTAGATCGTCGATTGAGAACTCGTCGGGATCCCACAGACCTGAAATGCATCCTAATTAGCATCATCAATCATCATACAGACATGTCAGTCAATCAGTTCATTTTAACCGACTTCAAAAAAAAGGACCTGCCACAGTTACAATTCTTTGCCTTTAGCGCATGTGACACCCATGCAACCGTGACATATGGACGTGTGCAACACCAGGAGCGTCACACTCTTACAGAGTTGGTCTGCCAAGTTTTATATTTTTTTTTAATTCTTGCAATTTTTTTCTCACAACTGTAGTTAACTGTTTGCTCCTACTATTTTGGCAGGCGTTAATGAATTTTGTTGTCTAATAAAATATTGAAAAGTAAGATAATTTTGCATTGTTACACAACAAACCACTTTTCAGAACTGTGCCTATATCAAAATATTTCTTTTAATTCCTTAATTTTTTGACCTGAATTTTCTCGAGCTTATTCAACATCTGTTCAGGTAGTGGTTTATAGCGATACCAGTTTTTTTGTTCTGTACAAACCAGTCAGAGTAATATAAAAGAAGTTATTGTTAAAAATAGTATATTCGTACTTACCAAGTCTGCAAATAATTAACCGGCCCACATCAGGTCTGTCGTAAAGCACTCCTTCTATGAGGTTCCGTAGTTTGGTGAGCCCGAACCAGTCGACGTCGCGCCACAGGTGCGGGTTCTGATCCCGGAAACTGCAGTAACGGACTAACTGGAAAATACAGTATTTTTTTAATCTTCATTAAGTTTATAATATCTAACATTTGATTGACGAATGAGGTTTTAATGCGGACTCTCCTTTTATTATATCTCTTTTTTATATCACATAGGTGGCAGACAAGCACACGGCCCACCTGTTAGAAAGCGGTAACCGTGGCCTATGGAAAGTGTGCAAAACCAAGAGTGTCGCACTCGCGCTGCCGATCCTGTAAGCACAAAAGTTTCTGTGCCGTCAGTGTAAAAGATAAAGCAGGACAAAGCTTTTGGTAATCCCACTGACAGTACAAAATCTCTCCAGTGAGCTCTGGCTACCCTACTCACCGCTGGGAACACAACACGACGTTATTATGGCCGCGGTATTCTGCGGGTGGAGCTACTTCCCCAGTAGGACTGCTCAATTGGACGGAAATGCCGTCGTGTCTTACCTCCTCGTGGAGTTAAGAACAAGTGCATGCTTTGGATATACCCGGGATTGGCACTGTATCTATTATTAAACTAATCGACTCAAAACGGCTTCGTTCATGGAGTAGTATTTATGTATAGGTTTACCCGCAATTTCTAAATTTTTAATTAACGTGTATCTTCCGGATATGTTGACATATGTATATGTTGCCGGATATGCTCTCCTGTGTAGTAAAAGAGGGGGTAGGATAATTGGAAGAGCTCATCAAAACATTCACCATGGCACAGACGGTAAAATACTGCCAAGGACGCAACATCTCTAAGCATCTGCAAAGGCTCTAGGGTGTTCGCAACCTCCGGATTCCCAATAATGCGGATCGCACGTCACTGCAACCTGTCGAGAGCATCCAGTAAGTACTTTGCTGAGTCATCCCAGAGATGCGAGCAGTATTCGTATTAGGAGCTTTTTTTTTTATAGCAATTAGGTGGCAGACAAGCGAACGGCCCACCTGATGAAAAGTGTTTACCGTGGCCTATGGGCGTGTGTAACACCAGAGAAGCTTGAGCCATACTCTGCCGACCCTGTAAGCACAGAGTTTCTGTGCTGTCAGTGTAGAGGACAAAGCAGGACAAGCCTTTAGTCATCCCACTGACAGCACAAATTCTCCAGTAAGCTCTGGCTACCCTACTCACCGCTGGCAACACAACATGAAGTTATTATAACCGCGGTATTCTGTTGGGCGGAAGTGCTTCTTCAGTCAGACTGCTCAATTGGGCGTAAATACCGCTGTCCTACCTCCTCAGTTATTCTCTCGCAGTTATATCGTATGCGTATTTTTCCGTTAGTCGCCTCTTACGACAACCTTCAGATGAGATGAGGTGATAATACTTATATTCTTTTTCCATCACCACAGGGATAGGTAATGTATAAGTATCTATCTATTAAGGGATAGATTTAGTGTACCTACTTACCAACCGATGCGCCCGCGCTGGTATTGATCTTCGCGCTCTCAAGAATCGCAACAAAAATGCGTCGTCTATTCTCGGTGGATGGCATTCACCGCGCTCTGAAAAGTATTTTATCAATTTTGCTAATAAATAAATGAATATTCTACAACATTCTACACAATGTTACCTAGACTCATGGTAAGCATAGCTTAACTAGCTTGTGTTATGGAATCTAGAAAGCGGATAAACCTACTTAAATACTTTTTTTTTGTAAATACATACATATTATACGCCCAGACCAATGCAAGTATTCATATTCGTGCATACAAATATTAGCACTGAGCAGGAATTGAACCAGCGTCTCCTGGGTAGCAGTTGAACGTTCTACCGCTGCGCCACAGAGGCTGAAATATCTAAGTGTTTCATCTGTTCTGTTGTGGTATTTCACCTTAAGTAATACTATAGTTGAACTGAACTCAGGTAGGTGCAGTACAATGTGGAATACAAAAGAATGCTATAAAAATACAAACAAGCGTCCAGCTTGTGGAGTTTTTTTTTATACCATTTGGGTGGCAGCCAAGTTCACGGTCTACCTGATGGAAAGTGATTACCGTGGTCATACCATGTGCAACACTAGGGGAGTTATAATTGTGCTGCCGACCCTGAAGAAACCTTCTAATGCCCATCTTGAAAAAGCCCATATTGAAGTTGCTGGGGAAAACCACAGCAGGGATTTCATTCTACAGCTTGAGTGTGCGTGGGATGAAGTACTTTTCATATTGCATAGTGCGCACCGTTTCCCGTCCCTGCTGCAGTTAAATGGGTTCTAGAATTTAATATTTACACTTTATATAATGCTTATATACTTGCTATCTTAGAACTATTACTAATGCAACAACTTAAAAAGAATACCACGGCTATAATAACCTTGTGTTGTGTTCCCGGCGGTGAGTAGGGTAGGTAGCCAGAGCTCACTTGAGAGTTTTTGTGCTGTCAGTGGGAAGACCAAAGGCTTGTCCTAATTTTGTGTTCTGCACTGAAGGCACATACAATCTCTGTTCTTACAGGGTCGGCAGCACGGCTGTGACTCCATTGGTGTTACACACGTTCATAAATCACGATAACCACTTTCTATCAGGTGGGCCGTGTGCTTGTCTGCACCTAAGTTGTATAAAAAAACTTGTATGGAGAGCGCCTACAATATGGGGTTCTTCAAGAGGGGCATTAGAAGGTTTCTTCATGGTCGGCAGCGCGAGTGTAACGCCCCTTATGTTGCACACGTCTATAAGCCACAGTAACCACATTCCATCAGGTGGGCCGTGTGCTTGTCTGCCACTTAAGTGGTATGAAACGTTGCGTCGTACATCAAAGGCTTTACCCGTATACCAAGGCAACAACAACAAACCAATCTTTCAATTCCATTACCTTTTCGTGTTTAAGTAATATATCTTCATAAAAGCCGCTTTGTTATGTCTCTCTTATTCAATAGGACACCATAAAAAATAATAGTGACAAAATGGTCCATCTATTAAGCTATGATGGCATAATGGGTAGGACAAAGAGAGCATTCAAGACAAAACTTTGATTGTACGAAACAAAACCGTATTCATTTAATTTATGCTTATGAACATAGTAAAAAATACTTTAATAGTATTTTTTTAAACAAGTAACCCTAGAAAAGTTACTTTTTGACCTGAGTACCTACTTCCTTTAAATCTAAGCCGTACTGATTTAGTAAATTCTTTTACCAATAGAAAATTATATTATTTGTGTTGCATAATAGGCTATTTAAATATAAGCCCCAAGTAAACTTCTGCGTATCTTGGAGGAGCTAGGCTGGCTGTTCTAGCCAGTACCCTGCACGCACAATGGCAAGGCTAAGGGCGGGCACAAGAGTCCCACTCCATTCCAATAGGCTGTATATTATCACGCTACTATCTAAGGGAGCGTAGAGCAATCATTAATACGGTATATTGAATTACCGTCACATTATTAGATTAAAGGAATAAAATGGATATACGGAGTATAATAACTTTGAAACTATCGCATACATACATATATACATATAATCACACCTTTATCCCTGGAGTGTTAGGCAGAGGTGAATTAACACCCACATTTCACCAATCATTGAATTCAGTCCCACGTAATAGGGGGTGAGCCTATTGCCGTCTTCCGGGAATTAATGTTGACTCGAGCAATGTATCTAAAGCTGAGTCTGGACTGTATATATCTGTCTGGTGTTAAACTGCCCTGTCGAAGACGAAATGAATCGTACACCAACCTCGGTAGAAGACCAGA
Source organism: Eilema griseolum (assembly GCA_963662185.1). NCBI lineage: Eukaryota > Metazoa > Arthropoda > Insecta > Lepidoptera > Erebidae > Eilema > Eilema griseolum. The sequence continues at coordinate 3,243,169 of OY759245.1, forward strand.
AGCAGCTACACTAATAAGAGTTTCAATCCACTTAGATTGCTCAGGGCATTGATATATTATTATATTGTTACTAAAATGTCATTGGCACAAGGCGTTACATCAGCAACATAACCATGAGGCTATGGTTGATTAATATTTTGTTTCCTATGACTTTCTAAAAATATATTTCTAAAAATATACAAGCTGTAATTAGCTTTTCCTCCGTTTAGCGTTTCATTTCTCAAGAAGGTAATACCTTTTGAGATACGAAACGTTAAAATAATCATTTGGCTGACTACCCCCATGTATCAAAAGAGATATTTGGAATTTTGTTATAAATCATAAAAGGTAGTTTCGTACAAAAATCCTGCTTGCCCTGAATTTTTTCGAGGTTCGATATATTATTTGTCTTTATTCCCCGAAGAACAAAACTTCTCGATTACCTAATAACACTTCATACTGATGTTAGCCTGGTACTCATTCTCTTTTACAATCTCAGTTTCCGTACCCAATGTCCATTAACGTTTACATAAGTGTTACGTATTAGGAAACGTGGAAATGCAATATTATAGCAATTATTATGGGCATTCACCAATGTTATAATGTAGTGGTAGATTGTAAACTGCAACATATAGCTTGCGTACTTAGAATGCAACTATCTCACCATTATCCATTCATCCTTTGTATGATGGCAGTAATATTTCGAAATGCAATGTTAGGGTTTTATACCCGGGTGCTGTTTGAATCCCATGGGTAAATAAAATGTTGATACCGTGCAACGAAGTGCATGTTTTGGATGCAACCGGGATTTCGGGGAGATGAGATGAGTGGACTTATTCCTTAGTCTACTCTACTTACTAGTCATATTTCGATTTCGCAGCAAGTGAATTAAGATTCGTGTACGGTTTTATTATTAACCGATTAAGTAGACTAAGTGTATGTTTGTAAATAGACAAAAAAAAAGCCCGCTGAGTTTCTTGCCGGAGTCTTCTCAGGTCGGGGCCGCGTTTCGAACAGGTGGTCCATTTACTAAACTGATTTTCATGTTCCTTTTTTATTGACGTTTTGTAAGTGCCGAGTTAATGGTCTGTACAGAATAAAGCTTTTTGACTTTGACTTCAAAAAGGAAGAGGTTCTCCATTCGTTTAGTATTTTTTGTGTGATGGAAGTGTGTAAATTTGAGTTTTACCTACCGTATATTATATCTCTGAGTTCTGTAATATTTCTTGCTCTGGTAGCAGGGTCTTCTGCAGACAATATCCATGCTTCTTTTTCTAGTTCTGGATCGACGTGGCGGTCTAACTCAGCTGCGAAGGCGATCTCTTGAAACGTCCATGCTTCTATGTCCTCCTGGTTGCATGTAATATTTTTGATTATTATTCTTTCTACTAAAAACCAAGGTTTTTTAATTAATTTCGATGGCGAGTTGAACTATCCCGCCTAAAGACATATCTTTTTTTAAAGAATATTAGAACTGAGGAGGTAGGACACGGCGGTATTTCCGCCTAATTGAGCAGTCCGACTGGGGAAGTACCTCCGCCCTACAGAATACCACGGTTATAATAACTTCGTGTTATGTTACCGGCGGTGAGTAGGGTAGCCAGAGCTCACTGGAGAGTTTTTGTGCTGTCAGTGGGATGACCAAAGGCTTGTCCTGCTTTGTCCTCTACACTGACGGCACAAAATCTCTGTTCTTACAGGGTCGGCAGCACGGATGTGACTCCACTGTTGTTACACACGTTTATAGGTCATGGTAACCACTTTCCATCAGGTGGGCCGTGTGCTTGTCTGCCACCTAAGTTGTATAAAAAAAAAACTGAAATTGCTAATATTCCCTCTAAGCTAAGCTAAATTGGTTGTGTTAGAATTGGGTTCACATCGGTAGTGAAATGGCCAGGACTCAAACCCTTTCTATTCTGTGCCTAAAAGATAAGGAAGGTGTGTGATATTACAATACCTGAGACTGTTATGTTGTATGATTAAGTCTTGAGAAAATAAATATTATATACTTAGGTGGGATTTCACCAACGATAGGAACTTAGCTTAATTTTTATCCGATTTGCATTTAACATTTTACTTTACAACAGAAACGAATAGTCAATAGTGAAATTAGTGATTTACAAAGATTCTTGTCAAAGATTTTTTTTTATACCACTTAGGTGGCAGACAAGCACACGACCCACCTGATGGAAAGTGGTTACCGTGGCCTATGGACGTTTGTAACACCAGAGGAGTCACAGTCGCGCTGCCAACCTTGTAAGTACAGAGTTTCTGTGCCGTCAGCGTAGAAGACAAAGATGGCAAAAATTAATAACTATTTAAAATTAATAGTAAAAAATCGCATCACAATTTGAAACCCAATTGATTTCAAATTGTGATGCGATTTCATAATTTTATGAAAGTACCTAACATTATATTTAAGTATTTATTTTTCATGTTTGTAATTGTATTTCAATTATGATGCGATATCCCGTTATTCTCTGTTACATTGTTTCTACTTATGCATGTGGACGTTTCAAGGCAAAATGTGTGTAAATTTAGATTATACTCTGGGGCTTAAATTAACCTACTTGACTGCAAATATTTATTTTGTAAATTGTGCTTACAGTTCGAAAGATTATAGCGGATTTATTAATCTTAGCAGGTAGGTATTCCCATCAATTAATACGTAAAACGCCTGACGTAATTGTGATAGCTGTCACCCCCAGAGCGTGGGGTGCGCAGTAGGAAAGGCAGACTCTGTCATCCGAAGTGAAAACTTTAAAAGCACTTGGGAGTAATAACAATTTGAGGACGACGATTGCAACGGTGAAATATTTGCATATTGACGTAACCTGGATCCTGGACTCCGCGGAGAGCCGTTGCTATCAGATCAATCACTGTTAAACCACTGACACTGCAAAAATGACAATAAATTTTAGACTATTTATATCGCCTTGAAGTCCAAAATTATATGAAAAAAGTTCACTGCATCTTTCATTCCCTCTACAAGATGCCGTTTAATTTTCTACTTTAAACACATGAGGGTAAAGTCTAAAATTGAAAGTATTTTTTTGCAGTATCTCTGGCATGACTGTGGTATTGCCATGACATAAAATTAATAAAATCGGGGCCCAGGAATAATGTGAAGACGATGATTATGCATTGATTAAAAATATTTTAAGATTACCTTGTGGTGGGATACAATTATTTGAAGGCTAATCTAACCTAACTTATCGAAAATACCATCAGGGATCTTTCGCTTCGGAATTCTTATAAATATTACTACATATACAAATTACCAATACCAACATGCGGAAGATCGGTCACTTGCGATAGTGTAGCGTAAGGCTTAAAACTAACTTCGTGGTTGAATGACTTTACACTACTCTAAATCGTTATCTTTTCCTTACATAAATCTTTTAAAAATAAAATTGTGAAGCATTTCTAAAACTGTCTGTTGTACTGATTGGAATCCGAAACTTTTGTTACAAAGTACTTACTACATGAATATAACTATTCTTGCAGTACTTACTCGTAGGTATGCTGTAAAAAAAGCTTCGGATCGCAATCAGTACAACTACTCAGCTTTATAAACGCTTTTTGCTGTGTCAAGTTCAAACAGACGAGAAAAAAACGATTTCTTGCTTGCGCTCTATGTTATCTATGGCTGTCCACGTAAATGTAGATATTTGGAGTATTAACCGATCAGTATTACTCACTCTTTTTTACTAATAAAAGGAGGAGCAGGATTTCTGGACCTAGAATTCATTACTAGCTCATATGTTTCCTTCTTCCTACAGTCCCGGGTTCTTTAAGGTGGACGTGAAAATGCGTCTGATGAAGCCGTCAAGCTGAATGCCACCATTGTAACGAGTTACGTGTCTGTAATGGGGACCCTTTTATATAGACAGATACGTGCTGTGTGTGTGTTATGGATGTACGCTGTACATGTGTGCTGTGCTGTAGCTAATTATTTATGTAATAGTATGTATCAAACATCGCATAGCTCGAGTTGCGCATCTTCATAGCACATCTGACTACGCCACATAGCACAGTGGAGACGTTCACTTAGTTTCATAGCTTAGCTTTTACATCCTCGCACTATGGTGGCATAGCACATCTTTGGTGGAAAGGAAGCCTTATATTCACAACAATTATACTCAAACAAGTAAATAAATAAATATTTGGACTCGCCCTCGCAGGGATCGTGTTCAATTTCCGGCCCGAGGAACGATTAATCCGATATTCTGCGAAAATATCGCATTGCATCGGAAAGCTGTCGATCGGAAACTTACAAATTGTCCTCGAGGCGCTGCCCCGCTGGCACGTGTCCCGTTCAGGGAGCGGTAATTATAGGAAAACGGGAGTAAAAATAGTGCTTTTATAAATGTATAAAATGTAATGTAAAAATCTAAAAACTAAACTATGTCTTATTCCTTCATCCTTGGGTTTGCAGTTTAAAGTCCGGGATCCACTTATTATGTTTGTTTGGAAACTCCTAGTCAGTACCTAGAAAACCTAGTAGTAGTAACCTAGAAAAGTAGGAAAAATAACCGCGGTAGCCTAATGGACTGCAGAGACGAGGTCTCGGGTTCGGTTCCAGGTTTTACCATGGTAAACACCAATGACTTTTCGATGCTTTTCGAAGTTATGTGTGTATTTATCGCAGGTTTATAAGCGCCCGGTTAATGGCAATAGGCTCGCCCCTTATTACATTGGGACCTAAAAGTAAACTGACGAAATGTGGGTGCTAGCACCTCTGCCTACCCCTTCGGGGATGTAGGCGTGAGTTTATGTTATGTTATGGAAACGCCTTTTGTGGAAACGTGGTTATAAAAAATCCTATTGCGACTATATATGTCCGTACAGGTACTTTTTTATCGTGCAAAAAGTCCCCCCCACCATAGCCAGTGGGAGAGCACGCCGTCTGATGGTCGTAAGTTGCCGGAGGTGAGATTGCCGGAGGCATATCCCTCGCACCCCGGCCGACCCAGAGCCATCTCTTTCAAGCAGTTCCTCTTCGGGTATGGGGATCACGGAGTCCTTATACAATCCCCGGGCATGGGGAGGTAGCACAAAGCCCGCCGCGCCCGGCCTGCTTCTGCTAGGGTAACAGGCGTCTCCACTCGTCACCCCCTGCCCGTACAGATACTAAGTAAGCGACTTTCTCGAAGCTTTCCTCGTCAACTTTCTTGAAAATAATAACTTTGTTGAGTTTAACAGATTGGCAATAATTCTTCCTAAACATCCCTTACGTGTATGCTATAGCTACACCGTCGTTTATCTTGTGAAACCCTGAATATCGCGAACGTCAAACCAGTTACGCCAGCTGTAATGATCCGTCGCGGTGCGTGCCCACGTAATGTACGTAATTTTGTACATGTAATTCGAATTATGGTCTTCATGTTAACTTAGTATGAATCCTGGAAGCATCATTATATGCTGTGGAGTTCTTATCTCCCGTTCTGCTCAACCGACTACAATCAAACCAACGTAATATTATATGTATGACCAAGTCCTTTCTGACAAAAAACCGTATGAAAATTCGTTTAGTAGTTTTCGCGTTCATCGCATGCATCAATTTACAATTATATAGCATTACTAGCCTTCCACCAGCGGCTCCACCCTCATAGATCTCTTATCTTCGGTCATCCGAGAATTTGAGGCTGAGTAGCCAATACATTCTACTGACTTTGCTGACAAGTCTTTCACTGTGAAGGCGGTGCGCTTATGGAACGCGTTGCCACTGAACATCAGACGGGTAAAATCCCTAAATGTGTTTAAATTAATGGTCAAGAACCATTACCTATCATGTTGTGTACAGTAGGTAATAGCTCACAATTATGTGCTCACTCACTATTGTCCCTTCGTATTAGTATGAACTATCTACTTTATATATCTATTTGTATGTTATAGTATATGTATATCAGTATTTATGTGGATAATAGTTAGACCGGATACAATTGTACCGGGGTACGGTAGTACCATCGTTAATATCACTGCAACTAAGCCACGTGCACTCCCTCCCTACCCCCTTTTTTTTTTTTATACCGCTTAGTTGGCAGACAAGCACACGGCCCACCTGATGGGAAGCGGTTACCGTGGCCTATGGACGTATGCATCACCAGGGGTGTCACACTCGCGCTGCCGACCATGAAGATACTTTCTGATGCCCCTCTTGAAGAACCCCATATTGTAGGCGCTTGGGAAAACCGCAGCAGGGAGGTCATTCCACAGCTTGACTGTGCGTGGGATGAAGTTTCTTTCATACCGCACAGTGCGTACCGTCTCAGGTCGCAATGTGTGGGGATGAATTCCCTGCCTATGGCGAGAGGTGCGATGATAGAATGTAGCTACGGGCATCATGTCAAACAATTCATCTGAGCACAAACCATTGTATAGGCGGTAGAACACACACAGTGAGGCAAAATCCCTCCTAAGGCTAAGAGGTTCCACTCTACCTGTGAGTATGGGATTGTCAACCAGCCTCAATGCCCGTCTTTGCAACGAGTCGAAGGGGTCAAGCTGGTATGCAGGTGCTCCAGCAAAAAGGTGACAGCAGTACTCCATGTGAGGCCGGACCTGTGCTTTATAAAGAAGGAGTTGCTGCCCCGCAGTGAAATACTGCTTCACCCTGTTGAGCACTCCGAGCTTTCCTGATGCCAACTTAACCTTGTCCTGCAAATGACTTCGGTATTGGACGTCACTGGAGATATCGACACCAAGGATCCCGATACTCGGGGAGATGGTAAGCGGTGTGCCCAGGAATTGCGGCGCTACAATGAATGGGGTTTTCTTAGCGAAATCCTCATGCGCTTCCTATAATGCGTTCCAAGTAATCTTCAGAAGGACGGACGCTCGTGACGACGAAGTGAAATATCCGTGCAGTCAAAGTAAGTTTTTTCGATTTACTATTATTCATTATAACAGAAAATCAAAGTATTATTTTTCATTCAGTGTCAGTTTAAAAGTTTCTTACAATTATTACTTTTGTATTGCGATCGCAGTTGTGCTGTTTCCAGTTTATTATCTAGAGATTTTTACCTTTATTGACTAAATGACGTTGTGGGGACATTTGTAGCACTTTTTCGGGTACATTTGTACCGTTACTATTGTCCCCGTGGTAGAATTGGCCCATCATTGTAGTACCGATGTATTTTTAGGCTGACAAAGAGCTCAACAGTACAGCGTTGGCTAAATACTATATATATAACTATTATTTCTTAATTAGTTGATTACTAAAATATATTTTTTCACATATTTGCGTTTGATTTCCAGAGTGTTTAGTACCAGCAGACCCAACGAGCAATGGGTACAGTGTATTAATTGCCATTTCTGAGCCCACGAAGCCTGCACACCCTAGGAAAATAGTTACATATGCCATAATTGTGAATCAGAATGAAACAAATGAATATATTTGTTTTATTCTGATTCGCAATGTGTCAAAAAGTGCACAATGTGTCATCAAAAATATTCGGTACTTTCTTGACAGAATATTACTTATTCATGTTATAACACTGTATACTATATGAAAAATACTTTCTGATTATTTAAGTAATTCACGCATATTATAGTACAACGAGAAGATTTTTTTTTGGTTACACATTTATAGATGATTATTATTTAAGTAGTCGGGGACAATTATAACTAGGGATGGTTGTACCACAGACGTACTTGTTGCCAGAGCTTGGCCATACGAAATGTTGATTAGAAATTTTGGTTATTTTTTTCTTTTTTTTTTTTTTTATATAGGACACGTCAATTGGACTTCGCCTTGCCTGATGGTAAGCTGAAGGCAAAATCCCAGAAAAGAGGGTCACCATTACTTACACATACCGTGTGACAATGGTGACACTCAGCTTGACGGCCTTATCATATGCTTTTTCACGCCCCGCTTAAAGGACCCGGGACTGTAGGAAGAAGGAAACACGTGAGCTGGTAATGAATTCCAGGCCTTAATGGTGCGACAAAGGAAAGAGTCTCCGAACCGCTTGGTTCTTGATCGGATGTTTTGCACCGTGTGCGGATGACATCTAAGACCTGCACGCGTTGTCCTGTGTAGGAAAGGGGAGGGTGGGACTAATTGGAAGAGCTCATCAGAACACTCCCCATGGTACAGACGGTAAAATACAGCCATGGACGCAACATCTCTACGCAGCTGTAAAGGTTCTAGGGTGTTCGTGATCTCGGGATTCCCAATGATGCGGATCGCACGTCGCTGCAACCTGTCGAGAGCATCTAGTAAGTACTTTGCTGAACCATCCCAGAGATGCGAGCAGTACTCCACACAGGAGCGAATTTGTGTCTTGTATAGAAGACACCGCTGCTCCGGCGTGAAAAATCGTCTCACTCTGTTCAGGACTCCGAGTTTTCGTGAGGCTGTTTTGATGATGCTTTCGATGTAGTTTTTGTTATTTAGGTTGCAGCGAACATCCATACCTAGGATATTGAGATTGTCCTGCAGCGGCAGTGGCGTGCTCTGAAGAGTGGGGAGGGGAAGGAAAGAAGATACTTTTGCTGTAAACGCACATGCCTGCGTCTTCTTGGCATTGAACTCAACCAGGTTCTCAGAGCCCCATTGAGAAATGTGATTCAGGACCCCGTCAAGCTCAGTGACAAGAAGCTGCCTTTTCTCTGCGATATCTGACTGCTTGGCCGCTGGATGTCCATGATAACTCCCATGTAAAGTGCTATCGTCTGCATAACAATGAACATTGCCGGTAGACAGCATGTCGTTGATATGCAGAAGAAAGAGAGTGGGTGATAAGACGGACCCCTGGGGCACGCCAGCATTAACCTGCAGAAACTCTGAAGCTCGTCCGTCACAAAGGACGCGAATACGGCGCCCCTGCAGGAAGCTAGCAACCCAGTTGCACAGCCTAGAAGGCAGACCAAAGGCAGGTAGCTTAGAAAGAAGCGATTTGTGCCAGACTCTATCGAAAGCTTTGGCGATGTCAAGACTAATTGCCAGTGACTCGCCGTGCTTGTCCATAGCCTCACCCCAAAGATGGGTAACGTATGCTAGAAGATCACCCGTTGACCGTTTCGGTCTGAAGCCATATTGCCGGTCATTAATTAAGGAGTGATCCTCTAGGTGCCGCATGAGCTGTTTGTTAATTATGTGCTCAAACACTTTGCACAGCACTGAGGTGACGGCTATGGGTCGATAGTTGGCTGGCTCCGAGCGATCCCCCTTCTTGGGAATCGGCTGAACATTCGCCTCTTTCCAAGGCAAAGGCACTGTACCCGAACTGTAGGATAGCCGGTACAGGCGCGTAAGCATTGGAGACAGCTCCGCTGCACATTTTTTCAAAACTACCGCTGGAATACCATCCGGACCACTGGCTTTCCGGACATCGAGTGATTGCAGCACTGCACGGACATCGCGTTGCCTGATATGGATATCAGGCATCGCGTGGTCACTGTCGGGTAGTGTTGGTGGCTGCGTACCACAATCATCGATTCGGGAGTTGGCCGCAAAGAGATTAGCCAGCAGATTTGCCTTCTCTTGCGACTCATGGGCCAGGGATCCATCAGGGTTACGCAGCGGAGGCAGCGAAGACTGACAGAAGTTGGCTTGCACGGCTTTAGCCAGTCGCCAGTAGCCACGGCTTCCCGTGGGATGCATCACTAGCTCTTGACCAAGCCGCGCTATGCGCAGGGCATCCGCTCTGACATAGGCCCTTCTACAGACCTTTGTGGCTCTGTTGTACGCTGCCTTGAAGTGGCCCAGATTGGGATGGCGCGTGGCGCGCGCCCTTACCCAAGCGCGGTACGCAGACTGTTTTTGTTCAACAGCTTCCGCGCACTTGCGCCCGAACCAAGGGCGCACCCCGCGGTCACCGGTGACATCGGTGTATGAGATATAGTATTCCATACCCAGACCGATCTCACCGGCGACAGCAGTAGCACAATCCGATGGGTTCTTACCTTCAAAGCAGCGCTCAACCCACGGGATGGACGCAAAATAGTCACGAAGTCCATCCCAGTCCGCTGACGAGTAGTGCCAGAGACGCCGCTTCCCCTGCACGGGTCGTGGGGGCGCCGTAATAGGCACCGTGGAACAGACCAGGCAGTGGTCAGAGTTGCCTAACGCGGCTCGCACCGATACACTGTACCGGTCCGGATCACTCGTCAGCAGAAGGTCTAGCAGAGAAGGTGCTTGGCCCGACCTTCTTGGTATCCTAGTGACCTCGTGCACGGATGCTTCGGCAAGTATCTGCGTCGGATGGAGAAAGAGCCAACGTCCGAGTGCCATCACTGCGACGCGAGCGAGGACTCAGGTCCGCACACGCTCACCGAGTGTCCGGCGTGGGAGACGCCGAGGCGGGAGCTTGTGGCGGCCCTGGGAGTGAGAGTTCTCACGCTCTCCACCTTGCTCGCGGCGATGGTCCGCTGCGCGGATGCGTGGGCGGCCGGCGCCTCCTTCTGCGAGCAAGTAATGCTCGTGAAGGAGGAGGCGGGGCGGGAGCGGCAGCGGGAGCGACGAAGGATAGCAAGCCAAGCTGCCCGCGTACGAAGGCAACTCGGGCGTCGGAGGTCGATGAACGACCTCCGCCCCCCATGAGCGCCGGCCTGGGGGTGACAGGTGGAGCCGCCTGTTACCCTGGCAGAAGCAGGCCGCGGCGGTGGCGCGCCTAGCGCGCCTCCCCGTTTCCGGGGTCGAGTTGGGGACTCTGTAGTCCCCACACCCGAGACGAGGGCCAGATCGTGAGAGATGGCCCTGGGTCGGCCGGGGTGCGAGGGATATGCCTGTCAACCTCACCTTCGGCAACCAAAACGACCCACAGGCGGCGTGCGTTTTAGTCGGTTCGAGTCCGACATAACCTCCTCCACCGGCTCCGGTGGGGAGGTATCCGTGGGGATTTTGCGCACGTAAAAAAAAAAAAAAAAAAAAAAAAGTGACCTCGTGCACCAATTGGGTCAGGCCGTGCGCCAGAGCAAATGCGTGGGCGGCTCTTCCCGCATGGTCTGTTTTGGAGGAGCCCAACCAGATCTCGTGGTGGGCGTTAAAATCCCCCAAAAATACCATTTCGGCATTCGGAAATCGCTCCTGCGCATCATCTGCCGCCTGACTCAGATATTCAAAGAGTCGAGTTGTCTCAGCATCTCCTGTATGGGAACGGTAGAGGCACACATAGATCTGACTCGTAGGGCCATGGTCTACGTGTACCCAAAGGACGGAGAAGGATGGGTCCTCTAGGCAGCGCAAACGGCGACAGCAAACATCCGCCCTAACAAACACGCACACCCCGGCTTTTGCACGAAAACTTTCCTCAAGAACATAGCCAGGGTAGAGCAAGTAGGTCGTGTCGTCAGGGCGGTGTATTTGCGTCTCCGTTAGAAAAAACATGGCAGGTTTCGCCGTCTCTAGGTGTTGGTGGACGGCGTTGAGGTTTGCATGGAGCCCACAGATGTTAGTGGACTCCACCTCAAATAGCAAGCTTTTGGGAGTGTGACGAGCCGCTGTGTTGCCTTTTTCTATAAATTGCGCTGCCATGAGTTTGGGTGGGAGAAGGCGTGACAAAAAGAAGTGATTGCCGCCGCAGCACCGTGTGACAAAGCGCGGGATATTGGTTTTATCTATGAATGTGAGGCATGGCGAGAGCCGACGCGCCGAACGGAAGGGCCCCCGTACCCCCCCGAGTATGGTCGCCGGGCTCCCAAATCCGGTCACCAACCGGCACGACGAACCATATCGGGATTATGCGCGGCCTGGTGAGGCAGCCTCCCAAGGTGGTTAACCCCAGTTGGGCCCCTGTACTATACCGCGGGCGGCCAGCGGCACCACCGTTTCTACAGGTCTCCCTGTTCGGCGCATCGCCCCGCGCCATCCCCACTAGACTACGCCAAGACCCACTGGTCCCACTAGTGCTGCGACAACCACCACCTCTGCCCGGCTATGCACATGCTGACCCCTGAACACAATCCAACCGAGATTGAATTGCTATGGAGGGTTTTTCGCAATAGTGCACGGTGGTACCTACCCGGTCGAAACTTGAGACAAATTTGTGCCACCAAGTTTCTACCACCAGCAAACGATACGATTTTTAACGATATGTAAGTATTATATCTATAAATATGTAATTTACTATGCCTAAAGAAGCTATGTTTGTGATAGGAAGCACTAATTTTAATATTTTATAAGAGGAAAGTTACGTTTTAATTTTTTTCTGTTTTCGATGCTTAGATTTAAGAAATTAAGGAATATGTGATATTCGGTAGATAAAACACTATCATGCTGTGATATAACCATTAAAGCTTGTTGATTTTTCTAATTAAAAGGCTGAGTTTTACTTTATAACATTATCGGTACAACTGACCCAGTATCGGGGACGTTCGTACCAATATACCTTTTCCGTTTAAAAGTAAAATATATTTGTGTATGTTGTTTATACAGGTCTAACTATGGTACAGATGTATAACCTAGTACCCTAGGCGTTATTGGGTACAGATAATGTACTCAAAATATGCATGATGAGTTCAGAAATTAATATTGAACCTAAAATGCTACAATTGTCCCCGGTCTACCCTACTTTGTGTAAAGCCGTATATTAATTTTATTTTACTTATACCTTTCTTTCCTTCTTTTGTTTTTAATACACTATCTATTTAAGTTTAGCCGATAACTACACCATATCTTTTGTTTTTATAATATTACTGTCCACCCCAAGGTTGCCTGGAAGAAATCGCTTCAGCGATAAGGCGGCCCATTGTACATTGAACTGTATAGATGCTACCTACTTGTCCTACCGTAAATCTGTTGGTGTACAATAAGGAATTATCTATCTATCTACTTAATCGATTGCAATTAAACAAACGTATGATGTTATGTCTGACCAAGTCCTTTCTAACACATAAAACCACATCAAAATCCGTTCAGTAGTTTTTGCGTTCATCGCGAACAAACATTTTAAGTTTACAATTATATGATGGTATATAAATAGATAGATTTGTAGGCTTTCCAAATTTGTGGTTTATGTGTTATGTGTTTGACCTGTATGTATCTATTCGCCCTTGTGCGACTGTTCGATTGAAAGGTTCAGGGCGAGGATTCGGATTCGGATTCTGGAAATAAAATTAAAGTCGTGGTTTTACTACAACAGGGGTTAAGGAAATGTCGGTGCCTGATATTTTTTACAAAAATAAACACCTGTTTTACCAAAGTACCTACTGAATTTGATGAATATGATAGACATATTCATGCATACAAATATTTTCACTGATGAACTACTGACGGTAATCCAACCAGTGCTTCTAACGTAGCAGTCGAATGCACACGTGCATCCCCACCGATACCTCCCCGCCGGAACTGGTGTGAGAGGTTATGTCGGACTCGAACCGACTAAAACGCACGGCGCCTGTGGGTCATTGTTGGTTGCCGAAGGAGAGGTAGACAGGCATATCATTAGCACCCGGCTGCCCCAGGGCCATTTTTTTATACCACTTAGTTGGCAGACAAGCACACGGCCCACCTGATGGGAAGCGGTTACCGTGGCATATGGATGTTTGCAACACCAGGGGTGTCACACTCGCGCTGCCGACCATTAAGAAACCTTCTGATGCCCCTCTTGAAGAACCCCATATCGTAGGCGCTTGGGAAAACCGCAGGAAAAATCTCTCTCGATCTGGCCCTCCTTGGGGGTGGGGACCACAGAGTCTCCAACTCGTCCCCGGAAACGGGGTGACGCGCTACGCATGCCGGCGCCTCGGGCTGTTTCTGCTAGGATGACAGGCGGCTCCACCCATCACCCGTAGGCCGGCACGCACTACGCGTTTCATCCTGCGCAAAATCTTTGGTTTATTAATGCATAAATAATATCTGCACCATCTATCAATTGTCGCATCTTGTAACCAGGATAACAACAAACTATGTTACTTTATCTATAAGTTACTAAGTCACCTAATATTTCACTCCTCTTTGTCCTGTCGGGTGAGATGCGGTCAACACATCACAATTCGCAAATATCTAGTAAATAACGTACCTCACAAATATACCATAGTACAGTAATTACAGCTGAAATGTTAGTAACTGCTAAGACGAACGAGAGACCCTAACTAAAACATTATAAATATTTAGCTACTAATTAACCTTGGAAAGGTACTTGTTAATTCACTGAGCAGCGTACGATGTCAAGGATTCTGCTCATATTTGGCAGCGCTAGCTAAAAACTAGCCTAATGAAGGCAGTAGTAATTACTACATATACAGATAGACTGCATTTACTATGCTCTATGTACAGTACAGTCAACGTGAAAAGTTGATTAGGGTAATATTTGCATACCTTTATTTTACGTTGGAATACGAAATTCACCTATTAATTAGTTTATTGCGATTATCTACCATAAATTTTTATTATACTGCATTCCGTTGGATACTTAATTAAACGTCAACAATCTTGATGTGTCTTTTTAATTGTGTTTTACTTAAAAATTCAGTTTATTAATATTTTTATGGTCAGAAATTCGTTTTAAAGACCATAAATAGAAATTAAATCACTAGTTAGTCAGTAAGTTAAGTTAGCCTAGTTTATCAGACAGATATATACAGACCAGACTCAGCCTCAAATGCATGGCTTAAGTCCAAAATAGTGCCCGGAAAACGGCAATAGGCTCACCCCCTATTACGTGGGACCGAATACAATGATGGTGAAATGTGGGTGTTAATTCACCTTTGCTTACCTTCCGGGGATAAAGGCGTGACTATTTATATGTATGTAAGTCGGTAGAAGATTGTTAACCTTTACTTAAGTAGGTACCTATAATGGAGTATAATTATTCAGTTTAAAACACCAGGACAGAACAAAAGACTAATGAATAATAAAGGACCGGGTTAAACGAGAGCGTATCTTAAAAGAAACCTGATTGCAGTGCCACCTACTGGGTTCAATAATATATAATTGTATGATGCTCCCGACCTTCGCGCTCGTGCATCATACAAGAGTGAACAATAAGTTGATAAAGTTTTATCATAAACGGATGAGTAGCTGCGCATAAAGTATGAATAATGTAATAAAAACAATTTACTCGGTACCTACTTACAATAATTATAAATTTGTATATTAGTCGTGTCTGTACCTCTACAGAGAAGATATTAAATAAATAATATGATTAACGATTCTAACCTAAAAATATTTGTCCGTTTGTTCGGAAAGTAAAAAGTTCTGAATTAATTATTATGCGTTTTTTTAGAAATGTTTTGTTCAGACTTGAAAAAATTACGTTGATTTTGAATACTAGAAAAATAGAATCATCTGATCGCCACAAGGGTGGAGCCACCGGCGTTAGCCAGATTATTTAGGTATATTTTTCTTTACAATAAGAACACAATCTCAAAAATCATGGTTATTAATATCAAAGATCATTCTTGTAGTTTCTAATGAAGATTGTATAATATAAGTTACTTACAAATGATTCGAATTTGTTAAATTAAGATACCTGCCTATTTACATAATTATGTATTAGGTAGTGAATTCAGTTTTACTTATTGATTAAGATAGGAATTAATTTTGAATCGGTTCAGGCGGGATTTGTACCCGCGGTCTTTTCCTTATGTATGTATGTAGGTTTGCGCTGATCACTGAGTCCCTGAAGCCATCCAAATCTTCCTGTATATATCCGTACAATAAATAAACTCAAAATCCCGATTTACAAAATCCCAAATGTACGAAGTACCAAAGTACGATATGAAGTTCAGAATCCCGAAACTTCAAAATCCTGAAGTTCGAAAATTGATTTTGATATGTTGCTGATTGTAGGCGTTCTGGTTTAATTTTTAAGGTTAGGTACTCAACGGGGGTAGTTTTAAAATGACTTCTTCGTTTCCTTTAGTCTACATTAAGTCATTTGTTACATCACGTCGTACGTTAGTGTATCCGAGTAGGTAATTTATAATATTTAAGTAAGATAATATCCTCCGTTTATCTCCGTTTATATGTCGAGTCGCGAAGTATTCACTAATACAGATAGAGAATAGGTTAGAAGGCTAAGGCGGAAGCAGAGCTCCCGCATTTGCCTTCGTGGTTATTTTTTTTATGACTACTCAAAAATCAAATTTTCGTGGTTTTGAACATTCGGTAAAACGAACATTCGAGATTTTGAATTTCGATCTTCCATTCATCGGTATTATGACCTTCGGGATTTTGATATGTAACCGTCTTACGGCGACTGTGGTTTTTCCTATATTGATCAATTTGAATAGTTAGCAAAAGTAAATGCTTTAAAATTTAATTCAAAATCAATTTTACTTGTCAGAAAACTTTGTTATTGGCTAAGTTTCCAATGTATTTTTAATTTACTCATGAATCATGTTACATAATATGCTGTTAAGTTTCTAAATAAATAAATCTTTTTTTTTTTTTAATAATGTTATTTATCATAATCCTAATATATTATGCCCTCTATTACTACTATGAGTAGTAAGTTGTTATTTTGTTTTGTTCTTGTTATTGTTGAAAGCCATTGCTCGAAACACACAATACTTAGCCAGTGAGGCTCGCAATACCGTGGTCTAATGATACTTTAGAAATCTTACGTTTGATGGATTCTCAGTGTAGTGTAAGGTGATTTATCTCACATCGCGTCATTAAATTTTAATGCTCAGGACTGGGTTTCTATCAGTTAATATCCATTAATTAGTTAAACTGAGGTTTCACATTATATCTATATAAATTAGATTTCGTAAAATGCGTCGTGGAATTCCTCCGCATCGCATGCCTCTTGTGGTAGCGTTCCCAGAAGACTAGCAGCATTGCCACGTTGTATGGCAATGCTTATTCTCTGACCTAAGAAGAGGCCAGCCCTCTGGTCACGAGAAGCGTTGACCATACGCAAATCTGTTATTATTTATTCAATTAAATCAAGTAAACCAAAGGTATGTATGTACCTATACCATTATCATGTTAATTCCCGTTAACATTATTGTATCCCTAAAATTTTTGTAGAATTTTTTATTGAATCAGGTCAGCTGAACAGAAGGTGCAGCGAAAACAGGATCGGGGTGCGTGATCCGTAACCTCTATGCGGTAGGTACACCCTGGGTAAGACGTGGGTAGACGGTAGGACCTCTCTCCCAGGGGTGGCGTTGCCGCCTACGGCAAATACTGGCCGCGACAGGGGCGGTCTTGTAGCGGGCTACTCGAAGGTTTCCTGCATATCCCTCTGACTACCAAATGGTCGCAGTGGGGATCATCATCGACTGATATCCTAGGGGACTTCCGCATGAAAAAAAGAAAAATTTCACATGGGTGGAGCCGCGGGCAACAATTAGTGCCGTATACAAAAAGAAAGCTGGTTCGTCACCGTTCTGCCAGTCCTTATCGGCGCTCGTCCATTCTGTTACTACAGTAAGCACATTGAAGCAGTCAATTTCAATTTCAATTTCAATTTGCTTGCTTTATGTACGTATACGGCCTTACTCAATAAAATTATAATATGACGTAATTAAAATATGACTAGCGTAGTTTAAATAGAATGATACTTATGCGTTTACATTCACGGGAGAAGGAACACTCGATGTACAACCCTGTACAAATTAGTCTGATCAGTACGCCAAGGCCTTGGGAGACTCCTAGTTTCAGCAGTGGACTCCGATATTGATTGATTGATAGACAGTCATCGGTGAAATCTAATAAATTTAAAACAGAGAATCATTTGAAACTCTGGCCTGCTACGTTGCGATTTTTTTGTGTAGAAATCCCCATAGATACCACCTCCTATCGGTCAACGGAAGGGCTGTTAGGGTGACAGGCGGCCGCACCTTTCCAACACTCTCTTTTTGGGATGGACTTTCACTTTCACGGGGTGACGCATAACCTACCCCGGAGCCAGCAGCAGTGGTTATAACAACTTTTCCGGGCTTTCTCCGGGCTGAGGTAGCCTTTGGCAAATCCCTCGCGCACCCGGCTAACCCAGGATCATAGTAGGCCCCCTCGGCTAACCACAGCTGGGTACGAGAATAAGTTTTATGGCAATGCGTTATATTCAGTTATATTCAGGACTGCTCAAACGAGGTCTCGGGTTCGATCCCAGGTTTTACCATGGCACACAGATTGGTGTGTGCCATGGTAAAACTTCTCGACTTTTCGATGCTTTTCGAAGTTATGTGTGTATTTATCGCAGGTTTATAAGTGCCCGGTTAATGGCAATAGGCTCGCCACCTATTACATTGGTACCTAAACATAAACTGGCGAAATGTGGGTGCTAGCACCTCTGCCTACCCCTTCGGGGATATAGGCGTGAGTTTATGTTATGTTATATTCACACACATTTTGAAAATCCGGTCATGTCATTAGATTTGTGCAGTATTTAGTAACCGGGGCTTATTTTGTTTCATCTCGGCGAGAGGAGATGATGAGAATGAAATGGCGAATGTACGTCTTAATGGTAAGATAGCTTACGACGTTATGTATGTACACTTGCTAATGACTACAATAATGAATGTGTTTATAAAACCATTAAATCACGATTTGTTTATCTTATCACTGCACATTAGTATCAATGAAATTTGTGTGTCGAATGTTCTGGAGCTACACTACACTTACAGTATCTGGAAGCAGTGGAAGCTACTAGAAAGCGATAGATTCAAAACAGTATCGACCTCTATGGCGTAGTGGTAGAACATTTTTTATACGTGCGCAAATTCCCCACGGGTAACCACCCACCGGAGTCGGTGGAAGAGGTTATGTCGGACTCGAACCGACCAAAACGCACCAAGCCTGTGGGTCGTCTTTAGTTGCCGAAGGTGAGGTTAACAGGCATATCCCTCGCACCCCGGCCAACCCAGGGCCATCTCTATCGATCAGGCCCTCTCCTCGGGTGTAGGGACCACAGAGTCCGCAATTCGTCCCCAGAAATGGGGAGGCGCGCGAGGCGCGTCGCCGCCGCGGCCTGCTTCTGCCAGGGTGACAGGCGGCTCCACCCGTCACCCCTAGGCCTGCGCTCATGGAGAGAAGGGGGGGGGGGGGGCAGTGGTAGAACATTCGACTGCTAAGCAGGGGTGCGGGTTCGATTCCCGACATATTTGCATGCATGAATATATGTGTATATTTGCTTTGGTCTGGGTTTTTCTATGTATAATATGTATGTATTTACAAAAAACATATCTGCTTATCTCTAGCTAATCTGTTTATCAACATTCTAGATTCCGTAACACAAGCTAGTTAAGTTATGCTTACCAAGGGTCTAGACAGCGTTGTGTAGAATCATGTAAAATATTTATTTACCTATGTGTACATTTACAAAGTATAAATGCTCTTCATCATCACCTTAGCGCGCCCAAGGCTTTCATCTCGGAGCCCCGAATATGCTTATTCTTTCTAGTTGGGCTTAAACTACTACCGTCTAATCTCCCTAGCTGACAAGAAAAGCCTGCGCCAGAGCCTCGGTATTCAGAAGGTGTACCCGGCATTGGCTCCAAATAACTTGATGGGGCTTCATTCTTCTCATATGCTAGATACCACACCGGTAGTGGCTGTGGTATCTAGCCTGCCCCTAATACCTTAGGGGCAGGCTAGATACCAAACTATACACTAATGGCACAATCTTTAATAGAACAGAATGGAATAGAATACCATAAAATAGACAATCAAATGGATTCAAAGGAATACAACATTTATAGAAAGAAATATATTCAAGGAATTATGTATTTTGTTCTTTACAGATATATATTGTTGGTGGCTGGTGCCTAAGCTAGGCTCCTGGCCCAAATATCAGGTCACCAGGTCCCTTCTTCTACAGCGTTTGTTTTGGACATATCATTACTTGTAATTAATTTGCATTAAAAAAAATACAATTCCCCAATATCTTTTATACGTATTGACACTTGTTTAGGGGGGCTTCTGTTAATCGATGGTTTTTCGTTTTCTAAGGAGGTAGGACACGACGGTATTTCTGTCCAATTGAGCAGTCCGACTGGGAAAGTACCTCTGCTCAATAGAATACCGCGGCCATATTAACCTTGTGTTATATTCCCGGCGGTGAGTAGGGTAGCCAGAGCTGACAAAAGAGTTTTTGTGGGAAGACCAAAAGCATTGTTCTGATTTGTCTTTTACACTGACGGCATAGAAACTCTCTATGCTTACAGGGTTAGCAACGCGAGTGTGACTCCCTTGGTTTTGCACACGTCCATAGGCCTCGGTAAGCACTTTTCATTAGCTGGGCCGTGTGCTTGTCTGCAAACCTAAGTGGTATTATAAAAAAACTTTAAAACTTCTAATATCGAATAACAACAATCGCTAACCTAAATAATTGTGATAAGTATATACTAGGAGCTCAGATTTGAAAGGAGATTGTGAAAAACGAAAGGGCTACCTTGTTAAATCTGTTTTATGGCCATTTATAGTTAGAGCTAGCTACTAGAACGTTGTAGAAACTCGCCGACCAACTTTCTTCAGAACGTTTATCGCTATATTGTCTTTAAACTGTTAGCCAGTAACCGTAAAATTGAAAATGGAAAACGTCGGGTTTCCTGCGGTATAATCGCCATCATTGTTACTGTTCTGAGCTTCAGTCCGGGTCGAGGAACTTATTGTATGTGTTGTAAAGAAAATATCGGATTAGAAACTGCAGCAGGTTTTTTTATACCACTTAGATGGCAGATGAGCACTCGGCCCACCTGATGGGAAGTGGTTACCGTGGCCAATGGACATATGCAACATCGGGGGCATAAGACTTGTGCTGCCGACACTGAAGATATGTTGATGATAATTACTTCATAATGCAGGAGGTAGGACTAGACGGTATTTATAGAAGAAGTATATTTCCCAAAAACGGCACGGATACGACCACAGTAATGAAGGACCGAGGCAAGGGGTCCCCTTGCCCGAAGAGAGCTGGGCAGTAGTTGTAACTAGCAGATCTTTGTGCAACAAGTATAGATGGTTATGCAGGGGCAACAGCAGCCGCCACAGCACAGCATCCTCCGCAACACATTTTGGCTAAGAAGTTTTGGGAGTACAGAGAAAATCTAAAATGATAAAGATTATAGAAGTTGTGGTAAATAAACTTAGATGACTTATTATATTATTAGGTATTACTATTAGCTTTATAAAAAAATTTTAGAACTTTTTATATTTCCGTCCCAATTGAGCAGTCCGACTGGGAAAGTACCTCTACCCTACAGAATATCACGGTTATAATAACCTCGTGTTGTGTTCCCGGCGGTGAGTAGGGTAGCCAGAGCTCACTGGAGAATTTGTGCTGTCAGTGGGAAGACTAAAGGCTTGTGCTGATTGTGTCTTCTACACTAATGGTACATGAACTCTGTTCTTACAGGGTTGGCACGGGTGTGACTACCCAGTTGCTGCACAAGTTTATAGGTCACGGTAACCACTCTCATCAGATGGGCCGTGTGCTTGTCTGCCACCTAAGTTTTTTTAACAATTACATAGGTAGTATTTTAAAGATATGAGACTTTGTGTATCCTGTATGTATATACTTGAGATGGCTGATCTATTAGTAATTAATAATTCCTCAGTTGCGTTCAAAGTTTTCTTTTGTGGAACTCAGGTCCGTATTGTAGTTATTTTTGATTGGTTAGTTAACTTTCAGAATACGATGATTGGTGAAATGTGGGTGTTAATGCACCTCTGCCTTACCCTCCGGGGATAAAGGCGTTACTATTTGTATGTATGTGTGTGGTGACAGAGAAAAAATTCAAATACTTATCAACACCCTATGTCATCCGAAAGGTGTCGCATGTCGTAAGAAGCGACTAACGAAAAATTATGCAGACAATATCACTGCGAGAGAAGGAAACTCGAATTAATACCCTTTACCAACCCGTCTGACCAGTGTGGAAACAGTAGGCCAAAGCCTCCCAACATTGGGAGAGGTCTAGTCCAGCAGAATGCTTACCTTATAAGTATAAACGGTAGCTTAGTGATTAAGGAGTGGGCCTTACGATCGAGAGGTTTCGGTTTGAACCTGGCCATTACACTACTAACACAAGCAATTTAGCTGTAGGGATTAGATGTATCATTAGTAATTACGGCAACCTATTTATTAAATTAAATCACCAAATAGAATAGTAATAATGTATCTATTATTATCTAGGTATACGTATTAAGCAAACTTGAACCTTATCTACTAAATTAAGGTAATTATCTGATAATTTACTGGTTGACCCAATAACCACTAACAAATAAACGAGTTGTTTGTAATAATAACTTTTAAACTATCGCGATCCATGATTCCTATACAATAATGATAACGGTCAGCCTGTGACCACGGCCGGTGTAACCTGGACCTCGACTGCCAAAGCAAAAACACAGACACAACCAAAAAACCAATTTAATTTTACACTTTGAAACAATGCGGTTAAAGTTCAAAATTAAAAAGCTTTTTGTAGTATATGAAAAAGTGTAATAAAACTCTTTCCATTCCATTTTGGACTTTAACTTTACAGATGTAAAACCTAATATTTAATGCCATTTTTTGCAGTGTCTGTGGTGAACAGTGGTTTTGCTTTAGTAGAAACAAAGGCCAGGTCAAAACGTTAGGCAAACCAAAGATATGTATCTACCTATACCATGATCGCATTAAATCCCGTTAATATTATTGTATAAAATAATGAGTTTCAAAATCTGTATCAAATTAATCGGAATATTTACCATATTGTATTGTTTCGAGTTTCCGATATTTCGGCGTTGTTGCAAGCACCATGATCACGGAGGAACTCCTCCGTGTTGTGAGTGACCATGATAGTTTAAATACCTATACATAAATGAGTTGTTATCACATTGCGAAACGGCAAAGAAATTTTTGAACTCGGGCCACAGCAGAAGTCAAACGGCAGGCTGGGTATTGATTTAATTTTTGTTTGAGTTCAAAGCATGCACTAAAATTTATAACTTTCGTACGTACCTACGTGTGCGTAAGTTGGCTACTTGTTTTAAACTGTTAACCTGTCGTATGCAATGAACGGTAAAGTAGTGCATAATATACAAACAATAAACCTTGAATTCTATCTTAGATACCCATTCCATTAAAAAGCAAAGCTGTTTGTTGGGCGATTACAAATCCATAATAATACAATCTGTGACGAAAAGTAAGCATGGACTCCTGGTAGACACTAGCAACCCGAATCAGCCATAAAGATTTTGTTAAGTAAACAGAGTATGTGCACATAAAACAAAACAAACAACAGTTAATAACATCAATATTAGGTATCAGTGTTGTTAAGTTTAAATAAATATTCACAAGACTAAAGATAGCTATACCTACTAGAGGAAGTAACCTCTATAGTTAAGTTGTGTATTAAATAGCCTACACACGACCATAATCAGTGGTGATATTGGAGAACTGGTGGCAGGACCCTAGATCGTACTGCTGACAACATGTTATGATTTGCCTATATAAGAAAGAAAGAAAGAAAAATATTTTATTTAGGGTAACCACAATGTGTATGCAATAAATACATTTGAATGTGACAATAGGTTACATAGCCGCTAAATTGCTATTTGGTACTGTAGTACCAAAAACACGCTCTACGGCAATTGCTACTTGGTACTGTACGTCAACAAGTTTTTTTGTTTATACGAGCTCTGTCGTCACTCAGCGGGCGGCGCCATTAACTGACGTCATCTGAGTGCAATTTGCAATTCACGTGACGACCCTTTTTTTTCAGGAAAGCGGTTTAATTCTAATATATTTAGGTACATATCAGATAAAACAGGCACGTTCATACTATGGTGGAGCATCCAAGAGGATAGGTAACACATTTTAGAAGAACCCAAATAGGGTCCCATCTCAGCATTGAATGCTACACACACTAAAATAAAATTCTGTATGTGCAGCGCTGGTTTTCAGATGGAGCCGCTAGATAATGCTGACGCTACGCATGTATCGTATACATAGGTACATATTAATAGGTACAGCTATAATCTTCAAAGTGTACTAGTGTGAAAAAGTGAACATTTACAATTTACCTACGTTATTCACTTAGTAAGTGAATACAACAATATACGAGGCGATCTACGGTCCTCCCCACCATTTCCCCGATATTGCCACTGATTTTATGGTCGTATATATGGCCCCATAGGGCGCTATTTATTTATTTTTTAAAGGTACGCTTACATATTACTGCCATTAGGTGACTAAGCTTATAGATACAGATACAATTACATATGAAATCTAGATAGTATTTCAAATATAGCATACACAACGTGAAAACCATGTTGATTTTTACAGGAGGTGGGACGCGCCGGTATTTCTGCCCAATTTGCTCAATTGGGCAGAAATACCGGCGCGTCTGACTGGGCAAGTACCCCCACCCTATAAAATACCGCAGTCATAATAGCTTCGTGTTGTGTTCCCAGCGGTCACTGGAGAATTCGTGCTGTCAGTGGGAAGACTAAAGGCTTGTCCTGCTTTGTCTTCTACACTGACAGCACTGAAAGTTTGTGCTTATAGGCCACGATAACCACTTTTCATCAGTTGGGCCATGTGCTTGTCTGCCACCTAAGTGATATAAAAAAAAACATGAAAAAGAAACCATGAAACATACATGGCAACTGTAGACAACTAATTGCCATGCTTATGGAAAAATTACAACTAAAAGCTTATACACAGACAGGCACATACCACCGAATGCTTATAAAAAACCATAAGAATGAACTAGTAACCGCGGTAGCCTAGTGGTATGGGTAAAGGACTGCTGAGACGAGGTCTCGGATTCGATCCCAGGTTTTACCATGGCACACACCAATGACTTTTCGATGCTTTTCGAAGTTATGTGTGTATTTATCGCAGGTTTATAAGTGCCCGGTTAATGGCTATAGGCTCGCCACCTATTACATTGGGACCTAAACATAAACTGGCTAAACGTGGGTGCTAGCACCTCTGCCTTCGGGGATATAGGCGTGAGTTTATGTATGTATGTAGAATGAACTACAAACGCTACTCAAATACTACAAGCAACATTGTGCACTTATTATATTTTATATGGCCCTCTTGTGCTGGGAGAATGTACCATTAAATATATGTGTATGTCCACGTCTTCAACCCAATTCAGTTCGTTATATGTGCGACACATTCTAACGTTATTAGTCTCGTACCCTCTAAAGTTTGAATATTTATATACTACCCGCGGTTTATTTTTGCTAACCAAACTAGTTAAACTAAACTAACATTAACAACAAACAAATTCAAATTGAAATCAATTGTTGTGGAGGATAAATTCATGGGTAGATCTATACAGATCTCCACACAAATATGTTGATCGTTTCTAGTGTGATTTAGAAACTATTCCCCGTATTTTATCTGTTAATTTTATATAAATAAATAAATGAAAAATAAAAATAATTTATTTCCAAAAACAATTCTACATTTTGAAAGAGTTCCCGTTGGCCCCACACTAGGCAAGCCTGTCCTGTGGGTACCGTGACGTTTGCCTAACTCAGTTTCAGTGCTCGGTCATCAACTTTAATGTAAACACACTTACAAAAATTAGAAGGAGGAAATAGGATATATAATGCAAGTATTTTATCTATAAGGTTATGTGTAAATATAAATAAACAAATACTGGGCAAATAAAAATAATAAACATTACAAATTATATGATTTTTTCTTGTTCATCCGAACACAAATTCTGGCCCTCGATTTAGTATCAAAGTTATCGAGATATTTACCATGTTGTATTGTTATGAGTTTCCGATATTTCGGCGCTGTTGCAATCACCAGTTCCTCCGTAATCGTGGTGCTTCCAACAGCGCCGAAACAATACATGGTAAATATCCCGATAACTTTAAAACTACTGAGTGACCACGACATTTTAAATACTTATATTGGTTCTACTAAAGCAAAACGACAGTCGGATAGATGTTGCAAAAAATGGCATTAAATTATAGACTTTATTTATACAATTTTAAAATCCAATATTAAATGAAAAGAGTTTCATAATTCTTTTTCATTTACTCTGCAAATGTCTTTTAATTTTAAAGCACATTGCCATAAAGTCTAAAATTATACAGATTTTTAGCAGTGTCCGTGATATGACACTTATTTTGCTAGGGCAGAATCAAGGCCCTGGTTAGGTACATCCAACTAACTCGCTGATCCCGAGACCCTCAAGTCAAGTGGCTAGGAGAGGCTGTCTTGGTCTATGTCTAGGAGCCAGTTGAAAACCAGCGTCAGGTACTTGTGCCTGGCACCATGCTGAACTGGCTCCTTTTTTGGTGCAACGTGACTAATTTGTTTATTTGTTGTGTTTATTGTATGTTAATGTGTTTAGTACCTAAGTATTTGATAGTCGATGCTGTACCAAAATAAAAAGGTTTTTCTTTCTTTCTTTCTTTCTAGTGATGAGGGTATTATTAGCGTTTCGCACCTCAAAAGGAAAAAAAGGAACACTTATAGGATAATTTCGTTCTCTGTTTGTCCGTCTGTCTGTCTGTCAAGATCTTTTTCTCGGGAATGTGTGGAGGTATCAAGTTTAAATTCAAACCGCTTACTGAAGTCTATAACGTTTTGAAACTGATAAAATCAAACTTCTAAGTCAACGCATTCAAAATATATTACAGTTTATGTAGCTTATATTCCGGACCTTCGGTGTGCGAGTCCGACTCGCACTTAACCGACTTATTGGTCTTTATATCAATTGGCGTGCAAAGGTTATGACATTGAATGCTTATCGAACTATATTGGTCGATATAAGTCGGCCAATGTGGAGTAAAGAAAATAAAATAAAAAGAAATAATATAATAACATAACATAACATAAAGTCACGCCTATATCCCCGAAGGGGTAGGTAGAGGTGAAGAAATAATATAATATTTGGATACAATATACTTATGACCTCGGTAGTCTAGTGGTATTGGTAATGGACTGCTGAGACGAGGTCTCGCGTTCGATCCCAGGTGACAAATGACTTTTCGATGCTTTTAGAAGTTATGTCTGTATTTATCGCAGGTTTATAAGTGTCCGGTTAGTGGCAATAGGGTCGCCACATAGCATTGGGACCTAAACATAAACTGGGGAAATGCACCCACATTTACCTACCATTTACTAGCACCTCTGCCTACCCCTTCGGGGATATAGGCGTGAGTTTAACGTAACATAATGTTATATACTAATGATGTTGTGATCTATAAAACCACCGTCATAATCATCAATCTAAGTCATACTCAAGGTCATGCCTTGTTCTAAAGTTTACTCCAGTGTGACCTATCCAGTTTCATCCAGTTTCATAGTATCACACATAGAAACTTCTTACTTTGAATGGATTTCACTGATGAGTATAAATGCGTTCGATTCAATTTATACTGCATTAGCATAATTTAAGTAGATACCGTGGTCTCAAAATGTTGGTAAAAATAAATATTATATTTTATAGGGGGAATATGATACCGCGGTCCCGGCCCAGAAGACTGCCGACATCCGTAAATTGGGGTTACCTTATGACTACTGGGTTACTTTAGGACAATTTAAAATTAGAAATTTCCATAATCAGTTGGCAAGCGTAATAAACAGGACTAGAATTTCTAATTCTGAAGTAAGTGAGCTAACATAAGGTGTTCCTTGTTAAAAAAAAATTAAACTATCCCACAGTTACCTGTTAGTTGCCACAAATAACACCAGTTTACGGTAGATGGTTCTCAATGCATTTTATTAAGTAAGTATAAGGTGAAAATTCAGTTCAGATAAACGGATTTTTACTTGTGAAAATAGAGAAATGTACTGAATGAAAACCTTATTTGAGAAGTTTCCTAACCTTGTAATTATATCTCCACATGGTAGAAATATTATTATTCTATAACTCACCATTGCAGTATCCAAATAAAAATCCAAAATCACAAATAAAACAATTTTCACTATAAAAAATCTTCAAATCATATCACAAAAATCAATATTTAACGGCCTTTTCTATCACAAATGTTCAATAAACAATGAAATTAATCGATTGGGCGCGGGCTGCGCGTACGCACGCGTCTGTGTTGTGAATAGTAGCGGTATATAGTGTAGCCTGCAACTGCCTATCAGTCGAGGGGCGGTATGATGCAGTTCCGATATTCAGTGTAGGGATTGTTAGACACATCACCCTGAACGAGCTGTATCTAGGTATCATCGCTGTTGTAGATAGTGGTCGATTTACCAGAAGACTGGACTACCTATGCTTTTCCCTGGAATCTAATGTTTAGTTTAATACTTCTTAGAGCGTGATTCTTTCAGTAGTCGGGTTTCAGTTTTAAAGCTAATTTTTTATTAATATTATTTTGCTTTTCGAAATTATGTGTGTATTTATCGCAGGTTTATAAGTGCCCGGTTAATGGCAATAGGCTCGCCGCCACCTATTACATTTGGACCTAAACATAAACTGGCGAAATGTGGGTGCTAGTACCTCTGCCTACCCCTTCGGGGATATAGGTGTGAGTTTATGTTATGTTATTTTGGGACCAGCATTAGGTATAATTTATACATATTTGATTTTTCTGTTGATACCAAACACGACATATTTATCTCAAATTTATTTTTGAACACGGTACTTTATGACCGCTAGAGGGCGCCACATTAGATTCAGTGCCACATTATATAGCCTATAACCAGCGGATGACTAAGATGCTTCAACGATTTATCCAGTTCTAATAACTGATTGAGGAGCTATGAGGGAACAGATGAACCTACATACATACATAGCCTGTCAAAATCATAACCCTCCTTGTGCTTCGCCGTAGTCGGTTAATGAAATAAAAATAAATACCTATTTATATACCTACCTTTTTAAAAGTAATACCTAAAGGTCCACGGTAATAAATCAACTGTCAACCGGATCGGAAAAAATGGCGGGATCGGAAGAAATGGCGGGATCGGAAGAAATGGCGCACATTGGGAGAGGCCTATGTCCAGCAGTGAACTGCAGTGGGCTAATGGATTGAATAAATCAACATGTTTATAGTGTTCCAAGTAAGTCAAGTCCCTTTCGGTTGTGGTACAAAATTACCATCTTCTTAGCGTAGTTTCATCACGAACCTCACACTGCTTCTCCTTTTCTTGGTTAGGCTTGTACGGTTTTTATGAGTATGACTGCTATATATCCTTCCTTACCTGAGGAAAACTTGCAACGGGGCCTCGTCTATCAATTTTAACGTTCATTATGTGCTCTTTATGAGCCTAAACTGAATAAAAAAATAATTAATCAGCAGGTATACCAGCTATTAGATGAGGTTGGCATGGACCTCCAAGGTCTTGGTGGCACATACACTTATTGCTACAACTGAATTGACTCTTTTTTACGTGTGAAAATCCCCACGGATACCCCCCGCCAGAGCCGGTGGGAGAGGTTATGTCGAACTCGAACCGAATAAAAAAGCACGGCGCCTGTGGGACGTTGTTGGTTGACGAAGGTGAGGTTGACAGGCATATCCCTCTCACTCCGGCCGAACCAGGGCCATCTCTCTCGATCTGGCTCTCCTCGGGTGTAGGGACCACAGAGTTTCTCAACAACAACTCGTCCCCGGAATCGGGGAGGAGCGCAACGGGTGTCATCGCCGCGGCTCAACTGAACAGATTATTTTACTTAATAAATATTCGGTCACAACGAAAACTCAGGCACTGACTAAATTTTACTAGTTATTTATATAGAAAAAAAAACTATTCTTATAACAATTTGACACACTTGTCGTTCACAATTGGCTTATTTTGCACAGTTTTAGTGATCTTCAACAATGATTACCGGCTGTGCCCACTCAATGCCTATATCCGTATTAGGCAATGCGACGTTCGTGCAATACTTAATACAGTCGCTCGACATTCGGAAAGCCAGTGACCATGACAGTATTCCTGCGGAGGTTCTTCAAAAATATACAGTGACTGTATCTTATATTTGCGTCGTCAATTGATTACAGTCTGTCTCAGTTAATCTAAGGCGCAGTCAAAATACTAGTGGCCGCCATCACAGATTACATATGCTGTCCCTAGATTTGCGGTCCCTACCATGACAGCCTCGATGGGTGTTGTATGGCGGGTGTAGAAAGAAGGAAACACGTGAGCTGGTAAAGAATTCCAAGACTATATGGTGCGCCAAAGAAAACTTCCAATGCCTGTCTTTACCTCCTGGAATAGAAACAGCTCCTCTAGAAGAGTGGCAATTCGTTGGTCCGTGTATTGTTGAACAGAATGACGAATGTATGGGATTTGTCGTTTATATTAGTCGTCAACTCATGTTATAAACGTCAGCTGGTTTCTAAACATCCCCTCTAGACAAGTGGTAATTCGTTGGCCGGCATATTGTAGAATAGAATGACCCTACAATGACGAATGTATGGGATTTGACGTTTATAATAGTCGTCAACGCATGTTATAAACGTCAGCTGGTTTCTAAACATCCCCTCTAGACAAGTGGTAATTCGTTGGCCGGCGTATTGTAGAATAGAATGACACTAGAATGACGAATGTATGGGATTTGACGTTTATGACATGCATTGATGACTGTCAAATACATTAAATTCCATACATTCTATTCTACAATACGCCGGTCATTGAATTGCCACTTGTCTAGGGGACCTGGCGCATGTAGAACAGATTCTCAGGATAGATGATCGTTTTGATTTAGGTATTGTCCTATAATCGTTACCTTAGTTATCTGCAAGACGTTTACCAACATTGCAATTTTTGTGGTGTTTGATTACCAAACAATAGTACAAACAAGGTATCTACTGATAATTTTGACCTCCATAATTCCAACTACGAGTATAAAAATTAACCTTTCAACAAAAAATATACTGAGGGCCAATGCTCATAATAAAAATCTGTCCAAAATTAAGTCGCGATCTAATCTTAATCTTTCAAATGTCAAAAACGATCACGATGTCGATTTGGGAGAATGAAGTTAGATTAGATCGAGACTGAATTTTGAGCAGTTTTATTACGAGTCTATGGACATAAGACATCCGATTTTATAAAACGAAGGCAAAGAAACAAAAAAAAAAGAAAAAGAAAAGGTTTATTCGATGTGCTCCAAGACACGTAATCGCGTATATCTGTGCACGCAATAGTGTTGGAACAATAAACTCTTACTCAAACTTGATCGAAGTCACAGCTTGCTATGTGCGTAATTCGTTTGTACTTAAAAACCGGGGTCTTGCAACGCAAACCTTATACAGCTCCAATATGCTCAAGGCTGAAACAGAATCCCTTCGAACTGCAAGTTCACCTTCACCTCACGCGGTTTCGATACTTATGTAACCACACGACGTAAGTGAGTACTAAAATAATTGAGCCACGAAACAGGACTAATAATTTTCTTAAAATACACACGGTACAAGATTGTTTTACTTTCAAAACTTTTACAGATGTTTTGAATAGTATAACCATAGTTATAATAGGATATCAACATAGCAATAATAGTAATTATAATGTCCAAGATAATCCAAAATGTCCAAGACAAATACATTTATAATGACCACAATATGTATTACAATTTTAATATCAATAAATTATAGATTTTATTTGTTGTAGCTAAGTAATAATCATAAGATATTCATAAATTAGATACAATAAAACTAAAATAACTATTATATAAATAGTTATTTGTATAATGGTTATTTTAGTTTGAATAGTCCCTTGGTAATTCCAAGCGACTGCAATATGGGGTTCTTCAAGGAGGGCATGATCCTGTTGGAACCTTTCCTACAGGATCGGCAGCACGAGTATGACGCTCCTTATGTTGCACACGTCCATAGGTCATTGTAGCCTCTAATCATCAGGTGGTCCGTGCGCTCATAAGTGGTATATAAACAAAAAAAACTTTAAAAAAAACCGTCTTCAAAAACTAAAATCTATAAAATATAATAATGAAGATAAGAGAAAAATAACTGAATTTACAGATTTACTGATCTGTTAGAAGCCGGTTAAAACTAAATACCATCTATTCTGCATCGAATTTAAAAATAATCACGTTAATCGGATCATAAAACTCAGTGTGTGGGTAAATACATAAAAAATACCGACTGAATTGAGAACCTTCTCCTTTTTGGAAGTCGGTTAAAAACATGTAAGTACACCGAAGGAATTCATGATAGTCTCTGAGAACGCAATCAAGGTGGCTCCTCATTAGGCAAACAAAATCTGCCGAATGATATGTCGTCGATACAATAGAACATACATACATACATATAATCACACCTTTATCCCCGGAGGGTTAGGCAGAAGTGGATTAACACCTACATTTCACCAATCATTGTATTCAGTCCCCATGTAATGGAGGTATTCAAAATCGATTAAGATAGAAAAAATTTAAACGGTCCAGGCGGGATTCAAACCCACGATCTTTCCCGTGCAGGTCAGGCTCTGGCCACTAAGCCAGCGAACCCTCGCCTGAAACCATCCAAATTCTTCTATACGTCTATACTTATTTTATTTTAAGGGGGTAACTAATTTATTATTCAGTTAAAGAACATCACAATTTTACAATCATGTCATAAATAATATATAAATATTAAATACAATAAAACTAAAATAACTATTATACAACTTATAGCTACGAACAATTAAAATGCGTCTCTTGTGGTAGCGTTCCCAGAAGACTGGCAGCATTGCCACGTTGTATGGTAATGCTTATTCTCTGACCTAAAAAGAGGCCAGCCTTCTGGTCACGGGAAGCGTCGACCATACGCTTCGCAATCTCACGGAAGAGATTGCGAGCGCTCGGACCCCATGACCCCAAAGTCTTGACTCCAAACGGAGACTCCAAACCAAACAAATTCATAATCTCCGATGAGATTGGAGTATTTGCGCCGCTTGAGAGCCTCTGCAGAAGCAGCAGCAGCACCAGCACAGCCAGTCGTGCTAGTTATATGGGTAGGAGCAATGGTATCAACGCATGTGGCATCCCACACCAAAGTCCTACCCAACTTCCATGGCATTAACGACATTTCATCCGGTCTCTTGCCATCGTCACGCGCCAAACCGCTTGGTTCATGTACAGCTGGCACACCGGCGGCGACAAGAGCACGGCGGATTATGTCGTTGACGCTGCTAGGGTGACAGGTGGCTTCGCCCGTCAACCCCAGGCGTCACTCATGGGGGGCAGAAGTCTTTTTGCGACCTCCGACGCCCGAGTAAGTAATCTGGTCTTATGGGTTCTAGAATGCGGATGAACCATTAAACTATTCATTTTTTTTTTGTAAATACATACATATTATATATGGAAATATCCAGACCATTACAAATATTTATATTCAAGCATACCTACAAATATTTACACTGCGAGGGAATCGAACCCACGTCCCCTGCGTAGCTGTCGAATGTTCTATCGCTACGTCTCAAAGGCCGCTATGTAATGTGTGCACACCGCCTATACAATGGTTTGTGCTCAGATGAATTGTTTAACATGATGCCTACAGCTACATTCTATCATCGCACCTCTCGCCATAGGCAGGGAATTTATCTTCACACATTGCGACTTGAGACGGTGCACGCCGTGCGCTAGCTGCGCAGTCTCTGCTCCTGTTTTCCCAAGCGCCTACAATACGGGGTTTTTCAAGTGGGGTATTAGAAGGTTTCTTCAGGGTCGGCAGCTCGAGTGTAACGTCGCTGGTGTTGCAGACGTCCATAGGCCACGGTAACCACTTCCCATCAGGTGAGCCGTGTGCTTGTCTGCCACCTAAGTGGTATAAAAAAACCTATTTAGGTGGTAAGTGTAGTTGATGCCCCCACCTAAATCTAAGTCAACTGCACCTACGACCTCACCGGACGAGGCTCTTAAGGATGAAGAAACATATAATGACTACACTATAGACATAGACTAGGATATGGACTCGGCTTACCAACAGGCGGGTTGTAGTTAGTACAAATTGATGTAATTTATCTCGCGCCAAATTAATAAGGTTTAACTCTTCTAACCTACATCTGTCCGTGTCGGGTCGCGCGGTGTCATATTCTGCGGACATTACATGATTTGGCGCAGATGTATCATATTTGGGGACAGATTTATTACCTCGGTAGCCTAGTGGTATGGGTAATGAACTGCT
This sequence comes from Eilema griseolum, assembly GCA_963662185.1. Classification (NCBI taxonomy): domain Eukaryota; kingdom Metazoa; phylum Arthropoda; class Insecta; order Lepidoptera; family Erebidae; genus Eilema; species Eilema griseolum. The sequence continues at coordinate 3,277,094 of OY759245.1, forward strand.
GAGACGAGGTCTCGATTTCGATCTCAGGTTTTACCATGACACACACCAATGACTTTTCGATGCTTTTCGAAGTTATGTGTGTATTTATCGCAGGTTAATAAGTGCCCGGTTAATGGCAATAGGCTCGCCACCTATTACATTGGGACCTAAACATAAACTGGCGAAATGTGGGTGCTAGCACCTCTGTCAACCCCTTCGGGGATATAGGCGTGAGGTTATGTTATGTTAATAGGTGGCGAGCCTATTGCCATTAACCGGGTACTTATAAACCTGCGACAAATACACACATAACTTCGAAAAACATCAAAATTCATTGGTGTGTGCCATGGTAATCCTGGTATCGAACCCGAGACCTCGTCTCAGCAGTTCATTACCCATATTACTAGGCTACCGCGATTTCTCTCTCTCGGTCTCGGTAAATCTAACACCAATAAAGTCAAAGTCAAAGTCAAAAATAATTTATACCAATACCATAGATCAAACCCGACCTGAGAAGACTCCGGCAAGAAAGAGCTTACAGAGTCAGCAGTGCTCCTGTGGCTCCTGTGGTGTTACACACGTCCATAGGCCACCGTTACTACTTTCCATCAGGTAAGCCGTGTGCTTGTCTGCCACATAAGTGGTATAAAAAAAAACAGTTTGTTTTATCTATTTACAAACATACACTTTGTCTATTTAATCTATTTAGTCTATTTAATACAAAAATTAAACCTTAATAAGTACCTAAACAATCTACTAACAACAACGTGCGTGCGTTTATTTTTTAGTTCATCAAGTATAATCATATCGTATCAGTGTAACATCTTTCATATACACGTAATACCGCTGATGAGCTGCATACGCTAATGGCGGTACATTACTGAATTACTCTCCAGATAGAAATCTCTTACAAAATGTAGTGGCATAATACTGTTATTACTTACATAGTTTTGCGGTAGACCTAATAAGTAACTATACATGTATAATCGATTAAGATATATAAAAAAATTAATCGGTTCAGGTGGGATTCGATCCCGCGACCTTTCTCTTACAGGGGGAACGCCCTGACCACTAAGCCACAGAACCATCGCCCAAAATCATCCAAATTCTTCTACACAAATATCCGTCTTACGGTGACGGTTGGAGCTATCTACCTAGGGATGCTAACGGGGGATATGTTCTGTATAGAAGAATTCGAAAATTTCAGGTCGCGGGTTTGAATCCCGCCTGAAACGATTCAGTTTTTTCTATATCTGAATCGACTTGAATAGTTAGCATAATAAATGCTTTAAAATTTTATTCAATATTCATGTATAAATTCTGAAAAAAATGTTGAACAAACGTCAGAATGTTCACGCACGTGCACTAGAGTAGTCCAAGCAAAAAAACAATTAATTTATTGGTTTGTTTGTTAATTGTTATTATCTGTTTAGAAGTTTACCGTTAAATTGGGCGAGTAAGTATACTAAGTTCTACGTAGGTACAGGCTAGTTGCCAGCATCTTGTAAATGAATTATGTGAACGCTTATTGTACATTTTAAAGATAAACAAAACACGCAGGCGCCTCTTTGATCAGAAAGTAAGCGGGTAAGCAAGGATGCATTTCACTGCGGCAGCGGGAGCGACGAAGGATCGCAAGACAAGCTGCCCGCGTACGAAGGCAACTCGGGCGTCAGAGGTCGATGAACGACCTCCGCCTCCCATGAGCGCCGGCCTGAGGGTGACAGGTGGAGCCGTCTGTCACCCCGGCAGAAGCAGGCCGCAGCGGTGGCGCGCCTGGCGCGCCTTCCCGTTTCCGGGGACGAGTTGGGGACTCTGTAGTCCCCACACCCGAGAAGAGGGCCAGATTGTGAGAGATGGTCCTGGGTCGGCCGGGGTGCGAGGGATATGCCTGTCAACCTCACCTTCGGCAACCAAAGCGACCCAGAGGCGGCGTGCGTTTTAGTCGGTTCGAGTCCGACATAACCTCCTCCACCGGCTCCGGTGGGGAGGTATCCGTGGGGATTTTGCGCACGTAAAAAAAAAAAGATGTATGCATTTCACCAACTATAATTTTTGGTTCCACGTAATTGAGGGCAAGACTATTGCTGTCAAGTGAACACTTTATCATGAGCTGATTTTACTAATTTATCTGTAGTCGTGCGAACGAGATTTTTTAATTTTTTATACCACTTAGTTGGCAGACAAGCACTCGACCCACCTGATGGGAAGTGGTTACCGTGGTCTATGGACGTGTGCAACACAACAACAGGGGCGTCACACTCGCGCTGCCACTTGGTTCCATGTAACAGAGGGCAAGAAGTGAGCACTTTATCATGAGCTGTATGTTAACTGTCTTATACAAAAGCTAGTAATATACACTCCATGACATAAGTAGCATGCACCATTAATATATTAATTGTTCCAGGTAGGTACTGTTTGTTGTTAGTAATAAAATAATATTTATCGCTTCGAGTTCAAGACTCAATGGGTGCAATACAATTTCAAATGATCTTGTCAATAAAATCCTTTGTAACGAGGAATAAGGAAATTACCTCTTATAGAACTGCTTAAGATTGTCATATAAGCTGTAGGAGAATATTATATATAATATTGTAGGATTTATTTACTTTAGGAAGTAATGCAGAATGTAGTAAATAAATGTAAGTATTTATAAGCTAAAAAGAGTAGCGAGACCCTTTTTTTTTAGGAACTTAATTTTCAGCTTTACCTACCAGAGGTAAAGCTGAAAATTGAGTTTAGACAATATTTCAATAAAATTACGTTGGACTTCTTAGTATTCTATAGTTTTTTTTCCGACACAAATTGATCACAGAACAAAACTAATGTGATATTTTTAAAAGACAAAAATACGAGAAGACAAAAAATATGAATATAGTTTACGTAGACACCTAAATTTTTTCGTGTTTCTTTCTTCCTACAGTCCGAGATCCTTTAAGCGGGGCGTGAAAAAGCTATGATGAGGCCGTCAAGGCGAGTGTCACCATTGTCACATGGTATATGTAGGTAATGATGACCCTCTTCTTTGAGATTTTGCCTTCAGCTTACCAAGGCGAAGTCTAATTGACGTGTCCTATATATAAAAAATGCAAAGGTATACTAGTACTATTATGTGTTCTGTGACAAAGATCTTAATCTATCTTATAAAAAATGTATCCAACATAATGGACCCGGAATTAATGAGGTAGGACACGGCGGTATTTCCGCCCAATTGAGCAGTCCGATTGGGGAAGTACCTCCGCCCTACAGAATACCGCGGCTATAATAACTTCGTGTTGTGTTCCCAGCGGTGAGTAGGGTAGCCAGAGCTCACTGAAGAATTTGTGCTATCAGTGGGAAGACTAAAGGCTTGTCCTGCTTTGTCTTCTACACTGACGGTACAGAAACTCTGTACTTACAGGGTTGGCAGCGCGACTGTGACTCCGCTGGTGTTACAAACGTCCATAGGTCACGGTAACCACTTTCCATCAGGTGGGCCGTGTGCTTGTCTGCCAACTAAGTGGTATAAAAAAGAAAGTATTGCCACAACCCTCTCCTTTCTTACACAGGACTACACTGTGCAGAATAAACGACCAAGAACCAAGTGGTTCGAAGACTCTTTTCTTGGCCGCACCACCAAAACTTGGAGTTCATTACCAGCTCACGTGTTTCTTTCTTCCTACAGTCACGGGTCCTTTAAGCGGGGCGTGAAAAAGCATCTGATGAGGCCGCCAAGCTGAGTGCTACCATTGTAACATTACTTAGTGTCTGTAATGGTGACCCTTTTTCCTGAGACTTTGCCTTTAGCTTACCATCAGGTAGGGAGGTGATGTCAAATTGACGATTAAAAAAAACTTTTAAATAATGTAATTCACCCGATTTACAATCATTAATTTTATTAACTGACTTCGAAAGTTAGGAGGTACACGCATTTTTATTCAGTTGTTTTACACTTTTCACTGCCGTACCTCCTGATCTTCAAATCAGTGTTGCAAATTGAAATCAAATTTTTTTTTTTTTTTTTTTTTTTTTATATATAGGACACGCCAACTTGACCTCACCTCGCCTGATGGTAAGCTAAAGGCAAAGTCTCAGGAAAGAGGGTCACCATTACAGACACTAAGTGCTACAATGGTGGCACTCAGCTTGGCGGCCTCATCAGATACTTTTTCACGCCCCGCTTAAAGGCCCCGGGACTGTAGGAAGAAGGAAACACGTGTGCTGGTAATGAATTCCAGGTCTTGGTGGTGCGGCAAAGAAAAGAGTCTCCGAACCGCTTGGCATTGCATTGGCAAATTGCAGCATAGGTACTGTACACTGGCCTTTTATCCAGTTGGCACAGCAGGAATGGGTGAGTTCAACCGATAAATTATTGTCAGTCAAGAAAGAAGCAATATTATCACTGCGGTCTAGACTTGGAATGCAATCAGGTAATTCATTGACGTAAGTAACTATTCAGGTGAAAGGTGCAAGCCATTTTTAACATCTTTAATTAGCCTTTGGTCTGTATTATAGATCGACACTCAGTCATGATCATGAGTCTCGAGACTAAGTACAGGTTTTGTGAGAGGAGCCTTCATAAGGAGTTATTTTAAATGCAGGACACGCCGGTATTTCCGCCCAATTGAGCAGTCCGACTGGGGAAGTACCTCCGCCCTACAGAATACCGCGGTTATAATAATTTCGTGTTGTGTTCCCAGTGGTCAGTAGAGCCAGAGCTCACTGTAGAATTTGTGTCAGTAGGATGACTAAAGGTTTGTCCTGCTTTATCCTCTGCACTGACGGCACAGAGACTCTGTGCTTACAGGGTCGGCAGCGCAAGTGTGGCTTCTCTGGTGTTACACACGTCCATAGGCCACAGTAGCCACTTTCCATCAGGTGGGCCGTGCGCTTGTCTGCCACCTAAGTGGTATAAAAAAAAATGATTACCGTGCATGAAATCTCACACAAGTCAAGATTAATTATTGGTTAGGTATGGCCATACTTTTATGAATTCATACCTGTTAAACTATCAATTGCAACTGTAGAATTGTTATCCTATTAAAAACATTAAATTTCAACTACCCACAAAACGACAAGTATGATTTCATTGCATAATTTAACATCCATTGCCTTGACTAAGACGAATTGCAATGAAAAGATTCATATAGAAGCATCAATGGATTGTAAAGTTTGCGATTTAGGTAGTTTCTCCCGTCAAGGTTACAAGTCTGTAGCATGATCGGTCAAGCGTGCAATTACAAAACGCCTCCATTAAAGCAATTTGTTCAAGTTTTATTGTAGTTGTCATTACGATAAAGGGCATTGTCTGTTGACAGGTTGAGTTGTCAGCGTGCGTTAACATAGGCATAGGTGTAAATGATTGTCAGCATCTAGAATACATACCTACCCACCAAAAGATAGATATACCTTTTATTACACCCTAGCTTTTTAATATCCACTAAATTGACCATTCTAGATACTGACAATCCTGAAACCTCTATAAACGGTTTTTCAGGCCACGCCTGTAGATCCCGGGATTGAAGAAAATAGGACGAGGTTCAGGCGCAGGTTTTCCTCTCAGCGTTGAGGGGTATGACGACAGTTGCTCTAGTAACGTTGTGGATTTTTTTTAAATATTATACTTAAATTAATCAGTATTTTAGTATGTGTTGAAAACTTTACCAATTTATCGTTGTGCGAGCGAGATTGGACAACACTGGCCCAGTTGTCAACTGACGGGTCTTAAATCGTCCCTATCTTCGGCAAACTTCGTCGAAGAAGGTCACTTTAACTCTGTGGCCAACTGCTGTCGGCTCCGGGTAAGTTCTGAGATCAAAACTTCCTTCTTATTTTCACAGGTGAAGAATTCTCAGCGATGCAGCTTTTTGCCTGCTAAATGCACGGCTTAATTATATTTTATTTTATTATTTTTATGTGTGCTATTTCAGCCTACACTATTTAGGACTACGAAACGGATGACCTCTAGGGTCAGAGGTCTCGGTACCAGCTTGCGCTGCTTACTATTTATTTATTCTGTTAGCTACGCAGGCTCACCGCTGGGAGATTCTCTTCACCTGCTATTTTTAGCAGGTCACTTGGGAGTATTTAACTAATGACAAACTGATCTGCACTCTTTCTTGTTCCAGGGACTACCCACCGGGCTTCGCACCATCATTACGGTAGCGAGGCATATCAGTGGAGGCCCTGCACGCCGGCACCATCACCAGCCCCGTGTCCACTACTTAAGTGCATATACCGCCTTTGCACAACGGACCGAACAACGCCACCGCAGAATATTTATTACGAATCCATCCCCTGAGATTCATTATCTAAAAAACCTTATCTATAAATTTATGTATCAACTTCCCTTAAATCGAATATAAATGCAACTTTTACAGCTCTTCTTCTTTTCTTTTTTATTGTGTCGTCTCATTTTATAATATTTAACAGTCAAATAATAAAATATAAATTTAGTATTCGGCAAATTAATACAATAGGTCAAAATTGTACAACAAGCAATGCTTAATTCACGTGTGTAAAAGTGCACATAACACTTGCTACGTTGCCACGTTGGATGGCGATGGCCAGCCTTTGGACCTGTATAAATTGTTATTAATTAATATTCTAAATTTTTTTTTTACTTTTTATTTATCTCTCTAGTACCTATCACAGCTAGCCAAGCATAGGTCACACTTCGATTAAAACTCATCTAACTTCACTAAAACTAACACAAAATTTATCTCAGTCTATCAAAAGCCAAGATAATCTATTCATAGAAATTCCGTTCCTAAGTGTAAACTACGTATGATATCATAATAACTTTTAAACTATAGCGTTCCACGATATACAATAATGTTAACGGGACGGACTCTCTGTCTGTCTGTGATCATGGCCGGTGTAACCTCGTCGAAACGTCAGGCAATCCATAGGTATGTATGTGGAATATGATTTGTTTAGATTTAAAGTACTATGACATACATATTACCTATGTTTCAAATCTATGATAATAATAATAAAATAATAATATTTTTAATTATACTAGGTATCGGGACTTCTCGCGAATTATATCTTGGAACTTACTATTTCTTCCGACGTTTCGGATGCGTTGCAGCACCCGTGGTCACGACTTGACTAGTCTTCGAGTGTATAGATGTATGCGGGGAACATTTATTGAGCGCCTACCCACCATTACACTTATTCTGAACGGTAAGGCTGGCGACACACCACACTCACTACCTATGTCAGTTTTTAACGGCACTGTGTTTTTTGGTTTTAGTATCTTAATCACTGGATTCCACGTTCCGGATAGCTTGAATCCATCTTCCCTATTGAAATTTTTATATTTTTTGATTTCAATGGTTTCACGCACAATCCGTGAATAGTAGTGCCGATCAGTGGAGAGGGCTTTGGGTTGATGAAGCTCAATCCAATTGGTACCCGACTCAAGATGTTCTGCTACTGCCGAATATTAGGTTGTACGTACTTATACCATGATCGCGTTAATTCTCGTTAATATTATTATATACGTATGATAGATAAAATATTTTTTGGAATAACGCCTGAGACATTGCAAATAGATATGAGTATTCATGCGCATAAATATTTGTACTAATCGGGTATCGAACCTACGATGTCTGATCTATCAGTCGAACGCCTTACCGCTTCACTATTCAGGCGTTAGTACTATTAACGATGTAATACAGGAATTAAAAATAGATATTTTGAAGTTTTTTTTTATACCACTTGGTTGGCAGACAAGCACACGGCCCACCTGATGGAAAGTGGTGACCGTGGCCTATGGACGTTTGCAACACCAAGGGAGTCACACTCGCGCTGCCAACCCTATACCTATGCACAAGAGTTTCTGTGCCGTCAGTGTAAAAGTCAAAGCAGGACAAGCCTTTGGTCTTCCCGCTAACAGTACAAAAACTCTCCAGTGAGCTCTGGCTACCCTATTCACCGCCGGGAACACAACACGAGGTTATTATGGCCGCGGTAATCTGTAGGGTGGAGGAACTTCCCCAGTCGGACTGCTCAATTGGACGGAAATACCGTCGTGTCCTACCTAAGTCTACTACACAAATGAATTAAATCTTATATGCTGCGGATATAGTTATTATCATTATGCCCTGACAAAAACATTATAGCAAATATTTTTAACTGCGTGATTTGTTTTACTTAACGTAGGTTCAACACAATTTCTAAAGAGAAAACTTCTTTGCACTCTGGGCATTTTTCATAGATTATCTTTCAGCTAGTACTCGGATGTGAAAATTCTTGATTGTTTTATGAAATGGGAAAATACTATTGAATTTGTGACACCGCTACTAACACCTTTTGCGAGAGATTGTAACAATTCGCATCTGACAGATAAATAGATAGATAGATAGCTCTTTATTGTACACCAATAGATTACAGTAAAACTTGTAGTTAGCATACATACAGTTTAATGTACACACTGATTCCTTTGTATATAAGTTTTTACTTGGTTATACTGGCGTAAAGTTTTATTTTTCACTAGCTGACCCACCCCAGCTTCGCCCGGGGTATATTTTGAAGCTTCATATCCCTTTGAGCCCGTATGTTTTAGTCTTCAAAATATGTATGAAAAATTACCGGATTTGTTAACATTTATTATCAATGCTCCGCTCCCTTAAGTAGTAGCGTGATGATATATAGCCTAAAACCTTCCTCGATAAATGGACTACCCAACACTGAAAGAATCATTCAAATCGGACCAGTAGTTCCAGAGATTAGCGCGTTCAAACAAACAAACAAATAAACTCTGCAGCTTTATAATATTAGCATAGATTATCTTTTTTGCTCAGATAACTGTCGTTTCACAAAAATATCGAAGTATAGCCGCATCTAGAAAGCCATCAACTTAGGTGGGAAAGGGTCAGTGAATGATGACACATTATATTGGCCAAGTTTTCACTTCTGTCAGAACTCTCAGAGCGCCACTGTTTGTTATTATTTTCGAACGAAAAAGGTAGGTAAAATGGTACTATAGTTGCGGCACGCTATGACGGCCGTTATGACACGACTGGTTTTGCTTCATTTCTCTTTTTGGCATGTGAAGTTTATCAAAGTATTTTTTTAAGTTTCCGATATTCCTCCGTGATCATGGAGCTTGCAACAGCGTCGAAATATCGGAAACTCAAAATAATACAACATGGTAAATATCCCGATTACCTACTATTGTTAGTGAGTGACCATGATAGTTTAAATGCCTATAGTGTGAAGTTCTTATGTTCCAGTATCGCCATATTTTTTTTTAGTTATTCGTCAAACAGTTCATTGTCCAAAAAAGAGATAACGAGCAAAACCAGTCGTGTCATAACGGCCATCATAGCGTGCCGTAACTATAGGTAAAGCGGGGGTTCACAGCACAGTCCAGCCCACCTATATGATCTGTTCGACGCAGCGAAGGGCCTTAGATCTCCAGAGTATTTTTGATGATTACGTGGACAAAGCAGGAGTGGTAACAGCAGTGGTGTCACATGTCTTTATCCACAGTTAACTAACACTTCACTCATCAACGCCGCCTGAAATAATTGTTTTAGCAAAATGCACAGTTGCACGTTTGCAGGTAGTAAGTATATTTTACGATTTAAATCGAAGAAGTTAGTATTCAGTTATTGTTATTCTTTAGTTCCGTCGGTAGACAATTCAATAGTGTAACTGCCTGATATGATATGAGTGTTTGACTACAGTTATAAACTAAAGCCCAGAAAATATCAAGGATAGCCGTGGTCGTAAGTCACTTGCTTCAACAAGACAATACAGTCTACGGAAAAGTAGCATTCGACCACGGCTATCCTTGATATTTTCTTGTTTAGGTAATACTTTTTAGAGCGTGATTTTACCGTAGTCAGTTTTTAGTTTTTAAACAATTATTTTTTTGTAAAATTTAATTTATGACTTTAGATTACAAGGATTTCCTTTCATCTAATTTACAATGTTTGTTAAAGAGATTTGATCCTTGTCATTGACCCTAACGATTGATGCAATAAAAATTCAGGATGTTGTTTGTACTTATTTAAAAATTATTTTTAACTAAATAATTGTAAATCTATGGAGATTTACTTTCAATAATTTACGGACTTGTTGTTAAAAAAATATTATCTGATGTGATAAACAGGAAACGATAATTTATTTAAATACTTATTTAAAAATAAATCGATGCGTAAGTTTTTATAGCGGACATTTACGTAATAAGAAACATTACTTAATATAAGTAGTACACATTACGTATTTAAGTGATTTTCCAATAAAACTGACTTCAAGCTGGTTTTTGAGAATAGTTAACTTTATAACAGGTAAAACAACTGCTATAATATCAATCTAAGGTGATTGGAATAGGCTACAATAATACTTAATACATACATACATACATACATATATACATACATACATACATATAAACATACGTACATACATACATAGATCGCCAATTGGTTGTGGAGGTCAGATGGCAGTTGCTTCACGGAGAATAATAAAGTTCAGTCGTATCACATTTAGACTGAAAAACCAACCCTTCTACTACAACTACTGGGTTGGGAAAAGGTTCAGAGAATGATGACATACATACATACATACACATACCTACGTACTTATAGTCACGGCTCTTTCCCAGTGGTGTAGGCAGAGACCACATATTTTCACCAGCTACAATCCTGTCATCTCATACTTGCTCGTCGATTTCGGGTACTCTTGCCCTTTTTTTAAAATACCTTTGATCTGATTGACATATACGTTTGTCTAGCTCGATCCCCACGTGTCCTTTTCAACCTCGCTTCATAAATGTTTGAATAAATTCATAAATAAAGAAACGAATGGTTGGAGGACAACACTTTTTATACAGTGGAAGACTTTTAAGGAAATATGCATGTAATTCGTACATACCACTGCAGAAATACGTTGTAGCAGACGCTGCGCTATTATTGTGACTGCAATATGTTTAGTTGCTAAGCAGATATTGTTTTGTATACCTACTTAATTACCTGTGTTTGCTTGCCAACTTTATTTCGAAATGTGCTTGGTTATTACTTATTTTATTTTTTCATCTTTTATTATTGCCACATTAAATGTAAATAAATAAAATGAAATAAAAACTGTGGTAGCTGGACGTTCAAACTATCATTATTATGCTTACATATTAGTTACTGGCGAGTTATATCACGCGCATATTATGCAATTACGCATACCCGCCATACTTACATATAATTAGGGTTCTATTTACAGAATAATAACAAGGCTTTATATCGTTGAGTACTAAGTACGGGTATTGAGGCACTTGTACATTTTCCGTGATGAAAAGCGATTATATGTTTTCCGAAGAATTTTTAAAACATATATTAGACCACTCTTGGAATATGGATTCCAGATCTGGAGTCCATACCTTCACAAGGACATAAATCTGCTGGAGAGTGTCCAGAGAAAGGCCACAAAAATACCACAGGTTCTACGTCGCATGCCCTATGAGGAGAGACTGCATGCGCTGAGACTGACCACTCTCGAGCAAAGAAGACTCCGAGGCGATCTGATAGAAGTGTATAAGATACTGACCGCACACTACAATCTCCCAAATATCCATAACATCCTCCTCAGAAGGGATGGGCAACGGCCGTCTCGCGGACACAGTCTTCGACTGACACGGGCCCCGCTGACACACTGGTCGCACATCACTTCTTTAGTAACAGAGTTGTCCACAATTGGAACTCACTGCCAGATAACGTTATTGCTGCAATCACAATAAATGGATTCAAAAATAGACTTGATGACTGGCTACGACTAGGCAACACAGAGCTCAAAAAAGTGACGGACAGTTAAGGCTTCAATAGAGAGACTACACATTTTATCACTAGATGTGAACACATCAGCTTATAGCTGCTTGTTCATAAATAAATAAATAAAATAAATATGTGTGTATTGAATACTTTTTTTTTTACGTGCGCAAAATCCCCACGGATACCTCCCCACCGGAGCCGGTGGAGGAGGTTATGTCGGACTCGAACCGACTAAAACGCACGCCGCCTGTGGGTCGCTTTGGTTGCCGAAGGTGAGGTTGACAGGCATATCCCTTGCACCCCGGCCGACCCAGGGCCATCTCTCACGATCTGGCCCTCTTCTCGGGTGTGGGGACTACAGAGTCCCCAACTCGTCCCCGGAAACGGGGAGGCACGCCAGGCGCGCCACCGCCGCGGCCTGCTTCTGCCAGGGTGACAGGCGGCTCCACCTGAGTGTATTGAATACTGTATAATTGGGTATATTCCTGCAGTTAAAATAAATTAGTAAACTAAGCTTATTAAATTAAGAATGGTAAAAAAGCGGTAGATTTAATTTATTTATTTATTTCTAACATCCGTCCACGACCATAATAGGGATACCCACAAAATAAAAATGGAATTACTAATAAAATACAATTTATGCTATTCTATCACAATTTTTTCATACTGACCATTTTGTTCCTTGTACGATACCGCATGGGAAGAGATGGGGTGGTCCAAATTCTATCACCACGCGGCAATTTAGTTAGTGCAATACCCAATTGAAAAGTCATATTAATACCCTTTTGAGGACGTTCACATTTATGTTGTTTGTATATGAGGCCATCTGGTGCCTTATTTGTGCACAGAATGTTGTAGGTAGGTGGAGGATGACCATTAGCAGAAAGTGATCAAGTCATTTTTTTTTATATCACTTAGGTGGCAGACAAGCACACGGCCCACCTAATGGAAAGTGGTTACCGTGGCCTATGGACGTATGCAACACCAGGGGTGTTATACTCGCGCTGCCGACCATGAAGTCCCGGAACAGAAGAACCCCATATTGTAGGTGCTTGGGAAAACCGCAGCAGGGAGGTCATTCCACATCTTAAGTGTGCGAGGGATGAAGTTTCTTTCATACCGCACAGTGCGCACCGTCTCAGTTCGCAATGTGTGAGGATGAATTCCCTGCCTATGGCGAGAGATGCGATGATAGAATGTAACTGTGGTGTGTGCCATTGTGGTTAGACTAGACTCTACTGCTTCCAGTTTCACGTGAAGGTTCCTTATTTTGCACATAAAACATCCGCTGCTTTATGTCGTTGAGCTAAGACTATTTAATTAATAGAATACTTCAAGTGGCTGAATCACGTATAGACTATAAATCCATCCATCAAGATTTGCCCATTTTCCTGTTGTGACCACTCCATTTCTACTAAGTAGATATGGGTAATGTACTAATTGGCTGTATTTTAGCGTCTGTACCATGGTGAGTGTTCTGATGAGCTCTTCCAATTAGTCCCACCCTCCCCTTTCCTACACAGGATAACACGTGCAGGTCTTAGATGTCACCCGCACACGGTGCAGAACATTCGATCAATAACCAAGCGTTTCGGTGACTCTTTCCTCTGTCACACCATTAAGGCCTGGAATTTATTACCAGCTCACGTCTCCTTCTTCCTACAGTCCCGGTTCCGTTAAGCGGGGCGTGAAAAAGCATCTGATGAGGCCGCCAAGCTGAGTGCTACCATTGTGACATTACTCAGTGTCTGTAATTGTGACCCTCTTGCCTGTGACCTTAGCCTTTAGCGTACCATCAGGCGAAGTGAAGTCAAATTGGCGTGTCCTATATAAAAAGTAGATATGGGTAATGTACTAATAATTAATGAATTTATTTTGGTTTTTAGGGTTCTGTACCTCGCGAGTAAAATATTGGAACCCTTGTAGGATCACTTCGTTCGTCTGTTTGTCTGTCAAGATATTTTTCTCAGGAATGTGAGGAGTATCTATATATATAATGTTGATATTCATACCACATACTCAGGTTTATAATGTCTTGAAACAGCACAAAAATCAAGTCAACACAATCAAATCGGTTTATGCAGCATAAGTTTATTCCTGAATACAATTTTGAACAGAATCCTCGGAGTGCATGTCCGACTTGTACTTGACCGGCTTTTTTGTGTAGTATAGATACAAAATTGATAAGCCAAGCTGCCCGCATATGGAGGCAACTCGGGCGTCGGAGGTCGATGAACGACCTCCGCCCCCCATGAGCGCAGGCCTGAGGGTGACTGGTGGAGCCGCCTGTCACCCTGGCAGAAGCAGGCCGCGGCGGCGGCGCGCCTTGCGCGTCTCCCCGTTTCCGGGGACGAGTTGGGGACTTTGTAGTCCTCACACCCGAGGAGAGGGCCAGATCATGAGAAATGGCCCTGGGTCGGCCGGGGTGCGAGGAATATGCCTGAAATTCACTATCCCCGTTTCTGGGGACGAGTTGGGGACTCTATAGTCCTCACACCCGAGGAGAGGGCCAGATCATGAGAAATGGCCCTGGGTCGGCCGGGGTGCGAGGGATATGCCTGTTAACCTCACCTTCGGCAACAAAAAACGACCCACAGGCGGCGTGCGTTTTGATCGGTTCGAGACCGACATAACCTCTTCCACCGGCTTCGGTGGGAGAGGGGGGGGGGGATACCCGTGGGGATTATGCGTACGTAAAAAAAAGATGCAAATTTAACGAACGAAGATTTATTTCATAAGAACAATTTTACACTGTTTAGTTTTACACTTGTATCTTTTTGGCAGAGACATCATATTCTGTCCTCCGTGGATTTAATCAATTTTTTATTAGGTATTTTGCGAATTAAATCGGAAGTGATACCATATAGGTATTTAAACTATCATGGTCACTGACTGACTGGGTTCGAGTTTGTAGTGAGAGTGAAACCAATAGTAGTGCAGATACGCGTAGTAAAAGAACTCGAAAGAGGGTAGATCGATATAATTACTCCTAGAAGAAAAAACTTTTTCTCTGTTCACCGCCACTACTCCAGTTCCTCCGTGATCATGGTGCTTGCAACAGCGGCGAAATATCGGAAACTCAAAATAATGAAACATGGTAAATATCCCGTTTATTCTGATACGGAAGTGATACCAGTTTGGTCGTAATGAGAAAGTAAACAGACTGGTAATTTTCCATAAAACTTACGTAAGATGCTAATTCTTGTTGTTGCTTAATTTTTTTATCTACATATAAATATTTACATATTAGTACATACTTATTATTTACATAGTAGTCCTACAGAATACCGCGGTTATAATAACTTCGTGTTGTATTCCCAGAAGTGAGTAGGGTAGCCAGAGCTCACTAGAGAATTTGTGCTGTCAGTGGGAAGTCTAAAGGCTTGTCCTGCTTTGTCCTCTACACTGACGGTACAGAAACTCTGTGCTTACAGGGTCGGCAGCGTGATTGTGACTTCTCTGGTGTTACACACGTCTATAGGCCACGGTAACCACTTTCCATCAGGTGGGCCGTGCGCTTGTCTGCCACCTAAGTGGTATAAAAAAAATAATATTAGTGCATACTCTACACATACATCTTTTGGGGATATCCTCACCGGAAAACACTTGAGTTTTCCGAAGGGGGTAATACTATACTACTTCCATGGCCATCTTGTTAACCTTTTCATTAAAGAAGGCCTTGGGCTATTATACTTATTGAAATATAATACTTTTTATACTGTCCGTAATTATTCAGTGTTGGCAAAATTTTAATTGCAATTAAACTTGCAATTAACCCGACTGCTGTCTAACAGATGGAAACAACCAGGAGGTTGGACACGACGGTATTCCCGTCCCAATTGAACAGTCGAACTGGGGAAGTACCTCCATCCTATGGAATACCACGAACCTGTCACAGTCGAAATAACTTTTCCAACGAAATTACCACGGCTAATAATCTCGTGTTGTGTTCCCGGCGGTGAGTAGGGTTGCCAGAGCTAACTGGAGAGTTTTTGTGCTGTCTGTGGTAGGACTAAAAGCTTGTCCTGATTGCTTGTCCTGACGGCACATCAACTCTTTGTTCTTACAGGGTCGGTAGCACAGGTATAACTCCCCTGGTGTTGCACACGTTCATAGGTCACGGTAACCACTTTCTATCAGGGGGGCCGTGTGCTTGTCCACCACCTAAGTTGTATAAAAAAACAAGTTTGACAGTTTATGATTGGCAATAGGGTACAGTCTGCTGTCAAACTTGTTTCGGTCTTTTAGACAGCAGTCAGATTTACTTGTTTTTATCTTTTAGAGAGTAAGGAGGGATTTTTATTTTTTTATTGCAGTTAAAATTTACCTAACATTGCCATAATTATACGTAATTCATATTACGCAATGAAAGCATTATCATATCACATATTTATGCATCGTACAACCGTCTTTCAACCATCACTCGAACCATACAAGACCGCAAATGATGTCATCTACTGTACACCAAAATTTTTACACTTCTTGAAGTTCTCAGAAAGCCATCGTAATCATAATGTTGTAATGCAAGTTGTTAACCAACACCTTCTTTGTAATGACACCCGATTTTACGGTGAAGAAACCGATGCATAATGTCACAGTAGCAACACTTTTATTGCATAGGAGAAAACATTTTGATACTATTCGTTGCAATAGTGCCGACGACATAATTGTTGAGTGTCGATAGCTTATCCAATTACGTTCTTGGAGGCACCTTGCTCGCCACAGCATGGGAAGAGAAGGGTCCAAATTTGATCTACCGGAAACCACGCGGTAAAATAATATAAAAAAATTGATAAGATTTGCAATTTCCTTCACAGCGCAGTCACTGAGTGTTTGCGACATTCACCTTGAGAATCAATGCTTCTTGGAAACAATTACAATTACATGCAACCGATTTAGAAAAACATTACTTTACTCCCCAGACAACAGAACAAAAAATCTCGTCAGTTTTCTTTGCTTGGTCAAGGTGCACAAAAAATCTAGTCAACTATATCACACTATTACTAATGGTCTGCAAGCCAGCGACAGGTTCGCATGACCAAATGCCTCCCAGATGATACTTCGTACCATGGTTAAGGAAGTTGAATTATGAATTTTCGTGTTTGTCAGTTGCCGTTTGTTGGTGGGTTAAGTAGCGGTGACCGCTCAAACATGTAAAAAAATTAAAAAGTTTCAGTCATTTCCTCCTGGCTGAAAATTATTTGCTAAATTATAGTTAAGCCAATACCTTGAAGAAAAAAAATAGCCAGTTGCCCATACCGTGGTTGAAAATGTATCAGCGAGTAGAAAACAAATTATTTTTATGTATGTAAATAAATAAATCTCCGATTGTAATTACTCGGAGATTTATGATCCAATATACGAGATTATTTTTTAGTTCGATGCAAAATAGTTGCCACTTGGTCCCATAAATGTGTATTACTTATAAGTAGAGTGTATTACTTGTAAGTAGAGTAAGAATATGTGGTGTATTCGGTATTACTTATAAGTAGTTCCATATAAATGTAATGGGTACTGGACCTGGGACTCCGGAGATACATCAGAGGACTCCTCGAAATCAAATAGGAAATGGGAAATGATAGCTTTTTAGCTAGTTTTATGACGATCCTGTGACACAGTATATGACATTACGATGATCAAGGGCGTGCTAGAATTAGTAACTCTTGAGCTATGGAGGCCCGTTTAAGTTATTGAGAGCATCAACTCGAAAATTATGGTCGGCATGTTGGACTGGATTAGGCCCGCTAAAAAGGGGAACAAAATTAATTAAACTTAAAAACAACCTAGGTATTACAGTCACTAATAAGCAAAAAAAAACTATTACTTAAAAAACCGCCTTCAAAAACTATAAAATAACAGATCAATAAATCTGTCAGTTCAGTAATTTTTCTTTTATCTTTATTATGTTATTCTATAATTTTTAGTTTTTATAGTCTGTTTTTTATATTTTTTATTTATCTTGAATATATCTAACTTATATGTAGGTACATATGTATGACTGCCAAGGTTATGTGGTAGTCACTGACTTGTAATATATACATACTTATGTTGTTCAACCTTGTTTAACTCGACAGGTTGATGACCTTTAGGTATCTGTTCTAGATTTATACCTACACCTTTACATAACATATTTATTAGTAATTAGATGCTGATGAATGGCAATAGAATTAAAGTAACGAACTTATCCTAACACCATGAGAGTATATTTGCGAATATTCCATAGGACTGTTTATACTGTTGATTGATGATTGATGCACTTGGTGTAATTTGTAGTTACACATAGAGAACACTTGTATTTTTCCACAGTATTTTTTTATTAGACTTGACCGGTTTCGCCTTACGGCATCCTCAAAGGTTTACATAACATAACATAACATAAACTCACGCCTATATCCCCGAAGGGGTAGGCAGAGGTGCTGGCACCCACATTTCACCAGTTTATCTTTAGGTCACAATGTAATAGGTGGCGAGCCTATTGCCATTAACCGGGCACTTATAAACCTGCGATAAATAACTTCGAAAAGCATCGAAAAGTCATTGGTGTGTGCCATGGTAGAACCTGGGATCGAACCCGAGACCTCGTCTCAGCAGTCCATTACCTATGCCACTATGCTACAATTACAGATAAGAACATTCTTCTTTGCGGGTTCGATTCCCCCTCAGTGCAAATATTTGTATGCATGAATATGTATATTTGCATTGGTCTGGGTGTTTCTATGTATAATATGTATGTATTTACAAAAAAAAAAAAAAAGTATCTAAGTATGTTTATCCGCATTCTAGATTCCATAACACAAGCTAGTTAAGCTATGCTTACCATGGGTCTAGATAGCATTGTGTAGAATGTCGTGGAATATTTATTTATTTATTTATTTATTTATTATTATTTATTTGTGACACTCAGCCATATTTCATAACCGACTTCAAAAAAGGAGGAGGTTCTCAATTCAATTGGTATTTATTTTTTTATGTATGTACACCGATTACTCTGAGATTTATGATCCGAATAAATTTAAAGTAGACACCAACTTCTAACAGATTAATAAATCTGTAAATTCAGTAATTTTTCTCTTATCTTTTTTATGTTATTTTATAGATTTTAGTTTTTGAAATCGATTTTTTAAAACATAGTTTTTCTACAAAGATACAACTTCAACTGGATTTTGTCAACATAGTCTGTGGACGCGACGAAACAGGCATGCGCATTAATTTTAGCGCTCAACATTTCTGTCATTTCAACCTAATTATTTCATGAGAATAGATAAAATAATACATGAAACTGCACATAATTTGGTAAATACTCGTGTGATACTATAAAAGAACTTTATTATGCAACCGTTTTATAAACTACTATTTTAAAACAATTATTGTAGAATGTTTAGAATTATTTTAATCATTAAGATTTCAAATATACTAATAAATGGGTTACCTATCTTAATCCCGAATTTTAATATTCCGAATATCATAATCCAGAAAACACTTGGCCATTTATTTTATATTTTATAACTGAAGTGCGTGTCAATTGAACTCATTTACAATTTATAGATACCTACTTTTGTTTAAAATGTCTGATAAATTGGCAGATTTACTTAAATCAAACAAAGGTGGTTTAAAATTGTTATATCAGGGATATAGCTACGAAAAAAATAAGCTATTTAAGAGTCGTTTCTACTGGAACTGTGAATTTAGGAAACATGAAATTTATAAGTGTAAAGCTTCAGCAGTAAGTACAGAAAACGAAGTGAATAATCAAGTGCACAATGTAGAACACTTAAAATATGAACATAATCATGAACCCGACCCACTTCGCAAAGAAATGGCTGACTTTAAGGAAAAATTAAAACAGGATGCTAAAACTGGTCTAAAAGTGTGTCAAGTATTGCAGAATAATGTAGCTAGTTGCAGTAAATATGTGTTAGACAATTTGCCCTCAAAGCCAGCTCTCAAGCAAATTATCTATAGAGCGAAATCCAAAGTACCTTCAAAGATTGAACCAAAGGACATATTTTTTGAAATAGATGAAAATGAAGCCACAATAAACAACGAAAAATTCATAATAAAAGATAAAATTTATGACACAAATAAAAGAATAATATTGTTATCAAATAAAAAGCTAATGAAGTTATTAGAAGCCGCAGACTACTGGGTACTTGATGGTACTTTTAAGATAGTTCCAACGATTTTCCAACAACTTTATACCATACACGGAAATATTGCAATAACAGGAAATAAAACAAAAACAGAAAGGCGTATGATGTTATGTTCGAATTACTTAACGAGTATGGAACTGAGAATGATATGACATTTAGTCCCAAAATATGTATTTTAGATTTCGAAAAGGCATCGATTCAGAGTTTGAAAAATATTTATGAAAATGTCATATTACACGGTTGTCACTTTCACCTGGGACAAATTTTGTATCGTCAAATACAAACTCGAGGATTGGCACAAAGATACGCAACAGACGTAACTTTCAGAGACGAAGCTAAGTGTATTCTAGCACTTAGTTTCTTATCAGCTAATGAAATTCCATATTATTTCCATAACTATTGGAAAAATTACAAGGTAGGTACTTAACCTTAACCTGACTGTAATGGGCAAGTAAAACAATAGCGAGTCAGTTTTTTTTTTTTTTTTATACCACTAAGTTGGCAGACAAGCACAAGGCCCACCTGATGGGAAGCGGTTACCGTGGCCTATGGACGTATGCAACACCAGGGGTGTCACACTCATGCTGCCGACCATGAAGAAACCTTCTGATGCCCCTCTTGAAGAACCCCATATTGTAGGCGCTTGGGAAAACCGCAGCAGGGAGGTCATTCCACAGCTTGAGTGTGCGTGGGATGAAGTTTCTTTCATACCGCACAGTGCGCACCGGCTCAGGTCGCAATGTGTGGGGATGAATTCCCTGCCTATGGCGAGAGGTGCGGTGATAGAATGTAGCTACGGGCATCATGTCAAACAATTCATCTGAGCACAAACCATTGTATAGGCGGTAGAACACACACAGTGAGGCAAAATCCCTCCTAAGGCTAAGAGGTTCCACTCTACCTGCGAGTATGGGATTGTCAACCAGCCTCAATGCCCGTCTTTGCAACGAGTCGAAGGGGTCAAGCTGGTATGCAGGTGCTCCAGCAAAAAGGTGACAGCAGTACTCCATGTGAGGCCGGACCTGTGCTTTATATAGAAGGAGTTGCTGCCCCGCAGTGAAGTACTGCTTCGCCCTGTTGAGCACTCCGAGTTTTCTTGATGCCAACTTAACCTTGTCCTGCAAATGACTTCGGTATTGGACGTCGCTGGAGATATCGACACCAAGGATCCCGATACTCGAGGAGATGGTAAGCGGTGTGCCCAGGAATTGCGGCGCCACAACGAATGGGGTTTTCTTAGCGGTGAATACACATACTTGTGTCTTAGTGGGGTTGAATTGGACTAGGTTTAGTCGTCCCCAATCGGATACTCCAGAGAAAGTAGTCTCGATTTTAGACACAAGTTGTTCGCGACTCTTTTCCACCTCGGACTGAGGGATATTTGCACGGCCCGTGTAACACGTGTCCCCGGTACTGTCGTCCGCATAACAATGAATGGAGCCATCAGACAGCATGTCATTGATATGCAGCAGAAACAGCGTCGGAGACAACACGGAGCCTTGTGGGACACCAGCGTTTATGTTCATGCTTCTGTTGGACAAAAAGCTGGCGATCCATTCGCAAAGTCCCTCGGGGAGTCCATAGTACGGCAACTTCGCAAGAAGACCTTTGTGCCAGACCCGATCGAAGGCCTTCGCTATATCGAGGCTGACCGCTAGTGCCTCACCCCGACTCTCGATGGCTTGCGACCACCGGTTTGTGAGATACACAAGAAGGTCACCGGTTGAGCGACGGTGGCGAAAGCCATACTGTCGGTCGTTCAGTAGATCGTTTCCTTCAAGGTATCTCAGGCAGTTCTGGCAGTTCTAACCTAACCTAACCTACTGAGTCGAATTAGACACTTAAACCTATCTGTAATAGGCAACTAATACAATAAATTTACTGACTGGCAATTTTTATTTTCAGGCGATAGTAAAAATATAGCAAACTGGTTCGACGAAAACTATGTATCTGGCACTTGCAGCGCAAAATATAAGCCTGAGTTTTGGAGTTGCGAAATAGTAAATAGAATGGAAATTCCCCGAACTCAAAATTCAGCAGAAGCATGGCACCATCATATAAATCAAGTAATAGAAAAGGAAAAGCCAGGTTTTTACCTGCTTTCGTGAATTAATTAAAGAAACTATTATAATAGAATCTGATATAGAAAAAATGATACTAGGTGAACCACAAGTGAACTGCAGAAACTTATAAAAATTAAAGAAAATTTAAGTGAAATTAAATATTTAAAAGAAATTTCTAAATTAATGTGAATTTCTAAATTACTTGCTGTAGGTACCTACCTAATAAATGAATCGTATAAATTTACTGAGTTTTACTATACCTGTATATAATTTAGATGGAAAACAATTGTATGGGAACCAAATAAAAAGATTATGAAAATTTGGTAATAGTTTATTTGGAAAATGGTACGATGGGAAACAAAAAAAAATATTCTGAGAATCTGGTATAACTATATTTGGATTATGACACTATGGAAAACAAAAAAATACTATTTGAAAATTTGGTTTTAGTGCACCTGGAAATTGATTCATCTGGGAAATGAAAAATGGAATTATAGAAAGTTGTCTTTTAAAAGTTCTACCAACCGTTTTCGGGGTTTTAAGATTCGGGTAACAGAAATTCGATATTTCAATAGGTTACCTAATAAATGTAATAAGATATAAACTAATATTTACAAGAATATAAAATAGGATACAAAAGGTTCAAATTAAGCATCGAAAAATTCCTCCCCATAGAATTAGTTCGGAAAAAGTGAACATCCAAAACGAAATTTGAATCCAAAATTAGTTTTTGACAGGGGAAATATTATTAATTAAATACTCTGACCAACTGCGCTATTCAAACCTAAACTTTATAATACTAATATTTATTCTGTGTATATACATTTGGAAGACCAAGCTTCCGAAATTCTGCTACTCATTCGTCTAGACGAATGGGGGCAACAGTGAAGCTATCTACCGATTTTACCTATAAATGACTAGTTGCGGGTCCAAATCCCATCTTTCAAGTTACTTTAATAAATTTTATTTGATCTGAAATAACGGGATCCACAGTCATCAACCATACAACAAGTATGTGTGCAGTAACGGTCTGTGAAGCAGAGCGTGCAGAACATTTTCACATATGTACTCATATTTTTGTCTTTAATGCTGTTTCTTATGATCATGTCTTATTTGCGCTTTGTGAAAAATATTTATTCAATATCTTAAGTAAAATATACAAAAAAATCCAATTAAAATAAAAATTAAAACCCCGTCATAAAAAAACAACTCCCAAAAAGTCGAAAATAAGTTGTGTTAGTTAGCTCTATAACTTTGATATTCCTAGTAATACATATTTAGATTCAAGCGTTATCATTGTCAGGAGACCTCGTTCCGATAATATGACGTAGTGCTCTACCAGTTAGGGTCCCTCGATATGACAAGGCTTGCATCAAATTATGTATTACAGTAGGACAGTAAGACACACACACAGACACGTCAAACTTATAACACCCTGTCGGTTTTGCGTCGGGGGTGCAAAAAAGCAGCTAATTTCTTTCCTCTTTCTAAGTTGCAATAAGTGTATCAATAAACTGCCTATATACAACAAGGCGTTTTATTTTAATATCCTACAACATTCTACACAACGTTATGATAAGTATTAACATAGCTTAACTATATAGCTTATGTTACGGATTCTGAAATGCGGATAAACATACTTTAGATATTCTTGAGAGTTACCAGAGTATAATAATTGTTAACTAATTACATTTATGTAATGTACACATGACAAAGGAGGTTAGTATACCTACACATTTTTTCAAATAACGTTGTGTGTAATGCTGTACACTTTTCTACTTTGCCGTCATGACAGTATTCCCGTCCCAATTGAGCAGGCCGACTGGGGAAGTACCTCCACAGTACAGAATACTACGGCTATAATAACCTCGTGTTGTGTTTCCGGCGGTGAGTAGAATAGCTGTGTAGTGGGAAGACTCTCTTCTTAACAGGGTCGGTAGCACGCGTGTGACGCCCCTGGAGTTGCACACATTCATAGGTCACGGTTACCACTTTCCGACAGGTAGGTCGTGTGCTTGTTTGCCACCTTAGTTGTATACAAAAAGGTACATATTCTTATGCTTCTCTTCCGCGGCAGGCAGAAACAGGCCGTTCGCCTGCCATTCATTTCTATCCTTGAAATGAAATGTCTTTATTTGTGAAACATAGGTACACAGAGATCTTAAGAGGTATTAGGCTCACTATGTTTTGCCACTTGGGCATACAAATTAGATTTAGTGCAAGCAACACTTGGCCAATTATCATAGTGTCATAATATCACAACTGTTACACTATTGTTGTAGTATAAAACAATAATACCAAACATGCAATACTATTTAACAATTCAAAATATTTCTGGGAATAAAAAATGTCAAGTAAATAAATGTCAAATTGCGATTACAAATTAAAGTATAAAAGAAATACATACAAAAAATAATAAAATATCAAAGTTAACATAGTCAAAGAATGTCAAATTATGATTACAAATTAAAGAATAACAATAATTAATAAAATATCGTTTATATTGAATTGTCATTTAGGAATTCATCTAGTGTATAGTAGCATTTGTCAATTAATAATGATTGTAGCATGATTTTAAACTTAAGTACAGGCAATGATTTTATTTCCTTAGGAATTTTATTAAAAATTTTTGGGGCCATACCAAATATACTTTTGTCCATAAGGGCTGTTTTACAATTTACATTGCACAGTTTTTCGACATATTGTCGGCGTAGTGGGCCCCTTCTAACCTCCGATACTAGTTGAAAATGTCTGGGATTGGTTTTAACAAATGTTGCTGTTTCCAATATATACAGTCCCGTTAGAGTAAGCAATTTGTGGTTGGTTTTTGAAGTAAGGTGCACAGCTATCCGTCATTCTCAAACCCCACATGGACCTGATACATCTTTTTTGCATTCTGAATACACATTCAATATTAGTTGAATGCCCCCAGAATATAATGCCATATCTCAGGATGGATGCCACTAGCCCGTGATATGCCATTAGAAGTGAATCTTGACTCACTTTCTTTGATAGTTGTAGAAGTGCATACGAGGCCTGGCTCAGTCTCTTGCATAACTCTTCTACTTGCGGCTTCCAAGTGAGTTGGTTATCAATTATTACGCCTAAAAATTTGATTTTTGTTGTTTCCTCTATTTTAAAATTATCAAATGTAACATTTATATTCGGAATACTACTTCTTTGGTGGAAATGCATTACCTTAGTCTTGTTAAGATTTATTAGTAAATTATTCTTGTTCAACCAAGTGATAATATTAGAGAGAGACATATTTATTTTATTTTGATATTCATCAGGTTCATCACATCTTACTACCGCTGTGCTATCATCAGCAAAAAGAACCATGTTACTATCTGTAGTTTTTGGAAGATCATTTATGTATATAAGAAATAACAACGGTCCAAGAACGCTGCCTTGTGGCACGCCATATTTAACCACTCGTGGTTCCGAGAGGTGTAAGATTTCTAAATTGTTTTTTGGACATATTCTAGAAATTTCTGTATATTGAATTCTGCCACTTAAGTAGGATTCCAGGAGTTTCAGAACATTTCCTCGGACTCCATATCCATGCAGTTTTTTCAGTAGAATGTTATGGTCAACATAGTCAAAGGCTTTTGTCATGTCCGTGTATATGGCACAGACAGGTATGCGTTTGTCAACAGAGTCCATGACCTGAGTTAAAAAATCAAAAATTGCCATATTAATAGTACAATTTTTTCGGAAACCCTTTTGTTCGTGGCAGAATAAATTATACTTGTTAAAATACTTAGTAATAAAATGATAAATTATTTTTTCAAAGATTTTTGAAAAAATTGAAATTTTTGCAATAGGTCTATAGTTTTTTAATTCTGTTTTATCTTCCTTCTTATGAATGGGTTTAATTATAACACATTTCAGACTCTCAGGGTATACTCCATTTGCAACACTTAAGTTAAATATGTGCGCCAGTGGGGGAGCTACTATATTTATTATATATTTAACTACCTTGGTCGATATACCGTCAAAACCAACTGTACTGGTATTCTTGAGTTCATATGTAGCTCTTATAACATCACTTTCTAGAATAGGTTGCATAAAAAATGAGTGCAATGTCAAACTTTCAAAATTGTGAGTATTACATAAGTGAATGTCACATTTACTTTCGATGTCATCTATAAAATGGTTATTAAATTCATTTGCAATGTCTTCAGGATTAGTTAGTAATAAGTCATTATTTTTAATTGTCATAATTGTTTCCTTAGGCAAACAAAATTTCGATTTATTAATTACTTGCCAAGTAGCTTTAGATTTATTCTGTGATGTATTTATAAAATGGTTATTTTGCGCTTTTTGTGTTAGTCTAATTATTTTTCTGTAAAGAGTACTGTAATTTTTAAAAGCAATTTTATTTTGTTTGTTTGGATTTTGTCTAGAGGTCCATAGTAATTGACGCTGTTTTTGACTGCATTTTTTTATACCTCGGGATATCCATTTACATTTCTTATTAGTTTTTATGGTAATGGCTTTTTGTGGAAAGCATAATTTATACAGTAAGGAAAAATCTTCCATGAAGCTATCATATGCTTGATTTACATCGTCTGTTTCATAAACTTCTTTGAATGATAAGCATTGTAAATGGTGTTTAAACTTATTTAAGTTTTCATTGGACATAACTCTTATTTTTGTTTTCCAAAATTTTAGTTTACAAGTCTTTTCAATAGGAACGGTTAATATTTGAGACGTGTGATCGGATAACACAAGATCGACAACTTTCGTCTGGCAGTCTTTATTGTAACTATGAGCAAAGTTATCGATACATCTCTGACTTTGTAATCTAGTTGGTTGGTGTATTGCTAATGTAAGGTTGTAGCCCAAAAGAAAATTTTCAAAATCAAGTGTTTCTTTATTCCGTTCCAAAACGTTAATATTGAAGTCACCGCATAAAATTACATTCTTTTTTGAATAGGGACTGATTCTTTCAAAAACTTTTTCTAATTGCTCATAGAATATTGCATAGTGTCTTGAAGGGTTTCTATAGATACAGACAATTACAATACGATGAGATATTATTTCCACGCAACAACACTCGAAAACACCCGAAACTGAGAGCTTAGCTATGTCAGGTAGTTCTTTATATTGGATTCCTGCTCTCACAAGTATACATGCTCCACCTCGTTTTTTATTTCTAGAGAAGAAAGCGGCTGGACAAAAGTTTGGTATGTGTAATAGATGCTCATGTCCAAATTCTATAAAATGTTCCGTGACACAGAGAACATCAATCGTTGTGCCATTATTGTAAAGATGTTCCAACTTGACTACAAGTCTATCTGACTTATTTATAAGTCCAGCCACGTTTTGGTGCAGAATACTGATACTCCTTACACAATTTATTGACGCCTTGTCATGTCAGTACCTGCCATTTATTGAATTTCTTACGTAAAAATTGACTTCAATCAGTGAACTTGTCCTTGCGTGGTCAGTCAACTGACAGTCAGTCGCTACAGGAATGAACTCCAAATGACCTTTTTGGTTTAATTATGCAAATTTAGTTACTTTTATATGGATATGGTTACCCAATACTAGTTAATAACGATAACATAACATAATTAGTGACGGTTCTGTTAGACAGTTGGCTAATGCAGCCATGGTCGGCCGCCAGTTATAACGTCAAGGCTTATTTTGCTAAATGTGTTTATTGCTTTTAATTTATGAATCTATAAGCGACATTCTAATATTCAATTAATGTTTTTATAGAATTTATTTTAATATAAGAAGAAAATATAGGTAGGTGCTAGCACCTCTGTCTACCCCTTCGGGAATATAGGCGTGAGTTTATGTACTAACTTTCAAACCTTCGCGTTCCATGATATACAATAATATTTATGGGAATTAACGCAATCATGGTATAGGTATGGTAGGTATGTTAGTACCTATACCATAATCGCGTTAATCGCAGGAGGTAGGACACGACGGTATTCCCGTCCCAATTATGCAGTCCGTCTGCGGAAGTACCCTACAGAATACCACGGCAAAAATACATTCGTGTTGTGTTCCCGGCGGTGAGTAGGGTAGCCAGAGCTCACTGGAAAGTTCTTGTGCTTTCTGTGGGAAGATCAAAGGTTTGTCCTGATTGTGTCCTGCACTGACGGCACAGAAACTCTCTGTTCTTACAGGGTCGGTAGTACGGGTGTGATTCCTCTGGTGTTGCACACGTTTATATGTCACGGTAGCGACTTTCCATCCGATGGACCGTGTGGTTGTCTACCACCTAAGTAGTATAAAAAAAATCCCGTTAACATTATTGTATTGTAAAATATATTATGTGTGCCATCGATGCATCTAACTAACAAGCAGGCAAGGGGTGATTTAATAGGTGCGGCCGCCTATCACCCATTCATCCTCGCCGGCGCGGCGACGTGGCTCCTTCAAGGGAAGATCAAAGGCTTTGTTCTGCACTGACGGCACAGAAAATCTCTGTTCTTACAGGGTCAACAATATGGGTGTGACTCCCCTGGTGTTACATACATACGTTAGGTCACGGTAACCACTTTCCATTAGGTACGCCGTGTGCTTGTCTGCCACCTTGTATAAAAATAAGACGGCGTGCGGTTTAAGTTGGTCCAAGTCCAACGTAAAAAAATCTAATGATCGTATTGACTATTATGCAAGCAGAGATCTTAAAATAAATATACATACATACATACATATAATCACGTCTTTATCCCCGGAGGGTTAGGCAGAGGTGAATTAACACCCACATTTCACCAATCATTGAATTCGGTCCCACTTAATAGGAGGTGAGCCTATTGCCGTATCCCGGGCACTATTGTTGACTCGAGCCATACATCTGAGGCTGAGTCTGGGCTGTATATAGCTGTCTGATGTCAAATAGCCCTATCCCGTAGTCGCCTTGTACGACAACGCAGGGAAGAGATGGGGTGGCCCAAATTCTACTCTGTCGGGAACCAAGTGGTTAGCTATAAAATAAATATACCTCTTATTATTAGTTAATTGATTTGGCACAAGTACACTATTTTAAACCGACTATCATTAAGTTACATAATTACGTATAGCATTTAAATTTATTTTTAATAACAGTTATTTAACGACGTCGTTTATCGAGGTCTCTGTGAGGAATTTGTTAAGGCGAGGACACCGGCGATATTTAGCGAACACCATCTTTATGGTCCCGTACCCAAAAGGTAACAACGGACTGTCCGACTGTCTCTCTGTCTGTCCACCTGGCGTTATCTCATTAACCATAATAGCTAGACAGTTGTGTATTTCTGTTGCTGCTATAACAACGAATGCTAATAAATTATTTATAAAAACCACCGGGAATGATTTTAAATGGTCCACCTGGAAGTCCCTAAATAGGCTGAAGGCTCAGGTCGGCTGCTGTAGGTCCAATTGTGTGAAATGGGGTTACCTAGACTCGGGGGGTGGTGGCTGTGATTGTGGTGCACCTCTGCAGTCGATGGACCACCTCCTGTCGTGCCACTGTGCCACTACACCTGCACAATTGTTGACCTGAATGAAGCGACGGAAGGTGCGGTCAATGTCGCCAAATTTTGGGCTGGGCGCATTTAGCTTCTATTTTTATTTTAATTGTTGCCATTGACACGAAGATGAAGATTTAAAAAAAAACCGACTGCTGTCAAAAAGAACAAAACAAGTTTGAAAGCAGGCGGTACCCATTTGCCAATCGTAAACTGATGAAAATTAATAAGCATAATTTGTAATCGCCATTTAATTCCCTTCGTTTTAGGTATCTACTCGATAAATTTGACTATTTTTTTTAACAACACGCATTTTAGCACCAAAAATCCACTGCATCCTTTTTTTACTGATATTTTGTGTACCTTATGAAACTCGGGAGACGAATAGGTACCTTTTTTTTGAGATCCCATTTGTCAAAATTCGTCCAGATTGTTAGGCCTGGAGAGGGGAACAAAGAAAGCTACATACATACATACGCGCGTAAAACATTACCCTCACTGACGCAATCGGGTAAAGACAGAATAAAAAACACAATAAAAGTGTGTTTTTGCCATTTTTTGCTCGAATTTAATTTAGGATAGAAGGAACATGATCAGTTTAGTAAATGGACCACCGCGGTTCGAAACGCGGCCCCGTCCTGAGAAGACTCCGGCAAGAAACTCAGCGGGCATTTCTTTTTTTTTGGTCTATATACAAACACAAAAACTTAGTCTATTTAATCTAAATACAAAAAAATACTTGAGTAGCATAGATGAGCGAACAGCTCATTTCCAAGCTTCTTTCTCATCCAAGTATTCTTGGATTTTATAATAGCCTTTCTGGCACAATTTACTTTAAATTTACACACAGGTAAATCCCTAATATATAAGGTTAATGATGAAGGTCAACCGCATCATAGTTAGATTAGAAAGTCGACTCCAACTGAGATGAATGACGATGATGATGAATGCCACTACATTCTTTATAACATGTATTATGTTATAAAGAATGTAGTGGCATTGTGGCATGTAATGGTGCGGAACCCTTCGTGCGCGAGACCGACTCGCACTTGGCCGGTTCTTTTAATTTGGTACAATATATTAGGTCAAAGCAAATGCAGACTGTCCAATCTAAAATAAAAATTTGTCAGAAGGTTATAGTGACGGAATAAATAATAGTGATGCGGTCGTGCAGAAAGTGAATTCTATACCACGATTCATTAAAAGAACGGTGGGACTGGACGTCTTCTAACCAGATAGACTGACGACCTTATAGGACGAATTTATAGGAGGAAGGACACGGCGGTATTTCCGCCCAATTGAGCAGTCCGACTGGGGAAGTACCTCCGCCCTATAGAATACCGCGGTTATAATAACTTCGTGTTGTGTTCCCAGCGATGAGTAGGGTAGCCAGAACTCACTGGAGAATTTGTGCTGTTAGTGGGATGACTAAAGGCTTGTCCTGCTTTGTCCTCTACACTGACTGACACAGACTTTGTGCTTACAGGGTCGGCAGCGCGAGTGTGGCTTCTCTGGTGTTACACACGTCCATAGGCCACGGTAACCACTTCCATCGGGTGGGCCATGCGCTTATCTGCCACCTAAGTGGTATAAAAAAAAACCTGAAAATGGTAACTGTGATACACTGGATGCAGTAGGCAGAGAAACGAGCGCGATGACCACAGATAGCGTGGCTATGACGCATATTGGCAGATCTGTCCATATTGTAGCAGCAGTGGACAGCAATAGGTTAATTGACTGATTTGGTATAATGCCAATTGGTTGCGCCGATAGTAAAATTTGTATTTTCCCGCTCAATAATAGTAGTATATCGTGTGGTTCAAATCGTCTCTCAATTGATTGACACTGAACACACGCTTCCTATACCCATCTCCCTCCCGCACTACCTTTAAAGTGAGATAGCAATAGTTTTCGCCCCCCGCCCAATTGTTGAAATGGCCGCATCTTCACTTCCGCATTGAACTAGAATCATCAATGGCGGCGGCGCGCGCGACTCTCAGAAATTAATAATATTTGTTGGATTTTAACCGCTTTCATAGACCTTTACCGATCGGATTGTGCCTCTCGTGTCCCTCAAGTGATTTAGTGAGGTGGGCAGCAGCTCCTGAGCCAGGAAGAGAAGACCGGTGCACCGGCTCCGACAGCACGTGGCGTCATAAAGGTTAGTGCATCCTCTCCTAATTTCTTGGGTTGCATTCACTGCCTAAACCACCTCCGCGGCAACCCGATCACCTATCTTGTTTGTTGTGTAAAGTGTCATCTGAAATATTTAGCTTCATCCCCCGCAGAATACAGTCCACTAGCTCACGTGGCGTGAGAATCGCGCCACCACCAATCATGGGAAGACACATTGCGATCAAGGCGGGAATATCCTTCTAGAGGGTCTTAAAGAGCAAAGACGATTTAAGAGTCCGGTACAAAATATGAGACGTGCCTACGTGATCCAGTGTGATTATTGCAAATCAATTTAAAGTACTCGAGTCATATCGAGCAATCGGGTCCTTTAAGCGAAGCGTGAAAAAGCATTTGATGAGGCCGTCAAGCTGAGTACCACCATTGTAACATGGTACGTGTTTGTAATGGTGACCCTCTTTCCTGAGACTTTGTCTTTAGCTTAGCATCAGCGAGGTGAAGTCAAATTGGCGTATACAATATAAAAAAAGATCTGTATATAAAAGAAAAAAAAAAGAAAAATTGCAATCGTCTTTCTACGAAATTAGGCATAGACGTCCAAGGTCTATGGAAGATCGTGACTGCATTATCGGGTAATGTACATTGACGAAGCATGCAGAAAATCGTTTGAAGGTGAGTGAAGGTGAGTTTATTAAAAAGACAAGTAAATAATTGCTAGCAAGAGTTGCGGTGTTTTTTTTATACCCATTAGGCGGCAGACAAGCCGGCCCACCCGATGAGAAGTGGTTACTGTGCCATATGAACGCGTGTAACACCGGTTACGTATAACAATAACGAAACAAGCTGTTTTTTCATCTGTGGCGTAGCCATAGATCAATTATTAATTATCAATTATGAACTTTATTTCGTTCAACACCGGCGGTACAAAGGTGTTACATTAAACAATACGATCTTCCATGTTCCGCCCAAAAGGCATACGAAAATAACAATTTTACATTTTTAAATAATCAATATATCAATTACATAATTTTACCAAATTAGAATATATATTAAAGGCTTGTCCTGATTTGTCTTCTACTGACGGCACAGAAACTCTGTACTTACAGGGTTGGCAACGCGACTGTGACTCCTCTGGTGTTACAGACGTCCATAGGCCACGGTAACTACTTTCCATCAGGTGGGCCGTGTGCTTGTCTGCCAACTAAGTGGTATAAAAAAAAAAAAAAATTAAAGTAAAATGAAATTACGAATGTCAGTGAATGATAAGTGTTAAATGTCAAATAGGTAAGTAAAAAATTATATTACGATCGTCCGATCGTCCTGCAACTGCAGGAGACGCGGATTTAGTTCTCGCTATGTGCATATATTTGTATGTATGAATATGTATAAGTTAACCCTTCAGTGATAAAGGCGTTATTATAATATGTAAGTTCAAAGAAGTTATCAATGTTTATCCGCATTCTAAGACAGAACACAGAAATGGTCTATAACAAACAAACAACAAACATCCAAACATCTTCACATACTTTCATACATACATACATATAATCACGCTTTTATCCATGGAGGGTGAGGCAGAGGTGAATTAATACCCACATTTCACCAATAATTGTATTCGGTCCCACGTAATAGGGGGCGAGACTATTGCCGTATTCCGGGCACTATTGTTGACTCGAGCCATGCATCTGAGGTAGAGTCTGGGCTGTATACAAGTATATCTGTCTGGTATTCCTTAGTCTGACATACTTACAAAATTTATAATATTACTAGCTTTCGCCCGTGGTTCTTCCAACGTGCATATCGATTTTCGCAACCAAATATAGCCTACGTTCTTTCTCAAGGTCTAATCCACCTCTATATCAAATTTTATCAAAATCGGTTCAGCGCTTTAGGCGTAAAAGCGTTACGTACAGACAGACAGTTACTTTCGCATTTATAATATTAGTATGGATAATAGGAAGTATGATAATCAGTATCAGAATAAACAGGATATTTACCATGTTTCACTGTTTTGAGTTTCCGATATTTCGGCGCTGTTGCAAGCACCATGATCACGGAGGAACTGGAGTAGTGGCGGTGAACAGAGAAAAAGTTTTTTCCTAGGAGTAATTATATCGATCTACCCTCTTTCGAGTTCTTTTACTACGCGTATCTGCACTACTATTGGTTTCACTCTCACCACAAACTCGAACCCGATCTCGATCACGTTCACGACATACGATGCTCACTGTATCCACTCGCGATTTTGTTTTAGCTTGTTCCCGGTTGTTTTTGCAAAGACGTTTCGTGGGGATGGGTCGTGTAGTCACTCCGTGTACAGGAAACCCACTCACACTGACCGCTACCTGCATGCCGACTCACATCATCATCCGCGCCATCTGAATTCGGTAGTGACGTCACTTACTGACCGCGCATATAGTTTATGTGACGAGGAACATTTACAAGAAGAATTGAAGCACATAAGCGGCGTTCTACAAAAGAATGGATACAATGGACGGATAAGACCATCCAGACTCACCACAAATAAACCCCGGAACTATAAGGTGGAAAGACAGCCAGCCCTTTTTACCCTACATCAAAGGAGTGACAGATAAGATCGCTAACATCCTGAAGAAGGTATCTGTCAAAACTATTTTCACTCCTTTTAAAAAGATGTCGCAATGCCTGCGCTCACCCAAAGATGGCTCCCTACTGGACAGACCGGGAGTGTACAAGATTGACTGTAGCTGTGGCAGTTCTTATATAGGACAAACAAAAAGAACGGTTACATGCCGAATCAAGGAACACATCAGGGCAGTCAAAAACAATGGACCGCATAAATCTGCAATCGCTCAACATTTATTGGAGTCCGGTACGAACCACTGGATCGAGCTACATAACCCTCAGATGCTCTCGACAGAACGCCACTATATACCAAGACTGGTTAGGGAATCAATTGAAATAAAAAAGTATAAAAATTTCAATCGTGAGGATGGAGTGATCGAGATCGGGTTCGAGTTTGTGGTGAGAGTGAAACCAATAGTAGTGCAGATACGCGTAGTAAAAGAACTCGAAAGAGGGTAGATCGATATAATTACTCCTAGGGAAAAAACTTTTTCTTTGTTCACCGCCACTACTCCAGTTCCTCCGTGATCATGGTGCTTGCAACAGCGCCGAAATATCGGAAACTCAAAACAGTGAAACATGGTAAATATCCCGTTTATTCTGATACTGATGTGAGTGACCATGATAGTTTAAATACCTAAGTATGATAATAGCTATTAGTTTAGTAAATCTGGATTGTTCATCGT
Source organism: Eilema griseolum (assembly GCA_963662185.1). NCBI lineage: Eukaryota > Metazoa > Arthropoda > Insecta > Lepidoptera > Erebidae > Eilema > Eilema griseolum. The sequence continues at coordinate 3,311,937 of OY759245.1, forward strand.
TCACTGACGACAAATATGAATAAATAATGGCGGACATTGTACAATAATGCTCTCGTAATCAGCGGTTGAATAGTCTAAAAATAGATCATTGCGACAAATTGACGTCAACATGAACTCAAAACAAATCGGACTGATAAAACATACATACATACATATAATCACGCTTTTATCCCCGGAGGGTTAGGCTGAGGTGAATAACATTCACATTTCACCAAATCGTTGTATTCGCTTCCACGTTATAGGGGGTGAGCCTATTGCCGTTTTCCGGTCACTATTGTTGCCTCGAGCCATGCATCTGAGGCAAAGTCTGGGCTGATGTTAAACAGCCATATCCCTTAGTCGCGTTGTACGACATCGCATGGGAAAAGATGGGTAGGCCCAAATTCTACACTGGCAGAAGCCACACAGCATACTGATATACTTGTATGTACCTATCATTATTCTGGTGGCATTCATTTGGGATCTTCCATAATTGTGCTTTTAAGGGAGCGACTACCGTTTGACCCCCCACCCCAACAGTCAATCAGTGGATTTGCAGGTGAGGCTGGCCTGGGCCCCAACTACACTAGTGGTCTAACACCCACTGCTATACTAATGTAAGTATTTATAGTGAGCACAAATGTCAACAGCACATATAGCTATTACTGGTAGATATACTCTTTTATACAATGGTCACGTCGATTTGACTTCATCTCGCCTGATGGTAAAGTAAGTAAGTCTCACATATGAAAGTCTAAAAAGATCATCTTACATTTGCCGCGTGGTTCTCGGTAGAATTTGGACCACCCCATCTCTTCCCATGCTGTGTCGTACAAGGCAACTAAGGGATTGGGTTGTTTAACATCAGACAGATACTTACAGCCCAGACTCAGCGTCATATGTGGGTGTTAATTCGCCTCTACCTAACCCTTCGGGGATAAAGGCGTGATTATATGTAATATATAATGTACATTCGCATAAACTCTGCTATAATTCGACAAATAACACCTAATGTCACATTCACACCAGACAATGGTCTAATGAGTCAATTGTCTCGCGAGCTGTAAAGCCTGCAAACGAATTTCACAATATCTGCTGTTAGACGCCGGTTACTCAACAAGGTTGCAGCTCATTACCATAAAAAATAACATGAAATGATTGTGAACGAATGAAATGAATGTAAATATAGTACTCTATGCATTCCAGTCAAGCATCCGATTACTGAAACTGAAGGTTGTTAAGTTTTGGCACCAACACTAAGAAGGGCGCATCGTGGTATTTTTTTTTCCGAAATTGGTGTAAATTCGAGTTTTTATGTATAAAAATGGTAGATTTTTAAACATAATGTCTTTGACAACAGCATATTACAGTTAATTGTGACTTCTCGTGTTGGTTGCAAATCTCCCTAGAAAACCTAAGTCCCCACAACTTTGCAGAGTCAGCAATCATCATTCATCGTCATCATCATCATCAACTCATTGTCATCAGCAATAATCCCAACTAAGAAATTAAAAAACTGATGACTTGGCAGCATTAGCCGGCTCTGAAAGAAGCAAAAATATCATTAGAACACAAGGCCATTAAAGTTTTTTTTTAATAATTGTATTGTCATCAGCCCTTGACAAATGTTTTCAACCTTGACAGGTTGTCAAACTTCTGCCTCTGTGCAGTCGAGTCGACAGAGGAGATACTTACGATCGCATTTTCATTTAAAGCTGCATGTAAAGATGCACGAAGTTATCCGACAAAGAACTAAAGTTACCGACATAGGTCACAGAATAAGCAAGCTGAAGTGACAGTGGGCTGGTCACGTTTGTTGAAGGACCGTTGGAGCAAACGAATCCTAGAATGAAGACCGCGAGAAGGCAAACGGAAGGACACCCCCTAGCCAGATGGACGGATGACCAGAAAGAGGTGGTTGGACAGACTGGATGCGGAAAACGGAGAAAAGATGAAATGGCGCACATTTGAAGAGACCCATGTCCAGCAGTGGACTGCGGTGGGCTAATTGATTGATTGAATAATTGGTTGATTAATTGATTGATTAATTAATTGATTAATTAATTGATTGATTGATTGATTGATTGATTTATTGATTAATTGATTGATTGATTAATTGATTGATTGATTGGTTAATTTATTGATTAATTCATTGATTAATTTATTAATTAATTTATTGATTAATTGATTGATTGTAATGGTGCAACTGTATTCCTTTTTCGACTATATACTATAGAACCCGATGTTCCTCCTTCGGCATCCAGTCTATCCTTCTCTCAACCATTTTTAGGTCGTTCGTCCTTCATGATAATCAACGAGTTAGTTAATTTTAACTGATAGGAAATCTTAAAGTATTTAGAAAATTATTAGAGACACATTGAGTGTCTCGCATGCCTAGGAGAGCGCGTTAGGCCGTTGGTCTCGGATGCCATAAAATTCATCGCTATAAAAAAAAAAAACTGAGTCATTCGTTACGGGTTGCTGGAGCCCTAAAGTTCGAAAACCTTTACAGAATTGGAACTGTAGTGGTAGGCATTAGATACTTATGCTGTATGGATATACTAGATCCACATGGCATACCTGATACTAAAGTGGATAGTAGTGGAAAGTATCGATCTCATTGCCATGTGTCTTACTCATATAAAGTATCTAAAACACTAAGTAATGAGGAACGTAATTATTAATTTCTGAAAAACAATAACAAAAGGGCAGAGACTGCAACTTTAAAAATTATATTCAATTTAATTTATTTTATTGCGATATATGGGTACAAAGATGTTACAAGCAATACATTTGAGTTTCACCATATTTGTGACCCCATTTGAAAACCAGCGCTGTCTATACTCAACGAAGGGTGTGCTGAGATGGGGCCCTATTTGGGTTCGCATAGTGTGGAATGTTGCACCCGTAGCTTAATTTAATATACCTACTATTTTAATTTAATATACCTACTAATTATTATATTACCTACCTATTTGTACTTAGTAGGATGCCCACTGTGTGGGACTTAAATAAAATATTTTTCTTTCTTTCTTTCTTTCATATTTCAGCCAGATTGGCATACAATAATGTCACATCATATAAAAATAATAAAAAACATACTTTCTAAAACGTAAAATAATTTCTTCTAACTCTTACGTAAAACGTGAAACTAGCACTAAATTTGTGCTAAAATAATTATTTAATGCAATTCTTTGTTTGTTTCAATTTATTTTATATAATTAGTCATCTTATTTGCATTGTCATGTAACTTTATCACCGAGTGACTGTATACGAGGCAGATAGTAAAAAAAAAATCTCGTCACGATGACGTCACTAAATGATACATGGCCCTAGATGGAACAAAGTATCTGCAACAGCAGTTTATAAGTGACCACGGCAGCGTTAGAACGCGGGCCTTGGAGTCCTTGAACTAATGGAATCAAGATCACTAGTATGTATGCAGTATCAGTGATTATAATAGAGCAGTATATTAGTAACAGTCGGTGATTTTATACGCGTTTTTTGTTTGTTTGATAGTGATGTAAGTAAGCGTTGTGTACAATGTTGTGGCTTTAGTGATCAACAATAACACTACTGATACGGAAATACGGAGTGTTTTATTACAAATGTGAGTATTTTTTTTTGTGTAGGTTTGTGTATATGGGACTTTTTTTTAAATTTTCGAACCTAATAGGTGGGAGTAGATGTATAATAGTTTATATAATTTTATAGTAAGTATATAACACCTATTACGTTTGTTTTTTTCTTTATCAGTGTTATATCATTAGTTATTTAATTTTAAGGTTATATTTAGTTTATATATCTAATGCATTCTTATTTATTTATTATTATTATAAATAATAAGTAATAAATATTCTACAATATTCCACAGAACGCTATCTAGACCCATGATAAGAATAATTTAACTAGCTTGTGTTATGGAATCTAGAATGCAGATAAACATACTTAGATTTTTTTTTGTAAATATATACATATTATACATAAAAACACCCAGACTGATGCATATAAATTTTTGCACTGAGCGGGATTGGAACCTGCGCCCCCTGCGTTGCTGTTGAACATTCTTCCGCTATACCACAAAGGCCATCGTTCATTATAAAATCCATAGGTGAAAAATTTGAATAAAACAAGGTATCGGACTCGAACCGACTAAAACGCACGCCGCCTGTGGGTCGCTTTGGTTGCCGAAGGTGAGGTTGACAGGCATATCCCTCGCATCCCGGCCGACAATAAAACAAGGTACCTACCTATCTATATATATCTGGGCTGTCATTGTTAAATTTATTAACATTTAATTTTGAATATTTTTATTATAATATGCTTCCAAATCAATCATGTACCTACTGGTTGTTTAGAATAAAGCCTAACTAGAATAAGTAGGTAGTAGTAGGCGCCAAAATGCGCATAAACGTGCTACTTTTTGTATATACAATTATTATACATACCCAAAAACACCCAGGTCAATGCAATCACACACAGAAATCGTCTCAAACAGAGCCTACTTAAACTAAGTGGCAATCAAAACTGCGAGTATTGGCCTAATTTTCAAATATTTTTTTAACGTGCGCAAAATCCCCACGGATACCCCCCACCGGAGTCGGTGGAAGAGATTATGTCGGACTCGAACCGACCAAAACGCACGCCGCCTGTGGCTCGTTTTTTGTTCCCGAAGGTGAGGTTGACAGGCATATCCCTCGCACCCCGGCCGACCCAGGGCCATCTCTTACGATCTGGCCCTCTTCTTGGGTGTGGGGACTACAGAGTCCCCACTCGTCCCCGGAAACGGGGCCTGCTTCTGCCAGGGTGACAGGCGCACAGTATATTATTTTGCCTCAGTAGCGGTCATCCCCTTCTTTTTATGTTTTATGATGGACAACAACCAAACTAAATATGTAGTAAAACTCCTAAATTTTTATCTCGCATGGTTTCAGAGAAATTGGGAAAATCGAGAAAAGTCCATAGAAACCATAGAAATCATTAATCTCCGTTGTTATTCGTTATTTTATCATAGATTTTTTATTATATGATACTGTTATAATTTAGGCATTGATTTATAAAAAAAAAGTGAAATAAGCTTTTCTAATTTAGGGAGAATATTTTTTTTTTCAATTTTTTTAAATTATTTTTTTTAAGAAGTATCCTTGGATTGTCGCATGTTTTTTTAATACCAAATTGTTAACTGCAGTTATTACTACTACCACAAAAAAAATTAGACACTACGAGCTTAGGACAGCTGCGATATTCAGTTTTCAAGTTTTTAGTTAGGGTTGTCTCTTAAGTCTATGGTATAGTTCAGTTGTCATTATATTATTTTTTATTTGTTATTATTTTGAATCAAAACTGATAGCCTCTGAGACGTGGCGTGGTAGTGAACGCAGCTGCTATGCAGGAGACGCAGGTTCGATCCCCGCTTGGTGCAAATATTTATATGCATAAACATTGGGTATTTTCATTGGTCTGGTCCCGGTTTCCAAACGAACATCTACATTACGGGTAGTTGGAGCCCTAATAAGTCCTCAACTAGTGAATTGGCAGTCGCTTCACGGAAAATATCGAAGTTATCGAGGCATAGTATATTATTTTGCCTCAGTAGCGGCCATCCTCTTCTTTTTATGTTTTAAGATGGATAACAACCAAACTAAATTTATAGTAAAACTCCTGAATTTATATCTCAGTGACTTTGTGTTTCAGAGAAATTGTGGAAATCGAAAAAAAAAACATAAAAACCATTAATCTCCGTTGTTATTCGTTCTTATTCATGGATTTTTTTTATATGATACTGTTATAATTTAGGTACCGATTTATAAAAAAAATGTGAAATAATCTTGTCTAATTTTGGGAGAATATTTTTTTTTTCAATTATTTCATTTATTTTTTAAAGACGTTTGTCCGTCGCGTGTTTTTTTAAAACCAAATTGTTAACTGCAGTTATAACTACTGCCACAAAAAAAATTAAATGCTACGAGCTTAGGACAGCTGCGATATTCAGTTATTAAGTGTTTAGTAAGGGTTGTCTCTCAAGTCTATGGTATAGTTCAGCAAAGAAACATCAAAATCACGTAATAATTAGTTGAATTATGACGTAAAAACAAATAAAAGCACAAATTTTAACGAAGAACCTTTTTAAAACCAGTCAGGAAGCTTCTTTTTAGTATTAATTTTTTACAGACTGGATGATCAAAGTATCAAAATATAGTGAAAACCTGCCGCCAACCTTGGTTATCTGGCCCAAGATTTATGAAATTTATGTTGATCTGACAATGCAGTTTATGTGCCCTCGTTGTCGGAAATTATTAATAGTTCATTTGTGGTCAACTCCACCTCTGCAAATTGGACATCTTACTCAGAGGGGTAATACTGAACATTATCAGTTGTCACTTCTAATAAAGAAAGAACTTTAGGGGGTAAAGGCATCTTTTGTTTGCGACGTTTGTTGTGGGATAATGAATATGGGTCGGATATTCGAGTCCACGGTGAAATAAATCAGTGATAGTGGTTTTCCGATCTAACTTGCGCGTATGATGGTCACGATCTTAACGCCAAAATTTGTTTCTAGATTCCCCGGCTTGCTCTGACAACATACCTATTGGTAAAGAGCTGGAATCAATTATTTGTCTACCGTGAATTAATATTTTGTGTAATGTAACAGACATATAATACCAATTATATGTTTGCACGGAAGTAATACTACTAATATATATATATATATATATAATAATAGTACTAAGTACATAAAGTAATATGTACCTACATACTATGTAGTTTTAGCAGTAAAATCTGTTACCGCCTTCATCGCGTGGAGGTACTCCCAGGTTATGTGATTATTAACACGTTGCCATCCGCGACTGACAAACATACATATTATGTCTGAAACGTCTTACAAACTTTAAACGAAAATTAAAGAGTTCCGCAATACCTTAGGTTCAAAATAGGGCTGTATCACTAAATCATGCTAAAAATTTAAGCCAGTCTAACTCTATCTCAAACGTTCCGTCAATTTAAATATTATAAATTTCGGATCTCTATAATTTTTTTGTGACAACCCTATTTCCATAGAAAATTTAAAAAAACTTAGAAACGTCATACCTCAGCTGTCCTACAACAAAAATAAACGAAAGTTTGTATAAAGGAAGCCACATTACTGGAGTATATTTTGCCAGCAAAAAAGCATGCGACAATCTTCTAGAAAATTTATTATTTTTATTTTTCTGAAATTTGAAAAAAAAAATTTTTTTCTTATTTCAGGATAGTTACAGACTTGTGATTTTTACACTCAATTACTTATATATTCCTCCATTATTTGGTAATTTTAACTAATATAAATTTTCATTATATCGCGCTAAATTTGTAAAAATCTTTTTGTCAAAGTTCAATGACCTTTCAGAAGAAGCTATATGTTTAAAAAACCAAGCAATATTTTCATTCTGGTGTATCATATAATGCTGTAATACGATTATATCTATCGAAATTGGCTATAAAAGGAGGATGTCCGCTACTGAGGCAAAATAATACACTGTGAGGCGGCTCCACCAGACACGGCTCAAATAGCTACTTAAGCTAAGTGGTAATCAAAACTGCGAGTTTTGGCCCATTAGTCGTAGTCGTACTGTACCGCCTCGATGCACAGCTCGTTAGGTTAATTCTAAAGGATTGTTCACAAAGTCTTTTATTGATAGTAATTAGCAATTAAATAAACACATATAAACATTAAATCAACAAACAAACAGACGGATTAATAGAAAGATATTTTAATTAGGTCTTACGCCTTTGTATTAGCTATCTCACGACCACTGTGGTTTCGACTACAAAGTCAGAGGTCGCGGTTTCGATTCCCTCTCAGTGCAAATATTTAGGTATGTGTATGAATCAATACTTTTGCCGCGGGGTTTCCCGCAGAGTAGAATTAGGGCCACCCCATCTCTTCCCATGCGGTGTCGTACAAGACGACATTGATAGTTCTGTCTAACATCAGACAGATATATACAGCCCAGACTCTGCCTCAAATGCATGACTCGAGTTCAAAAATACTGCCCGGAAAACGGCAATAGGCACACCCCGTATAATGTGGGACCGAATAAAATTATTGATGAAATGTGGGTGTTAATTCACCTCTGCCTAACCCTCCAAGGATAAAGGCGTGATTATATGTATGTATGTATTTATGAATCCATACGTATATTATAAATGCGAAAGTAACTATCTGTCTGCCTCTATGTTAGCTTTCATGCCTAAACCGCTGAAACGATCTTGATGAAATTTGGTAGGTATAGGGGTAGATTAGACCTTGAGAAAAGACATAGGCTATGTTTTGTCACGTTAACCAAAATTCACGCGGGCGGAGCCTCGGGCAAAAACTAGTAAATAATATGTACGAATTTAGAACAAAAAAGTATTCTAGTATTCGTGAGTTTATAACACAAGCTAGTTAAGCTTACTGGTTATGACTATGTGGTCTAGATAGCGTTATATAGAATGTTGTGCAATAACTACAATATTTCATTGTCTTGGTCTTGTTCTCTATTGCATACGAGGTTCTTTATCCTTCCTCGTTTTGGTTTGGCCACAGATAATATACATACATATAATCACGCCTTAATCCCCGGAGGGTTAGGCAGAGGTGAATTAACACCCACATTTCACCAATCATTAAATTCGGTTCCACGTAATTGGGGGCGAGCCTATTGCCATATTTCGGGCACTATTGTTGACTATCGCCATGCATCTGAGACTGAGTCTGTTCTGTATAAATCTGCCTGAAGTTAAACAGCCCTATCCTTTAGTAGCCTTGTACTATACCGCATGGGAAGAGATGGGGTGGTCCAAATTCTTCTCTGCCGGGAACCACGCGGCCCTGCAGGGAACCACGGGGCCACAGATAATATAATATAATTCTTATAGTTTTGCTGACCATCTGATCGCTTGGTAGGATCTGACGAGGTTGGATCCCCGAAAAGAAGCCGGCCTCGACCGTCAATCATTATGTGTACCGGTTTGCAACTGAGATTAATTTAGCTTGACGGGCTCCCAAAGCGGACTTTCTAATTTCTTTCTTTAATTGAAATTGTAAGAATTGATAACGCAAAGTCACTGAAAATAATTAATATTGTAAACGAATGCAGTCGGATGTAAAAGTAAATGTAGTTTTTTTTTAAATCTATAACATCATAACATAATATAAACTCACGCCTGTATCCCCGAAGGTATCCCGGGTATCCCGGTAGGCAGAGTTGCTAGCACCCACATTTCGCCAGTTTATGTTTAGGTTCCAATGTAATAGGTGGCGAGTCTATTGCCATTAACCGGGCACTTATAAGGCTATATAATATCAATCAATCAATAAGCTTATCGCAGTCCACTGCTGGATATTGGCCTCTCCCAATGTAGGGAGGCTTTGGCCTACTGTTTCCACACTGGCCAGACGGGTTAATACAGGGTTTTATTTTGAGTTTCTCTCGCAGTGATATCGTCTGCATATTTTTCCGTTAGTCACCTCTTACGACACCCTTCGGATGAGATAGGGTGGTGATACTTGTATTCTTTCTCCATCACCACAATCTATAATATATAAAAGTGAAATACTCACAGATTAATCAGGAAATCTCACAAACTAAAACACAACACACTTGAAATTTGGCAGGTAGGTTCCTTGTATGGTGTAGACATCCGCTAAGAACGGATTTCACGAAACTCCTCACCACTTATGTTATATGTTTTTTTAATTTTTTTATACCACTTCGGTGGCAGACAAGCACACGGCCCACCTGATGGAAAGTGGTTACCGTGGCCTATAGATGTTTGTAACACCAAAGGAGTCACAGTCGCGCTGCCAACCCTGTAAGTACAGAGTTTCTGTGCCGTTAGTGTAGAAGACAAAGCAAGACAAACTTAGTCTTCTCACTGACAGCACAAATGTTTAAGACTCCTTACAGAATACCGCGGCCATAATAACCTCGTGTTGTGTTACCGGCGGTGAGTATTGTAGCCAAAGCTCAGTGGGGAGTTTTTGAGCTGTCAGTGGGAAGACCAAAGGCTTGTCCTGATTTGTCTTCTGAACTGATGGCACTGAAACTTTCTGTGCTTACAGGGTCAACAGCGCGAGTGTGACTCCCCTCATGTTGCACACGTTCATTGGTCACGGTAACCACTTTCCATCAGGTGGACCGTGTGCTTGTCTGCCAACTAAGTAGTATAAAAAAATGAAAATTCCATACATTCATTGTACTATTCGTTTTGGGACATTTTTTTACTGTGAGCAAAATCCCCACGGATACTCCCACCACCGGAGCCGATGGGGAAGGTTATGTCGGACTTAATCCGACTAAAACGCACGCCGACTGTGTGGACTCCAGGTTGCCGGAGGTGAGATTATCTCAGATATATCCCCCACCCCCGGCTGGCCCAGAACCGTCTCTTCTGAGATGGCCCACTTCGGGTGTGGGGACCACAGAGTCCTATCTCGTCCCCGGGTATGGAAGGTGCGCATCGCCCTTCACTCTCCAACCTACGTAAATACTAGGTACTGGAAAAGTTGTTTACTGTCATGTCTCGAGTATTTTGAACATACACTTTGACGAACTCCGTGGCGTAGCGGTAGAGCATTCGACTGCTATGCAGGGGGCGCGGGTTCGATATACTTAATCATTTATACAAATATTTGTATGAATGATTAAGTATATTTGCATTGGTCTGGGTGTTTCCATGTATAATATGTATGCATTTTCAAAAAAAAAAATGTAAGTATGTTTATCCGCATTCTAGATCCCATAACACAAGTTAATCTATGCTTACCATGGGTCTAGATAGCATTGCGTAGAATGTCGTGGAATATTTATTTCTTTATAGAACACGTCAAGGCAAAGTCAAAGACCATTACAGACACACAGCTTGATAGCCTTGTCAGAGGGATTATAGGAAGAACGAAAAACGTGTACTGGTAAATAATCCCAAGACTATATGGGGCAGCAAAGAAAAGAGACAAACCGTTTGGGTAAGGCAAGAATGAATTTTGAACGTGAAACGGGACGCTTGGAGTATATTTATACACCATTTGATTAGTTATTTAACTAAAGGTAAATAATCTTGTAGTGACTTTTTATACAAACACATATTAAACTAATAAACTAGACTAACTAACTGACTAACTATTATAGTTTAATTTCGGTCTTTAGTCTTTAAAATGAGTTTCAAAACAGAAAAATATACATAAACTGAGTTTTAATATAAAACATATTGATATTAATATAAATGAAGGTCAGCCCCTCTAAATTGACAATTGGCAGTTTGTTAGTTTGACGTCCCTCTACCAGGTGGCCATTCGTTGGCTGTCGTCCCTCTAGATAAGTGCCATTTCGGAGACCGGAGTCCCTCTCGATAAGTGGTAATTCGTTTTCCGGTGTCGCTCTAGACAAGTAGTAAATTGTTGGCCAACGTCTCGCTAGACAAGTGGCAATTCATTAGCCGGCGTCCCTCTAGACAAATGGCAATTCGTTGGCCGGCATCTCTCTAGACAAGTAGCAAATCGTTGGCCAACGTCTCGCTAGACAAGTGGCAATTCGTTAGCCGGTGTCCCTCTAGACAAGTGGCAATTCGTTGACCGGCGTCCCTCTTGACAAGTAGCAATTCGTTGGCCAACGTCTCTCTAGACAAGTGGCAATTCGTTGGCCAACGTCCCTCTAGACAAGTGGCAATTCGTTGGCCGGCATCCCTCTAGACAAATAGCAAATCGTTGGCCAACATCTCGCTAGAGAGGTGGCAATTCGTTAGCCGGCGTCCCTCTAGACAAGTGACAATTCGTTGGCCAACGTCTCGCTAGACAAGTGGCAATTCGTTGGCCAACGTCCCTCTAGACAAGTGGCAATTCGTTAGCCGGCGTCCCTCTAGACAAGTGGCAATTCGTTGGCCGGCATCCCTTTATACAAGTGGCAATTCGTTATGTATGGGATTTGACGTTTATGACATACGTGACGATTGTCATATACATCAAATCCCATACATTTGTCATTCTAATTTATAAAACGCCGGCCAACGAATTGCAATTTTATAGGTACATTGAGTCAGGGTGATCGATCACCCTTTGTGATAGAGTTTTTTTTTTTTGTTTATTTTATATAGGACACGCCAACTTGACCTCACCTCGCCTGATGGTAAGCTAAAGGCAAAGTCTCAGGAAAGAGGGTCACCATTACAGACACTAAGTGCTACAATGGTGGCACTCAGCTTGGCGGCCTCATCAGATGCTTTTTCACGCCCCGCTTAAAGGCCCCGGGACTGTAGGAAGAAGGAAACACGTGTGCTGGTAATGAATTCCAGGTCTTGGTGGTGCGGCAAAGAAAAGAGTCTCCGAACCGCTTGGTTCTTGCTCGTATATTCTGCACAGTTTACGTCAAAATCTAATACAAAATATCATACACATAGTCGTACATGTATAGTGTGTTATATGCGTGTTATAGATTTATAGCGTTCGTTGTTCAACTTTCGCCAAAACCGGCTTTCGTATTTGAGCACAATCTGCACAGTAACACAACACGCGTATCAAATTCAAAACCAGAATATATTTTTTAGACATGCGAAGGAATCACGTGTTAAAAAAATATACTTATTTTAAATAAAAAATTACATAATTATTATGAATTTTAATTTTATTACATAATTTTTTTTTACCAATATAGTTAACAATTTTTTTTCTACATTTTATTATTATAGTAGTTTTTTTAATTCATCTAAGATAGTAGGTAATATTGTTAACGCGTGATTGGTATATAATATAATTTATGCGAAGATGAACGAAGTAAGAATCGGAGCTATACCAACAGATGCTCATATCAATCGCATTCGGTTTAAAGATGTTTATTTCTCATAAAAAACATACAGTTCACTTAAAATGAGATAAGTACAAATAAATGTTATATAAGATAACATAAGTAATACATTGTCGCCTCTAGGGTCGTTCATTAGGTAAGTATTTATAAACGTAATGCAGTTCTAAGTTCATTACACTTTTTGCACATATTCCTTTAATTTTAGTTTGAAGATTTTTATGCTGTCCGTATCCTTGATGTCATTAGGCAATTTGTTGTACAGCTGTGCTCCCTCGAACAGTATCGTTTTCTTTCCATAGTTTGTGCGTGGATGAGTTAATTGAAGTTTGCCTTTATTACGAAGACTATAGGGAGTAATTTTTTCCGAAAAACGTATGTTTGTCTGGACGGAGTTGGTTGCAATTTTTTTAACTAAAATACATGTACAGTACTCATAAATCTGTCTAATATTCATTAATTCAGTTTCCTTATACAGTTGAGTTGTTGGTGTTAAATAGTGATAATGATACAAAGCCTTAATAATTTTATTTTGAGTTCTTTGTAATGGATTTAAATATGTTAATGCGGCCGAGCCCCATATTTCAATCATATATTCTAGCTCTGATTTTACTAGAGAGTTATAAATAATTGTGCTTATTCGTTTTGGTAGGCAGTTGGATATTTTGCGTATGGCACCTAATAAGGACGTTAGTTTACCTCTTACGTGGTCGACATGTACTCTCCATGATAGTTTGTCATCTATCCGTAATCCAAGGTACTTTTCTTGGTTAGATCGTTGTATTTCTACATTATCTATATGGAGAGGAGCAAATTCGGGTATTGTTTTATTTTTCGCAACAAAAATCATAAACGATGTTTTCGATGCGTTTACAGTTAGTAGATTGTATTTGAACCATTCGGTTAGTAAGTTAAGATCCCTCTGAGCCTCAGTCATAATCGTATGTATACAACTATTGCAATAGAAAAGACATGTATCGTCCGCATAGAGAGTAAGATGACCCGTCAGTCCTATCAAATGTATGTTGTTTATGTAAATTAAAAACATTAACGGGCCTATTATGGAGCCTTGAGCTATACCAAAAGGCAGCATTTGTGTAGAACTCATGAAATTACCTATTTTGACCACTTGCCGTCTGTTTTGAAAATATGATGAGAACATATTAAGGGCCGTTCCTGTGATACCTATGTTGTGTAGTTTCTGTAGTAATTTTTGATGACTCACCGTATCGAATGCTTTTTTTAAATCAATGAATATACCTAATACTATGTTTTTCTGGTCTATATTAGTTTTTATTTTTGTTACTAAATCGACGGCCGCCGTGAGAGTGCTAGATTTAGCGCGGAAGCCGTATTGGTGGTTGTTTAGGAATTGTTTTCCAAGTAGATAGGTATTTAAACGTTCGTATAAAATGCGTTCAAATATTTTTGATAGAACAGGTAGAACAGATACAGGTCTGTAGTTCCCCGGATCTGATCTGCAACCAGATTTGTAAATGGGGGTGACTTTAGCCACCTTCAGTGTATCAGGAAACATGCCACGAGATAAACACTCATTTATACAATTTGTTAGCGGATTGAGAATTATATTTTTGAGACATTTTATTGCTTTAGTGCTAATTCCGTCCAAACCCGTACTAGTGTTATTATCTAAATTGTCAATAATCTTCGAGATTTCACTCACACTACATGGTTGAAAGTGATTCAAAATTACATCATGTGAATAATGGTCACCGTACATTAGAGTATTCCCGGTATTTACATGGTAGGTACTTGGTATTTGGTTCGCTAAGTCTGACCCTACTGATGAGAAAAAAGAGTTGAATAGATTACAAATTTCGTTACCTTCTGTTATAGGACCGGAAATCGACATCAGTTTCGGTGGAGCACAGCTGTCCTTGATTTTGTTCAGCGCCAAATTGTTAATTACTTCCCACAGTCTCTTCGGGTCATCATAATTGTCTTGAAATAATGTGTGGTAATACTTTCTCTTTTGATTATTGATCATGTTTCTTACAGTGGATTTCTGGTTTTCAAACTTCTTTCGTAGGCTGACATCATCAGGGTTCATCTTTGTTTGCCTCCATAAGCTGTTCCGTAAATTTATTACATTAATTATGTCTTTAGTTATCCAATCCTTTTGAGGTAGATTATTTATTTTTGTTTTGTCAATTTTATTATCTTGCACTTGATCTTGTATAAATTGTTCTAGGTAGGTATAATCACAGTTTTCCAAGTTATTTTCAGCTCTTTTGGCGTTACTAAAGAGTTTTTCATAATCTATGGCTTTGTATGGTATTTTTCGTTTTATTGCTGGTGCCAGCTTGCCAATTTCCAAAAACATTTGCTTGTGATCGGAAAGCGATGAGTCAATTATTGATAGGCTAAACGAGTGATTTTTTATATTTGTACAAACATGGTCGATAATAGTATTTGTTTGGCTGGTTTTCCGTGTCCCATATCTCTCATCCACTCTGTTCAATATTTCGTATCCTGTTCCTTGTATTTCACGTTTGTATTTCGTTACATCCGTTTCCGTGCTAAGTAAATCCAGGTTAAAGTCGCCAAAAACAATAGATCTGTTGTAACGCTCGAGTTGAGTGGAATATATGTCTAAGAAGTTATTAACATTTGACACACCGGGCTTGTATATCACACCTATATTCAAAGATAGTTTAGCAATATATATCCACAAGTAGTGGTTTCCATTCTCACATAGTTCTTCTGTTATTTCGTATGCTATACTGTTGTGTAAAAAGATAGATACACCACCACCCCTGCCATGTTGCCTATAGTTGTGTATGTGGGTGTAATTTGGTAGCTGATACAGATTGGCATCATTTTCTGAGGTCAACCAGGTTTCTGTGATGATTAGGACGTGTACCGTCGAGGGTAAGGCGCGTATCAGGCATTGTAACTCGTCAAATTTGCCATCATTACGGATGCTGCGAAAATTACCGTAAAAAAATCTTAACGACGAGGGGTGTAAGGGTATTTCTTCATATTTTTTCACTATTTGATGACATACTCCGTTCGATTTCACTGTACTGGTTGCTATTTGTGGCGTCGCGGTCACTAGTTTTTTTCCCTATTAGGCTTGCACGTAACAATTGCTGGTACCCCCTTAACATATTTAATAATTATATCTTTTTCCCCATTTTCAGTACGTCTATGCAATTCCGTCTTCAACGATTCTAGGTATATTTTCTGATTTGGAGTCTGGTCGCCATACATATTAATATTTTCAGGTAATTTAGTTTTATTGCGCAACAGATATCTAGGAGTCTCAACATTGTCAAAACAAACTTTTATCGGGCGACTTTTGTTCGGTATATATTTACCCAATCTTATCACCTTTTTTGGTTTAGGACACGATTCACATAACAATGTAGTTAATCTCGTTATTTGGTCTTCATCATACGATTTTCTGGAACTATAACTTTTATCAATTTTTTCGGATACACCCACAATCACAATATTTTTTTCTCGATCGCAACGATCTTTTAGTTCTAGGATGAGATCTTCGTGAGATAAGAAGAGGCGATTTCGATGATGATGACTTTTCAGCAGATTGGTTTCTTATTTGCATTATTTCAATTTCTATATTATTAATTTTGTTCTTTGTTGCATTCTCAGTAGTTTTTAGATTATTTATTTCAGTATTTATTTGATCCAAATGCGATGTTATAGTTTCATTAGTTAATTTCAATGTTTTAATTTCGTTTTTGATCTCGGACATTTCCTCTCTTATATGTTGTAGTTGTTCTTTTTGTGTTCGTCCAAATCCCTCGAGGCACTTCATAATATCAGCCCGAAAACTGGCCAGCTCACTTTTATAGTCGTATTCGTCAGTGCGCTCCTTTCGTTTCCTCACAATGGTATTTATATAAGGTTCATCTTTACCAAAAGTTGGTATGTTTGGCATAGATCCGCTGCAGCTCCCGCTGCCGCTTGTTAATGTATCTCGTGGCGGTGTTCTCTGTACACTCATTGTGTTGTTGCGTATAGGCACTTCGCACGGGTGTAAGCGAGTCGAAAAATGGCAACCGTTCTCTTCACTCTTGAGGAATGCGGGGGGAGAGGCGTAAGCACCGACAGTTGCACGGATATTATAGGACTTATGTGTTATATGCGAAAGTAATCGATTTCGAACTTTATGACTGCTTTCACAAGGTAACTTTTATATAATCGTACTAATTTATAATTTTAAATTAAAAGTAACACGTCTAGTCACAACGACCGCTATCGGCATTCATAATACATACTTTATACTGGAATTGTCTGTGAATGAATATGTTTTAAAGTTTGATTCCACGCTTTATACTGTTATTTTGGTATAGTCCACTTAGAGCACCCAGCTAAATAGCATCTTAGTGAATAGCACTCGAGCGAATAGCACCTGACCTTCAATCAATAAATCTATTAGCCTATTACAATCCACTGCTGTACCCCTAGCACGAAAAACTATTGTAATCGTATTGTTAACGTAACTAGAGAAGGGATACAAGAATATAAGGATCACCACCCCATCTTATCTTACGAGTGTCGTAAGAGTAAGAGGCACTGCGAGAGCCAGTAGTCAGCGTGGAAATTGAATTTGAATTAGGAGAGGCCTATGTCCAGCAGTGGAGCACGATGGGCTAATTGATTGATTGAGGTATAATAATACCGGAACAAGGAAAAACTGTGCATTGAATATTATTTTTTCGCAAAATATAATTAAGACTTCGTTGCGTGGCGTTAGTGAACGCGACTGCTACGCAGAGAGTGCGGGTTCGATTCCCGTTCAGCTTTCAGTTTTGACTACTGAACACATACCTATGTTCGCATTATCTGTACCTCGGAGAGTACGTTAAACCGCCTGTCCCAGTTGTCATACTAACATCTATAGCAGTCGTTAGGATTGGAACTCTAAAAAATCGTATAACCAGTCTAACTGCAATAATTCGATATCGTCATGGATTGTGGAGGTCAGTTGCAGTCGCTTCACGGAAAATATCGAAAGGCAGCGACTTCGCAGTTAGACTGGAAATAACCGGACCCCAAACTCCTAGGTGAAGGCGTCGGATGAGGCCGGTACGACCGCATAGTTGATGATGACGATAGGGATCAAGCTCACCTTCGGCAACCAACAACGACCCATGGGTGCAGTGCGACATAACCTCTTCCACTGGCTCCAGCGGGGAGGGGGAGGGGTTATCCTTGAGTGTTTTATAAAATAATTGTAGTAGATGCACATTTGGAGTTTGTCGATAACGTCGTTTTGACAGAACGGAACTAAACAATGTTAGCAATTTTGTTCGAGAGTTTTGCAACAGCAAAATCGGCAACTGCATAAATGGTCCGAGACTCACTGAACCAATCCAATTAAAAGTCAATTTTATACGACTGAAACTTTTATTGCAAGATACCAACATGTATATGGCGAAATAAGTTCAACATTCATTTTATATTATGCTTTACACATAGGTATTAATAAGACAGATGTTACAACACTAGGCCAGTATTCAATAACGACACTTGGTCCTGAATCTAGGTCTATCTAAACTGTGAATGTCTAAATATTGTAATTTCTTGGTTGTTGGTGAGAAATAAATCATTATTATTATTATTATTATTATTATCTGACGTCACATAGTACAAAGACAATGACAGATTTTACAGAATGTCTACAGAATCTGTCCTCAGATAAACCGGTGATTTCTCCTTTGCACTAATCAATGACACTACTGGTAACGTCAAGGAGAATATTATTTCCTCATGGCACTACCGGTAGTGTCAAGTAGAGATTCAGAAATGAGTACCATAGAGGTCTAGATAGGACTTGCTGGAAGTCAATGGGGGAGGCCTACGCCAGTGAGGCGACTGCTACTTAAAAGAAACCTGAACTATAAATTATTACTAAATGAAATTAAACTTAAAATATAACTAAATTTGATTTAAAAAAATATATATAACAAATAACAAAATGAAATGTTGAAATTGATGACTTAATTATATAATTAATTTTAGACGCAAATTGTAATTTGAATGGTATTAGAATAAATGGTTTTATTATTTATTTTATTTATTTATTTTTACCATATATAATATATAATCATTTAAGTATAATCGCGGTAGCCTAGTGGTATGGGTAATGGACTGCTGAGACGACGTCTCGGGTTCGATCCCAGGTTTTAACATGGCACACACTAATGACTTTTCGATGCTTTTCAAAGTTATGTGTGTATTTATAGCAGGTTTATAAGTGCCCGGTTAATGGCAATAGACTCGCCACCTATTACATTGGGACCTAAATATAAACTGGCGAAATGTGGGTGTAACACCTCTACCTACCCCTTCGGGGATTATAGGCGTGAGTTTATGTTTATGTTTATGTTATTTTTATCATAGAGGTCTAATTGAGGCCAAAGAAGAAAGATAATACGCTAGGGCGGTGATGTTTCAGTAATAACCTCTGACACTGAGCACTTTTCTTATCGTATGTATGCAGTTTGTACCAACCACTGAATAGAGTTGTAATAGTTACGACTGCTTGATTGCACAGCGTAACATTGAGACATTAAGTTCCTTTGTATTGGTAAACTACCAAAAACTGTCAAATCTAACAACTATGTACGAGTAGGTATGTTGACAATGACGGATCGTTTTGTCATCATTATTTTAGTGGTGTTGGAGCCCTGGCCTCTTGTATAATCACTTTTGGTGTTATTGTTTAACGCGATTTCGTGAATAGATATGTAGAAATGTTTAATGACAGCAGTTATCTCTTAGCCTAGTGGTATGAGTAATGGACTGCTGAGACGAGGTCTCGGGTTCAATCTCAGGTTTTGCCATGGCTCACACCAATGACTTTTCGATGCTTTTCGGAGTTATGTGTGTATTTATAGCAGGTTTATAAGTGCCCGGTTAATGGCAATAGGCTCGCCATCTATTACATTGGGACTTAAACATAAACTGGCGAAATGTGAGTGCTAGCACCTCTGCCTACCCCTTCGGGGATATAGGCGTGAATTTATGTTATGTTTTATCTCTTAGCACTATAGGATTCACAGCAAAAAGCTTATGTGAAGTCTGTTGTTTTTGCAAGCTTTTATTTAACTTGCAATGTGTATTTTGTCTTGCATTATGTTTGTTTATGAAGCTAAATTAAGCTTACAAAGCATGTGAAGTTTACCATGTTGGTTTAGTTTGGAAGACAATGCATTTTTTATGTTAACATGACCTGAATTGATATCCAGGATTATGTATAGAATTCTTAAACAGTATTTTTAGATCATGTTAATATGACTTCACCATGCCTGGCGTTAAGCTGAAGACAAAGTATCACCAAAGAGGCTCATCGTTGCAGACTCTAACAATGTTTCAATGGTGGACCTCAGCTTGGCCACAGTATTAATATGTCGAAGCAGGCTGCGGCGGCAGTGCGCCTGGCGCGCCTCCTCGTTTCCGGGGACGAGTAGGGGACTCTGTAGGTTGTCCCCACACACCCGAGGAGGAGGGGCCAGATCGTGAGAGATGGCCCTGAGTCGGCCGGGGTGCGAGGGATATGCCTGTCAACCTCACCTTCGGCAACCAAAACGACCCACAGGCGGCGTGGGTTTTAGTCGGTTCGAGCCCGACATAACCTCTCCCACCGGCTCCGGTGGGTAGGTATCCGTGGGGATTTTTAGCACGTAAAAAAAACAGTATTAATATCTATAGATATTATTACTGTGGCTTGGCGGCCTCAACCACGGAGGACAGAATATGTAATTTCATTCTCCTTAGTCTCAATAAATATTTTTTTTTAACTTATAGCACGGACAGGAAATGTTAATGTCATTTGCTATCGAGTGACATGTAAATATGTTTTTTATAGAAATTTATCGTTGAAACTGGACGGCTGATAGCTAGGCGAACTTTAGACTGTGAGGAGTTATAACGACCTCCGCCTGCTTATCGTACATTGATATTATATACAAATATAAATTAGATTGGCTGAATTAGTTCATAGAGTCAGCATCAGTTCGATCTTGACTAACATTACTAGGTACTAATCATGGACCTTTTTGACAGCCATGACAGCGCACAGAAAACCTGATGGTAAGTAGTTACCGTGGCCTATGGACGTGTGTAACACCTGAGAAGCCACCCTCGCGCTGCCGACCCTGTAAGCACAGAGTTTATGTGCCGTCAGTGTAGAGGACAAATCAGGAGAAGCCTTTAGTCATCCCACTGACAGCATAAATTTTCCAGTGAGCTCTGGCTACCCTACTCACCGTATATATACACAAAATACGCAGACACTCTCGCCAAAAGTACCTACACTAATCGGCACTACCCATCAAATCACATCCTAAATTTACCATATATATACACGATATATAGTAGCATTGTTTATGAACAACCGCTGGTGGCTGGTTGGTGTGTGCGATGGTAAACCTGGGATCGAAACCGAGACCTCGTCTCAGCAGTCCATTACCCATACCACTAGGCTACTGCAGTCTGATGTTAAACAGCCCTATCCCTTTTTAGTGTCATGTTATCTATGACCAAGGTATTAAAAACATGAGAACGCTATCATATACACTTCGCAAACAAAATACTTATGTTAGGATATGCTATGGAGTATAATAAGATAATTTTGAGTACTTTGCTACTAAAGATCAGTCTGATGCTGACTATTAGTTGACACATCGTGAGATAATCAAGGCTAAACAACTGGCACAGAGCTAAACCAACTTAATCTCATGTAGTTAAAACTAATACGTTGGAAGAATCACGTTTACTGTCCGGTTAGATTTATAGAACAAATACTAGTTCACATATCTGACGGAGCGTGACCACACGTGACACGTGTGGGACAGTGTCTCAGTGTGTGCGTTACGCTAGGTGCGTGACAGTACCCACGGCGACGCATCACGTGTTGTCGCATGAGTGTTATATAATACAATGGCTGGTCAACAACTGGACATTATAGTCTACACAGAAAATTGTTTTTAGGTCTCTTTATTATAACTCACCAGCATATGCCTCAACTCCGAAGTTGTGAGGAAAAGGAGGCAAGCCCTCCTTCTCGCGCGAGGGTTTGGTTTAATATAATCTATGATTATTGGATTTAAGCTCTACCACACACCACCACTACCACTAATCCTATCCTCTCCTTTCCTACACAGGACAATACGTGCAGGGCTTAGATGCCACCCTCATACGAGCAAGACCAAGCGGTTCGGAGACTCTTTTCTTTGCCACACCGCCAAGACCTGGAATTCATTATCAACTCACGTGTTTCCTTCTTCCTACAGTCCCGGGTCCTTTAAGCGGGACGTGAAAAAGCATCTGATGAGGCCGCCAAGCTGAGTGCCACCATTGTAACATTACTTGGTGTCTGTAATGGTGACCCTCTTTCCTGAGACTTTGCCTTTAGCTTACCATCAGGCGGGGTGAAGTCAAGTTAGCGTATCCTAGATTAAAAAAACCGTAGCACCACTTAAAAGACATCCAAAATATGTGGATACTACGAATAAAGAGTATTCTCTGCATATTTACAACAATTTACCTAAGGAGTTAAAAGATCTCCCAAATATAACCTTTTTAAAAAAAGGTTGCAACAAATTCTAGCCAATAAGTGCTACTACTCACTGCGTGAATACTTAGAGGATAAATGGTGTGAGGTATGATTAAGAAAAAGTAAATATGTAATTTATTCCTAGCTATTAAAGCTATTAATTTATTATTGTTGACATTATAACTTTATATTTCTTAAGGTAGATACTTGACATTAAATTAATTACATATCTGACGTTATTAACTATACACAATGACATTATTAATTATTCGAAACCTCTTACAATTTAAATTCGAGGTAATAATTTCTTTAGATATTTTAACTCTTGACAATGTATCTTCAAATATACAATTTGCACACCTATCGAGGTAATAAGCAGGGCACTTGCACATTATTGTAAATGAAACCACCTTTACGTACCTGTCTTATGCTAATAAACTGATTTGATTTGACAATTTATGACGTCACTGGGGTAAAGATAGCCTGGGCATTCTCTATCTGTGAACCGAAGGTGGTACAAAGCGGCTGCCGTTAGACTTCCAACCCTGAGATCAAAACCTGCCTTATTAATTACCAGGTTTATCTGTACCTGTCAGACATGTTTCTATTATACGTCAGTGTGCCTTGACCCTTACCCTTACCTCGCTACACTTCACAATAATACTCTAAGAATATGTAGGTACTATCAATTATGTACTACATTAGGAAAATAATTATCTTAGTACTTTGAGGTTAATGGTACCATAATGACTTAAGTTGCGACCTAAGCCATTTTAGTTAATTTATCTTCAGAAATTACTGCAAATATTCAGCATAATAACTTCGCCTTGGTGTGTGTGTTTTTCCGCCTCTGCAATGGTTTTTGCTCAGATGAATTGTTTGACATGATGCCCACAGCTACATTCTATCATAGTCAGGGAATTAATCTTCACACATTGCGATCTGAGACGGTGCGCACTGTGGGGTACGAAAGAAACTTCAGGATCGGCAGCGCGAGTGTAAAGGCCTCGGTAACCACTTTCCAACAGGTGAGCCGTGTACTTGTCTGTCACCTAAGTGATATAAAAAAAAAACATGAAAATTGAGTGTCTGTTCGTACAATTGGTCCAGTTGCATGGATTGTGCATGAGGACTCTGGCGAGAGATGCGGTTACCCGGGGCGAGGTGATGCTAGCGGTGTCTTTGGACATCTCTAGTGCGTTCAGCACCTTACCCTGGAGTTGCATTAGGAAGCCGTTTGATTATCACGATGTACCTCTCTACCTCCGCCGCATAGTCGGGGCGTACCTGATGAAGAGAGCCGTCACCTACGTAAGTGGGACCGGCATCGGTGGGGGAGAGATATCGTGTGGTGTTCCGCAGGGATCGGTCCTGGGGCCGCTCCTGTGGAACATCAGATACGACCGGGTACTTCGCGGAGAGCACGAGAACCGGGCCGACATAACGTGTTATGCGGATGACATACTAAATCTGTGCAACCTGTGAAAATTTCATCTGTCTATCTTTTTTTTAAACCACTTAGGTGGCAGGCTGTCATGATGCATGAGTCTTGAAGCTACGGTTCCGTTGTAACCCTTTAGTTAAGGAACCCTAAAAAAAGATTTTATAATGTTCACTGATGGCACTTGGTGGGACTTGCTACATTCATTGAATTAAATAAATTCTATAGTAGAAGTTCACAATATTTATTCCCTGCAGAGTAGAATTTGGGTCACCCCATCTCTTCCCACGCGGTGTCGCACAAGGCGACTAAGGGTTAGGACCTATATAAGAAAGGACTGTTTAACATCAGGCACATATATACAGCTTAGTCTCAGCACGGCTCGAGTCAGCAATAGCGTCCGGAATACTCACCCCCCATTACAAAGATTGGTGAAATGGTGAAATGTGGGTGTTAATTCAACTCTGCCTAACCCTCCATGAATAAAGGTGTGATTAAATGTATGTATAAATTAATTACTGTTGAATAAAATTCTAGTCGTTTTGATTGTTGAAATTTCATTAGACATGCCAACATTAAGTACCTACCTTTGTCTGCATATTCATGTATGCAGACACATGCACACTCGTAACTACGCATGCCTGTACATAACTACATACCCTGTGCAATGAATGTCGGGTTTTCTTTTAAATATACAGTACAAATTTAGGTTCCTTTACAATGGACGATTACGTCACCAGAAAAATTATCGGAAACACAATTGTTGTGCCAGCTAAAGGGTCGGCAGCGCGGTGTGGCCTCTCTGGTTTTTTCACACGTCCATAGGTCACGGTAACCACTTTCCATCAGGTGCTGCATTCATCGTGTGCTTGTCTTCAACCTAAGTGGTATAAAAGATTTAACAAAGCAATCCATGTTTCTCTCGCGACTTCTGTCCAAGATATAATAATCAGTTTATGCTTACGTGATATTGTTAGCAGTGTTGTTTAACATACTTATAATCACGCCTGTTTCCCGGGTTCTTCAAGCAGGGCGTGAAAAAGCATCTATCGAGACCACCAAGATAGGGACCACCATTTTAAATTCAATAGTATTGGAAGTGGTGGTCCGTATCTTTTGGACTAATATAGGTTTTATACACTTCTACCTACCTCATCAGGGATCTACAGGCGTGATACATAAACTGTATTCAGTGATTATGATTACACTGGTGGACAAATCGAACCGTGTAGAAACCATTTTGTGCCAATGTGTCCAGGCCTTATACCTACTGTTTTAAGATGACGTTTAATTTTTCATAACTGTTATTTCCTATTTCATTATTATTGTTCTGAATTCTAAAGTAAGTTTAATCACGTAACCAGATTAATAGCCGTAATTTCATAGTTAAATTTGACAAAGTCTGTCTTTAGTGTGTACTTATTAGTTTTTTCAATTCGTTAACAACGACATTAGATTTCTTTTTTATTACGAAGAGAAATCAGTTTAAACCACTTGTTGAAATAGGAGAAATGACGCATATTGGGTGAGGCCTATGTCCTGTTAAGTAGACTGAGTGTATGTTTGTAAATAGACCAAAAAAAAGCCCGCTGAGTTTCTTGCTAGAGTCTTCTCAGGTCGGGTCGCGTTTCGAACCGGGCGGTGGTCCATTTACAAAACTGGTTTTCATGTTACTTTTTTATTGACGTTTTGTAAGTTCCGATTTAATGGTCTATGAAGAATAAATGATTTTTGACTTTGACTTCTATCAGTGAACAGTGAATAAGCTAATTAATTGACTGATAACACGTGGCTCCTCCTTTAGTTCTAAAAGTATCTGATTTAGCCGCCAGCTGTCCGGCTAGCCGCCACCATTATCGCGTTATTTGCGATTCACTTGTGACTCTCACCTTTGAGACTCCCCAAACTTAACTTACTACATAAAAACTTGTTCTACATAAAAAATACCATTCACTAGAACTTATTTCGTGAGCATAATGCCTCATGGAGCGATGAGAGAGCGAGTCGAAAGTAGCTCACGACCCTTTCACCAGAGTTGGCGGTGCTGCTGCCTGCGCATGAGTGTTATATTAAAATATATTTCTCATGCGTTATGTAATTAACTGTGTGAATGCCCCGTTATACACCGTTAGTTATAGCTCGGGACATATATCTTGGACCTTAAATGTGCTCTATACAAGCAGTACGCGTTTCTTGGGTGTTTTATCAGGATAGCATGAGGTGCAACAATGGTGGATAAGCTGAAATTCACTATCCCCGTTTGCGGGGACGAGTTGGGGACTCTATAATCCCCACACCCGAGGAAAGGGCCCGATCGTGCGAGATGGCCCTGGGTCGGCTGGTGTGCGAGCGAGTAACCAAAAACGACCCACAGGCGGCGTGCGTTTTGGTCGGTTCGAGTCCGACATAACCACTTCAACCGGCTGCGGTGTGGGGGGGGAGGGGTATTCGTGGGGATTTTGCGCCCGTAAAAAAAAAGGAAAATGGCCTTGTATGTGTGTGTGTGTGTGTGACCTAGGTTCAAGATATGTATCCCAAGGTATATCACTCTCGACTTGTGTGCTGCGAGCGTAATAACTCACTAACTGTGTGAGGTATGTGTGATAACAGGAAATATAAGAAGGGCTGCTGAGGCACCATGGTAGCTTCTTCTGTCGGCTCACCCAGGTAATCACCGGGCACAACTACTTTATCGAGATTTTACGTCGTATCTATAGACCGGGAGAAAACCCTGTTCTATGGACTTTCAGCTTCATACTCTGGTAGAATGCTCAACGTGGATAGACAGCCAAAAAATCATTTTTAGTGTTCCTTACATAAAAGGAAAAACGGGAACCCTTATTAGAGCACTACCTTGTCCGTCTGTTTGTCGATGTTTTTCTCAAAAATGTTCTAAGGAATGTGTAGGAGGTATCAAGTTGAAAGTCATACCACATACACAAGTTTATACATAACATAAACGCCACGCCTATATCCCCGAATGGGTAGGTAGAGGTGCTAGCACCCACATTTCGCAATATTTATTTATAATTATGTATATATAAAACTGGCGAAATATGGGTGCTAGCACCTCTGCCTACCCCTTTACACACACAGGTTTATAACGTGTGGAAACTGTGCAAAAATCAAACTTCCAGGTCAACGCAATCAAAATATATTGCGATTTATACAGCTTAAGTTACGGAACCCTTGGCGCGAGTTCGACTCGCACTTGACCGGCTTTTTGAGGATGTATTTCATTACTGTAAATTATGCAGTAATCAGAATAAAAATGAATAACACATGTTATTAGGTAAATAGTATAAAAATGTAAATATAAGTGTTAAAAGTTAAAAATACACGAAAAATAATTCCTCGGCATAAATCTTGCTAACTCATAAATAAATAATATAATTATAAAAATTAAATCGCAAATATTAATGTGCAAAATAAGTTCCCATACTAACACTATAACATCATTATCTGCACCAAACCACGCCATTGTTCTAGTCACGGAAAAGTACAGTCAGCTTCAAATTGTTCTTGAAAGTACTCAAAATGATCTAAATACCTTGATATTTTAATTCTTTCTTTTTATACAACTTAGGTACCAGACAAGCTCACGGTCTACCTGATGGAAAGTGGTTACCATGACCTATGAACGTGTGTAACACTAGTGGAGTCACATCCGTGCTGCCGACCCTGTAAGAACAGGGATTTTGTGCCGTCAGTGTAGAGGACAATGCAGGAGTTCATCATACTGACAGCACAAGAACTCTCCAGTGAGCTCTGGCTACCCTACTCACCGCCGGGAACACGACACGAAGTTATTATAACCGCGGTATTCTGTAGGGCGGAGGTACTTCCCCAGTCGGACTGCTCAATTGCCGTGTCCTACCTCCTCAATATTATTCTCCCCTTCCTGTTGACTGATTGTTCTGTTATTTGGTACACACCTTCAATTCGGACGATAATACAAAAGACAAAAGTCAAAAATCATTTATTCTGCATGGACCATTATATCGGAACTTACAAAACGTCAACAAAAAAGGAACATGATTATCAGTTTAGTAAATACCACCAGTTCGAAACGCGGCCCCGACCTGAGAAGACTCCGTTAAGAAACTCAGCGGGCATATCTTTTTTTTGGTCTATTTACACACAATTTAAATCACAATTACAAACATACACAATTTAAATCAATAAAACAGTTTTATATTTACATTGTTAGTAGATATTAAGATAATTTAGAATACTTTGCTAGTCTAAAAAAAACTAGTGCTGACAATACACGGTATACGGCTTGCTTTTTTATACCATTTGGGTGGCAGACAAGCATACGGAAAGTGGTTACCGTGGCCTATGGACGTGTGCAACTACAAGGGAGTCACACTCGAGAAGAGGGCCACTCACACTGCCAACCCTGTAAGTACAGAGATTTTCTCTGCCGTCAGTGTAAAAGACAAAGTAGGATAAGCTTTTGATCTTCCCACTGACAGCACAAAAACTCTCCAGTGAGTTCAGGGGGTTCAGGGGCCCTAATCACCACCGGATATTTTTTTAAAGTACACTTACTTAATAAGCAAACTATTACCTAATTAAAATTAGTAACGAAAGCGAATGCTAAGCGCATCGTATGCGCTCAGCAACCGTTTATGAATAGTTATGTGAAAAATCTTCTTAACCGTATTATTCTCAACAAATGTGGGTCTCTGTAATAGTCACACGGTCCTGGCCCACGATTCTGCTAATTTAAATAATAAAATCATTATCGTAACCGCCGTAGCCTAGTGGTATGGGTAATGGACTGCTGAGACGAGGTTTCAGGTCCGATCCCAGGTTTACCATGGCACACACCAATGACTTTTCGATGCTTTGCGAAGTTACGTGTGTGTTTATCGCAGGTTTATAAGTGCCCGGTAAATGGCAATAGGCTCGCCATAGTACATTGGGACCTAAACATAAACTGGCATAATGTGGGTGCTAGCACCTCTGCCTACCCCTTCGGGGATATAGGCGTGAGTTTATGTTATGTTAATAAAATCATTGTCATACCACTGATACTGCAAACGATGCCATTAAATTTTAAACTTTACCGTTATGCAGTTACAGTCTACAATTAAATGGCAACTTGTAGAGTGAATGAAAACTTTTAATGAAAACTCTTTTTCATTTAATTTTAGATTTTAGGCCTATAATCATAAAGTGTAAAATTCCATGTCTTTTTTGGCAGTGTCAGTGGTATAACGGTGGTTTTTTTATATATATATTTTTTATACCACTTAGGTGGCAGACAAGCACACGGCCTACCTGATGGAAAGTGGTTACCGTGGCCTATGGACGTGTGTAATACCAGAGAAGCCACACTCGCGCTGCCGACCCTGTAATCACAGAGTCTCTGTGCCGGCAGTGTAGAGGACAAAGCAGGACAAGCCTTTAGTCATCCCACTGACAGCATAAACTCTCCAGTGAGCTCTGGCTACCCTACTCACAGCTGAGAACACAACAGGAAGTTATTATAAACGCTGTATTCTGTAGGGCAGCTGCTGCTATGATATGATATAACATTTAGCAGAATCGGGGGCCTGTTTGAAAACGAAATAAGTATGTAGGTACGTATACTTTCGTCGTACAAGGAGTAGGTAGGTACTTAGTCTTGCCCGCTGAGTGTCTTGCTAGTCTTCTCAGGTCGGGGCCGTGATTCGAACTGGACCCTGATTCTACTAAGCTTATGTCAAAATGTACTGCCATATACCTGACACTGCAAAAGTGCCAACAAATTTTAGACTTTAAAGATGTTTGCTCAAAGTCCAAAATTAAAAAAAATAATTTATGTAATTTTAAAGCATTTAGTAGTAGTGCTAAGTGCTAACTATTCGCCCGAGAAGAGAGCCAGATCGTGAGAGATGGCCCTGGGTCGGCCGGGGTGCGAGGGATATGCCTGTCAACCTCACCTTCGGCAACCAAAGCGACCCACAGGCGGCGTGCGTTTTAGTCGGTTCGAGTCCGACATAACCTCCTCCACCGGCTCCGGTGGGGAGGTATCCGTGGGGATTTTGCGCACGTAAAAAAAAAAAAGTGCTAACTATTCGAATCAATTAAGTATATAAGAATTTGGATGGTTTCGGGCGAAGGTTCTGTGGCTTAGTGGTCAGAGCGTACCCCATGAAAGGTAAAGATCGCAGGTTTGAATCCCGCCTGAACCGATCCGATTTTATCTATATCTTAACAGATAAAGAAAAAGTTCATTACATTTTTCATTCACTCTACAAGATGCCATTTAATTTTAGCCTTTGACAACATGAAGGTCTTTTTTTACAGTGTTTGTGGTTTTGACATGGCATATCATTAGCAGAATGGGGGCCCCGGTCAATGGTTCCGATTCCGCTAATTTTACTTTTTTATTTTGACGTTTTGTAAGTTCCACTTTAATGTTCTATACAGAATAAATTACTTTTTTTTTTTTTTATATATAGGACACGTCAATTGGACTACGCCTTGCCTGATGGTAAGCTGAAGGCAAAGTCCCAGAAAAGAGGGTCACCATTACTTACACATACCGTGTGACAATGGTGACACTCAGCTTGACGGCCTCATCATATGCTTTTTCACGCCCCGCTTAAAGGACCCGGGACTGTAGGAAGAAGGAAACACGTGAGCTGGTAATGAATTCCAGGCCTTAATGGTGCGACAGAGGAAAGAGTCTCCGAACCGCTTGGTTCTTGATCGGATGTTTTGCACCGTGTGCGGATGACATCTAAGACCTGCACGTGTTGTCCTGTGTAGGAAAGGGGAGGGTGGGACTAATTGGAAGAGCTCATCAGAACACTCCCCATGGTACAGACGGTAAAATACAGCCATGGACGCAACATCTCTACGCAGCTGTAAAGGTTCTAGGGTGTTCGTGATCTCGGGATTCCCAATGATGCGGACCGCACGTCGCTGCAACCTGTCGAGAGCATCTAGTAAGTACTTTGCTGAACCATCCCAGAGATGCGAGCAGTACTCCAAACAGGAGCGAATTTGTGTCTTGTATAGAAGACACCGCTGCTCCGGCGTGAAAAATCGTCTCACTCTGTTCAGGACTCCGAGTTTTCGTGAGGCTGTTTTGATGATGCTTTCGATGTAGTTTTTGTTATTCAGGTTGCAGCGAACATACATACCTAGGATATTGAGATTGTCCTGCAGTGGCAGTGGCGTGCTCTGAAGAGTGGGGAGGGGAAGGAAAGAAGATACTTTTGCTGTAAACGCACATGCCTGCGTCTTCTTGGCATTGAACTCAACCAGGTTCTCAGAGCCCCATTGAGAAATGTGATTCAGGATCCCGTCAAGCTCAGTGACAAGAAGCTGCCTTTTCTCTGCGATATCTGACTGCTTGGCCGCAGGATGTCCATGATAACTCCCATGTAAAGTGCTATCGTCTGCATAACAATGAACATTGCCGGTAGACAGCATGTCATTGATATGCAGAAGAAAGAGAGTGGGTGATAAGACGGACCCTGGGGCACGCCAGCATTAACCTGCAGAAACTCCGAAGCGCGTCCGTCACAAAGGACGCGAATACGGCGCCCCTGCAGGAAGCTAGCAACCCAGTTGCACAGCCTAGAAGGCAGACCAAAGGCAGGTAGCTTGGAAAGAAGCGATTTCTGCCAGACTCTATCGAAAGCTTTGGCGATGTCAAGACTAATTGCCAGTGACTCGCCGTGCTTGTCCATAGCCTCACCCCAAAGATGGGTAACGTATGCTAGAAGATCACCCGTTGACCGTTTCGGTCTGAAGCCATATTGCCGGTCATTAATTAAGGAGTGATCCTCTAGGTGCCGCATGAGCTGTTTGTTAATTATGTGCTCGAACACTTTGCACAGCACTGAGGTGACGGCTATGGGTCGATAGTTGGCTGGCTCCGAGCGATCCCCCTTCTTGGGAATCGGCTGAACATTCGCCTCTTTCCAAGGCAAAGGCACTGTACCCGAACTGTAGGATAGCCGGTACAGGCGCGTAAGCATTGGAGACAACTCCGCTGCACATTTTTTCAAAACTACCGCTGGAATACCATCCGGACCACTGGCTTTCCGGACATCGAGTGATTGCAGCACTGCACGGACATCGCATTGCCTGATATGGATATCAGGCATCGCGTGGTCACTGTCGGGTAGTGTTGGTGGCTGCGTACCACAATCGTCGATTCGGGAAGTGGCCGCAAAGAGATTAGCCAGCAGATTTGCCTTCTCTTGCGGCTCATGGGCCAGGGATCCATCAGAGTTACGCAGCGGAGGCAGCGAAGGCTGACAGAAGTTGGCTTGCACGGCTTTAGCCAGTCGCCAGTAGCCACGGCTTCCCGTGGGATGCATCACTAGCTCTTGACCAAGCCGCGCTATGCGCAGGGCATCCGCTCTGACGTAGGCCCTTCTACAGACCTTTGTGGCTCTGTTGTACGCCGCCTTGAAGTGGCCCAGATTGGGATGGCGCGTGGCGCGCTCCCTTACCCAAGCGCGGTACGCAGACTGTTTTTGTTCAACAGCTTCCGCGCACTCGCGCCCGAACCAAGGGCGCACCCCGCGGTCACCGGTGACATCGGTGTATGAGATATAGTATTCCATACCCAGACCGATCTCACCGGCGACAGCAGTAGCACAATCCGATGGGTTCTTACCTTCAAAGCAGCGCTCAACCCACGGGATGGACGCAAAATAGTCACGAAGTCCATCCCAGTCCGCTGACGAGTAGTGCCAGAGACGCCGCTTCCCCTGCACGGGTCGTGGGGGCGCTATAATAGGCACCGTGGAACAGACCAGGCAGTGGTCGGAGTTGCCTAAAGCGGCTCGCACCGATACACTGTACCGGTCCGGATCACTCGTCAGCAGAAGGTCTAGCAGAGAAGGTGCTAGGCCCGACCTTCTTGGTATCCTAGTGACCTCGTGCACCAATTGGGTCAGGCCGTGCGCCAGAGCAAATGCGTGGGCGGCTCTTCCCGCATGGTCTGTTTTGGAGGAGCCCAACCAGATCTCGTGGTGGGCGTTAAAATCCCCCAAAAATACCATTTCGGCATTCGGAAATCGCTCCTGCGCATCATCTGCCGCCTGACTCAGATATTCAAAGAGTCGAGTTGTCTCAGCATCTCCTGTATGGGAACGGTAGAGGCACACATAGATCTGACTCGTAGGGCCATGGTCTACGTGTACCCAAAGGACGGAGAAGGATGGATCCTCTAGGCAGCGCAAACGGCGACAGCAAACATCCGCCCTAACAAACACGCACACCCCGGCTTTTGCACGAAAACTTTCCTCAAGAACATAGCCAGGGTAGAGCAAGTAGGTCGTGTCGTCAGGGCGGTGTATTTGCGTCTCCGTTAGAAAAAACATGGCAGGTTTCGCCGCCCACAGATGTTAGTGGACTCCACCTCAAATAGCAAGCTTTTGGGAGTGTGACGAGCCGCTGTGTTGCCTATTTCTCTGAATTGCGCTGCCATGAGTTTGGGTGGGAGAAGGCGTGAAAAAAGAGGTGATTGCCGCCGCAGCACCGTGTGACAAAGCGCGGGATATTGGTTTTATCTATGAATGTGAGGCATGGCGAGAGCCGACGCGCCGAACGGAAGGGCCCCCGTACCCCCCCGAGTATGGTCGCCGGGCTACCAAATCCGGTCACCAACCGGCACGACGAACCATATCGGGATTATGCGCGGCCTGGTGAGGCAGCCTCCCAAGGTGGTTAACCCCAGTTGGGCCCCTGTCCTATACCGCGGGCGGCCAGCGGCACCACCGTTTCTACAGGTCTCCCTGTTCGGCGCATCGCCCCGCGCCATCCCCACTAGACTACGCCAAGACCCACTGGTCCCACTAGTGCTGCGACAACCACCACCTCTGCCCGGCTATGCACTTGCTGACCCCTGAACACAATCCAACCGAGATTGAATTGCTATGGAGGGTTTTTCGCAATAGTGCACGGTGGTACCTACCCGGTCGAAACTTGAGACAAATTTGTGCCACCAAGTTTCTACCACCAGTAAACTTCTGACTTCAACTTCCGTTACTGTATTGAGTTATTCGTGGCTAGGGAAAATTCCCTGGCCACGAAAAACTCAGAACAGTCGCGAAATACGACAAAACACTGAAAAAGTGTATTTGTATTAACTAAAACTTTAACCATTAATTTTAATTAGGTACTAGTTTGCTTACAAGAAAACCTATACCTATACAGTTTTTTTATACCACTTAGGTGGCAGACAAGGGCACGGCCCCCCTGATGGAAAGTGGTTACCGTGGCATATGGACGTGTGTAGAGGACAAAGCAGGACAAGACTTTAGTCATCCCACCGAATCTAAGTGTTAACTAGGTGTCTTTCTTGAAAACACATGATGATGAAATACGATTTATTTACACTTTGACTTACGGCCACCTCTATTAAAAAAAACTATAACTTAAAAAAAGTTAATTCCATATCGAGTTTTTGTTATAGAGTCATCGTGGTAACTTTGAAATATTTGCTGTGCGCTTTGTATTTCTCATAACTCTCGCAGTAACTAACGTTTGCAGATTTTTAGAATTATTGGCGTCAGATGAGGTTCTGACTGAATTCTAAATGTCTATAAACACGTATCTTGTATTATACAACTACAATAATTAGGATAAGATAAGATAATC
This sequence comes from Eilema griseolum, assembly GCA_963662185.1. Taxonomy (NCBI): domain Eukaryota; kingdom Metazoa; phylum Arthropoda; class Insecta; order Lepidoptera; family Erebidae; genus Eilema; species Eilema griseolum. The sequence goes on from OY759245.1 coordinate 3,346,345, forward strand.
TTTATTGTACACCAACACATTACAGTACATGTACGGACAACACATTATGATAAATGTACAAATGGCGGCCTTATTATCACTACAAGCGATCTCTTCTAGGTAACCTTAGGACATGTAGAATTCTGTATTTATGTATCAAAAAAAAATTCAATTTCAACAACAGTAAATTATAATTTTGCTGCTGTCTGTACCTGTCTAATTAGGTTACTAATTAGTAGAACTGTGTGTACACTGTACACAATGATTCTGTTAGTTTATTGGAATGAAACATCACAGTACTGTGCTTCGTTCACTATTTACGTGTGGCATTAATTAGGAATGTATTAACAATATAGTTATCATCCTATACGTTGTATTGTATTACTATAGAGTCAATAAGCTGTTAGCTGTTGTTGCTTGTTTGCTGTTATTATTAGTGCTGTACCTAAATATTCATCACTAGCACCGCGTAAATCCTGATTCCATGGGAATATCGGGATAAAAAGTAGGCTATGTTACTCACGAAGAATGTAGCTTTCTTATGAAAAAAGAATTATTAAAATCGGTCCAGTACTCTTTGAGTTTATTCGTTACATACAAAAATACAAATATTTCCTCTTTATAATATTGGTATAGATTTTAATAATGGTTGTGGTAAAGTTTTAGTAAATATAAAGACACTTTTTCAGTGTTTTGTTGTTTTTCGCGAGTTTTTGCGGTTAGGGAATTTTCTCGCTAAAACTCGGAATGAACCCTGCTGCGATTTTCCCAAGCGTCTACAATATGGGATTATTCAAGAGGGGCATTAGAAGGTTTCTTTAAGGTCGGCAGCGTGAGTTTAAAGTCCTTGGTGATGCACACGTCCATAGGCCACGGTAACCACTTCTGGTGGGCCGTGTGCTTGTCTGCTACCTAAGTGGTATACAAAAACATACATCCATTACTAGATTCCCGAAGTTGTTTAAACAACTAGCCCCTCGCAGTAAGCTGCTGGACTAGGTCTCTCCCAATGTTGGGAGGCTTTGGTCTACTGTGTCCACGCTGTCTAGACGGGTTGGTAAATGGTTTTATTTAGAGTTTTCCTTCTCTCACAGTGATATCGTCTGCATATTTTTCCGTTAGTCACCTCTTACGACACCCTTCGGATGAGATGGGGTGGTGATACTTGTATTCTTTCTCCATCACCTCACAAGTAGTTTACAAACTACTAATGTTAAAACCGGAATCGGTCAAACGTATACTGAGGCGCTTTGGGCACATAGAACGAATGAGCACCTGACCGAATAACATACTAAGTTCGTACATATACATACATACAGCCATCTTGGTAATCCCCGAAGAGGTGGTCAGATGTATTTTAGCACCCACATTTTGCCAATTCTGATTTTTTCGGTCCACGGTATGTTATGCTAAGTAGGTAGGCTATGTATACTATCTAAGATAATATAACATAACATAAACTCACGCCTATATCCCCGAAGGGGTAGGCAGAGGTGCTAGCACCCACATTTCACCAGTTTATGTTTAGGTCCCAATGTAATAGATGGCGAGCCTATTGCCATTAACCGGGCAACTTATAAACATGCGATAAAAAAACACACATAACTTCGAAAAGCACCGAAAAGTCATTGGTGTGTGCCATGGTAAAACCTGGGATCGAACCCGAGACCTCGTCTCAGCAGACCTATACCACTAGGCTACCGCGGCAATAAGATAATATAATAACTATAATTCTTATAAAGATGCGCAATCAGGCAACTATTAGTCCACATGCGTTGTTACTAGATGGCGACAATGTTTTGGCAAACTGTACTACGAGTATGTAACCAGACTTGTCGAAATCGACATATAGACCGGTGCAGATAAAAAAAATAGGGAATTTATTAATGAGACCTGTTGTAAACTGTTCAAACAAAAGTTTTAGAAACGTACAACTTTTGTATTTAACTTTTTTCGATAGGAGGTTTAGTTTTACTGCAAATCGTGGCAAAGCATTTTTCACCCTTAAAATGCACCCCATTACACCCCCCGTACTTCATAGCTAGTTTTGACCATTTTTCCTTTCATGTATAACAGCTCTTATGCTGTTATTTCTCAATTTGCTCATTTTTTATGTTACCTGCACTGGCCTAATAGGACCTTGAGAAGTTTAGTTTTTATAAGGTCGGCAGCACGAGTGTGAATGGTGTTGTTACACACATTCATAGCGCACGATAACCGCTTCCTATTAGCAGGGCCGCGTGCTTATCTGCCATTTAAAATGACGGCTGGCGGCCTCTGTGACGTAGCGGTAGGACGTTCGACTGCTGCGCAGGAGGCGCGGGTTCGATTCCCACCCAGTGCAAATATTTGTTTACATGAGTATTTGTATTTGCATTGGTCGGGGTGTTTCTATCTATACTAATATTATAAAGAGGAAAGATTTGTATTTTTGTATGTAACGAATAAACTAAAAAGTACTGAACCGATTTTAATAATTCTTTTTTCATTAGAAAGCTACATTCTTCGTAAGTAACATAGGCTACTTTTTATCCCGATATTCCCATGGGATCAGGATTTACGCGGGTGAAACCGCGGCGCGGTGCTAGTGTATGATATGTAGGTATGTATTTACAAAAAAAGTATCTAAGTATGTTTATTCGAGATTCCATAACACAAGCTAGTTAAGCTATGCTTACCATGGGTCTAGATAGCGTTGTGTAGAATGTTGTGGAATATTTATATTATTATATTTATTTATGTAAAAAAAATGTTTTTTGAAAGAAAGAATTTTAATTATTTGTTTCTGTTTTCAGATCACCTCTACTAGGCGGCCATAATGTATGAGTGTTTTTTGGAAATCGGCTTCGAAGCCGAGCTGGACACGCGGGAGGACCCGGAGTTACTGGAGCTATCAGCGGTGCTATGCAACGAGAATCTAGCTACCAGGGCTTCATCTATAACAGAACTACGGCAAATGATATTCGGTTAGTGATAAATGTCTATGTTTGCTGGCGATGAAGAATTATATAATAAAATAATAATTGATACTCCCGGGTGTCGTATACCACTGGAAATATATCTTGGACCTAAAATGTTCTCAATATATACCCTCTACGCGCAGTATCTCCTCGTTTCTTGGGTGTCTTTTGAGGATAGAATGTGAACAAAACAATCCAAACATTTCCTCGTTTGTCTCACAACTAAGGTCCAAGATATATGTCCCAAGATATACCAGTTGTCTAAAGTACTGTATAAGTAGAATTGTTGTTCTTCCAATAGTAATTACATGCTATAAAAAATGCCCTATTGACCGCAACATGCTTACTTTTTTTTCGTGAGACCGGAAACATTTTTTTTTATCTAGGACACCCTAACTTGACTTCACCTCGCCTGATGGTAAGCTAAAGGCAAAGTCTCAGGAGAGAGGGTCACCATTACAGGCACTAAGTAATGTTACAATGGTGGCACTCAGATTGGCGGCCTCATCAGATGCTTTTTCACGTCCCGCTTAAAGGACCCGGGACTGTAGGATGAAGAAACACGTGAGCTGATAATGAATTCCAGGTCTTGGAGGTGCGGCAAAGAAAAGAGTCTCCGAACCGCTTGGTTCTTGCTCGTAAATTCTGCACAGTGTGAGAGTGACATCTAAGCCCTGCACGTGTTGTCCTATGTAAGAAAGGAGAGGATGGGATTAGATGGAAGAGCTCATCAGAACACTCACCATGGTAAAGACGGTAAAATACAGCCAAGGAAGCAATATCTCTACGCATCTGCAAAAGCTCGAGGGTTTTCGTGACCTCAGACAGTATTCGTGATGAAAAGCATCCTTGTATAACCTTGTACAGCCTGTCTGTATCTCGTCTACCACAGTACCCATGTTTCTACGTAGCAGCCGCAAAAACATTAATTTGTTACCTGTTAAAAAACTTACTAACGGTGATAATCGAAGGTCCATTACTCAATTGTTTTTATTAGATGTCGGAGTGAGCATGACATAACATATAATCATATAATCACGTCTTTATCCCCGGAGGGTTAGGCAGAGTTGAATTAACACCCACATTTCACCAATCATTGAATTTGGACCCACGTAATCGGAGGTAACCCTATTGCCGTCTTCCGGGCTCTATTGTTGACTCAAGCCATGCGTCTGAGGCTGAGTCTGGTCTGTATGACATGGCTATTTGTAATTAAAACTGCATTTGTACTTTGAGATGCTATTATCAATTATATTGGGGAGTTTTTATATCTGTAACTACATTATTACAGAGCCTCGTTCATTGAGCGATTCTGCTAAATGGAGTAATTTGATGAATTTCCAGTTGATCTTTATAGATTCCTATGAAGTTCGTAATATGGTCACTATAGGCACCTGATGGAAAGTGGTTACCGTGATCTATGGACGTGTGTAACACCAGAGGAGTCACACTCGCGCTACCGACCCTGTAAGTACAGATAGTTTCTGTGCCGTCAGTGTAGAAGGCAAAGTAGGAGAAGCTTTTAGTCTTCCCACACACTACACAAACTCGCTAGTGAGATCTGGCTACCCTACTCGCCGCTAGGAATACAAAACGGCAGCGGTGGCGTGCCTCCCCGTTTCCGGGGACGAGTTGGGGACTCTGTAGTCCCCACACCCGAGAAGAGGGCCAGATCGTGAGACATGGCCCTGGTTCGGCCGGGGTGCGAGTGATATGCATGCCAACCTCACCTTCGGCAACCAAAACGACCCACAAGCGGCGTACGTTTTAGTCGGTTCGAGTCCAACATAACGTCCTCCACCGGCTCCGGTGGGGAGGTATCCGTGGGGATTTTGCGCATGTAAAAAAAAAAAAGGAATACAAAACGAAATTATTATGGCTGCGGTATTCGGTACGAAGTAGGTACTTCCCCACTCGGACTGCTCAATTGGACGAAAATACCGTCGTGTCCCAACTCCTAATACGATTCCCATAAAGTGGCCTTTTTAGACCTACATTCTTGAAGCTCAGAAGATCTTAGTAGAGCCTCATATATCTTTGTCTTTGAAGTGTTGCACCTTTCTAATAGCAAAGCATAGACTAAAGAAGCAATGATCAATACAATACTACTTCGATTGTATACTTTCATGGTTGTGTAAAAAGAATATTTATGTCAAGTTGTAAATAAAATTAAATTCTATTCATCTAAACTACCTACTCGTTTCAATTCTTATAAAATATGAAAGGAAATATAATTAACTTGTGATAGAAAAGTAGATATATTCGTTTTCATTATTAATTTCCAGAGCGAGCTTTCGTGTCTAATTCTATTAAAATGTATACAGCTTGCTTGTTATTATTAATTTTATAAAGGTACCTACTATAAGGCAATAACTACTATGTAGGCATACTGAGATAGACTGTTCAGAATAAAAAATAGTGTCACAGTTGTCACAGGGGTGGGAATCACCGAGGAGGGCCAGATCGAGAGATATAGCCCTGAGCCTGCCGGAGTGCGAGGGATATGCCTGTCACCTTTGGCAACCAAGCGCCGTGCGTTTTAGTCGATTCGAGTCCAACATAACCTCTCTCACCGAAGCCGGGGGGAGGTGGTGGAGGGAAAGGGGGAAGGCATCCGTGGCGAGCAAGCATTAATGTAAACCGAAGAGAGAGTAAAATACAATATCAGTGAGCTTCATTCCATGGTGCATAATCCACAAATCACGCACGCGTCCATAAAATAGCGTGCTGTAGAAAGACGGCTAATTTCCGCGTGCATTGCGGTAAATCGTCTTATGCGACTGCGGCTTAAAGGTCATGGCATAATGTTCCGGCATTGATGACACAACACTGCTGCTGATGTCACAAAATGTTATTATGTTATGTTGTTATGCAACATACGGTTTAATGGCCACATTTAAATGATAAATTTTATTGAAGTTACGGTACTGCATAATTCTTTAACGATTACTTCAACAGTTTAATCACGTGTGCCGTGTTCATCATCAATAGCCTCGTGGTTCCCGGCAGAGTAGAATTTGGACAACCCTATCTTTTCCCATGCGGTGTCGTACAAAGTGACTAAGGAATAGAACTGTTTAACATCAAATAGAATACAGTTCAGACTCTGCCTCAAATACATAGCTCGAGTCAACTATAGTGTCCGGAAAACGGCAATAGGCTCACCCCCTATTATGTGGGACCGAATACAATTATTGGTGAAATGTGAGTGTTAATTCATCTCTGCCTAACCCTTTGGGGATTAAGGCGTGATTATATGTATGTATGTATGTTTAATCACCTTTGTACGACATTCTTATCGCCAGTTCAAGAATAAAAGTTTCGGAGTCCTGGATAAAGAAAGCCACTGGTGGAAACTACTGCATGTTCGTGTGCCGGGCCAGTCGGCGATTGATAAAACCACGCTTAATGCATGCCACTATGTCTTAAAATTGCCAGGGAAACATCTAATCTGAACCTTATTAAAAGCCTTAAAGCTTATTTAGAAAAATATCAGTAGAAAGTTGACGTGATGATAATCCATTCAGTTACTCGCATCTAACGAAAATAAGATTTGTTTTTTTAAAGCCATTTTGTTATACAAAAACCGAATATGTAATATCATTTAATCAAAATATTGCTTAAACTTTGGTCGAAGGTTAAAACCACACAAAGTTGTATTACCCATACGGGTATGTTATGTCAACATTTGCATAACGTGGAAGTTGAAATAAAACATTTTCGTAATTATATCTCTGTCAAGAAACATACTTTTTAGCCGACTACGGCAATGCAAAAGGAGGGTTATGATTTTGACAGGCCATGTATGTATGTATGTAGGTTCATCAGTTCGCTCACAGCTCCTTAACCACTAATTAGAACTGGACAAATGAGGTATTGTTAGAAGCGTCTTGGTCATCCGCTGGTTATAGGTTATATATTATGTCACTGAATTTAATGTAGCGACCTCTAGCGGCCATAAAGTGGTACTTAAATAATAAATTTGAGATAAATATGTTGTGTTTGGTATTAACTGAAAGGGCTTAATTAGCACATTTCAAATATGTATAAGTTTATTTATTTTATTTATTTAGTATTTACTTAGTCTAACAAAACAATACATTCTAAGGAAAAGTGGCATACGACCACGGCTATCCTTGATTTTCTTGTTCAATACTTTTTCAGTAGTTGGGTTTAGTTTTAAACTTATTTTTTTAAGGTTCTTATTTTTAAAGAGCATACCTTGAAATTAACATTAAGATACATGGGTTGAGTCAACAACACTGCCCGGAAGACGCCAATAGGCTCACCCGATATAACGCGGGACCGTATTCAAATGATTGGTGAAATGTGGGTATTAAGTCACCTTTGCCCAACCCTCCGGGGATAAAGACGTGATTATATGAATATATATATATTTGCATCAGTACAAAATATTATCGCTTCTACTTAGGTAGGTACAGTCAGCAAAAAATCAATCTTGACCGACTAAGTAATAAAAAATGAATACCTGCTTGTACCTACTTGTCCTACTGTAAATCTGTTGGTGTACAATAAAGAATTATCTATCTATCTATCTGTCTATAAGTACCTGAATACCTGATTGTTCTGATATTTGGTTCCGATAAGCGTTCTTTAGTTTTTTTTACGAGCCCAAAATCCCCACGGATACCTCTCCACCGGAGCCCATGGGAGAGGTTATGTCGGACTCGAACCGACTAAAACGCACGCCGCCTGTTGGTCGTTTTGGTTGCTGAAGGTGAGGTTGACAGGCATATCCCTCGCACCCCCGCCGACACAGGGCCATCTCTCACGATCTGGCCCTCTTCTCGTGTGTGGGGACTACGGAGTCCCCAACTCATCCCCGAAAAACGGGGAGGCGCGCGAGGCGCACCACCGCCGCGGCCTACTTCTGCCAGGGTGACAGGCGGCTCCACCTGTCACCCCCAGGCCTGCGCTCATGGGGAGCGGAGGTCGTTCATTGACCTCTGACGCCCGAGTTGCCTTCGTAAAGCGTTCTTCAGTTTGGACAAAAATTTAATTTAAATCAAACTACAGGTATTTAAGCTATCATGGTCACTCACATTAGTATTAATGCTATCGGGAAATTTACCTTATTTTATTGGTCTCGCATTCGAGTCCGACTCGCATTTGACCAGCTTTTTTTACTAATTAAACACTTTCAAATCGTTACAGTTTCGTCATTAATTTATTCCTTTCTTGAGCTGATTATTAATTCAAGCAAAGCCTCGGGAGTGCACAGGACCTTGGTGATCCAAGGTGCATTACTACCAATCACTAGATTGCGTCAATCTTACCGGTCAAGGATTACATTTTATTCTAATTTGAAGACATTAGCCGACAGAACTTCAGTAGCTTAGTTGTTAAGGAGTCGGCCTTATGGTCGAAAGGTCCCGGGTTCCAATCCTGGCCATCACATTACCAACGTGAACCCACTCCTAACACAAGCAATTTAGCTTAGTTGGATGAGTTATACGGAATATTAGTAATTTTAGTTTTAATATTCTTTTAAAAAAATTTATTTTTACTACAAGAAAATACCCAAAGACTCTAATGCAATCGTGAACCACATTAACATGTTTAGTTTTTATGAAGTCGGCCTTACGATCGAAAGGTGCCGGGATCCAATCCTGGCCGTTACATTAACCTCTGAACCCACTCCTAACACAACAATTCAGCTTTTTTTTTTTTTTACGTGCGCAAAATCCCCACGGATACCTCCCCACCGGAGCCGGTGGGAGAGGTTATGTCGGACTCGAACCGTCTAAAATGCACGCCACCTGTGGGTCGCTTTGGTTGCCGAAGGTGAGGTTGACAGGCATACCCCTCGCACCCCGGCCGACCCAGGGCCATCTCTCACGATCTGGCCCTCTTCTCGGGTGTGTGAGGACTACAGAGTCCCCAACTCGTTCCCGGTAAACGGGAAGGCGCGCCAGGCGCGCCGCCGCCGCGGCCTGCTTCTGCTAGGGTGACAGGCGGCTCCACCTGTCACCCCCAGGCCGGCGCTCATGGGGGGCGGAGGTCGTTCATCGACCTCCGACGCCCGAGTTGCCTTCGTACGCGGGCAGCTTGGCTTGCAATCCGTCGTCGCTCCCGCTGCCGCTCCCGCCCCGCCTCCTCCTTCACGAGCATTACTTGCTCGCAGAAGGAGGCGCACACAACAATTCAGCTTAGCTGGAGGGGATTAGAGGGAATATTAGTAATTTAAACTACACAGGACAACACGTGCAGGGTTTAGATGTCACCCGCATACGGTGCAGAATATCCGTTCAAGAACCAAGCGATTCGGAGACTCTTTCCTCTGTCGCACCATTAAGGCCTGGAATTCATTACTGTAATACCAGCTCATGTGTTTTCTTCTTCCTATAGTCCCGGGTCCTTTAAGCGAGGCGTGAAAAAGCATAAGATGAAGCCGTCAAGTTGAGTGTCAACATTTTAACATGGTACATGTATGTGTATGTATGGTGACCCTCTTTTCTGAGACTTTGCCTTGAGCTTACCATAATAGACGAGGTCTATTTGACGTATCTTATGTATAAAAAAATCGGTACTAATATTCATAAAAAAATAAAAATACCACTTATGTGGCAGACAAGCACATGGCCCACCTGATGGAAAGTGGCCTATGGACGTGTGCAACACATGCGGCGTCACACACGTACTGCCGACCCTATAATGTCGGCCATTGTGATTACTAAACTAGTAATACTTGACTATTCTTGGCCTGGCCTATTCCTAAAATGTCCTCAAAAATAATGCTCAACGCCAACGGTGTCAGATAATCGAACCAAGCAACCGGTGGTTAGAACTCCAACGAAAGGAACTTAATTACTCTCTTTGCATCTGTGTCGTGACGGAGTAAGAATACTGTTATCACTATCACATCACATCAGACGGATGTCGTAAGAGGAGACTAACGGAAAAATACGCATGCGATATCACTGCGAGAGAAGGAAAACTCGAAATAAAACCCTGTACCAACCCGTCTAGCTAGCGTGGAAACGGTAGGCCAAAGCCTCACAATATTAGAAGAGGCCTATGCCTAGCAGTGCACTGCGATGGAGCAATTGAATTTATCGATACTCTCTTTGCTAAGGTCTCTTTGTCTCTTAATTAATATTATTAAATTTAATGTTGTTGCAGATCGAGAAGAATGCTTTCCCGCCAGAACTGACGACGATTTTTTGCTGAGGTTTCTACGAGCCAAGAATTTCATTGTACCAAGAGCGCATAGACTAGTAAGAATGTTATCTAAATTAATTTGAGTCATTCAACCATTATGTGAAAATAGATCTTTTAGTGACTTTGTACTTGCAACCATCATCTGGTCGCCAATTTTTACATCCAAATCTTGCAGTTTAGAACTACATGAGTTCTGAACTTCAAGCTTTGGATGTGAAAATTGGGTAGGTACTAATATAACTTGGTCGTTTTTGGTTGTCGAAGGTGAGGTTAATAGGCATATCCCTCTTACCCCGGTCGACTCAGAGCCAACTCTCTCGATCTGGCCCTCTCGTCGGGCGTGGGGACCGCAGAGTCCCCAACTCGTCTCCGATATCACGAATATCTGTGTTAACAACGGTAGACCATAAAATATGAACATAAATTTATGGTAAGTAACTATAAATTCATGTTCATATTTTATGGTCTGCGAACAACCGTTATGAACCAGCACGCCTCGCACTAAAAACCGTGCGGTCTAGGTACGTGAAAGCGTGTAGGTACATTGGTACTTAAGAATATTATGATAATGTTTCTGAGTAGGCCATAAAAAGTTGATGGTAACCGCAGTTAGATCATTATAACAGAAATAAAAAAAAAAATTGATGTATTCTTTATCTACTTTTTTCAACTTTCGGATACATTTCGATATAATCATCACTTTGTGTGTTGAAAACTTTATTAGGAAAGTACCTATTATGAAAATTTTGCGAGAAGAGATCGTTATTGAAATTGTACAACGCCATTGTGCAACTATCTAACATGCATGTATCCACAGTATGGATCCTATGTATGGTGTGCAATAAAAAATACTTATCTTTTTGTTATACGGTTGATTGATGGCACTTGGTGGAATCTGTTGTTACACATATTGAGAACACACTAAACTTGTACTTTTCCACAGTATTTTTTTATTTGTTATTAGAGCTGACCGGTTTCGCCTTACGGCATCCTCAAAGGTTTACATTGACATTTAAGAACGTTGTTTTATAAACATTGCGACACTCAGCCATATATCATATGTAAATGTAAAATGTAAAAAATAGTGTAGAAAAGTACAAGTGTTCTCAATATGTGTAATTTTGACCATATTCTTGTCATCGCATCATAAAATCAACCGGTGGTATGGGTAATGAACTGCTGAGACGAGGTCTCGGGTTCGATCCCAGGTTTAACCATGGCACACACCAATGACTTTTCGATGTTTTTCGAACATATGTGTGTATTTGCTCGCCACCTATTACATTGGGACCTAAACATAAACTGGCGAAATGTGGGTGCTAGCACCTCAGCCTACCCCTTCGGAGATATAGGCGTGAGTTTATGTATGTTGTTCTTATCACGGTAATTGACCCCGTGAACTTAAAACATATTTTATTTTGCAGTTAGTTCGATACTGCACGTTTAGAGAGGAGCACAAGCAGCTGTACGAAGGAGTGGACCTCTGGGGACTAGCAAAAGTAAAAAATGCATACCAAGGAAATTTCTCCGACCACCCGGATATGGGACGCATCTTTATAATGAGATTTGGTTAGTACATTTAGTGAGATGAAATGTTACGTTTTAGTTTTTCCACTAAGGCCCGTATTATTTAGGAGGTAGGGCACGGTAGTATTTCCGTCCAATTGTGCAGTCTGACTGGGGAAGTACCTTCGCCCTACAGAATACCGCGGCCATAATAACTTCATGTTGTGTTCCCAGCGGCGAGTAGGGTAGCCAGAGCTCACTGGAGAATTTGTGCTGTCAGTGGGAAGACTAAAGGCTTGTCCCGTTTTGTCTTCTACACTGACGGCACAGATACTCTGTGCTTACAGGGTCGGCAGCGCGAGTGTGGCTCCTCTGGTGTTACACACGTCCATAGGCCACGGTGACCACTTTCCATCAGGAGGACCGTGTGCTTGTCTGCCACCTAAGTGTAATAATAAAAGAATACAGAACGATACTCAGTTTTGAATCTTGATTTATTCAGGTCTGAATATCATTCTGAAATACGGACCTAAAATATAAGCAACTAGTATGCCAACCATCAAATCGACTTGGATAGAATCGAAGGACTACATTATGTGCGATAAATAGCGAAAACACCACAAACAAACAAACTCACAAGCGTGAATTTAACTTTACTTTCTCGATATAGCCTCGAGGGTTCCGTACAAAATTGGATTCAGGGACGAGTTTATGCTACATATGGCGTAAAATATTGTGATTGCGTTGAATTAGAAGTTTGATTTTTGGACAGTTTTAAGACGATAAACACCTGAGCATGTAGTATGAATTTTAACGTGATACCTCCCACCATAGATCTATATAATACCTCAGTGCCTCCTACACATTCCTGAGAAAAAAGTCTTGACAGACAAACAGACAGACGAAGTGATCCTACAAGGGCTCCAACTTTTTGACACTTTGACACTTACTTGGGACTTCCCCACTCTTGAGGTACGGTACAGAAACCTAAAAATACCATTGTATTTCAAGGGGGATGCTTTGATCAACTGAGCTACTAGGACACATCCTGGATACTTAAAATGTTTCTTTATAAACGCGGGTTCAAATCCTATCTGCGTCACGTGTATTTTCTAATTAGTGTTTTCTAACTTACTTAAGGTCCTGTATGTTTTCCAGGTGTTTGGGATCCCAACGAGTTCCCAATAGAAGAACTAGTACGTGCTGCAGCAGCAGTCACAGAGATCGGACTGCGATCGCCGAAGTTCCAGGTGCTGGGCAGCACTGTTATCGTAGACCTCGCGGGCATTACCATCAGACACATAGCAATGTTTACTCCCACAGTAGCGTACCAAATAGTCTGTTTAATTGGGGTAAGTTTTATTATACTAACTTTTATACTTCCGCGTTCCATGATATACAATACTGTTAACGGGAATTAAAATTAATGGTATAGGTACATACATACCTTTGATTTGCCTGACGTTTCGACCAGGTTACACCGGCCGTGGTCACAGGCTGGCTTGTCAGAATAGAAAAGTCAGAGCCAGCCTGTGACCACGGCCAGTGTGACCTGGTCGAAACGTCAGGCACATCAAAAGTATGTATGTACCTAAACCATGATCGCGTTAATTCCCGTAAACATTCAAGTTTTATGATAGTCATATGACAGAATATCAGTCGTCATCTTCATTATCTTATCGGACATCTGGTGAGTGAGGGATATGCCAGTGGCAATCTCATCCTCGGCAACAGATCACCGAATACGGTCTCCGGTTTTAGTCGGTTCGAGACCGTTATTACCACTCTCGCTAGCGGCAACGGGGATTTCCGCACTATAAAAAGAAGGTCCACTTACTCTATCTCCTTCTTTTTAATTGGTTTGTACAGCTGGTATTGAAAGCAACAGCAACATACCATTTTTTTTTCCACGTCTAACTCCCCGCCGGAGCTGGTGGAGGAGGTTATGTCGGACTCGAACTGACTAAAACGCACGCCGCCTGTGGGTCGTTGTGGTTGCTGCAGGTGAGGTTGACAGGCATATCCCTCGCACCCCAGCCGACTCAGGGCCATCTCTCACGATCTGGCCCTCTTCTCGGGTGTGGGGACTACAGCGTCCCCAACTCGTCCCCGGAAACGGGAAGGCGCGCCACTGCCGCGGCCTGCTTCTGCCAGGGTGACAGGCGGCTCCACTGCTGCTGCTGCGCTCATGGAGGACGGAGGTCGGTCATCGACCTCCGACGCCCGTGTTGCCTTCGTACGCGGGCAGCTTGGCTTGCGATCGTTCGTCGCACCCGCTGCCGCTCCCGCCCCGCCTCCTCCTTCACGAGCATTACTTGCTCGCAGAAGGAGGCGCCGGCCGCCCACGCATCTGCGCAGCGGACCATCGCCGTGAGCCAGGTGAAGAGCGTGAGAACTCTCACTCCCAGGGCCGCCACAAGCACCCGTCTCGGCGTCTCCCACGCCGGACACTCGCTGAGCGTGTGCGGCCCTGAGTCCTCGCTCGCGTCGCAGTGATGGCACTCGGACGTTGGCTCTTTCTGCATCCGACGCAGATACTTCCCGAAGCACCCGTGCTCGGTGATCATCTGCGTCAGAAAGTACGAGAGGCTGCCGTGTGGCCTCTCTAGCCACTCCCACATGATGGGTCTTACCGCCGCTACTACGGCGCGCCCTGCGCCTGGTCGCCCAAGTCGTAACTCCCATTCCACCACCATTTCCCTGTGGAGCCGGGATCTCACGGCCCGAATTTCTTCGGGCTCGGGATCGTGACCCTGCTCCCGCGTCGCCTTTTGGAACCGGTATAGCGCCGAAAGGGATCTCGCTTCCAGGATCCATGGCGGCGATCCGGCGAGGAGACTCACCGCGTTGAATGATGTCGTGCGGTACCCCCTCCTCGGGTGTGTGGGGACTATAGAGTCCCCAACTCGTCCCCGGAAAACGGGGAGGCGCGCCAGGCACGCCGCCGCTGCGGCCAACTTCTGCTGCGGACGCTCCATCAGGGGCATGTGCCGATCATTCAGGGTGTCCGCCCACACGGGACACCCTTACAGGGCCATGGACCGCACGACACCCGAGTAGAGTCTCCTGCAGGAGTCCTCCGGGCCCCTCAGGTTGGGCAGTAGCCGCGCCAGAGCGTTGGCTGTGCCCACTAATTTGGGGCCCAGACTTCGGAAGTGCTACCCGAAGTCCCAACGGCCGTCGAGCACGAGCCCCAGATATTTCATCTGGGGCTTGATGCCAATGAGATTGCCTCCCACTGTGAGACTGACTGCAACATACCTAACACCTAGAGAAACCCCAACATCAGAGTCTCTTCTATCAATCAGAAGTTATACCAGATTACAAGTGAGGTTAGCGTAACCCCAAAAACCACTTCTTAAATTACGTTAGTCCCGATTGCATCCTTCCGAAATTAAGACCCGTGCGCAATCGGGTCAAAACGCTGTTATAACGATAATCATGGGATCCCGGTCGCACCCAAATCTTGAATTTTGAAGCCCGTGGTTCGGTCTTCTACTGTTACACCCTTACACCCTGTAGAAAATGAAACATATAGTTCCGTCCATACACTAATTTAACCCTCTCTGCTTCCAGCTCGCGATTCCAGCGCGCGCCAGAAGCATCCACGTAATAAACTACTCTTGGATGCTCTCCACCGTCTTTTACATCTTCAAGCGCATTATCCCCCAAAATATTTGGGACACAATCCACTTCCACGGCAGCGATATGAAGTCTCTCCAACAACATATAAGTCTGGAGTGCCTTCCCCCACAGTACGGGGGTACATGCAGAAGCAATTCATACTTTGCCCAATGGTTGAAGAAGATTAAAAAATATAGAAATGAAGAATTCGATAAAGAAATGAAACAATTAGGTTATGTTATAAAAGAGTGATATTAGTTATAAAGCTGGTCCTGACAGCATTAGAGTTAGTAATAAAATAATAAGCAGTTGTTAGAATTCCGTCATACTATTGCAAAGTGTGTAATGACGGCATAGTCGAGGCTCGTGGAAATATAAGATTTTGAAGATAAGATGACAGGGGAAACCATTAAGTGATATCTGAGATCACTTGATTTTTTCCTTTGCGTGTCTAAACTCAAGAAATTGTAAAAAATTCGGTAAAATAATGTCTATACGAGTGTCTCGTTTATTGACTATCCACTCTGAAAAATTATGCACAAAATGTTATTATAACTGCTATATAAAGCCTATGTATGCTCTATGTAATATTTATTAGTAAGACTATATGTGTAAATACGGTATGTATACGTACGGTATACGTAAGTATACGGCGAATATCCTGAATCAAGCAGCAACCAGAAATACATGAGTTTTTTTTTTACGTGCGCAAAATCCCCATGGATACTTCCCCACCGGAGTCGGTGGAAGAGGTTATGTCGGACTCGAACCGACTAAAACGCACGCCACCTGTGGGTTGTTTTGGTTGCCGAAGGTGAGGTTGACAGGCATATCCCTAGCACCCCGGCCGACCCAGGGCCTTTCTTTGGGTGTGTGGGGACTACAGAGTCCCCAACTCGTCCCCGGAAAACCGGAGGTGCGCCAGGCGCGCCGCCGCTGCGGCCAGCTTCTGCCAGGGTAACAGGCGGCTCCAAAAATACATGAGTAAATCCACCGATCTCAGCGAAGAGATGCCATTTCATACGACCACACACAAAAATAGAAATAAAAGAAAATCAGTCCCGCAATCCGCTCATCGCTCATCATATATTCACATTTTTTCAAATACATTACGTGTTAAACTTGAATACGGATAAACGGAGCCATTGAGAAACCGCAATGAATTATAGTAATGAACAATATGATAATAGTCAAGTTTATTTCATGGTGCGGTCTGAGTTCGTTGCCGTGTAACACTGCTCCGTGCTACAGTTTTCGGAGTAGTATTCTTGTAAATCAAATAAAATTGCTTCTATTTTATGATCTCTAATTTATAGGTACATTTCAATATTTATAATTTCAAGGTTTAGATACTATAAATGTTACTATCGTGTATTCCTATGGTGTCAATACATCGCCATATTTGTCGACAATAAATACAATCAGTATCAAAATAATCGGGATATTTACGGCGCTATATTTACCCCTAGTAAAAACTTTTTCTCTGTTCACCGCCAATACTCCAGTTCCTCCGTGATCATGGTGCTTGCAACAGCGCCGAAATATCGGAAACTTGAAGCAATGCAACATGGTAAATATCCCGATTATTTTGATACTGATGTGAGTGACCATGATAGTTTGAATACCAATAAATACAATGTGGCGTGATGTTTAATATAACTCGATACAAGGTCGCAGCAGGGATTGAAAAAATCACTGTACTCAAGTATGTCTTATAATAATAAACACTTGAAGTGAATACTCTTAGACTATAGTATACAAACACTATAGACGCAGTAAGTGTCATTTCTACGCGATGTGAAAAATGGCTACTGTCTACTTCGGTATAAGTTCACATATACCTACATACATCCCATGACATGCTCACTTTAAAAAACAATATTGACAGAAGTATGACGGTATTTCCGTCCAAATGAGCAGTCCGATCCGACTGGGGAAGTATCTCCACCCTACAGAATACCACGGTCATAATAACTTCGTCTTGTGTTCCCGGCGGTGAGTAGGGTAGCCAGAGTTCACTGGAATGTTTTTGTGCTGTCAGTGGGAAGACTAAACGCTTGTCCTGCTTTGTCTTTTACTCTGACGGCACAGAAACTCTTTTGCAGCGCGGGTGTGACACCCTTGGTTTTGCACACGTTCATAGGCCACGGTAACCACTTTCCATCAGGTGGACCGTGTGGTTGTCTGCCACCTAAGTGGTATAAATAAAAAAAGTTTATTCACACAAAACGTGTTTATCACGCCGTTTTTTTGATGCATTTTGTTAGCAAGCTTTGTCTAAATAGTATATTGTCTAAGTATAGGAGAATTATTTTATATTATCTGTGGTATAAGTGAATACTTGCCTAAGTCAATAATATTTATAAAATTCGTCGTGTTCAGTGTATGTCAAGCAAATGAAGCAATTTGTCAATTACTTATATAAGTTTAGAACTTTTATAATTTAAGAGAATAAAGAATATATTTACTTTTATAAAACCCCATTTCTTTGTCATTTTGATGATTCGAAGCCGAAGACTTCGGCAACATACACTAGACTGTTAAACCTCTTTGGATGTTGTGGATGTTCCTGGTGTAACAAGTTTTTTTTTATATAGGACACGTCAATTATACTTCGCCTTGCCTGATGGTAAGCTGAAGGTAAAGTCTCAGAAAAGAGGGTCACCATTACTTGTATATACCATGTGACAATAGTGACACTCAGTTTGGCGGCCTCATCATATGCTTTTTCACGCCCCGCTTAAAGGACCCGGGACTGTAGGAAGAAGGTAACACGTGAGCTGGTAATGAGCTCCAGGCCTTAATGGTGCGACAAAGGAAAGAGTCACCGAACGTCTTAGTTCTTGGCGGATGCTCTGCACCTTGTGCGGGTGACATCTAAGTCTAATTGGACTAATTGGAAGAACTCATCAGAACATTCATCATGGTACAGACGGTAAAATACTGCCAAGGGCGCAACATCTCTACGCATCTGTAAAGGTTCTAGGGTGTTCGTGACCTCGGGATTCTCAATGATGCGGACTACACGTCGCTGCGTCGCTGTGTGTTGTTTTTTTTTTTTATATATAAATATGAAGCTGAAGCACACGAACAAAGGCTTCTTCATCATGTGAACGTCGAGGCTATTCAGCTACTTGACACCACGGACATAGTGAGAAGACTAAAAAGAACTAAACCTTTTGAGTTACTTTAGTAAAGTCAGTGTAACTAAGTACAGTGAGTGCTACGTTTAAAGAACACAAGAACAAAGTGTCTTTTAATTTCAATAGAGACTATAAGAAAAGTGTCAATGGATACATTCTTAACTTGTAAGTGTTAGTAAATTAAGTTAAATTTAAATTACTTATTAGCCTCAAGGTCTAGATTGTAATTGTATGAGTAATCGTTTAACAACGAGTACATCATAATGAAAAAAAAAAAAAAAAATATATATAAATATGTTTGTTGCTGAATATACGGTGGCAGATGGTACATATCAGGATGTTTTAGACTTTGATTGATTCTCGCCACTCACCACGATCTTCATCATCTTAGCGTTAATATCAGTCGCATCCGAAGCTTTTATTGTGGAGTCTGGGGTCCGCTTTACGAGTCTAACTGCGGATTTGGATAAGTTTCGAAAATTCCGTGTAGCCACTGCCATCTGCCCTACAAAACCCAAATGGCGATATGAAAGCACTCCAGATAGACCAGTTGTTGGGCTTTTTAAGGCTTCGTAATGATTGCCATAGATGTTCGTATGGCAACCGGGACCAATGGCTTAATGGAATAAGTTCACACATACCTACATACATCCCATGACATGCTAACTTTCTAAAACAATATTGACAGGAGTATGACGGTATTTCCGTCTAAATGGCAATCGAACCCGCGCCTCCTGCTTAGCGGCCGCGTCCACTACCGACACGCCACGGAGGTCCATACATACATACAAAAAATTTTCACGCCTTCATCCCCGGAGGGTTAGGATGAGATGAATTACTACCCACATTTCACCATTCATTTTATTCGATCCCATGTAATAGGAGTGAGTCTATTGCCGTATTCCAGGTACCATTGTGGACTCAAGTTGGGGTGATGACATTTGTCACCACTCACTACGATCATCAGCTATTTATTCACATGTTTTTCCGTCAATTTGCAGTTCAAGTGGCGCGTACATATCTTTGAAGTGCTCGCTCCAGTTTGTATGTAACTACTTTTTGTAAGTATCCTGTATATAGCAACCCTGTCTCATGTTGCAGTCGTTATTTACTGACTGGTAATAGATATGCCATCTGTGACGATGATACAATAAGCGCTTTAACCTCTTAGATGCTCACCATAGTATGAACGTGCCTGTTTTATCTGATATGTACCTAAATATATTAGAATTAAACCGCTTTCCTGAAAAAACAGTACCAAATAGCAATTTAACGGTTAAACGCAGACGATCTCTCTGCCTTGTAATAATACACATACTAATAATTTAATTGTAGGCAGCATGTTCCTTTGCCACTGACTTGTTCTCAAGTTAGTACTGACTGACTGAATATATTATTGCTGCAAATGATTAGGCTATTACGTTTTCCAAATATAAATAGCAACCGACAGATGTTATTTTTTATTTTTATACAACCTGAAAAATTGTTTTGAGCAAAAACTATCGGACGCGTCTTGCTAATAAATTGTGCGCAGTATTCAAAGTTAGAACCTTATTCAATTCTTTTGCCCGTATCTATGTCTGTTTGACAGTTTTTTTTATACCACTTAGGTGGTAGACAAGCACACGGCCCACCTGATGGAAAGTCGTTACCGTGGTCTATGGACGTGTGCAAAACCAAGGGAGTCACACTCGCGCTGCCGACCCTGTAAGTACAGAGAGTTTCTGTGCCGTCAGTGTAAAAGACAAAGCAGGACAAGCTTTTGGTCTTTCCACTGACAGCACAAAAACTCTCCAGTGAGCTCTGGCTACCCTACTCACCGCCAGAAACACAACACGAGGTTGTTATGGCCGCGGTATTCTATAGGGCGGAGGTACTTCCCCAGTCGGACTGCTCAATTGGATGGAAATACCGTTGTGTGTTCAAAGATGTGTACGCGCCACCTGAACTGCAAATTGACGGAAAAACATGTGAATAACTAGCTGATGATCGTAGTGAGTGGTGACAAATGTCATCACCCCAACTTGAGTCCACAATGGTACCTGGAATACGGCAATAGACTCACTCCTATTACATGGGATCGAATAAAATGAAAGGTGAAATGTGGTTAGTAGTTCATCTCTGCCTAACCCTCCGGGAATGAAGGCGTGAAAAATGTTTGTTTGTATGTATATGCCTATTTCCCCGAAGACAGAGGTTGTGCAGAGGTGCTAGCACCCACATTTCACCAGTTTATGTTTAGATCCCAATGTAATAGGTGGCGAGCCCTTGCCATTAACCGGGCACTTATAATCCTGCGATAAATACACACATAACTTCGAAAAGCATCGTAAAGTCATTGGTGTGTGCCATGGTAAAACCTGGGATCGAACCCAAGACCTCGTCTCAGCAGTCCATTACCCATACCACTAGGTTACCGCGGTGAGTATTATATCATATATATACCAACCTCTTATTATATTATATATTATACCAACTGCAACCCATTGAGTTATAATGTACTACGTAGTACATATAACTTTATGCTGCAACCATTCTTCTTATCCTAGCGTTAGTCTCAATCGTTTACGAAAATTTCACCTCAGAATCTGGGGTCTGCTTTTTCAAGTCTAACTGCGAGTTTGGCTGATCTTTGATATTTGTGTGACTGCCATCTAACCTCCACAAATCTTTATCGATATCGAAGAATTGGTGTTTTTTTATGCAACTTAAATGGCAGTCAAGCACACGGCCCACCTGATAAAAGGAAAAAGTGGTAACTGTGACCTATGAACGTATGCAACACCAGAGGAGTCACACCCGTGCTACCGACCCTGTTAGAACAGAGAGTTTCTGTGCCATTAGTGCAGAAAAAACAATCAGAACAAGCCTTAAATCTTCCCACTGACAGCACAAATACTATCCAGTGAGCTCTGGCTACCCTACTCACCACCGGGAACACAACACAAGGTTATTATAACCGTGGTGTTATGTAATGAAGAGGTACTTCCCCAGTTGGACTGGTCAATTGGGATGGAAATACTAAATAGACGGAATTCATATATTGTGGATGGTAGCCTTCACCCTATTTGTGAAAATATTCCAGTCCAACCTGAAGATTGCCTGAAAGAAATCATGTCCTGATTTTGTGTTCTGCACTGAGGGCACATAAAGTCGCTGTTCTTATAGGGTCGGCAGCACGGATGTGACTCCACTGTTGTTACACACGTTCATAGCTCACGGTAGCCACTTTCCATCAGGTAGGCCGTGTGCTTGTCTGTCACCTAAGTTGTATAAAAAAAACGCTCAATGATAACGCTGCCCTTTGGACATTGCAATACCTTTGTTAATAATAATTATAATTAATGTGCTAATTACGTTGTATACATGATGTACAAACAAACAATTATTTATCTATGTAAAGATCTTCTAATCACTCAAGGTTATTACGAAATTAATTGTAGGTATTGTTCGCGATTTATTTGTTGTTTTTTATTTATTATCTACAATAATCACGGCCGTTTCGGTTGCTTTTCAGTAGCCATGGTCACGGAGAGATAACATCGAATAATTTGATTTAGATTTTATATGTATTATTCGCATGAATCCGGCGCAAATATGCTAATTTAATAGGAAAATGCTTGTTCGATGTTTGGGGTCAAACTGGTGGGCCAAGGATCCAAGCACACGTTTATTAATTAAAAAAAACTGCAAAGCAACTGATCGACGCTTCTTGTGACCAAAATCGCAAAGTGGTATACAATAAATAAAACTCAAAATAGCAATGCCGCCAGCCTTTTGGGCACATTACCAGTCGACATCGATGGGGAGGAATTCTTCGATGCTTAATTTGATCCTTTTGTATACTATTTTATATTCTTGTAAATATTAGTTTATATCTTATTACATTAGTTTACATGTTATTTAAATTCAATTCAAAAATAAATGATCTAAATTAAAAAAAAAAATGGTAATATAGTATATTTTTATAATCAAATCAAATCAAATCATTTTTATTCGCATAAGACAGGTACATAGGGTTGGTCAGTACTTTACATAATATGTGCAGTGCTTTGCTTATTACCTTTGATAGGTGTGCAAATTTTAAAAACATAAATTACCAAACAATATTAGAATGTCAAAAAAATATTAAATATTACAATAAAACAATAATAAGTATAGCATAATTATTAATGTCAAGTATAACAATTGATGTCAAAATATATGATTAATAAGTATGTCAGCAATTAATATCTACGAATAAATATTATAAATTTGACTAAAAAAAAACTATTATATTTCACTACATACATTTATCCTCTAAATATTCATGCAATGAATAATAGCATTTATGGACCAGGAACTATAGGTACTTTATCAAAGGCATCTTTCTGGAAAGGAATCTAGTGATTAATGACTGCCCATGAATTTGTAGATACATTTGATATATTCTAACCTATTCTGATGCTATTCTATTTAACCTAACGTTAATCAAGAATTCATGCAGTGAATAGAAATAGAGGACCGGATTGGGAATCCATCAATTAGGTAAACGCATTTCATTGCGGGTCATAAGTCTCTCCCAATGTGCACCATAGCTCCTAATACTCTGACTTTTCAGTGTCCAATCTAACCAAAGTATCTTTTTCTTAGGCTTCAGTTCATCTGATGATGTTAGCAATAAACCATTATTGATAATTGAACGCAATTTTGAAGCATTTAGCATTTAGTATGCTAAAGGTTGCCTGGAAGAAATCGCTTCCAGTGATAAGGCCGCCCATTGTACATTAAACTGTATGCATACTAACTACAAATTTTACTGTAATCTATTGGTGTACAATAAAGAATTATCTATCTATCTAACTGTTCAAATCGATTAAGACATAGAAAAAATTGAATCGGTTCAGGCGGGATACGAATACGCGATCTTTCCTTTACAGGGGGAGGGGAACGCTCTGACCACTGAGTCACAGAACCTTCGCCCGGAACCATCAAATTCTTCTATACGATTTACAAGCACTTAAATTATAGGTACTTTTCATACTCTTAGAGAAAGATTGACAATAGCTATAATTCACTCAATATGCTGCTTGTAACTTATACTAGCTGACCCCCCCCAGCTTCGCCCGGGGTATATTTTGAAGCTTTATATCCCATTGAGCCCGTATGTTTTAGTCTTCAAAATATGTACGAAAAATTGCCGGATTTGTTAACATTTATTATCAATGCTCCGCTCTCTTAAGTAGTAGCGTGATGATATATAGCCTAAAACCTTTCTCAATAAATGGACTACCCAACACTGAAAGAATCATTCAAATCGAACCAGTAGTTTCAGAGATTAGCGCGTTCAAACAAACAAACAAACAAACAAACAAACTCTGCAGCTTTATAATATTAGTATAGATTAGTATAGATAATTACGTACCTATTTTATAAACTCAGGTATTACCGATAAGTGCAGCTAGACAAAATCATCACTCTTTTACAATATAACCTAATTGCTTCATGTCTTTATCAAATTGTTCAGTTCTATATTGTTTAATCTTCTTTAACCAATAGGTGAAGTCTGCATAGCTTCTGCAAGTGCCTCCGTACCTTGGAGGCAGGCATTCAAGGTCAATATGGCTTTGGAGAGATTTCATGTCGTACCCGTGGAAGTGGGTGGTGTCCCAAAGGTCTTGAGGTACGAAGCGCTTGAAGAAATAAAACGTACTGTTCAGCATCCAAGAGTAGTTTATCACGTGTACGCTCTGGCATCGCACTGGCAACGCAAGCTGTAAGGTGAAGAAACTAGTGTAGATATTATTATAAAATAAAAATAATATATTTCGATAATTTACCCATCAGTGTTTGTATCAGAAGAACTTAAAAAGTACGTTACATAACTAAAATTAGGTTACCCAATACAGTTTTAAGAGTGAGTATATGGGTCATTATTTTTTTTTATACCACTTAGTTGGCAGACAAGCATACGGCCCACCTGATGGGAAGCGGTTACCGTGGCCTATCGACGTATGCAACACCAGGGTGTCACACTCGCGCTGCCGACCATAAAGAAACCTTCTGATGCCCCTCTTGAAGAACCCCATATTGTAGGCGCTTGGGAAAACCGCATAATGGATTTATGGCGAGGTGAACGATCGCCGAGTGCTGCATGAAATGCTGACGTTATTAAGCTTCGTTGCAACATTCTTCAAGAGGCTGTTGGAGTTGCCCTGTACCCGATCGGTCGGTCACTGTTGGGCAGTATCTTAAGTTTTTAAGTACCTACTACGGATTCTGGAACGTAGATAAATACTTTTCTTTTCGCAAATATTCTAATACAGTATCTTTTAACAAGAACTCACCCCCAAGAAACAGAGTATTTGATGCACTGCTGTGGCAGTGAACATTGAAATATGTTTGAATGTGACGCCTTCTAGGTCTACGATCACGGTGCCGCCCAGTACCTGGACTGTTGGGTGCCGCATACCAATCTCTAAAAATGCTGTTGCAGCTCGCGCCAAGTCTTCGATAATAAGCTCGTTGGGATCCCACTTACCTGGAAATGATGTATGTATCGTTATACATCTGTTACGTAATCTATTCGCAGCTCACATTTAGATTTTAAGGCTACGTTTCCACGCGTGATAAGCGAGGATGCGTAGCGAGGAATGTGTAACGAGAAATAAAGTCATTCTATCCTTAAGAAACTGACTGAATGACTTCGTTTCCCTAGCCTTACTCAGTGCAGCTCTAGACGAAACTACAAAGCAGATGAGATGAGAGAGTTTTTTACAAGGGGAGAATGTATGCTGTGAATGTGTTCCGACGGTGGCTCCCACCACATTCCATCATGTTCGCATTAGAAACACCGTTTCACAGCGTCTTCACTGCGAATCCTCGCACCGCTCGCGGTCTGACACGTCTCCGGTGAAAACAATCACACCGATCCACAGTTTTCAGTCTCGTTTCGCATCAGTTAAGCTACCTCCGTACATCTTTGGTAGAAACGCAGCTTTAATTTAGAATACTACTAACCAAATTTTAATATCAGAATGCGTCCCATTTTCGGGTGGTTGTACATATTACTTTCAAATGCATTTTTTACTTTTTCTAATCCCCAGAGGTCCACTCCTTCGTACAACTGCTTGTATTGCTCTTTAAACGTACAATATCGAACCAACTGTAAAATAAAATCGTATAATTAATTATGTGTCTGAATTGTTTTTTAAATAAACGAAAAATATGTTCTTAGGAACGCGCGGAAAAAAGACATTATAATTAAAATTATGGCTGCTTATCTTAGTAGATAAAGGAGGCAACATTGAAACTCAAAATAGTTGGAAACCTTGTAGAATCATAGTTATGAGTCAAAGTAATATTTTGTGTTGTTCCTGCAAGGCTTAACTTGAAATACGGAAAGTAAACCTAAAATTCTTTATCACTCTTTACTCATTAAATGTCATTGACTAGCTCGTCCCGATCCGATCCGATCATCCAAATGTCGACTATTTCCGTAACCTACGGGATCTTAAAATTTACTGTCATATAGTTACCGCACGCCATGATGGCCTTTTCGACACGACGGGCTTTGCTCGATTTCTCTTTTTTGGTGCGCTTTATATTGGACAATAAACTGTTAGACGAATAACTAAAGAAAAATATGGCAAGACTGGCACAAGAAAATAAACTTCACGCACACCAAAAAAGAGGAAACGAGCTAAACCAGTCGTGTCAAAACGGCCATCGTAACGTGCCGCAACTATAGTCTTAAGAACCTTCTCATGAAAATATCGTACATTAGTAGGTACATCGCCGTTTTTTAAAATTTTAACCATAAAACGATTGAATTGAATATCATTTTAAAGTTAATAGCATGTGAAATGGTGATCTATATCTTCTGAACTGCACCTCAGCTTTTCACCATTTAGAGGGGTGCAGTTAATTGACAGACCAACCAGAGATCTTTCCGTTTTCAACCCACGAAAATAAACATTTGAATACGGAAAGAAGTTGTAGTTCCACATCTGAAACGTAGTAGGATCACGTCCACTGACACAGGCTTGAAGTCCATCTAGTTAGATAAAGCAGTTATTGGACCATTGCCCCTAGTAAAAGTATTATAATTATGTATTTACCAGTAGGACGGGCAATTAGTAACAATTATTATAATTATATAGCAGGATTAACCAAAGTAAAAATTATGTGCAGTAATCAAATAATTATTTAGAGGAATGCATAAAATATAATTGTAACCGATCGATATCTGTACATGGAAAGATAAGAAAAACTTTGATTGGGGGTCTTTATAAACGTAATAGAAGCCAAAACAACGCTTGTTGGAATTTTTGTCTGTTTATCTGTGCGTTTGTGCACGCTAATCTCAGAATCAGCTGAACCGATTTTATTATAGTATTCACTAATTGATTGTTGTATGGTTCACTTAACATTTAGTGTTTGTTTAGTGTATGTGTATATGTACATATATTGTAATTTATAATACATAATTTAAACAAATTATTATTTAGCAGGATTACTAAAAGTAAAAATTAAGTAGGTTTGCAGTAATCAAATAATTATTTAGAGAACGAGAGACATCCTTTAGATAATATTATCTTTACGTTCCTATTGTATGATTCTGTTGAGCTTAATATATTCATGGTTAATTTAGCAACCGCATATTATATGATAATTAGGTAATATGTTTTAATTTTGATAGTAATTCTAACGTTTAAAATTACTATAATGCAATTCGAGAGGACTACTATTTTATTAAGAGGGATTCTTCAAAAATTGAATAAGAGAGACTAGACTGGACACAAGCGCAATTCAGTTCCAAAATTCACAAACTTTCACATGTATATTTGTTATATTTGTAGGAAGTAGGATTACCAGTTTGTGCGCTCTAGGTACGATGTAATTCTTGGATCGTAAAAACCTCAGCATAAACTCATCATCTATTCTGTAGGGCAAGCATTCTCCTCGATCTGCAAAAACATCACAAGCACACCTCAAATCGTTAACAGGTTAGGTTCGTGTTGTTTTAGGCTAGTCTCTGAATTGAACCATTGAAGTTGAATATCTCTGGGTGGAATTCTATAAACCACTAAGGACTCGTCTGCGCTTATACAGACGATCTTCTCACTACAGTGCGTTGCATCGATGCGAGCTGATCGGTGTATCTCTGCAAAATCCCACATTGTGGAAAGCCACGACCATTTGCAGGATTTAACAAAGCTGGCTTACAGTTTCGGAATCAGACTACGGTGATAATCATACATACATACATGTACTTGTATCCCCGAAGGAGTACGCACAGTGGTTCCAGTATTACGTGATAGGTGACGAGCCTATTGTTATTAATCATTTGAAATCAATAAAAACATTTTATTCTAACCGAATACCATTTTTTGCAGTTCCTTAATAGCTGCCAGCCTAGTATCTCGATTTTCGTTGCATACTTCGAGAGCCATCGGCCAAAGTTCTGGATCCTCCTTCGTATCTACCTCGGCTTCGTAGGCGATTTCCAAGAATATTTCATACATTATGATTGCTTAGTTGATGTTATCTGGAAACAGAGAATTATACCACGTTAGTCAAGATAAGTTAGTTTTTCAACAATTTATAGATTCAATATTTTATACACAATACTATATTATAATGCAATGCTGTCAGTCTTCTGGAAACGTTACCACAAGAGAGATGCGATGCGGAGGAATTCGTCGACGTATTTTAGGTTCAGCGCTAATTTGTGGCACCGCAATTCCTGGGCACACCGCTCACCATTTCCTCGAGTATCGGGATCCTTGGTGTCGAGATCTCTAGTGACGTCCAGTACCGCAGTCATTTGGATGGCAAACTTGGAGTGCTCAACAGTGCGAAGTAGTACTTCACTGCGGCGCAGCGACTCCTTCTTTATAAGGCTCAGGTTCGGCCCCATATGGAGTACTGCTACCTCTTTGCCGGAGCGCCTACGTACCAGCTTGAGCCCTTCAACTCGGTGCAAATACGGGCGTTGAGGCTGGTCGACAATCCTATGCTCGCGAGTTGTCTGGAACCTCTTAGCCTTAGGAGGGTCTTTGCCTCGCTGTGTGTGTTTTACTGCCTATACAATGGATTGTGCTCAGATGAATTGTTTCAAAGCTACATTCTATTATCGCACCGCTCGCCATAGGCAGGAAAATCATCCTCACAAATTGCTTCCTGAGATGGTGCGCACTGTGCGGTATGAGAGAAACTTCATCCCACGCACACCAAGCTGTGGAATTATCTGCCTGCTACGGTTTTCCCAAGCACCTACAATATGGGGTTCTTCAAGAGAGGCATCAGAAGGTTTCTCCATGGTCAGCAGCGCGAGTGTAACGCCCCAGGTGTTGCATACGTCCATAGGCCACGGTAACCACTTCCCATCAGGTGGGCCGTGTGCTTATCTGCCACCTAAGTGGTATTAATAAAATTGTATAATAGGTAATTTAGTTTTAACTCAAGAAGTAAACAATACTTGGTGTTTACAATTTAGGTAGGTATGTATGTATATTTTATTATCTATTATGCGCTTTCGACCTTTTATAGATAGTGCATTGATTGCATTATTTAAAACACTGTGGGAGCGAGATCTTTATATACCTATTGTTTATTAAGGAAAATATTCAGAACCATTATTCATCGTAAGATACAACATAATTAAAAATGCCTTTATCCCCGGAGGGTCAGCCAAGGTGATTTGATACCCACATTTTACCAATAATTGTAGGTATTCGGTCCCACGTAATAGACGATGAGCCTATTGCCGTCTTCAGAGCTATGCATCTAAGACGGCGTCTGAGCTCTATATATTTATCTGATGTTAAATAGCCATATCCCTTAGTCGCCTTGTACGACGCCGCATGGGAAGAAATGGGGTGTTCTAAATTCTACTCTACCGAAAACCACGCGGTGATTGAAAATTCCCTTGTTAATATAACTCTGTTGGTACACATTGCGTGTTTGTTAGTGTGGCCGTACATACGGAATCAATTTTAGGATAAATCGGGGAAGTTTTAGAACAGGGGCAGGTCAGGAGTACCTTAAACCGACGAGCATGCATGAAGAATGTAATGAGAGTGAATGACGCGAGAGTAGTATTTCAGGATCGTAGCAAACGGAGATCCGTGATCTCTGCCTACCCCTATGGGAAACAGGCGCGATTTTATGTATGTATGTATGTTTCCATTTCATGTCCAACACTTTACGTATTATCGCTAAACATATAAAAACACCTAGTAAAACCTATTAAAAGTCAAAATAACGCTATTTTCGTCTTAAAATTTTGATTAAAATGTTAATTTCGATACCAACATAGAATTTGCAATGATGTTTACAGGACTTCATGACATACGGACATACGGACGATCATGGCATAGGTACATACATACCTTTTGAATTGCCTGAAGTTTCGACCAGGTTACACCGGCCGTGGTCACAGGTCACATACACACAGATATATCATGGAACGCGAGAGTTTAAAAGTTAGTACAGCACATGATTGTTTTATGTAAATGTACTTTAGAATAACTTTTATAACATCTAGGTACAAACACAACGCTCAATAATCACTGACTGACCGACGATACGCTATTTATTGTTCGTCCCTGATAGTTCATACCCAGGCCACGGAAACAAAAAAGAGCAGACTATTAAGCTGATAAGATAATGCCGTTGTGGCGGATGCTACATGGCCTTCTCCCCACTATTCGTTTGTACCATTAGTAACGATGTACCTTGAAAATAAAAATTATATCTGAATATTTTAAATAGCTGTTGACTTGACTCCCTCCGAACTCTGGTCCCGTTCCCGTAACCCACGGGAACCTATTCCAGGGACAAATTCCAGGCAATAATCTATCCCTGACATCATCATCCTTGGCTGTATTTTACCATCTCTACCACGGTGAGTGTTCTGATGAGCTCTTCCAACTAATCCCACCATCTGCTTTCCTACATAGGACAACACGTGCAGGCCTTAGATGTCACCCTCACAGAGTATACAAGCAAAAACCAAGCGGTTTGGAGACTCTTTTCTTTGCCGCACCACCAAGACCTGGAATTCATTACCAGCACACGTGTTTCCTTCTTCCTACGGTCCCGGGGCCTTTAAGCGGGGCGTGAAAAAGCATCTGATGAGGCCGCCAAGCTGAGTGCCACCATTGTAACACTTAATGTCTGTTTAGGTGTCCCTCTTTCGAGTTCTTTGTTTGAGACTTTGCCTTTAGCTTACCACCAGGCGAGGTGAAGTCAAGTTGGCGTGTCCTTTATAAAATAAAAAAATCATTCATGCATGGTTTCTGGTCGAACATCGAAAACCTATACGGTCCATTTTATCCAGTGTTTTTTACAGTGGAAGCGGCTGTATACATAAACATAATATTGAAGTTACAGAACTTTGATATTTACAGTATAACTACTTAGTCGAGGAGGACCAGATCGAGAGAGATGCCCTGGGTCAGCCGGGGTGCGAGGGACAAGCCTGTCAACCTCACCTTCGGCAAGCAAAAAGTCCCAGAAGCCGTGCGTTTTAGTCGGTTCGAGTCCGACATAACTTCTCTCACTGGCTCCGGCGAGGAGGTATCTGAGCGGATTTCTCGCAATTAAAAAAAAGTAGACATAGACTTGTTGTTGTCTACAGCATCTGTAATATTCACTATTTTGAAAATAATATACAAAGGTTAATTTGTGCATTAAGAGGGGAGTGGAAAGAAGAAATATTACACCCACCCCGTCTGCCAGAGTTTATTTTCCTTGAAAGATGTACAGAAATTTATAGTGAAAATAGTGTACCAACATCTCTTTTCAAAAATATAGTATTAAAAATATTGTTAACCCCTTTTATTTTTGATTAGCATTATAACATGCCGTGGTGCTGAGATATTCACTCAGGCGTTATAAATACGTAGTTACCTTACTGTTGTTATAAATACCAGAAAATTTAGAAATTTAGCTATTTTTCGATTTTAGTGTCTCTTTTTTTCTTGGACTTTATATTTTGTTCATTTACTTTTTTTTTATACCACTCAGGTGGTAGACAAGCGCACGGCCCACCTGATGGAAAGTGGCTACCGTGGCCTATGGACTCGTGCTGCCTACCCTGTAAGCACAGAGTTTCTGTTGTGCTTGTGTAGAGGACAAAGCAGGACAAACCTTTAGTCATCCCATCGACAGCACAAATTCTCCAGTGGCATTTCTGGCTACCCCACTCACCCTTACTTACTTAATTACTTACTTACTTAATTTTTCCTTTTCAGTAAATTTTTAGGTTTCTGTCAACAGCTCAACATCATGGGAACATGATTTTATTGGCAAATACAGTAGGTGTGAAAAAACAAACTAACTAACTAAGTACTAACTAACAACTATTATCTATTTATTATAATTATGATATCTGTATATAAATTATTATTTCGTCTAAAGATGAATATGTTTTGTTGCATAGGTATCCTTGTTACCACTGACAGTGTAAATCGAACGTTTATTGTTATTGTAAATTGTAACAAGCACCTATTGGAAAGATCTTGGCCTTTTTATTTTTTACGTGCGCAAAATCCCCACGGATATCTCCCCACCGATACCGGTGGAAAAGGTTATGTCGGACTCGAACCGACTAAAACACACGCCGCCTGTGGGTCGTTTTGGTTGCCGAAGGTGAGGTTGACAGGCATATGCCTCGCACCCCGGCCGACCCAGGGCCATCTCTCACGATCTGGCCCGCTTCTCGGGTGTGGGGACTACAGCACATCATTGTAAAATATATCTCTTATATTATACTAGTACTAGTATATATATACTTTACGATACAAGTATATGAAATAAGTCATATTTGTATTGTATATTCATATTCATGTATTTAAGCAATTTGAGAGCCATGATTCATAACTCATAAACATGTGTAAGAGCGAGATTGCAAAGCATCATTACATATTTATATATTAGGAGGTAGGGTATGACGGTATTCCCATCCCAACTGAGCAGTCCGACTGGGGATGTACCTCCGCTATAATAACCTCGTGTTGTGTTCCCCGCGGAGAGAAGGGTACCCAGAGCTCACTGGAGTGTTTTTGTGCTGTCAGTGGAAGACCAAAGGCTTGTTCAGATTTTGTGTTCTGCACTGACGGCACAGAAACTCTCTGTTCTTACATACTGTGTTACATACGTTCATAGGTCACGGTAACCAATTTCCATGAGGTGGGCAGTGTGCATGTCTGCCACCTAAGTTATTTATATTAAAAAAATCACGCATGGATATCAATTTCGGCAAGAAAATCTTATCACTCTTTAATAACATAGCCTAATTGCTTCATGTCTTCATCAAATTGTTCATTTCTATACTTCTTAATCTTCTTCAAATAATCGTCAAACTTGGTAACGCTTCTGCAAGTCCCTCCATATCTTGGGGGTAGGCATTCCAGGTCGATATGGCTTTGGAGAGATTTCATGTCGTAGCCGTGGAAGTGGATAGTGTCCCAGAGATATTGAGGAACGAAGCGCTTGAATAAGTATATGCTGGTGTTAAGGATCCAAGAGTAGTTTATTAGGTGAACACCCCTGCAGCGCACGGGCATCGCCATCTGTAAGCAGAGAGGATTTAAACGTTTTGACAACTTTATATATAGGGTTGGACTAGATTTTAATTTTAGGATAATAGAGTTGTGCCTTATTTTTTACTATTGTTAACTTACATTTCACAAACATATGATGAATTGTTAAATCGTGGCACGTGGTGACGTCACAGCGTGCTACCGCGTAGTGCAAAATAAATGTATGGAGTGCAAGAGAATATCGCATTTATCTCAGTACACGTTGTGTTTACACGTATACGAAGTTTATTTATTTATTTATTTATTTATTTATTTAGGCATATCAACAGTGTATACACAAACATTGTCTTATGAGTAAGATGGTAAGATGTTAATTAGGTATGTGCTACACCAATTATAGACATGCACAGCTTTGACTGATTGTCATACAATAATAATATAATAATTGAAACTTATACAGAAAATGTCTGAAAAGTGCTTAAAATCTACGTACAACATGTCAGCATAGTCATAGTCAATTAAAAATTAAATCAAAATTCATTCATTCATTCACAAAAAAAAAAAAAAAAATTGTTCCCAATTAAATATAAAATCAAATAATTAAATAATAAAAAATACAAAAATAATGTCAAGTCGAATTCAACCATAACATGAAGACAGATTCACAATATAAAATTATAATGACTCCAATGAATAATGTTTGGGCTGTTGAGTCAATTTATCCTTGAAACGCCTGGGATGGTCGTGGAAGATGTCGAGGTCTAGGTGTCTCCAGCTACTGTTATATGTGGCAGTTAACCTAGCTAAGGGAGCCAGTGCACCCAAGTTAGTTTTGCGAAGTTTAACAAGATTACTTTGAAATTTGATAAGGAATCCAAAAAGTTAAAAATTTTGACTTATTTCGATTCTTTATATTTACCCAATTTTGGAAGTTAAAAATAATGAAAATATATAGTTTTGCCGCGTGGTTTCCGGCAGAGTAGAATTAGGGCCACCCCATTTCTTAGGAGGATAGGGCTGTTTGCAGATGCATGGCTCGAGTCAACAATAGTGCGGAATACGGCAATAGGCTCACCCCTTTTACGTGGGACCGAATACTATTATAATCCAGGGATAAAGGCGTGAATATATGTATGTATGGAGTTTCACGGGTTTCATCTCAGATAGGCAATATCTTTGTTAACTATGCATATGTTTTGCGAGATAACTAATACATTAAGAATGATTGGTAAGAACCGGATGACTTAGGACATACCTAACCTAAGTCATCCGGTACTTACCAACCTAACCTAATAATACACCCAGTGTAAAAGCTAACCCTACATCAGTTTTCAGTAGTACAAAACTCACGCCAAAGAAACAGAGTGTTTGATGTAAGGCTGTGGTATTGAACATTGAGATTTGTTTTATCGTGATACCCTCCAGGTCTACTATGACGGTGCTCCCCAGCACCTGGACAGTCGGCTGTCGCAGTCCAATCTCTATAATTGCTGTTGCAGCGCGCGCCAAATCCTCAATAACAAGCTCGTTAGGGTCCCACGAACCTGGAAAATATGTACAGTGGGTTGCAGAAGTGTGTTTACAATTACAAAATAAAATTATATGAAGTGACTCCGCATGCCATCTAGTAAGTAATTCAGTTTTACGGCCTCATCAGATCCGCTTAAAGGACCCGGGACTGTAGGAAGAAGGAAAAACGTGAGCTGGTAAGGAATTCCAGGTCTTAATGCTTCGGCAAAGGAAAGAGTCTCCGAACCACTTGGTTCTTGATGGTATAATCTACACCGTGTGCTTTCATATTCATACTCATACTCATACTCATACTCATACTCATACTCATACTCATACTCATACTCATACTCATACTCATACTCATACTCATACTCATACTCATACTCGTACTCGTACTCGTACTCGTACTCGTACTCGTACTCATACTCATACTCATTCATATTCATATTCATTTATTCATCTAAGCGCTGCACGTGTTTTCCTGTGTAGGGAAGGATGGGGTGGACTAATTGGAAGCTCATTAGAATGCTCACCATGGTAGAAACGGTAAAATACTGCCAAGGAAGCAACATCTCTATGCATCTCCAAAAGCAAACTAATTTAGCGTCGCTTTTATATTTCAATTGCATAGTTTACAGTTTACAGAAAACATATAATCACGCCTTTATCTCCGGTGGGTTAGGCAGAGTTGAATTAACACCCACATTTCACTTAATGAAATACTACTAACCAAATCTTAATATCATAACCCGGCCAACGTCCGGGCGGTCGTACATATTGCATTCAAACGCATCTTTAACTTTCGCTAGTCCCCAGAGGTCCACTTCTTCGTACAACTTCTTGTATTGATCTCTAAAATTGCAATATCGAACCAACTGTGAAATAAAACATATGTATGTTTCAATTCTGAATGATTAATCAATTCTGAGTGATTTAATTAGTCACGCAGAATTGAATAACATTCAGAATTAATGCATTTACACAGAAAAAGCACAACACAGAGTAACAAAACTGTTTTCAGCTTCTGTTTCGTTCTTTTTCTTAGGTTGGTACACAAGACAAAAACGATAGCCTGTCTAGTGATATAAGTATTATACATATCTTTATATTGATTTTGGCAAGCAGAAAAGGTCACCAGTATGTTCTACATATATGTGTGTGTAACAATAATTCGTTTCCTCACTCACACACACTTACACACTTGCAAATTACAATTGATTCAAAACCATTCGTATTTATTTATCACCCATCAGTTAAACTTTCTTTAGTAATAAGAATAACTCATAAAATTCTTATTACTACGATATGAACGTAATTTTTGATAGAATCTTAGTAAGTCTCCGTGACCTCGGGGTTTACAGTTTCGTTTTATAAGTTTTAAAATATCGCAAAGTTTTGAGTTCGATTCACGGTCAAATTTTACTTTTTGAACTTTTAAATATTTGTATATCTTCATGTTAATTACTTACCTATTAAGGGAATGTTGAGGTAACATCACAAAAGTATCTTGATATTTTAGTTATAATTTTATAGCAACTTAAATCAGTAGTATTTTTATTATTACTGAGCGAGTATTGTTGCACACACATTGCATGAATGTTTCTCGTATTGGAATTTATACCCTCATTCTCATGATTAAAATAACATGATAATTTTATTTTTATCTGTCAACAATTGGATGCCTTGTGCTTTCCACACGGTTAATTAACAACTTTTTTATTTATTGTTTTTTATTTATAAAAATGAATCAACAACTTACAACTATTATGAGAGTGCATATTATTACTTTGCATGAGCAAAATATTTGAATACATGAAATATCTCGAAAATTGAACATATCGGTAAGTAGTGTTTTCTGCAATTTATTATTATGAAAGTTATTTGATCTTATAATCATCATCATCCTGGAGAATCTATATATCTCCCAATACTAATAATAAACAAAAATATATAAGTAGGCATATAAATTTTACAGAATTTTAACAAGGAATTTTATTACTTTTTTTCCATTACAGAGCAGCGGTGGGTGCGCCGATATGGCGATTCAGGCACCAGAGACCGTCTTCGGCCTGGCCCCAAAGCCTTTGCCTACACCGATGCGTGTTCTTTGCATAAAGAGGTGGTTGAAAAACATATTCAAAACCCCTTCCACCCGTGTTATGGCCACCAAACACCATGTTACATTGCAAACAGTAAGGAACCATCTTCGGGCAGCTAGGATCAGATGTCGCAGACCGGCAAGAAAAATTTTGACGTGGGATCTTCATCGTCGAAGTAGGTTTAGGTTTGCCAGGGGAAATTTAAATTTTGACTGGTGCAACAATATAGTAATATTTAGTGATGAAAAATATTTTAAATCAGACAGGGATGGACGCAAAATTTTATGGAGAAAAACAGGTGAGCGATATTGCTAAAAAAAATATTCTACTGTGCAGGTTTAGTGGTCATATTACTTGAATTATTTCTGTTTAATTATATTGCAAATCTGAATTTTAGTGGTTTCAATTATACTTGGTATATATACTTCGGTATAGGTAACTTGGAATAATTAAAACCACTATATACTATCTAATATATAGGCAAATTTAAGCAAATAAATGACTATTATTATCTATAAGTATTATTTTATAATTCATATTTATAATAAAAGTTGGAATTTGTTGCGCCATTTCTTCTCCACTAGTGCTTAGGAACTAAAAGATGTAGGTAATTATGTGGCATCATTTTGAGAAATAAAGAAATTGAACTGAAAATAAGTGAGTGATGTTATTGTTAACAAAATGAGAAGTTATTATATTTGCATATAGTATAATTTCTAAACGTTAACATGGTGATTCACTACACTTTAGTTACTGAAAGTTAATTAGTTTACCTGCGTCCATGCTTGTCTGATTTAAACATCCAGAGGGATAATATTGAATAACCTATTTATTATATAAAGAATGTGTAATGTATAAACCTAAACCTGTTGCACTCGGCTACGACCACATGGATTTCAATTATCCCGAACAATAGTATATGACTATTCTTAGGTCTACTAAATACTATTTAGCAAAAATGTTTATCAAAATCTGTCTAACTGTTTAGAAGGAGTTTAGTTACAAACATTGTGACATATATATATGTAGTTCTACGACACAACACAATTAAATTATTTATTTACTGAACAATCTTACTTTATTATTATATCGTTGAAACAATGATGTTGTTTTATTTTCCATATTGTTTTTGAGACTACGGAATACTAAGTATAAAAGACAACAGAACTGTATGGTTCCTTAATATAACAAACAAAATAAAGAACAAAAACAAAACTATTTATTAATCAAAACTAATACATCAATACATTTGCGGTTCGAACTCGCTACCATTATAATGCCATTAGGCCTATAATACCACTCAACTGCGTGAGCCTGTGCTAGTTTAACGAAATTTACCTTCTCATTCGATGGCAGGCAAATCACTCACTAACACATATACAATCGTTCACGATTCATGATCGTGCACACTGGCACACATAAACATAATACACTAATACGCCTGTAACGATGACGCACACATGTGACTTCAAAGTAATGGAGTTATTGTTTTTGACTGTTCACACACATATGTAAAACATACGGGTGTTTCCACTTGACCCAAATGATAAATAGATTTTATTAGATAGATAGGCTAACGTTTTTGTCTTGTGTACTTTCAATTTTGGACCAAAACGAATGTCCATTTATTCCTATGTTTTAAGTTTAATTTATAAAATTTGATGTGCGTTTTAGTCGGTTCAAGTCCGACATAACCTTTCCCACCGGCTTCGGCGGAGAGGGGTAGGGCATCCGAAGGGACTTCCACACGTTAAAAAAGGCAGAATTATCTTACTTGTCTTATATAATTACCAGTTTGTACGCTCTAGGTATGATAAAGTTCTTAACTCGTAAAAACCTCAGCATAAACTCATCGTCTATTCTGAAGGGAGAACATTCTTCTCGATCTGTAAAAATATTATAATCATGACACATATCCTCAAAGGGTGGCATTGGCTCAATGATTACCGCACGAAAAGAAAAAGATTTCATCTTTACATACATATTTTAGGTACTGGTAAGAACAAATAATAAAAAACTGGACAAGATTCGTATAATATAATGGTGAATTGTTCTATTAATTATATTTTATACATAGAGGGTGAGAACTGCACAAAGTCAGCACAAGAATTTACTGAAATAATTGCATACGATATATCGGTCAAAGTCATCTAGCTTAATTAACCATTCAATTAACAGCCTAGCCTCTTCACTATACAGCACTGGTTAACAAGTGGCTTGAATGACATTCAGGCATAGTGCTTGTTACAACATTTAATGAACTGGCTGGCTAATACTTAGGGCATTCGTGCTATAGGGTACGACCCAGAAATAAGACAGAAAGTTAGTGATAGGTTTATTGAGAAATACAGCGCAATCCGACTTGATAGGTTAGGCCAGAAGTATAACGGGGGTGGTTAGGCAGGCAGGTAAGTAATGAAACATCACTAATCCTTGTATAGTTGAAAAAATTGAGGAGCATTATGACAGAAGTTCTAAGTCAGAGAATGTAACTCGGCACGATTGGAACGAAACATAACACTAATAATAATAATAGTAAGTTTTAAAAATAGTACCAATAGTATTTTTTTTATACCACTTAGTTGGCAGACAAGCACACGGCCCACCTGATGGGAAGCAGTTACCGTGGCCTATGGACGTATGCAACACCAGGGGTGTCACACTCGCGCTGCCGACCATGAAGAAACCTTCTGATGCCCCTCTTGAAGAACCCCATATTGTAGGCGCTTGGGAAAACCGCAGTAGGGAGTGACATATATCTGCGAGACCTCGTAAGAACTACGTTTTAAAGTTTCTATTTTTAATTATTTTTTTACCGATAGTAGCCCACAAAGTGAATAAATAATAATTATTAATACCCATTTTTTTAACCATAACACATATCCGTATCCTAATATCAATATAAAATATATTAAAACGATTAATCGTTTGTCACCTGAATCGATTATTCTCTCTATAGATCTGAGTCACTGCAGCCCTAGACTACAACTGTCATAATGCACCTATTAAATTGTTTCAACTATAATTTTCCTATGTATTTGATCAAATTTCTAAATACCATTTAGGTGGCTAGTAGACGGGCGCTGTTTAGTAAAGACGCTAGGCCAGCTGTAGCGCTGATTAAGCTAGTTGGTCATATTATCTAAACCAAAATTGAGGTTATGTTGAATATCATAATAGCTGAAGAGTTTGTTTGTCTGTTTGAACGCACTAATCTCAGGAATTAGGTATAATTATATGAAATTTTAAAGCATTTAGTATGCTAACTATTCAAATAGATTAAGATATAGGAAAATAGAATCGGTTCAGGCGGGATTTGAACCCGCGATCTTTATCTTACAGAGAGAATGCTCTGACCACTAAGCCACAGAACCTTCGGCCGAAACCATCCAAATTCTTCTATACATATTATATCTGCCTTCCGTCAGAACGATCCCCCTGTAAGGGAAAGATCGCGGAATGGAATCCCGTTTGAACCGATTTATTTTTTTCTCTATCTTAATCTATTAGGTATCATCATCGTCCTGCCCTTATCCCAAGTTTATTTGGGGTCGGCGCAACATGTGTTCTTTTTCCATTCATCTCTAGTTGCAGTCCTTTCAACATTCCTCCCTGCTGCGGTTTTCCCAAGCGCCTACAATATGGGGTTCTTCAAGAGGGGCATCAGAAGGTTTCTTCATGGTTAGCAGCGTGAGTGTGACACCCCTGGTGTTGCATACGTCCTTATGCCACGGTAACCGCTTCCCATCAGGTGGGCCGTGTGCTTGTCTGCCAACTAAGTGGTATAAAAATAAAAAAAAATTCACTCGCTTCTTAACCATATCATCATTCACACAGTCCATCCACCTACCTAGGCCTACCTCTTCCCTTGTAGCCATCCACTTCCATTGTTAGTGCCTTCCTAATAATAAAATTAGGTATAATGTCAATAAAAACATTTTTTCTAACCGAACACCATTTTCCGGAGTTCCGATATAGCTGCCGCCCTAGTATTTTGATCCTCGTTGCAAACAGTCTGAGATATCTCCAAAAGTTCGGGATTCTCTTCAGTATTTAGCTCGGCTTCGTAGGCGATCTCCCAGAAAAGCTCATACATTATGAAAGATGATGGACTCTGGAAACAGAAAGTAACACTACGTAGCCACATAAGTCTTTAAACAATGTATGATTCGAGATTGATATGGTCATTTACATTAATAGTGTAACACAAACAGCAGATGCGCCAAAAAAACGATTGCGGAACATGGTCAACCGATATTCCGCAATCGATTTCGCGCATCGCCCCGATTTTTCAAAACAACGAACTAGCTAGGTAGTCGTCAGTACACTGTGATAGCCGAATACATGGCACTTTTTTTTTTTTTTTTTTACGTGCGCAAAATCCCCACGGATACCTCCCCACCGGACCCGGTGGAGGAGGTTATGTCGGACTCGAACCGACTAAAACGCACGCCGCCTGTGGGTCGTTTCGGTTGCCGAAGGTGAGGTTGACAGGCATATCCCTCGCACCCCGGCCGACCCAGGGCCATCTCTCACGATCTGGCCCTCTTCTCGGGTGTGGGGACCACAGAGTCCCCAACTCGTCCCCGGAAACGGGGAGGCGCGCCACGCGCGCCGCCGCCGCGGCCTGCTTCTGCAAGGGTGACAGGCGGCTTCACCTGTCACCCCCAGGCCGGCGCTCATGGGGGGCGGAGGTCGTTCATCGACCTCCGACGCCCGAGTTGCCTTCGTGCGCGGGCAGCTTGTCTAGCGATCCTTCGTCGCTCCCGCTGCCGCTCCCGCCCCGCCTCCTCCTTCACGAGCATTACTTGCTCGCAGAAGGAGGCGCCGGCCGCCCACGCATCCGCGCAGCGAACCATCGCCGCGAGCAAGGTGGAGAGCGTGAGAACCCTCACTCCCAGGGCCGCCACAAGCGCCCGCCTCGGCGTCTCCCACGCCGGACACTCGGTGAGCGTGTGCGGACCTGAGTCCTCGCTCGCGTCGCAGTGATGGCACTCGGACGTTGGCTCTTTCTGCATCCGACGCAGATACTTTCCGAAGCATCCGTGCTCGGTGATCATCTGCGTCAGACGGTACGAGAGGCTGCCGTGTGGCCTCTCTAGCCACTCC
Source organism: Eilema griseolum (assembly GCA_963662185.1). Classification (NCBI taxonomy): domain Eukaryota; kingdom Metazoa; phylum Arthropoda; class Insecta; order Lepidoptera; family Erebidae; genus Eilema; species Eilema griseolum. The sequence goes on from OY759245.1 coordinate 3,387,990, forward strand.
CCCATGATGGGTCTTACCGCCGTTACTACGGCGTGCCCTGCGCTTGGTTGCCCAAGTCGTCTCTCCCATTCCGCCACCATTTCCCTGTGGAGCCGGGATCTCACGGCCCGAATTTCTTCGGGCTCGGGATCGTGACCCCGCTCCCGCGCCGCCCTTCGGAACCTGTATAGCGCCGAAAGGCATCTCGCTTCCAGGATCCATGGTGGCGATCCGGCGAGGAGACTCGCCGCGTTGAATGATATCGTGCGGTACCCCCTTATGATGCGGCACGCCAACTTCCGCTGCGGACGCTGCAGCAGAAGCATGTGCCGATCACTCAGGGTGTCCGCCCACACGGGACACCCGTACAGGGCCATGGACCGCACGACACCCGCGTAGAGTCTCCTGCAGGAGTCATCCGGGCCCCTCAGGTTGGGCAGTAGCCGCGCCAGAGCGTTGGCTGTGCCCGCCAATTTGGGGCCCAGACTTCGGAAGTGATTCCCGAAGTCCCACCGGCCGTCGAGCACGAGCCCCAGATATTTCATCTGGGGCTTGATGCCGATGAGAGTGCCTCCCACTGTGAGGCTGGAACCAGGTGGTGGCGTGCGCCGAGGTCCATGAAAGAACATGGCCTCGGATTTATGCAAAGCCACCTCAAGGCCCAGCCGCCGGATCCGTTCCACGACTTGAGCAACCGCGGTCGTGGCCCTCAAGATCGCTTCGCGGTGTGTAGCTCCGCTCGCCGTCACTAGCGTGTCGTCCGCATAGCACGTGACGGCGGCGCCGTCCGCAAGCTCACCGCGAAGCACCCAGTCGTATCCAATGTTCCACAGTAGCGGCCCGAGAACCGATCCCTGTGGAACACCGCACGACATCTCACGCCGACCGACGCCGGTCGCACTTGGGTAGATCACGGCTCTCTCCGTCAGGTACGCCCCGACTATGCGGCGGAGGTAGAGAGGCACACCGTGGTACACGAGTGCCTCCCTGATGCAACTCCAGGGCAAGGTGTTGAACGCGTTGGAGATGTCCAAGGACACCGCCAACGTCACCTCACCCCGGGCAACTGCCTCCTCCGCCAAAGTCCTCACGCGCATGATGGCATCCACGGTGGACCGCCACCGGCGGAAGCCATATTGGGCATCCGCCAGGTCCGGCCCCCTACCAGAGAGGTGCTCGACGAGGCGCTTAGCAATAACTCTTTCAAAGAGCTTGCCCACCTCGTCGAGCAACACAATGGGCCGGTAGCCGGACGGTTCGTCCGCCGGGCGACCCTCCTTTCGGATGAGGACCAGTTTCCCCGTCTTCCACATCTTCGGAAACTGGCCCCGCTCCAAGCATGCGCTGAGGAACCCTCTCAGCCGGGGTTCGAGACCGTCTTCTCCCAGAGCTAGGACCCACGCGCGGCCTGGAATGCCGTCGGGTCCCGGGGCGGTGCTCTTCTTGGCTCTAAGCCTTCGCACCGCCAGCTCCAGTTCTACCCAAGTGACCTCGGGGACTTCGTCGTCAACTACCACACTGGGCGCCACAGGCGACCGAGGTGGCGGAGTCATCTGCGGCGGAACGTGTTCCGCTCGCGCCGGGAACAGGGACTCGACCACTCCACCGAGCAGAGCTGGCTGGAGAACCCGGGTCAACGGCGGGGCCCGGGGGCGCAGCTTTCCTCTTACCATAAGGTAAGGCCGCCCCCATGGGTCCCGCTCCAGCGTCTCCATTAGCTCCTTATAAGCCGCGGCTTTCGCCCGCTTAATCTCCGCTCGGAGGGCATCTCTGGCCTCCCTGTATCCCACATGAAGCTCCGCCACTCGGGGCTCCGTATCTGCGGTTCGGCTACGCCTCCTACGGAGTCTGGTCCACCGGCGGTGCGCGATCACGCAGGCTTGCCGTAGCCTCGCGATCTCCGCAGACCACCAGTAGACCCGACGCCTCGGACTATAGGGTGGTGCCCTAGGCATACCCGCATCGCAGACACGAGTCATGGCCTCCCGGAACCACACCGCCTCATCGTCGATATCGACAGGCCTGTCCGGCGCAATGGCCCAGGCCTGTACGATGGCGGCCTCCAGGAGGACCTCCCGATTCAGTCTCCCAAGCACCCAGCGTGGCTCGCGTGGGGCCGGTATGACCGGCGCATCACCCGCGGGGGGGGAGACATCAAACCGAACGTATCGGTGATCCGCCAGTGTCTCCACCCCCACAACAACACGCCAGTCCCGCACACGGTGCGACAGCGAAGCGCCTGCGAACGATAGGTCGATAATCGAACTGCGCTCCGCGGTCACGAACGTGGCTTCGGCCCCGCGATTCTGGAGAACTAGACCGTGATTAGCGGCCCAGCTCTCCAGAGCCCTACCTCGTGGGTTCGTGTGCCGGGACCCCCAGGTCACTGACCAGGCGTTGAAGTCCCCGAGCACAAGAACCGGATGAGGATGACAGGCGTTGACGACGTCGGTCAGTCGCTCCAGCGACTGCCGGTACTCCCCTATGCGTCGGTGTAGGCTCGGCGTGAAATAGACGGCCACGACCGCAATCTCCCCCACACGCGCCGCTACGATGCCATGCTCCCTTGCCACGACAACAGGGGGGGGGGCACCCATAGCGGCGTTGTACACCAGTGCCGCCGACCCGTCCAGGTCGACCACCCAGGCAGGCCCAAGGGGCCGGTGAGTGTACGGATCGGCGACAGCGGCGACGTGTATGGACCACTGTGCCATGCTCTGGAGCAGAAGACCCTGAGCATCGGCACCGTGGCCCACGTTCGCCTGCAGGATGCGGAGCTGAGGATCCATTATGGAACCATCTCCGCATCCCGCCGCGAACTTTGGGTGGAGCTCCCGCCTTGCGGCTTCGGCTCCCCCCCGGTGCAGGCCTTGCTGCCAACCCTATGGTCGGCCGGTTTGCCCCCCGCTGCACACCTAAAACAGTGCAGCGGAGCTTCGCATCCACCGGCCGTATGGCCGGGTTGGCCACAGCGGAAGCAGCGGTCACCGACCGTCACCGCCGCCGTGCACTGCACCCCCACATGGCCGACCGACAGGCACCTAAAGCACCTGGTCGGTCGAGCCTGCAGGAGCCGGACCTGCACCCGCACCACGCCTCCAACGGCGAGGAACCCCCGGTCGGCAGCCTTTTTGGCTGCTGCGATGGGGCAGCCGACAACTGCCGCCCCCAGTCCACGGCGGCCGAAGCGGATTGCTCCGACCTTCACCGCCTCTAGGGGGCAGCCCCCGGCCTCCGCCACGGTGAGGCGGATTTGCTCCGCCGTGATGGAGTCGTCCAGGTCCGAAATGCGCATTTCTGCGCATTTGTTGGGCCTGGACACCCGGACGTCGGCTGCGTCTAGCGTGTCCCGAAGCCTAGCCGCTAGGGCATCGGCCTGGGGACCGCTTGAAGCGCCGGGGATCTCCAGTAGCCGAGCACCCGTCCGAGTGGGTTTCACCCGGATGGGGCCCGACATGTCGAGAGCCCTCAGGTCAACGCAGGCTCTCGCCTGCGTGACAATCTGGGCGTACTGCACGCCCCTCTCCGCTGCCTCCGCCGTCATCGTTAGCACGACGGCGGTTGAGCGGGGGACGCGCAGCCTCCCCGGCACTCCCCTCGCAGCAGCCTCAGCCTTCTTGGCATTTTTGGCTGCCTTCCTCTTGGCCTTGCGCCGCTTCTTGGAGGCTCCGGCCACCTCCCAGCCTCCCTCCGGCGGGGAACTTGTGGAGGCAATCCCCACCGGGGTCCGGGCCGGCGCTGGGGCTGAGGCTAGGGCCGGGGACTTCTTCCCCTTGCCTTTCCCCTTCCCCTTGCCCTTGGCCCGGGCACCCTGGGAGCTCCCAGCTCCCACGTCGAGAGCGACAGTGGCTCGAGTGACCGGAGTGGCAGGAGCGGCAGGCGCAGCGGACGGGCTGCGAGCCGACTCCTGCAGGGCCCCTGCGACCGCTGGACTGGTGGGACCTCTTCTAACCGCTCCGGCATACCCCATCGACGGCGCCAAGGGCGGGCGGTGGCTGGAGTCCATGACCGCCTCCATGAACCTCCGGGTGCGCTCCTCCTGCGTCACCTGCCACCTCCGCTGCTCAGCCAGCGCCGCCTCCTGCCGCTTTTCCATGGCGGCCATTGCCGCCATGCATGCCGCCAGTGGGTCCGCGGGCCTAGCCGGCTGCAGCACCGGCGACTCCAGCCGAGCGGGTTGCGCCAGTGACACCGGCCGCACCGGTGTCTCCGGCCGCACCGGTGTCTCCGGCCGCACCGGTCGCACCGGCGGCCTTGACCGCACCGGTGTCTCCGGCCGTACCGGTGCCTCCGACCGCACCGGTGACCTCGACCGCACCGGTGACAGCTGCGGCGCCGACGGCACCGGCCGCTCCGGCTGCACCGCTAGTCGCCGCCGCGCCGACCGCGTCACGCGCACCGCGGGCAGCCCGGCGACGACCTGACGGAGGTTCGCCACTTCGGCCGCCATCCTGTCCATCTCCTTGCGGTGCTCAGCCGCTGTACGCTCCACGCTGTTGAGGAGCTCAACTTGCCTCCTGCCAAGTTGAGCTCGCTCGTTCCGGGACTCGGCCAGCTCCGCCTTGAGCAGCTCAAACTGCTCAACGAGGCGCGTCGCAGCCAGCCGGACCCGGTCCTCCTCCGGCGTTAGAGCTCCAGAGCGGGCCCCGGCCAGTCTCTCCAGGGCCTCCATCACGTCCCTGGACGTGGAGCCGTCGGTACGAAGCGCGGGCGCCGCCGAGACGGAGGGACTCGGCGGCGCTCTCACATCTTCCCCGGCTGAGGCCCGTGAGGGGGCGGCTTTGGTGCCCCCACCCTGCAGCTTTCGGCGGCTAACCGCAAACTGCTTGGGTGGGGGGGGACGCATTATTTCATCCCCACCGGAGCTGCTGGAAGACGAGTCGGTCAGGGTCAACTCGAGATCCGACTCGGTCTTCTGTGGGGGGATGATTTTTTTTTTGCGGTTCCGCTTCCGCCGTGGTGCAGATTTCCGGGTCTGCAGACCCACCGGGCTGTTCGCCCTGCTCCTCTCAGTGGCGGTGTCGAAGTCTTCCGACACCGTCCCTGCTTGTGACGCGACCTCCGCGTCTTGGTGCTGCGCGACCTCCGCGCAGACTGTTTCACTTGGTGATGGTTTTTTGGTATTTGTTTTGTTATCCATTCGAATCCCACGAGTGAATACATGGCACTTGTAATAGCCGAAATATCGGTTACTCAACAAATTATGAACATGACAAAAATCCCGGTGAGTTTTACTCTTTAAACATACATACATACACAAAATCACGCCTGTTTCCCATAGGGGTAGGCAGGGATCACGGATCTCCACTTGCTACGATCCTGACATACTACTCTCGCTTCATTCACTCTCATTACATTCTTCATGCATGGTCGTCGGTTTAGAGCACTCCTGACCTACCCCTTTTCTAAAACTTCCCCGATTTTGTCCAGGTATGTGCGCCTAGGTCTTCCCCTTCCGACGGTACCATCCACACTCGCCTCATACACCTGTTTCGTTAGTCTTCTTTGATTCCTTCTCTCAACATGACCAAACCATCTCAACATTCCTCTCTCAATTCTCATCACTACATCTTCTATCACTCCACGTCGTTCTCTTATCACGCTATTTCTCACTCTATCTTTCAAGGTCAAGCCACACATACTTCGCAACGCACGCATTTCTACTGCATTCACTCTACTCTGATGCTTTTTCTGCCACACCCAACTTTCACTACCATACATAAGAGTCGGCACTAATACTCCACCATGTACAGCCAGTCGTGCCTTTTCGGACACTTTCCGGCTGCGCATAAAGTTGTGTAGTGCCCCATTCACTCTATTTCCAGCCATCACTCTCCTTTCAATATCTTCTTCATGCTTTCCATCTCTCGTAAACAATGTTCCCAAATATATGAACTCATTCACTTGTTCCACTTTTTCTCCATCTATACAAATCCTACACTCTGTCACGCATTCATCTCTTTCAAAAACCATAACTTTTGTCTTACTAACATTCACTTTCATTCCTTTCCTCTCAAAAGCTTCATGCATAGTTGTTACCATCTCCTGCAACTCATCTGCCGATGACGCAAGTAAAACCTAATCATCAGCATAGAGAAGACATTTGACGAGTAAATTCTTCATTCTTAAACCACATTCTTTATCTTTCAAATCTTGCAAACAACTATTCATGAATAAGTTAAACAGCCATGGTGACGCTACACATCCCTGTCTTACCCCCTTTTGGATGCTAAAAATACAATTTACAACTTAATTGAGGTAGATCTTTCAATATAACGAAACGGACCGTATAATATTTATCGTGAAGCGACACAGGTAATACCAAAGTTCTATAGTTGGGACCGGTTTTAAATGCCTACAATGCCAAATCCCATTAAGCCAAAAATTTACTTCTGGAAGGTCAAGTGCTTGTTTGCCACTTAAGTAGAACGCTATAAAGATGATGACGATATAAAAAAGGACAACGCTATAAAGATGATGACGATAAAATTCAGCCTCTTTATTTAACTGGAGCCCCCTGTCATCCTGGCAGAAGAAGGTCGTCACGTGCCCCTCCGTCTCTGGGCACGAGTTGAGGATCGCCACACCCGAGGAGGGCCAGATCGAGAGAGATGACCCTGGGTCGGCCGGGGTGCGAGAGATATGCCTGCCAAGCTCACCTCTGGTAAACAACAACGACCTACGGATACCGTGTGTTTTAGTCGGTTCGAGTCTGACATAACCTCTCCCACCGACTTCTAACAGACCAGTAAATCTGTAAATTCAGTGATAATTCTCTTATCTTTATTATATTATTTTATAGTTTTTAGTTTTAGTCGACTTTTTTTAACGTAGTTTTTTTTTATTTTTTACTTTTTAGTTGTTATTAAATTTTGTTAAATAAAATAAATATATAAAAAAATCATTTATTTCGGAGCAGGGTCCATAGCGTGTTAGTAACAACAATCTTAATACTAGTTGTGTTAGTAACAATATAATATTATTAATGTGCATTACATATTTTTGGTAGTTTGAGACCTCCACAATACTAGGACACATTATATAGACATTGCGTGCAATCGTACCCAGCGCCCCAGCATCGGACTGTCCCACCCATCGCACAATACGCACACGATACTGTGTGAGCTCGCCCGTACTCTCCGCAAGAGGGATGCACTACGTATGCGGATGATGGCATGGAAGCCATCAACGCTCGCCTCCGCAAACATCCCCGACGCGCTACAAAAGCGTGGCAGCCCAACCAGCATCCTGAATGCATTGTTATACTGTACACACAGACTGCACGTGTAAAATGTCTGGCAGTACACCCTAAATAGGGTAGCTTTTACATCCTTGGTACATCGTGCAAATCTACGGATCAGCATATTGCATCGGATAGCCAACGCCCTGGGTTCTCTTTCTATGTCTATTATTATTATTTCCATAACCATAATTTCCAATATAATGCTTTTAATAACTTAAACGAGACGTTCATGCTAAATACACCATTAAGAAATTATGTTATCAACCTCTTATAGTTCAAAATTTGGTAATTCTCTTATTTTACTAGGAGGTAGGACACGACGGTATCTCCCGTCCCAATTGAGCAGTTCGACTGGGGAAGCACCTCCACCCTACAGAATACCGCGACTATAACAACCTTGTGTTGTGTTCCCGACGGTGAGTAGGGTAGTAGAACAAATTATGGAAATAATTAAAAAAAAAACAAAAGAAAAAGCCAGAACTCACTAGGGAGGTTTTGTGTTGTCAATGTTGGCGCGGTGGTCAGGAAGACCCGGTGAAACGGTTGAACGCTGGCCGTCCGCAGGCTGTACGGTTCCCGAAACTGGGGATCAAATAAAATTCCTGCTGCTGTAGTCGTGCCGGAGGAGGAAACCGGAGTGGACTCGACTGTAGTATCTGGGAGGGGACCGAGGGCCGTTTCGCCCCCAGTCCCCTCCCAGATATACTGTCACATAACCCTAACCTGTAGGTATGTAGTAAGCTTTGCTTTGTCTTCTGCACTGACGTTTATGGCCCGGAATAAAAGAATACGAGTTACCACAGCAGTATCATCATCCACATTGCAAGTGGATTGCAACATCGATGTAAGCAAGGAGCAGTAGCCACTTCGTTAGTAAGTCATATAAGTACTTACGTTTTTTCACACAGCAAATTTATAATTTGTTCCTGTTATGTATTTTCTTTTATGTTGAAAACTTTTCTTATTTGTCTGGTAGTCCTCCAAACACGATGGTAAAAATGGCTACGCTGACCCTTTAATCACTGTAAGAAAAAGGTGGTTCTAAACATATCAAAATGATTTCTTTACTATAGAGATAAAATAAATAAAAGATCTCACGCACTCGGAGGCAAGTTTTGAATTAAATTTATCTTAAATTCGTTAATTTTTATGGGTTGTAAGTGAGCAGGTAAATAGAATATAATTTGGTGTAGCCATGGTTATTCTCAGTGTTTTTTATGAAACTTCCGTGTTATCTATAGGAACTAGTAAAAAAATGTAAATTAGCTATGTCTGTTCATTCGAGTTATTTAAAAAAATACTCTCGTGAAAAAATATACGCGTGAAAAAGTATTTGGGTGAAAAAACTATTCTGAACCTTTTAAATTAAAAAAAAACTCTTTGCAGATTCTAGGCTCTGATGCCTATTCTCGACTAGATTTCGGTCATATCTCCGGTTCTACGATAACCGAAATCATCGCGAGCAAAGCCGAGGGCAACAGCTAGCAAAGAAATATTCTCACAGTCCGTCATGAGTTTTTGACATCTTTTTTTCTACAAAATGATCTGATAAGCTGATCCCCCCTTTATATACTAAGAAAACTTGAGAACTAGATGATTTTCTCATATTGAAAATCATCACCGCCTGCCCGCTTGTTTATCTTTAATTCTTTAATGTACATTAGAAAAATAATATATTAATTAACAGGTCAAATACATCTTGGTGTACAAAAGCGAACTTAACTCAGTATTGAGTTTTCTCCCAGCAAACTTTTGGGGGATTAAAGGCACAACAAAAGGGTAAAAAGAAGAAAGAAGAAGGCCTGCCCTTCCTCTCTTCTCCACCTTAGCTTCCATCTCGGTCTAACTGCGGGTTTGGCTGAACTTCGATATCTTCTGTTAAGCTACTGCCACCTGACCTCCACAACTACCTGACGGTATTGAAGCATCGCAGTTAGACCAGTTATTGAACTTTTTAGAGCTCCAACTAGCCGTAACGACTGTTAAAGATGTTTGTATGGCAACCGAGACCAACGGTTCAACATGCTATACGGGGCACGACCAGATTAATGCAAATCACTGGTGGTAGAGATATGACGGCACAAATTTGTCACAAATTTCGACCGGGTTGGTACCACCGTGCAATATTGCGAAAAATCCTTCATAGTAATTCAATTTCGGTTGGATTGCGTTCAGGGATCAGCAAATGCATAGCCGGGTAGAGGTGATGGTGGTCGCAGCACTGGTGGGACCAGTGGGTCTTGGCGTAGTCTAGTGAGGATGGTGCGGGGCGACGCGCCGGTCAGGGAGACCCGTAGAAACGGTGGTGCCGCTGGCCGTCCGCGGTATAGTACAGAGGCCCAACTGGGACTAACCACCCTGGAAGGCTGCCTCACCAGACCGCGCATAATCCCGGTATGGCTCGTCGTGCCGGTTCGTGACCGGAAGTGGGGGCCCGGCGACCATGTTCGGGGGGGGGGGGGGGGTACGGGGCCCTTCCGTACGGCGTGTCGGCTTACGCCATGCCTCATAATCATAGACTAAACCAATATCCCGCACTTTGTCACGCGGTGCTGCGACGACAATCACCTCTTTTTTTCACGCCCTTTTCTCCTTTTCATCATGGCAGCGCATTTAAGAGTATTGGGCAACACAGCGGCTCTTCAAACTCCCACAAGCTCGCTATTTGAGGTGGAGTCCACTAACATCTGTGGACTCCATGTGAACCTCAACGCCGTCCACCAACACCTTGAGACGGCGAAACCAGATATGCTCTTTCTCACGGAGACACAAATAGGCCGCCCTGATGACACGACCTACTTGCTTTACCCCGGCTATGTTATCGAGGAAAATTTCCGTGCAAAAGCCGGGGTGTGCGTGTTTGTTAGGGCGGATGTTTGTTGTCGCCGTTTGCACTGCCTTGAGGACCCATCCTTTTCAACCCTACGGGTACACGTAGACCATGGCTCTACGAGTCAGATCTATGTGTGCCTCTACCGTTCCCATACAGGAGATGCTGAGACAACTCGACTCTTTGAATATCTGAGTCAGGCGGCAGATGATGCGCAGGAACGGTTTCCGAACGCCGAAGTGGTATTTTTGGGGGACTTTAACGCCCACCACGAAACCTGGTTGGACTCCGCCAAAACAGACCACGCGAGAAGAGCCACCCATGCATTTGCTCTGGCGCATGGCCTGACCCAATTGGTACACGAGGTCACTAGAATACCAAGAAGGTCGGGCCTAGCACCCTCTTCTGCTAGACCTTCTGCTGACGAGTCACCCAGACCTGTACAGTGTTTCGGTACAAGCCGCTTTAGGCAATTCCGACCACTGTCTGGTCTGCTCCAAGGTGCCAATTATAGCGCCCTCACGACCCGTGCAGGGTAAGCGGCGTCTCTGGCACTACTCGTCAGCAGATTGGGATGGGCTGCGCAACTATTTTGCGTCCATCCCGTGGGTTGAGCGCTGCTTTGAAGGTAAGAAACCCTCAGATTGTGCTACTGCTGTTGCCGGTGAGATCGGTCGCACGTCTGGGATGGCTCCGCGAAATACCTACTAGATGCTCTCGACAGGTTGCAGCGACGCGCGGTCCGAATTATTCCCTGAGGACCACGAGGTCACGAACACCCTCAAGCCTTTGCAGATGCGTAGAGATATTGCTTCCTTGGCTGTATTTTACCGTCTCTACCACGGTGAGTGTTCTGACGAGCTCTTCCAACTAATCCCACCATCTCCTTTCCTATATAGGACAACACGTGCAGGCCTTAGATGTCACCCTCACACTGTGCAGAATATACAAGCAAGAACCAAGCGGTTCGGAGACTCTTTTCTTTGCCGCACCACCAAGACCTGGAATTCATTACCAGCACACGTGTTTCCTTCTTCCTACAGTCCCGGGGCCTTTAAGCGGGGCGTGAAAAAGCATCTGATGAGGCCGCCAAGCTGAGTGCCACCATTGTAGCACTTAGTGTCTGTAATGGTGACCCTCTTTCCTGAGACTTTGCCTTTAGCTTACAATCAGGCGAGGTGAGGTCAAGTTGGCGTGTCCTATATAAAAAAAATAAAAAGCAGCGGCGCAGTAGCGGCGGCTGTCACTACTGCCTTTTGAATTAAAGCCACATAGATTCGATATACTTCAATACACACGACTTGTTATATGCGTGAGCGTGTGCTTGTGCGTGTGCGTGTGCTTGTGCGAGTGCGTGTGCGTGTGCGTGTGCGTGTGCGTGTGCGTGTGCGTGTGCGTGTGCGTGTGCGTATTGCGTGTGCGTGTGCGTGTACCTGTGCGTGTGCGTGTGCGTGTGCGTGTGCGTGTGCGTGTGCGTGTGCGTGTGCGTGTGCGTGTGCGTGTGCGTGTGCGTGTGCGTGTGCGTGTGCGTGTGCGTGTGCGTGTGCGTGTGCGTGTGCGTGTGCGTGTGCGTGTGCGTGTGCGTGTGCGTGTGCGTGTGCGTGTGCGTGTGCGTGTGCGTGAGCGTGTGCGTGTGCGTGTGCGTGTGCGTGTGCGTGTGCGTGTGCGTGTGCGTGTGCGTGTGCGTGTGCGTGTGCGTGTGCGTGTGCGTGTGCGTGTGCGTGTGCGTGTGCGTGTGCGTGTGCGTGTGCGTGTGCGTGTGCGTGTGCGTGTGCGTGTGCGTGTGCGTGTGCGTGTGCGTGTGCGTGTGCGTGTGCGTGTGCGTGTGCGTGTGCGTGTGCGTGTGCGTGTGCGTGTGCGTGTGCGTGTGCGTGTGCGTGTGCGTGTGCGTGTGCGTGTGCGTGTGCGTGTGCGTGTGCGTGTGCGTGTGCGTGTGCGTGTGCGTGTGCGTGTGCGTGTGCGTGGCACATAATGTTGTAAGGGAAACGCTATGTTGTATTGGAAAATCAAAATAAAATAACTTTACAATAAAATAACTTTAATACGTCTAAATATTTGTCAAAATTGCCCCCGGGTCCTTCATGCGGAGTGTGAAAAAGCATCAGTCGAGGCCGTTATATAGGTTGGTGGCCCCGTAACTTCTGGACCACACCTCAGCTCTTCACCATCTAGCGAATTGCGCTCGATTGACGGATTAATTATAAAAAAGCTACGTCTGCGTGAATGTCTGTTATCGCGGTCATATTTGACTTATGGTCTCTGCCAATTATATAGTCTATTTTGTACCAAATATCGCAAAAACCGGACCCGAAGAACGCTAAAGCGATACTATGAACTTCAATATGAACTATATAAAATACTTACTACTCTACTCCATTCGGTTAGGTATTTAACTAAAGGTAAACCATCCTATAGCGACTTTCTATAAAAACACATATTAAACTAATAAACTAGACTAACTAACTAACTGACTAACTAGTGGTTCGGTTTTCAGTCTTTAAAATAAGTTCCTAAAAGGAAAAATATTAATAAAGTGAGTTTTTAAATAAGACTTATTAAAAAGACACATTAAGATTGCTGACGTTTAGTTTAGCACCTAACCGAATGAAGTATAGATAGATACCCGATGTCCTACGTGAGCGACAAACGCGACAGCGCTCCAACGCGACGCGACGCGTGTCTTATTCTTCCTTACTTCACAAGACGTATTAACAATGTAGGACACAATAAAGAACAACGAACATTTGATCGCATTTGTCGCTCATGTAGGACAATGCCGATGAGAATTCTTTGTTGTACACCAACAGATTTACAGTAGAAAGTATGCAGCATTTATACTGTTTAACGTACAACGGGCGGTCTTATCGCTGGAAGCGATTTCTTCCAGGCAACTCAAAGAATCAAAGAATCAATTTCATTTATTCAGTTTACACAGTTTCACAAAGAGCACATATGAACGTCAAAATTTTACAATTGAGTATGTCAAGAAATAATATTAAAATATTAAATAATGTACAAATAAACCATTGGAAAATGATTCTTTCGCTGGTTCGGTAGGTTAGTTCTACTGAGAAGATACCAGCAAGAAACTCAGCGAACTATATTAGAACTAGATTATTTTTCTTTTTTTTTTTAAATTTGCTTTAGTTTACAATTTATTTTGTGCGAGCAAGCAAGAGACTTATGTTGACCACGCATTAATATCATTAAGATACTCATCCACTTTATAATAACCTTTACTCATTAAAGTTTTTTTTCACTTCTACTTCTTATAATATGATTTTTTTAAGCAGCTTTGCTTAGAAAAAAATTTTGCTATACTTCATTTTAGGATATTATTATACATCTATCGTAAGTCGTGTGAACTCCTTTAAGGTGTGGTAATTCCCACCACCATTTCTAACAAACTAAGGCCAAAAACTGAAAAAATAGGTCAATAGACAAGAAATTGGCATTTGAGTGGTTATGTTTGGGAGAAAGGTTTCAAGGTGAAATTTATCGTAAAAGGTGGGCACTACCACCCCTTAACAGGGTTCGCACGACTTACCAGCTAACCCTGTATGCCTAAACCCAACATAACTGCTAAGAACAGCAACGTAACGAATTTTATCACTCTTTTATAACATAGCCTAATTGTTTCATATCCTTGTCAAATTGGTCATTCCTATATGGTTTGATCTTCTTCAACCAATGGGTAAATTCTGCATAGCTTCTGCAAAAGCCTCCATACCTTGGAGGCAGGCATTCTAGGTTGATGTGGCTTTGGAGAGATTTCATGTCATAGCCGTGGAAGTGGGTGGTGGCCCAGATATCTTGAGGTACGAAGCGTTTGAAGAAGTAAAATGTGGTGTTCAGCATCCAAGAGTAGTTGATAACATGTAGGCCTCTGCAGCGCGTAGGCATCGCGAGCTGTGAGCACGAGAGGGTTAGAATTAGGGTAAATCCTCACTGGAAGTACTACGACCAAGCTGTGGTTACAAACCACTTTGAATATTGTCTATGAGAGAAAGTATCGTAGTTTGTAGTGAAACGAGGGTTTGTAGGAAGAGAGAATTGACCCTTAGTGTCTTGTTACACGTTTTTTAGCAAAGTTCATAACATGTATTTGACAAGTTGCAATATGTCACAGACTTGTTTACAACTTGTTGGCTATACATACTATGTGAACGAAAATGTATCTGAGACAGTCTTAATACATGTAGAAAACAAGTAATTATGTTTTGACAAGTCTTCTACAAATTTTCAATCCGTTTCTTAGTAAAAACGCGGGGTTAGAGGAATGTAATTTCTTTTTTTTTTACTGTTTATGTCGACCTGGGGGCAGTATATGGTGTTATCACAGTTTTTATCAGCTCGCTATTTTGTAAAAATATAATACATATTTATATTTTTACAAATATATAATATTCATAACAATTACAATGTAACCTTGATACTAACTAGTATTCGTTAATTTAACTTAATTTGCTAATGACTTACACAGTAAAAATATGCCTTTATTTTTATTGTGTAAGTCATTAGCAAATTAAGTTTTTTTTTTACGTGCGCAAAATCCCCACGGGTACCTCCCCACCGGAGCCGGACTCGAACCGACTAAAACGCACGCCGCCTGTGGATCGCTTTGGTTGCCGAAGACTAGAGACGAAGAAAGGATTTTAGAGGGCTTAGCACCAAACATTCACACCACAGTTTTTGTTGACATATGATGTACCCTATGACACTCGGGAGATGAATATCTTACATTTGAGACGTCCTACCATTACGCCTGTAGAGGGGAACAAAGAAAACCTACATACATACATGCATAAGCCTCTCCCAATGTGTTGGGAGGCTATGGCCTACTGTTTCCACGCTGGCCAGACGGGTTGGTACAGGGTTATGTTTCAAGTTTCCCTTCTCTCGCAGCGATATCGTCTGCTTATTTTTTTCGTTGATCACCTCTTACGACACCCTTCGGATAAGATGGGGTGGTGATACTTGTATTATGTCCTTGGACCTTCTATCGCTCCGATAATAAGATGGAGTGCTTTACCAGTTAGCGTCCAGCGACATGACAACGCTTGAATAAAATATCTAAGTTGAAAGGTTAACCAACACAAATTTTTTTTAACTTTTCTTGCGACGGGGCTTTTTTAATTATTTACATAATTTGACTAAATTATATTAATCAATGGTTGTGTCTCATTAGTCTAAAAGACGCGAAAGACAAATTCCCTGAAAAGTGATTTACATGGTACTAGAACTTAAATGACGGTACAATGTCGTCGTTTAAATTGCAATTTGCGCACTCACCCCCAAAAAACAGAGTATTTGATGCACTGCCGTAGCTGTGAACATTGAAATATGTTTAATAGTGATACCCTCCAGGTCTACGATGACGGTACTGCCCAGCACCTGGACCGTCGGTTGTCGCGTACCGATCTCTATGATCGCTGTTGCGGCACGCGCCATGTCCTCAATATTAAGCTCGTTGGGGTCCCACGTACCTGGTAATACACACGCATTGTTTAGAACCATAAAGACCTAACACATATTATTCATTACTCTTATTTAAACTTTGTGGTTTCTACGCACTAAAACCTCAAACACACTGGTGCGATATTATCGGTCGATAATACCCACGTGTTAATCCCATATAATAATATTCTACATTTTACAGAACGCTATCTAGACCTATGGTAAGCATAGTTTGTGTTATGGAATCTAGAATACGGATAAACATACTTAAATACCTTTTTTCGTAAATACATACATATTATACATAGAAACACTCAAATCAATGCAAATACCCATATTCATGCATACAAATATTTGCACTGAGCGGGGATCGAACCCGCGCCTCTTGCGTAGCAAACGCGTTCACTGCCACCACGCCACAGAGGCTGTCAATATTTCGGGCGTCAGAGGTCGTTGAACGACCTCCGCCCCCCATGAGCGCAGGCCTCGGGGTGACAGGTGGAGCTGCCTGTTACCCTGGTAGAAGCAGGCCGTTTTCTAGGGACGAGTTGGGGACACTGTAGTCCCCACACACCCGAGGAGAGGGCCAGTTCGTGAGAGATGCCCCTGAGTCGGCCAGGGTGCGAGGGATATGCCTGTCAACCTCACCTTAGGCAACCAAAACGACCCACAGGCGGCGTGCGTTTTAGTCGGTTCGAGTCCGACATAACCTCTTCCTCCGGCTCCGGTGGGGAGGTATCCGTGGGGATTTTGCGCACGTAAAAAAAAAAGAAAAAAAAAAGAGGCTGTCAATATATTTAGTATATTATCCAAGTATTTGGATTATGATACGTTGCTACGAATGAGGCACAGTTTGAAAGAATTTGAACGCATTATCGCTACAAGGCGTGCGGTATTATCTATCTACGTATAACTAATACTGCGCTGGTTTAAAGCGACTGTGTCCTATGGATAACCCACCGGCTTCTGCCAACAGACGCAAAATTATGGGTCGTGGGGTCGATACACGTTAGCTTTACTGTGTAGTGTAGAAGCTATCATAGGAGAATACTGCTTACCAAATGTTAATATTAGAACACGCCCCACATCTGGGTGGTCGTACATATTGCTTTCGAATGCATTTTTTACTTTTGATAGTCCCCAGAGGTCTACTCCTTTGTACAACTGCTTGTATTGATTCCTAAATGAGCAATACCGAACTAACTGTAAAACAAAATAATTAGATTAATTACAACATGCTGTTCTTGTGTACAAATAACTCAATAAAACAAAAAAATACTATTTAGCTATAATGTAACACACGTTTATACATACATACATATAAACACGCCTATATCCCTGGAGGGTTAGGCAGAGGTGAATTTACACCCACATTTCACATTTCATTTTATTCGGCCCCACGTAATAGTGGGTGAGCCTATTGCCGTATTCCGGGCACTATTGTTGACTCGAGCCATGCATCTGATGAAGAGTCTGGACTGTATAATGGTTACTTGTGAAAGATTATCACGACAAGATAATGGCGGCCTTATCTTGTCCAAATATGGCCTTATATTGTATACCTATTCCCACGTACCTAATGTATTATTTATGGCTTCACTTATTTTATTCTTGGTGTACAATAAAAGGGATGTCAAAAACCAAAAAGGCTATTGTCTAAAATAATTTAACGAATAATTGTGTAAATTAACATAATTAATTCCTCATAAATTATTTATTACTTTATGTATTTTTATAATATTCGTTAATTAGTGTCTCTGTCAAGATACCTACGATAAGAATAATGCCCAATATGTTAAAAAAGATGGAAAGCAACGCTGAAATTTGTTGGCTATCCATGCTTGATCGAACAAACTACAAATCACGCGTGTTGCGCTACGTTGCCGAACTTGTTGAGCGTCATATATCGCGCATCAAATCAGCGCTCTCTAGCTGAGGCTCTACTTTTAACGCAGACTGTAATATCGACAGACGTACAAAAAAAATCCGCTACTAAGGATCAAAATAGTTAGGGGTCGGTTTTGCTGCAAAAGTTTAATTTTTTTTATCAAATTGCTGAATTGTCCTATAATGTACACAGACGCTGTCACAGCCTGAAATGTTGCAAGTCACGTTTCATTAAGTACGGAATTCCAAAATGCTCTTCGAAGTCCTATCGGCCATCGAGCATGAGCTCTAAGTATCGCCCTGGGTGACCACGTCCCTCGCCAGAGTCCTCACGCAGTGTCTACGGTGGAGCTCCTCTGGCGGAAGCCATATTGGCCATCCGCCAGTTTTGGCCTGACCGATCCAGGTCGGACTGTAAAAAGGTGCTCAACGAGGTGCTTTGCAATAACTACACTGCACTACACTGAACTGGACCGGATCTTGAATCACATTTCTCAATGGGGCTCCGAGAACATGGTCGAGTTCAATGCCAAGAAGACGCAGGCTTGTGCGTTCACAGCAAAGGTATCTTCTTTCCTTCCCCTTCCCACTCTTCAGAGCACGCCACTTCCACTGCAGGACAATCTCTATATCCTAGGCATGGATATTCGCTGCAAACTGAATAACAGAAATTACATCGAGAGCATCATCAAAACAGCCTCGCGGAAACTCGGACTCCTAAACAAAGTGAGACGTTTTTTCACGCCGGAGCAGCGGTGTCTTCTCTATAAGACACAAATTCGCTCCTGCGTGGAATACTGCTCGCATCTCTGGGATGGCTCCGCGAAATACCTACTAGATGCTCTCGACAGGTTGCAGCGACGCGCGGTCCGAATTATTGGGAACCCTGAGGTCACGAACACCCTCGAGCCTTTGCAGATGCGTAGAGATATTGCTTCCTTGGCTGTATTTTACCGTCTCTACCACGGTGAGTGTTCTGACGAGCTCTTCCAACTAATCCCACCATCTCCTTTCCTACATAGGACAACACGTGCAGGCCTTAGATATCACCCTCACACTGTGCAGAATATACGAGCAAGAACCAAGCGGTTCGGAGACTCTTTTCTTTGCCGCACCACCAAGACCTGGAATTCATTACCAGCACACGTGTTTCCTTCTTCCTACAGTCCCGGGGCCTTTAAGCGGGGCGTGAAAAAGCATCTGATGAGGCCGCCAAGCTGAGTGCCACCATTGTAGCACTTAGTGTCTGTAATGGTGACCCTCTTTCCTGAGACTTTGCCTTTAGCTTACCATCAGGCGAGGTGAGGTCAAGTTGGCGTGTCCTATATAAAAAAAAAAAAAAAAAAAAAAAAAAACTATTTCAAAGAAACCTGTTCCACTCCAGACATGCGCTGAGAAACTCTCTTAGTTGGGGCTTGAGAGACACTTCGTCGCTTAAAGCTAGAACCCACGATTGGATTAACATTCAACCTACGAGCCACCAGCTCTAGTTCCACACAAGTGACCTCGGGTACATCGTCGTCATTCACCCTGGGCGCCATAAACCCTTGATTGTGACTCGACACTCAAGTTGTATAAATAGATAGATAGATAATTCTTTATTGCACACCAACAGATTTACAGTAGGGCAAGGAGGTAGCATGCATACAGTTCAATGTACAATGGGCGGCCTTATCGCTGAAGCGATTTCTTCCAGGCAATCTTGGGATGGACAATAATATTATAAAAACAAAAGATATGGTGTAGTTACCGACTAAACTTAAATAGATAGTGTATTAAAAACAAAAGAAAGAGAGAAAAGTGTAAGTAAAATAAAATTAATATACGGCTTAACACAAAGTATTATCAACATAAATACTGATGTACATATACTATAACATACAAATAGATATATAAAGTAGATAGTTCATACTAATACGAAGAGAAAATAGTGAGTGAGTACATAATTGTGAGCTACCTAGGGGAACCCGGGGCATAACGGGCTCCCGAGGCAAAGCTGGCACCCCCTCTCCCCTGTATAACTCTCACCCGAGACGCTCGGAACTTGTCGATTCGTGTGTCAGTCGACCTCGCGCGAGCGAGCGAAGTTGTTTCGTGTGCGGTGCTGCATTTTGCGGGTCGACAAAACAAAAAAACGTAAGTTCGTGCTTTTGATATAAATTTTATGTTATTTGTTTCTGTTATAGCTAACTTGTGATTGTGTTAAATTACCTGTCATTGCTTTCATTACTAATTTCGATTATGTATGTAAATATCTAGAAAAAAACTTCTTCAAATAACTAGATAATTTTATTATTGCCTGAACTTTACTTTTTGCTGTCGTTGGGGGCACTATGAGCGGGGTAAAACGGGCAGGGTGCCCATTTTGCCTCAGGTAATTAAAAAGTTATATCTTTTTTTACAGTTTCAAAATGGTTCGTCACTATCAAAGGAAAACAGATCGTGCCAAGTGGATATTTGAGGATATGGAAATAGCTGTTAGGGAAGTGAGTTGTGGAAGATTAAGCTGTAAACGGGCCGCTGTGGAGTATAATGTACCAAGATCCACGTTGCAGCGAAAAATTGAAGAGTATAAAAATAAACAGCATATATCCCCTGCAAAACTAGGTAGCTATAGACCTATATTTTCTGCTGCACAAGAACACGAGTTAACTTCGTATATTAAAGATATGGAAGGTAGATTATTCGGGTTGTCTCCAAAAGAAGTGCGTCAATTAGCTTACCAATTAGCTACAAAAAATAACATTCGACATAACTTTGACCCTGTTACCCAATCTGCTGGGGAAGATTGGCTGGCAAATTTTTTAAAACGTAACCCTTCCTTGTCACTTCGTAAGCCTGAAGCCACCTCAGCTGCTCGCGCCATGGCCTTCAATAGGCAAGCAGTACAAGCATTTTTTAAAATTTTAACAGATACAGTAGACAAACACAAAATTACAGCAGACAGAATATATAACGTAGACGAAACGGGCATGACTACCGTAGCCAAGAGTTTGGGAAAAGTGCTGGCTACAAAAGGGAGGAAACAAGTTGGGTCGTTATCATCAGCTGAACGTGGCCAGTTGTTTACAGTAGAAATATGTATGAGTGCCACAGGGGTTTTTATGCCCCCTATGTTTATATTTCCCCGCCAACGACTGAAACCTGAATTAATGGATGGTGCTCCTCCTAATTCTTGGGCGGAATGCAATGAGAAGGGTTGGATTACAAAAGAAATATTCCTGAGATGGTTCCATAAATTTGTAGCCTGGTGCAACGCTACAAAAGAACATCCAGTGCTGTTACTACTGGATGGGCACGCTAGCCACATTAAAAATTTAGATTTGTTGGACATGGCGCGATCCAATGGTGTTCACATAATATGCTTCCCACCACACTGTACACATCGCCTGCAGCCATTGGACGTCAGTTTTATGAAGCCGTTAAGCGCCTATTATGGAGAAGAAGTAAAAAAGTGGCTGCGAGCACACCCAGGCAGGGTTGTTACGCACTACCAAGTCGCTAGTCTATTCTGCAATGCGTATTTAAGAGCTGCTACAATGTTGGTAGCTGTGAACGGCTTCCGTAAAACAGGCATATGGCCAATTAACTCGGATATATTTGGCGATGAGGAGTTTTTAGCAGCTGATACTACAGATTTACCCATACAAGATGCAACTGAACAACAAACCGATTTCGAGTCTCACCCGCAATCGTTACCTGTCCAAAGTATCAGTGAAAGTCTGACCAATTCTCTACCACCTCTCTGTCCATCGCCTACTCCAGGTCCATCAACACTGATCCAGCCATGTATTACTCCGCCATCTAGTACATCTTTTGGCCTTATGTCACCAGGTGACATTATGCCAAAACCTAAGGCAACAGGAGTTAGAAGAGCCACAAGGAAACGCGGCAAAACAGCATTGATCACTGGCTCGCCCTATAAAAAAGATTTAGAACATTCTCAAAAAGAAAAGACAGGAGTTACTAAAAGTAAGAATAAGAAAACGAGCCAGAAAGTAAAGAAAACTAAAACAAATATAGAAAACGAGTCGGAAGAAGACGACGACGTAGAATGCCTTTACTGCGGTGATTGGTACTCTCAATCTGCTGAAGGTTGGGTCACATGCCGCGCCTGTAACCGGTGGGCCCACTGTTCTTGCGCGGGTGAGGAGGACAACGATGACGAATCGCTTCATATTTGTTCTTTTTGTGCTCGATTTTAACCAATTTAATTTATATGCCCATTTTGCCCCGCATAGGACCATTTTACCCCATACCCGGGGCAAAATAGGCAGATCCCATTTTTTTTTTAAATGTGATTTCTACCAAAGTTAGGTATTAAAAAAAGATAATTTTATGTTAAGCTTAAAGCTAATTAATGAGACTGATAAAAGACTGTTGATTATATAAAATATAATGTAATTCTATGGTTTTATTTACGATTTTCCTTAAGGGGCCCGCGATGCCCCGGGTTCCCCTACTGTGCACAACATGATAGGTAGAAATCCTTCAGTATTTTACCATTTACGGAGCAAAACGTCAAACGTGGTCAAACCCGAGTGGTTCCTGGCAGAGTAGAATTTCGACCACCCCATCTCTTCCCACACGGTGTCGTACAAGGCGACTAAGGGATATGGCTGTTTAACATCTGACAGATATGTATAGCCCAGACTCAGCCTCAGATGCATGGCTTGAGTCAACAATAGTGCCCGCAAGATGGCTATAGACTCACCCCTAATAGGTGGGATCGAGTTCAATGATTGGTGAAATGTGGGTGTCAATTCAGCTCTGCCTAACCCTCCGGGAATAAAGGCGTAATTATATGTATGTATGTATGAACGTCAAACGTCGGTCGTATCTTTTAGATTTAATGCTACCTTTTAACGAGCAACTAGGAACAATAAATTGCAATTTTATCATTTTGTACCGACATGTCCCCTGTAATCTGTATCTTAGAAGCCTTTCAGCTTCTACGATAGAGTAAACACTTACCAGTTTGTGCGCTCTAGGTACGATGAAATTCTTTGCTCGCAAAAACCTCAGCATAAACTCATCATCTATTCTGAACGGTAAGCATTCAGCTCGGTCTGTCGAAAATCGAAAATTTAAGATATTTGTTACCTTTCTATTACAGATAGGTACACTTTAAAAGGCAGCTTAATATTTCTTAAGCTGTCTTTTCACGTTCCGCGATTTCACGGACGCTTGTGTGATTTCGTGGACCCGTGGAAAGAGGCTCGTCAGTGATACTACTATCTCGTTGGTCATTGTAAATAAGTCAAAATCAGCGTCCGTGAAACCTTGCAACGTGGTAACTAGAAAGCCGGTGTCTTTTTTTTATATACCACTTAAGTGGCAGGCAATTCCACCTGATGGAAAGTGGTTACCGTGGCCTATAGACGTGTGTAAAACCAAGGGATTCACACTCGCGCCAACTCTGTAAGCACAGAGTTTTTGTCCCGTCAGTGTAAAAGACAAAGTAGGACAAGCTTTTGGTCTTCCCACTGACAGCACCAATACTCTCCAGTGAGCTCTGGCTATCCTACTCACCGCCGGGAACACAACACGAGGTTATTATAGCCGCGGTATTCTATAGGGCTGAGGTACTTCACCAGTCGGACTGCTCATACCGTCGTGTCCTACCTCCTAAAGAAACAGTGTAACAAAGAGAATATCAAAAGAACAAACAATTCAGCGAAACGAATTTCATATTTTCAAGGTGGCAAATTAACCTAACAAGGCGCATTGAAGTGCAAAACACAAATACTCACTATAATTGTTATGAATTATGTTTACGATGTAAGAAATGAACAATAAAATGAATAGATTATATAGACATTGCATATAAGGTGTAAAAAACTAACTCTTTGTACTTAGTTAAGTACTTGGCTTTTTTTATACCACTCAGGTAGCAGACAATCACACGGTCCTCCTGATGGAAAGTCGTTACTGTGGTCTATGGACGTGTGCAACACCAGGAGCGTCACACTTGTGCTACCGACGACCTTGTAAATCTTTCGTAAAGTATCGGAAAATAGGTAAGTATTTACCTATTTTCCGATACCAAGATCTTTATTTGGTTATCTAATTTTATTTCTAAAAATTAGATAACCCAATCTAAAATACAGTTGCAAAGATCATATCAGCGCCTATGCAGTGTAGATGCAGTTAACGTATTTATTATCTACTCGGGGTGCAGTATAAAAAACATTTAGCCAGCTGGCGGGAGGCTGACGCTAGATGTAGTGATGTTCTTTCGCAACCTACCCGCCACAAATTCGTTAATTTTTTCTGTAATGTGCCATAATACTATGTCCTAATGCAATATGTAGGTACTTGATTGTACTATTATGACTAAGATAATAACTGAAAGATAATGGTAACCAGAAAAACTCGAATGAGTTTATGTTTCATCATATAAGTAAACGAAATATGTGACTATAATTGTTAATAATAAATAAATTAAAAAAGCACTAGACCGTATCACATCAATATGCGCAACGCATGGACTGCAGCAGTGTTTATTTAAATTCGGGTTAAATGCAAGTTTAATTGCAATTAAAATTTGCCCAAGGAGCCTCGAAGCCTCGAATTCTGAATTGTGGCCACGTGGTAGTGTTAGCATACAAATATTAAAGAATGTAAAATAATGGGTGAAAAATTAACATAACTTTTTTTTAAAGCATAGTTACCAACCCCTCAAAGTTCCGAGAGTTAATTTTGTTACACCTTGGTAACATAAACATAATCGCACGTCTATATCCCCGAAGGGGTAGGCAGAGGTGCTAGCACCCACATTTCGCCAGTTTATGTTTAGGTCCCAATGTAATAGGTGGCGAGCCTATTGCCATTAACCGGGCACCTATAAACATGCGTACCTTGCGAACCTTGGTAATATCTTACATTAATTAAGTCAATTAAATTAATAAACGAAAAATTAATTGCTACAAGCTATTTTTTAGGCTAAGTTTTATGTTAAGTAATAAACTCATATAATCTCACGCCTATATCCCCGAAGGGGTAGTCAGAGGCGCTAGCACCCACTTTTCGCCAGCTTATGTTTAGGTCCCAATGTAATAGGTGGCGAGACTATTGCCATTAACCGGGCACTTATAAACCTGCGCTAAAAACACACATAACTTAAAAAGCATCGAAAAGTCATTGGTGTGTGCCATGGTAAAACCTGGGATCGAACCCGAGACCTCGTCTCAGCAATCCATTACCCATACTACTAGGCTACCGCGGTCTACGTCTAAATAAATACGAGTATTATATGTGTATAACATTTTACAGAACGCTATCACTAGACACACGATAAGACCAGACCAATGCAAATATACATATTAGTGCATACAAATTTTTGCAATGAGCGGGAATCGAACCCGCGCCTTCTGCGTAGCAGTTGAACGTTCTAACGCTACACCACGGAGGCTGAGGAGTTCATAATGAGTAAAAGTTGTGTAACAATATTCTATTATCAAACATCAATGGTATTGAATACGTTACCAACAATGGAAGGAATTCTCCAACAATTAAACTGTTTGCTTTTAAAAACTGTACAATAGGACACGACGGTATATCCGTTCCAATTGAGCAGTCCGACTGGGGAAGTACCTCCACCCTACAGAATACCACGGCTATAATAACCTCGTGTTGTGTTCCCGGCGGTGAGCAGGGTAGCCAGAGTTCACAGGAGAGTTTTCGTGCTGTCGGTGGGAACTGGCTTGTCCTGATTTTGTGTTCTGCACTGGCCAGAAAATCTTTGTTCTTACAGGGTCGGCAGCACGGGTGCGACTTCCCTGTTCTTATACACGTTCATAGGTCACGGTAACCACTTTTCATCAGGTGGGCATACTTCACAAGCATACTTGTCTGCCACCTAATTTGAATAATAAAAAAATGCTTCCCCATTTTTATGATACTTACCTAAAATTGTTTTTAAATTATTAAGGGAACTATTTTTTTTTGTGAAAAATAAAATTGCACTACTTTACAATTTTCAACTGTATATAGACCAGCTTAAAAATCATATTGTTCAATAAAATCATTTTTGTCTAACCGTATACCATTTGCCGAAGCTCCGCTATAGCTGCCGCCCTAGTATCTTGGTTCTCGTTACATAATTCTTGAGCCAATTCCCAAAGTTCTGGATCCTCCTTCGTATTTAGTTCGGCTTCGTAGCCGATTTCGCAGAACAGTTTATACATTATGATTCCCTAGTAGATATGATCTGGAAAAAGAATAACAATACGTAAGTAAATTATATTGTTTCGTCCGTGACATATTTTTGAAACCTTGTATCAAACCCTTTGAGCACACGTATTTTTACTTTTCAAATATGCCAGATTTGTTGACATTTTTTGATCACTGCTCCGCTCCGTTGAGTAGTAGCGTAATTATATATATCCTAAAACATTCGTCAATAAACGGACTATTTAACACAAGCATTTTTTCAATTCGAACTAATAGTGCATGACAATAACGCGTTAAACTAAACAAACAAACTCTTCAGCTTTATAATATTAGTATAGGTAACGTTAGTGCTTCAAATCATGTGTTCTTAGGTATTCTTCTTCTTCCTCTTCATCTTAGCGTTAATCCCAGTCGCATCCGAAGCGAAGTCATCTGACTTACACAACCAAATGGCGATATTGAAGCATTTTTGGGGCTCTAACTAACCCCATAACGACTGCCATTTTTTTATACCACTTAGTTGACAGACAAGCGCACGGCCCACCTGATGGAAAGTGGTTACCGTGGCCTATGGACGTGTGTAACACCAGAGAAGCCACACTCGCGCTGCCGACCCTGTAAGCACAGAGTTTCTGTGCCGTCAGTGTAGAGGACAAAGCAGGACAAGCCTTTAGTAATCTCACAAATTCTCCAGTGAGCTCTGGCTACCCTACTCACCGCTGGGAACACAACATGAAGTTATTATAACCGCGGTATTCTGTAGGGCGGAGCTACTTCCCCAGTTGGACTGCTCAATTGGGTGGAAATACCACCGTGTCCTACCTCCTATAAACATAACTACATAACCAAAGATGAATACAAACTAACGACTGCAGGGAATCAAAAGTGGCCATACCGTCGGTGAATAAGCGACTCACGAAACGTCTCCTAAAATGAGACAGAATAACAAATAGGGACAATTACGAGCCACTGTCCCCTCAACAAGCACCTACACACCATCAGTGTCAAAAATAACCCACTTTGCAGGGGGTGTTCCGTTGCCGAGGAAGACATTTGTCATTTTTTTACATGTTCAGGTCACCGTTACCGCTAATGCATTTTCCTCTGCGCTATGAACAGCTGACGTTTTGTTTCCTTCAAGGTATAGCCAATTTGAAACCAGGAGGAAATCACTCACGATTTAAAAAAAAAATTCGTTCACCACCTGATGCATTTTCCACCGCGCTATGGGCAGCTGGCGTTTTAATTCCTTCAATAAATTGTCTGAACTATAATTTAACCAATTTTCAGATGAGAGGAAAAGACTAATTTTTTACATGTTTGAAAGGTCACCGCTGCTTACAATATGGCAGCTGATGACCACGAAAATTCATAATAAGCCTTTCAAATCAAATCAAATCAAATCAAATCAAATAATTTATTTGCATAACACAGGTTACAGAAAGTTAGTAAAAGATACATTTTCGATAAATGTATAGGTCCGCTGTATTGGGCACGCCGTAGTAACGGCGGTAAGACCCATCATGGGGGAGTGGCTAGAGAGGCCACACGGCAGCCTCTCGTACCGTCTGACGCAGATGATCACCGAGCACGGATGCTTCGGAAAGTATCTGCGTCGGATGCAGAAAGAGCCAACGTCCGAGTGCCATCACTGTGACGCGAGCGAGGACTCAGGTCCGCACACGCTCACCGAGTGTCCGGCGTGGGAGACGCCGAGGCGGGAGCTTGTGGCGGCCCTGGGAGTGAGGGTTCTCACGCTCTCCACCTTGCTCGCGGCGATGGTTCGCTGCGCGGATGCGTGGGCGGCCGGCGCCTCCTTCTGCGAGCAAGTAATGCTCGTGAAGGAGGAGGCGGGGCGGGAGCGGCAGCGGGAGCGACGAAGGATCGCAAGACAAGCTGCCCGCGTACGAAGGCGCAGTGAAGCCGCCTGTCACCCTGGCAGAAGCAGGCCGCGGCGGTGGCGCGCGTGGCACGCCTCCCCGTTTCCGGGGACGAGTTGGGGACTCTGTAGTCCCCACACCCGAGAAGAGGGCCAGATCGTGAGAGATGGCCCTGGGTCGGCCGGGGTGCGAGGGATATGCCTGTCAACCTCACCTTCGGCAACCAAAACGACCCACAGGCGGCGTGCGTTTTAGTCGGTTCGAGTCCGACATAACCTCCTCCACCGACTCCGGTGGGGAGGTGTCCGAGGGGATTTTGCGCACGTAAAAAAAAAAAAATAAAAAATAAATAAGGTCCGCTGTATTACAACCTCTTCAAGGTGTGCAAATATTTGATATTGTCTATACATGCAACATTTCAATTAGAGAGCATTCATAATATTTTAATTGCATTAATTAGTTATTGAGTTAATGTCAGAAAATTAAATAATGTCAAAAGGAAATAAGGAGATTGTTATAATTATGGTGAATGTCAACTAGGTCTATTAAAATAATAATATCAATTAGTATATTATGTCATATGCTCATGTCAAAGAATTTAAATAATTTATTGAATTTGAATTAATAAATTACAATTTATCTTCGAGGAAGTACTTTACGTCATAATAACATTTTTCGTTCAGTAGCTTTCTTAGTGCCTGTTTAAAAGTAGCTTCGTTTGCCTCTTTTATGTTTTTGGGTAATTTATTGTATATTTTTGGTGCCATGGCGAAAACACTGTTATGCATTAGAGTAGTGTTTGTTGGACACAGGCATAACCGTCTTTTATCTCTTTGCATTCGTCCAGAGGCGTCAGAGGCCAAAACAAATAAGTTAAGGTTGAGTTTTACAAATACAGCTACTTCGAGAATGTGTTGTGGAAGGCAATGTTAGTATATTATATTTTTTAAAGTACGGCAAGCAGCTGTCTGTTGTTTTTAACGCAAACATTGCCCTTATACAGCGTTTTTGTGCCTTAAATACTTTATCTTTATCAACAGAGTTACCAAAAAAAATTATTCCAAATCTAAGAACCGACGCAACTATGCCATGGTACGCGGTTAGGAGTGCTTCAGAATGAATTATTTGTGACAGTTCATGAAGGGCGCATACTGGTTTACTGACCTTCTTACACAACTGCTCTATATGTTGTTTCCATGTTATTTTGCTGTCGATTGTTACACCCAGGAATTTTGTAAAATCTACTTGTTTTATAGATTGGCCATTTGCACATATCTGTAGATTTCCCATAGTTGGGATACGCTGGCTGAAATGCATGAGCATTATCTTTCCTATATTAGCTTTTAAATTATTTACGTCTAGCCAGTCGAGAACAGACTTCAGTGCGTTGTTTATATCGCTTGCATATGTGTCCCTATTACTACATTTAATGGTAATTGTACTGTCGTCTGCAAAAAGGGCTATTGGGTTCTTAGTTACATTGGGTAGGTCGTTGATGTATAGTAAGAACAATAGTGGTCCTAATACACTACCTTGGGGTACGCCATGTTGCATATTACGTGTTTCAGATTGAAAGTCTTCCTCTATTTTAGTGACTCCATTAATTTTAGCAATCTGAGTATATTGAGTACGATATTTTTATATATGATTCAATGAGATCTAACACATTTCTTCTGATGCCATATGCATTTAGCTTACTTAGAAGAGTGTCGTGATGCACATAATCGAAAGCCTGGGTCATGTCCATATATATGGAGCAAACAGGTATTTTATTGTCAACATTCCTCATTACATATTCCAGAAAATCATATATAGCCATATTTATACATTTATTACGCCTAAAGCCCTTCTGTTCTCTCGCCAAGATACAGCTACTTTCAAGGTAGTCACTTAGTTCCCCATATATATATATTTCAAATATCTTTGAGAAAACTGGTACTAAGGCTATAGTCTATAGTTTTCGATATTTTCTCTATTTTCTTTTTTGAATATAGGTTTTATGATCACCGTTTTTAGTTTATCTGGGAAAACTCCAGCAGCCACACATAAATTAATAATATGGCAAATATGATGACAGATATCACTTGCTACGTATTTAATAATTCTTGTGCATATACCGTCATAGCCTACACTAGTTGTATTCCTTAAGTTTGTTATGATATTTAGTATATCAAGGGGTGAGCAAGGTTTCAAAAACATGGATTTTTGTCTAGAGGTCACATATGAGGGACACGGCGATCTGTTTGTAGAAGTATTTGGAACTATTCTGTCAACAAAGTAATTATGGAAAACATTACATATTACACTAGGATCTGTTATAGTTTCATTATTAATTGATATACTAGTTATTAACTTGCTTGGGAAATTTTGTTTTGTTTTTTATAATTTTCCATGCCGTTTTTGCTTTGTTAACCGCTGTATTAATAGAGTAGGTATTTTGTGCTCGCTGGGTGAGCAGAATTTTTTTATATCTTTTACAGTACTGTTTAAATTTTGTTTTGTTGGTCTCGTTAGGCTTTTTCCTATATTGCCATAAGAGTGCCCGTTTCTTTTTACTACATGCTTTTATTCCACGTGAGACCCATTTTTGTTTTTTATGCGTATTTCGAGTTATGAATCTGTATGGAAAACAGAGATCATAAAACAGTTTAAACAAATCAAAGAAGGCGTTGTAGGCCAAGTTAGGATCTTCATTAGAGTATATTTCAGAAAAAGTCAGTTGGCTTAAACTATCTTTAAACTTCTTTTGATTATACAAACAGTAATCTCTCCGTCGAACTTTACAGCGCTTGATAAGGCATATTTTTTTAACACGACATTGTAGTGTCTGTGCTGTGTGATATGATAATCTTAATTCTATGACCCTCGACATACATCTATGGGGAAAGCTGTGAGCAAAATTATCAATACAGGTGCCACTTACAATCCTGGTAGGCTGTCTCAACACTAATTCCAAATTATAGTTAAGGAGCAAACATTCAAATTCCGAAGTTATATTATTACGCTTTAAAATATCTATGTTAAAGTCCCCAGCTAGAATGATGTCACATTTCCTGTAAGTCCTATTTATATACATTAATACTTTGTCTAGTCTATCAAAGAATATTCTCAGGTTGCTGTTATTTGGGGTTCTATATATACATATAATAATAATATCATAATCAGTTAATTCAACTGCACAACATTCAAAACTAGATGGTACAGAAAATGTCGCAATTTCAGCGATAATTTTACAATGATGTCCTATTTTTACTAGGATACACGATCCTCCTCTGCTAATATCATTTCTACTACGTTCGTTCATGGTAAATGTTTTTATTTTATTGCTGATATTCAGTAGTAATTGATTTATCCCCACATTCGGTGTCAAGAAATGGCACACTTTATATTTTTCACCAAAGTATTGCTTTGCCAACGATAATATGTTGTTATTAGTCTTATTTGAGCTTATAATGTACATTTTATTTTGGGATTTTATTTTAACTGAAGTGTCTCGAGATGGTATGTGGCAGGCTTTATTTTGTTCGTAGTTTGTATTAATTAATATACGTTCATCCTGTATATGTGTTCGGGATGGATGTGAGGGATCCCCTGCTCTTGTTTTCAAGACTTTGGGAGAGATGGGTGATGCGTAATGTGAAGACAAGTTCACTTCTGTTGTTATTACTTTGTGCTCGTATAGACTCAGAGTGTCACTTTTCTTAGGTGTTGAAGAAACCGATTTCAAAGGACTTCTAGTAAGCTGCCTATATATCGTATTCTTCCGTAATAAACTCTGAATTTCGCCTTTCAACTCATTATTTTCTATGGAAAGCTTGTCTATTTCATTGTTAGCGCTGTTTAACTTCGATTTGAGAGTTTCAATTTGTTCCCTTAGACTAGCAATTAAGTCGGTGTCTTCGTTCTCCGTCATGGACGGTACGCTATGACTAGTGCCATCTAGTGATCGGTCAGGATGAACACTGTCATTATTATCTTATAGTGACGAGTGCGTTCGGGTCTTCCTAAGGCCACGTTCACACGGCGATTATTTTCCCGTATACCGTATACGAGATTTTATCGAATAGAGTAGTGACAACAGAATATATAGGTATATGAAAACTTAAAAATTGTTTACACGGCGTTCATACGGGAAAATCCCGTGTTCGAGAAATATATTTTAACGTATGCCGTGCGAAGTTGTCACCGGAACGCCGCGTCTCGAAACGATTTTATCGAATACGACACGCAGTGGCGCTTATGTTCATGTTGTCTCGTTCACACGACTCGCTCATTCGAGAATCGTACGCACTGAGGCTTAGGAAAAATTTTTCGAATCTACTTTCTCGATGAGGACCAGTCTTTAGAAAAGGATGAACCCAAAACCTCCTAGGACGCTGCTTGCATCTCCGTCTATGAAACCAATATAAAAGTAGTGGAACACGTGGATCCATGATGGCGTGCACTATACAACTGGCTGCAGAGTCTCTCTTGCGAACGTTTTTACCGTATACATGAAAAAATCGAATCGAATGGTTGCCGTGTGAACAATTGCATCGTATACGGTAAAACCGTATACGTGAAAAAATCGAATCGAATGGTCGCCGTGTGAACGTGGCCTAAAGGTGATGTTTTCGAAGAAATTCATTTTGCAGTAGTGTTTTCTGTTTTGCTTGTAATTGAAATTTTTTGAGACTAACTCAAAAAGAGAGGTGAGGTGTACGAATTCCGTACCTCTGACGTTGATATTAGAAGTCAGTTACACTTCAATACCAGCCACGGTGCGTTTAACTTGAGATAACTAAATTCTGTATTACTAGATGAAGGGGTATAAGTTTTCAATTCAGCAAATCATTTATTATGACTCACTGTTTAGGAATTTTTTTCACATTCCGAACATTTTGTATTTTAAAACTTTAATGACCACACTTTGTATTTGCAATACTATCACTGATTTTATATCAAATTGTTCAGAAATGTTAGATATCGGTTAATGTTATTTATTTTATCACTGTTTCTAGTATATTTTTACCAATCTTGAAGCACATCGAGTTGTTATTTATAGGGCTTACTTTTTACTCAGCAATCTTCCGTCCTTTTACACAATTACTGTTGAAAACGTTTATACACTTTTATTTACTATTCGTATACTGTTTTATAGCAATTTTTGGTAAAATTTACACAGATAAACTATTTTTTATTTAAATAAATACACAGAGCTCTTTCTAATATGAGCCTTCTTTAAACATTATACAGAGTATCGCCCGGGAAGAAGTCATTGACCAGTTAAAACGTGGCTCGAGGGCTACAAGGTCAAGACTAGAGAACGGCTTACACTGACCACTGATCAATAATTTTTTTATGTTCTCGTTTGGGATAAAAAAACAGTCGTTAAACTTGTTTTGTTGCTGAGCTCAAAACTTCACGACTAATTTGGTAGGGTTCTGTACAAAAGAAAACTGCTCAGACTATAGTATACAAACACTATAATCCTTATAAGATCACCTCAATGTAAGTTTGTCTGTCTGTCAGGACATTTTTATTTGGAATATGTCCAAAGTCACATCAAGTTGAAAAATCATCATTCACGCTCCATTATTTATGGTTATGGCGTCAAAGCTGAGGGACCACTGCGCTCGGTTTTATTAGAGTTCAGAAATCATGGTAACAGAAATTTTCAATTAAGCTAATTATTTAACAACAATGATAAATATTGTAATTTATTAGAACAATATTTATTAAAACATAAAAACCGAGACAGTTTATCGCTGCATTTTATCCATTTATTTAGTAGATAAAAAAAAAGGCGGATATACGTGAGATAAAAGTGAGAAGCGCCAAAGGAATATCGATTTTTTTCTTTCGACAGCACTTGTTTTATTTTCTTTAAATATTCTCTATGTACACCTAACTGCCCTGAAATATTCTTCTATTTTACTCTCCATCCTATGGTTGCCTGTAAGAAATTGCCGCAGAGCGATAAGGCCGCCATCTGTATGTACACAAAACTTGTATCTCATATTGTAATGTAATATATTATTGGTGTACAATAAAGGCGTTTATTATTATTATTACTTTCAATGATGGACCAAGATGAACTAAGTAGGTTCTGTGTCTGTTAATGTTAAAGCTTTAAGAAACGAAGTAATTATGTGGTGGTTTACATAGCACAAGTTTGTTCATAAATCTAATTTTCTATGGAACCGTCAGCGCGCGAATGCGGCTCGTCTATGCTGTGTATTCGTAATTGTTATAAGTGAGTTTTTTGTTATAATCGTAAATCATATCAGAACAATCGTAATTATCTGTTGACTTTAAATAGTTCATGTAGGAAGTTAAAGGTATATTGAACATTGCTAAATCTTAATCGGTTTTTTTATACAACTTAGGTGGCAGACAAGCACACGGCCTACCTGATGGAAAGTGGTTACCGTGACCTATGAACGTGTGTAACACCGGTGGAGTCACATCCGTGCTGCCGACCCTGTAAGAACAGAGATTTTCTGTGCCTTCAGTGCAGAACACAAAATCAGGACAAGCCTTTGGTCTTTCCACTGACAGCACAAGATAGAAAAATTTTAAACGGTCCAGGCGGGATTCAAACCCGCAATATTCCCTCCGATTTTGAATAGTTGGCATACTAAATACTTAAAATTTCATTCCATTACTAAATCTTATTTAAACTATCATGGCCACTATCATTGGTATAATTGTCGGTATATATCTTGACCCCAAGCAACAAAAAATAGAAGGAAATTGTAATACAAATGCGAGTTTAACTCAATGTTGAGTTTTCTTCCAGCAAACCTTAGAGTGATAGAGGGAAAATAAAAATATAAAGATATAGGGCAAAGCCACACTCCATAAACCCATTATCACCCAACAAAATATATAAAAAAAAACACATAAAACTGCCAAGTCAAAGTCAAGTATAGACCATTATATCGGCACTTACAAAACGTCAACAAAAAAGGAACATGAATATCAGTTTAGTATTATTTATTTATTCATAACAACTTTTACATTGTGTTGAATTTTGAATTACATTGTATTAAATTGTAGGAAGAATAGTAATTAATGAGGCATGTCATGCAAAAATTATACAAAAAAAAACCATTATCAATGTCAATCTGAAAATAAAGTTAAATATCATAGTATCAATATAATCTTATAAGTATACCTACCTACCTACCTACATAAACAGCATATACATTTCAATTAAGTCAATTAGGTACAGTTCATAATGTCATCTAAAGAATAATAACAGCCTTCTAGCAAAAACTGCCTTAATATCGTAATAAAATCCCGTTTGTATAATAACAATTTTAAGTCATCGGGAAGCTTATTCAAGATTTTTACTGACATGTGTCTAGTGCCATGTCTAACAATGTCAAGGTGTGGAGTAAATGGACCACCGGTTCGAAACCCGGCCCTAAATTATAAATAGCTCGCACAGCCCGCTTTTGTTACACAAATATTGTGTTTAAATGTGCAGAATTACCACAAACGAACTTTGACATTTAAAAAAAATAAAGCAATCCACAATATAAAACAAACTTACGTATTTACGTACGTACACGGTATTGTTTTACACTAATGTACTTTACTATGTCTATGGCAACATCTAGATACAAACACAACGAGTAGTTATCAGCGACTGACAGCCGGCATACTGTTTACTGTACGACCCTGACACGACAACAAAAAAAAAATTGGTACGTCAAAAAATAAAATTCGGTTCTGACGTCATTAACTATGATTTTGATATGAGAAATCAAATATATTTAATAATCGTTGTACAGTACTTTTATTCTTAATTTATCGGTACCGCAGTAGCCTAGTAGCCAGTAGTCGGGGATTAATTAATAATAAACACCTCAACAAAGTCTAGGGAACAAGATGACCCCAATTATTTTTTTTCGTGTAAATCTTGTTTTGCAAATAACTGACAGCAAATAAATAAAAATAGAATAAAGTAGATTACAGAGTTGTTCGAAATTTAAAAATAAATTTAAATAAGTAATGATTTTCGAATATGGAGGGAAAACTTTTAAAAGTGTTTGATTGTGCAGTTTCTCTGAGGCAAAATAAAAATTATTTTTTTTGATTGTAAATAACGTTTATTATCAATAATACGTCTTTTACGTATGGTTTGTGCATTTTTGTGACTGTAGTCATCATGTCACGTCGTCATTTAAGTCGCGAAGAGATGTTAAGGGCTGTTGGTATGCTGCAAGCTGGACGAACTCAACGCGACGTAGCGGATGCTGTCAACACCCAACCAAGCGTAATTTGCAGATTATGGGCACGCTACAGGTCTACAGGGGATGTTGCCGAACGTCACAGGGGACGAAATAGGGTTACTACCCCGCGACAAGATCGTTTCTTGCAAAATTCCGCAAGGCGGCAACCCACGATTACTGCTCGTCAATTGGTCGCAGGCCTCCAGTCTCAGCATCAAGTGGTTATTAGCGATCAAACTGTCAGAACAAGACTACACGAAGCCAATCTTTATGCTCGCAGACCGCTTAGGGTTCCAGCTCTTCGACGTGGAAATCGAGGTCGTCGCTTATTGTGGGCTAACGCACATTTACAGTGGACCGACCATCAATGGGCACGGGTTCTGTTTTCCGACGAATCTTGCTTCGGTTTTCATCCTGATTCGAGAAGAGTGCGTATATGGCGAGTTCCTGGACGTCGGAGTCGTCTCCAGAATCCGCAAGAAGTTCATCCTTACCAAGGTGGAACAATCATGGTATGGGCTGGAATTCACCTTGGTGGAAGGACCGACCTCGTTTGGATACGGGGCAATTTGAATGCAAACCAATACATTCAGGAGGTTATACACCCCATGGTAATCCCTCATCGACAGCAGTTCGGTCAAGATTTTATGTTCATGCAAGATAATGCACGGTCACACACCGCGAGGGTAGTAGTCAATGCGTTAAGCGAGCACAATATGACGACGTTGGAATGGCCTGCTCAGTCTGCCGACCTCAATCCCATAGAGCATGCCTGGGATTTGCTTGGGAGAAGAGCTTTCAGTGATTCTTTGGAAAATCTGAACACTGAAGAACAACTTTTTTTACACCTTCGCAGTGTATGGAGCCATATTCCACAGACGATGATTGACAATCTCATACTAAGTATGCCACGCCGTTGTCGAGCTGTTGCTAATGCTTTAGGAGGTCCTACAGATTATTAAAAACGTTTAAAGTACGGTTAATTACTGTATTTCTTACTACCTCGTTATTTTTGTGCCTAATCATAGAAGGTTGTAATACTCAATATTGGCACTATTCAATTCTTTCTTAAAAAAAAAAAAAAGTTGGTATGAAAATGTTTTTATTAAAATTAAAATTAAAAACAGTATAAAAATACCCTTCTATTGATATAAAACACTCACTATTACAAGAAAGGGTTTTTAAATAAAAACTAGAAATGTCCTTGTTCCCTAGACTTTGTTGATGTGTGTACAAAGGTAGAGTGATTCACTTTTGTTCAGTTTGTTTGTTTTGTTTTGTTTGTTTTGTTCAGTGATGTCTTAATTATGCAACTTAATAGTAACTATTTATTTCAAAACATACATTAACTCCTCTAATCTTTAAAACGCGCGTAATTTTGAGAATAAATGCTTGTTATAGCGTTTATCTTTTTGTACAGAAGTGTCCTAAAAACAAGTAAAATTTGCCTGTGTACTCGTGTTATACCTATCGTAATTCTTGCAGTGCAAACCATTCTGTCCACCTTTTGTTCGGTGCTATAAGGAGGTGCTATTATGAACTCCCTGACGCGATCTTCCCATGCGCCTAAAATATGGGGTTCTTCAAAAGGGGCATTTGGAGGTTTCTTCAGGGTCGGCAGCACAAGTTGCTGCCGACCCTGAAGAAACACAAGTTACACAAGTCCATAGACTACTGTAACCACTTCCCATCAGGTGGGCCGCGTGCTTGTCTGCCACCTCAGAGGGGGTAGGACACGGCGGTATTTCCGCCCGATTGAGCAGTCCGACTGGGGTAGTACTTCCGCCCTACAGAATACCGCGGCTATAATAACTTCGTGTTGTGTTCCCAGCGGTGAGTAGGGTAGCCAGAGCTCACTGGAGAATTTGTGCTGCCAGTGGGAAGACTAAAGGCTTGTCCTGCTTTGTCTTCTACTGACGGCACAGAAACTCTGTACTTACAGGGTTGGCAGCGCGACTGTGACTCCTCTGGTGTTACAGACGTCCATAGGTCACGGTAACCACTTTCCATCAGGTGGGCCGTGTGCTTGTCTGCCAACTAAATGGTATAAAAAAAAAAAAAAAATAAGTGGTATAAATAAAAAAAAGGTGCTATAAGGAGGTGCTACGTGCTACTTTAGTAGGCGAAGCTGGGGCTGCTTAGCTAGTTATATATAAAACCGTACAGATATATGTTGCACGAGGTTCTGCCTTTTATTTAAGAACAGTAAACCGGAATGCAATTCCGGATTTTTGCGTCTGTTCCGGTTATACATAGTTGCAAGTGGAGAACGCTGTTGCACAAAACTAAGACTATAGTCTGGCAAGCTCGTTCGTGACACTCCCATGGTCTGCGGGCGCGGGGGACGAAAGACAGCGGGGGGAGTAAGAGACGAGCGAGGGGTGGAGGCTGGCTCTGAGAGCCGTCATTCAGTTGCGCGTCGTCGCTGTTGACGGCAACACATATTGAGTACGGTCGCAGGTCACAAAAAGCACACGATATTAATATATGAAGATGAGTCCGCCGATAGGCAAAGTTATTGGACGTCAAGCTAAACAAATTATTTACAATGTACTCGTATATAACTATTTTAAAAATCGCAAAGATGATCCAGCTTCGTTTGAATATCAAAACGATGTTAATTTGGCAAACTTAGTGGCATTAGGTTTATCGAATACTACAGTTAGGAATATTGTTCGCCAAGGAAAATTGCTGTTTGAAAATGATGGTACTGCTACTTTCAAATCTCCAAAGAAAAACAAAATTGCAAAGAAACGTATTATAATTGATAACTTTACGAAAGATGTTATTCGGAGGAAAATAACACAATATTACACCGTTAAGAAAGATGTATCCCCTTTATCCTATTTATCCCTATTTTAAGAAAAATAAACGCTGATTTAAAGGAAGATGTTATATTAGACTGTTCTCGGGAGTATTTAAGAAATACTTTACGGAGGCTTGGTTTTACATGTAAAAAATGCCAGTCCAAACGAAAACTGCTCATCGAGCGCCCTGACATTACGTCTTTAAGGTGGCACTATCTTTTAGCTATCAAAAAATATCGAAATGAAGGTAGAACAATATTTTATCTCGACGAGACATATGTCAATCAATCGCATACTGTGTCTAACTGCTGGCAATCTACCAATGAACGTGGAATATTGACAAATATTGGCAAAGGACTTAGGTTAATTATTGTACATGCTGGTGGACGAACTGGGTTCGTTAAAAATGGCCTGTTGATATTTAAATCGCATTCCAAAAGCGGTGACTATCACGGAGATATGAACTCGGAAAATTTCAAAAAATGGTTAAAAGAACAACTACTGCCTAATATTCCAAGTCATTCTGTGATAGTCATGGATAATGCAGCGTACCACTGTAAACAAATTGAAAAAAAAACCAACAATGAGTTGTACAAAAAAGGTAATGCAAGATTGGCTAACAAAACATAATGTTCCATTTGACGAAACGTTGCGTAAATGTGATTTAGTTATTTTAATTAACAGCCAACCATTACCAAAACAATATACAGTGGATGAAATTCTAAATCAGGGTGGACACACAGTACTTCGTTTACCTCCATACCATCCCGACTACAATCCAATCGAGATGGTATGGGGTGATATAAAAGGCGACTTGGCAAAGAATTATGTCAATTCTACATTAGATCAGAAATACACTGCTGAAAAATGGAAAAAATGTGATGATCACATAATTAAAAATGAGGACAAATACTACAACGACGATTACAGACAGTACAGACAGGTTTATAATATCATCAAACGATGATTCTGATAGTTCGGATTACGACAGCGAAGATAGTTCGGAACACGACATGGACTGTGATGACCCTGATTAAATGATGTATGTTTATTCTGTTTTTTTTTAAGATTGGTATTAAAAATTAAAACAAACCATAAAATGTTTTATTTCTCAGATTTTTTCAACTACTTACAAATGTACAATGCTCCTATTTTTTTATTTTTGTCCAAGTAGTAGTAGTTTTTTTAAACGCTTCACGCGATGAAAGTCGCGGGCCAAAGCAAGTTATATAAAAAAACAACATCAATCAATTTAGACAATGTAAGATAATTTCACAGGGATATCTTTAGACATATTCGTAACGTAATTAGTACCGTGTCAAATCATCAAATCTGTCAAATCATCAAATCATCTTTATTTCGTCGTGTGTAACGGTCATCGATAATTACGTCCCCCACCACCCGCGCGGACCATGGGAGTATCACCAACGAATTTGTCAGGCTATAATAAAAAGGTCCGTAAAGTGGTCAGAGCGTTCCCCCTGTGAAGGAAAGATCGCGGGTTCGAATCCCCCCAGCACTGATTTTCTTTTTAATCTGTTTGAATAGTTAGTATAATAGTAAAAATGTGCCCGATCAACAAAGTCTCAATCGAGACTTTTTAATTTGGCTACACTTTCGATTGAAAATGAAATCGCTGGACAGTTAGATTTTTTAATTTAATTCGTATTTTTAGTTATAAAAAGATCTGAAAAGTGAAACTTTCCTAACTACACATTTAAAAAAAATAGTTTTAGAAAATAAAAATCAACAAAATGTAAATGAAAATAAAAAGACACTTTTTTTTTTTTTTTTTTTTTTTTACGTGCGCAAAATCCCCACGGATACCTCCCCACCGGAGCCGGTGAAGGAGGTTATGTCGGACTCGAACCGACTAAAACGCACGCCGCCTGTGGGTCGCTTTGGTTGCCGAAGGTGAGGTTGACAGGCATATCCCTCGCACCCCGGCCGACCCAGGGCCATCTCTCACGATCTGGCCCTCTTCTCGGGTGTGGGGACTACAGAGTCCCCAACTCGTCCCCGGAAACGGGGAGGCGCGCCACGCGCGCCACCACCGCGGCCTGCTTCTGCCAGGGTGACAGGCGGCTCCACCTGTCACCCCCAGGCCGGCGCTCATGGGGGGCGAAGGTCGTTCATCGACCTCCGACGCCCGAGTTGCCTTCGTACGCGGGCAGCTTGGCTTGCGATCCTTCGTCGCTCCCGCTGCCGCTCCCGCCCCGCCTCCTCCTTCACGAGCATTACTTGCTCGCAGAAGGAATAAAAAGACACTGAAAAAAATGAGCTTGGAATTCAAAAAGAAAAATACAAACTTAGATAAAAATATTAGAAAAATAAAAAATAAACAAATATAAATTAAAATGCAACCAAAATATAACTAGGTACAATAAAAAATGAATTATGATTTCCTTACGGGGACGCCACAATATTTTTGCCCAGGGCGCTAGTGGCCGTAACGCTGACACTGGTTAAACTGAGATCAGACTAAGTTGAAATCTCTTTGAGATTTAAATGAAAGAAGAGATTAAAACTTCGAACGATTGAACAGACGATTATTATTCCCATAAGATCATAAAAAAAACCATTAATTATTATAACAATAATTAAAAATCGTAAAAATCATAAAAACCACAAAGTATTCACATCTATAAATAGAAGTTTAGAATCATCATTATCGTAAAGATTCCACTTCCAACTAATGTTACAAATGTGAAAGTTTGTGAAGATGTTTGGACGTTTTTTTAATACCACTTGAATGGCAGACCAGCATACGGCCCACCTTATGGAAAGTGGTTACCGTGGCCTATGGACGTTTGCAACACCAAGGGAGTCACACTCACGCTGCCAACCCTGTAGGCACAGAAAGCTTCTGTGCCGTCAGTGTAAAAGACAAAGCAGAACAAGCTTTTGGTTTTCCCACTGACAGCACAATAACTCTCCAGTGAGCTCTGGCTACCCTACTCACCACCAAGAACACAACACGAGTTTGTTATGGCCGCGGTATTCTGTAGGGCGGAGTACTTCTCCAGTCGGACTGCTCAATTGACCGGAAATACCGTTGTGTCCTATCTCTCATTATACGGTCGTGTCCTTGTTTGGTATTCAATCACGCTTTAATGGCTGAACAGATCTAGCTGAAACTTAGTACAGTGATAGATTATAGTCTTGAATAACACATGGATATACTCTTTTTAGCCGGAAATATTCGGTTTCCAATGGGTTCCGGGAACGGGGTCACAATTGGGAAATATAAAAATAATATAAGTTTTAACAGTCATTTTAATTTAAATAAATAATTTAAAACCTTATTTTATTTTTGTGCCCAATTAACTGAATATTACTCATAATAATATAATTTAATTTCAGACTTTGTCCAAAGTTATTAATAAAAAGTAAAGCCGTATATTAATTTTACTTTAATTATATTTCTCTTTCTTTTTTTAAATTTTAATTCACTATCTATTTTAGTTTAGCCGATAACTACCTTATCTTTTAATTTGTTTTTATAACTTTACTGTCCATCCCAAGGTCATTGTAAAACATTGAACTGTATACATGCTACCTACTTGTCCTACTGTAAATCTGTTAGTGTATATATGCAATAAATAACACTATCAAGGCCGTTCTTAAGATGGGTGACCATTCATAACACATTGAGATCTCCCCGTGCTTCGGAGAGCACGTTTTCTTGTACGTGCGAAAAATCCCCACGGATACCCCCACCACTGGAGCCGGTGGGAGAGGTTATGTCGGACTCGAACCGACTAATACGCACGACGCCTGTGGGTCGTTTTGGTTGCTGAAGGTGAGGTTAACAGCCATATCCCTCGCACTCCGGCCGACCCAGGGCCATCCCTCTCAATCTGCCCCTCGGGTGTGGGGACCACAGAGTACCTTGTAAAACAACCGTGCGCTGGGACCCCAAGATTGTGTTAAAATAAATTACTTACCTCAAAACAACACGTAAAATCACGTACGGCGAGTATTCTGTTTGTATGTAAAGCGTGATAGGTGGGCCGCTATTAACCTTGTGCCCAACACTGGGTCAGTTAGGTCACAGAATTAATCTACCGTGATTAGTTTAAACCCGCCCAGAATTATACACACACACACACATAACCTTTATAGCCGCGGCCTGCTTCTGCTAGGGTGACAGGCGGCTCCACCTGTCACCCCCAGGCCGGCGCTCATGGGGGACGGAGGTCGTTCATCGACCTCCGACGCCCGAGTTGCCTTCGTACGCGGGCAGCTTGGCTTGCGATCCGTCGTCGCTCCCGCTGCCGCTCCCGCCCCGCCTCCTCCTTCACGAGCATTACTTGCTCGCAGAAGGAGGCGCCGGCCGCCCACGCATCCGCGCAGTGGACCATCGCCGCGAGCAAGGTGGAGAGCGTGAGAACCCTCACTCCCAGGGCCGCCTCAAGCTCCCGCCTCGGCGTCTCCCACGCCGGACACTCGGTGAGCGTGTGCGGCCCCGAGTCCTCCCTCGCGTCGCAGTGATGGCACTCGGACGTTGGCTCTTTCTCCATCCGACGCAGATACTTTCCGAAGCACCCGTGCTCGGTGATCATCTGCGTCAGACGGTACGAGAGGCTGCCGTGTGGCCTCTCTAGCCACTCCCCCATGATGGGTCTTACCGCCGCTACTACGGCGCGCCCTGCGCCTGGTCGCCCAAGTCGTAGCTCCCATTCCGGCGCTGCGGACCCTGTAAGCATAGAGTTTCTGTGCCATCAGTGTAGAAGACAAAGCAGGACAAGCCTTTAGTCTTCCCACTGA
Source organism: Eilema griseolum (assembly GCA_963662185.1). Taxonomy (NCBI): domain Eukaryota; kingdom Metazoa; phylum Arthropoda; class Insecta; order Lepidoptera; family Erebidae; genus Eilema; species Eilema griseolum. Next base: position 3,431,240 of record OY759245.1, read on the forward strand.
CAGCACATATTCTCCAGTGAGCTCTGGCTACCATACTCACCGCTGGGAACACAACACGAGGTTACTATGGCCCCGGTATTCTGTAGGGCGACGGTACTTCCCCAGTAGTCCGACTGGGGAAGTACCTCCGCCCTACTTAATTGAGCGAAAATACCATCGTGTCCTACCTCCCATGTAGTGTAGCTAGTAAGATGAGCTATGAAGATGCCCTACTCGAGCTATGTAGTGCTACAGAGCGATAAGCCCGCCATCTGTGCGTACCACAAAACTTTATATATTCTTATTGTAATGTAATATATTATTGGTGTACAATAAAGACACTTATTATTATTATTCCCTTTATTAATTATGTTACATACAAATTACATTTTTAAATACATTCAGATATAAAATTAAACATATTTAAAAATATAAAAAACAGTCAGCCCCCATCGGCATCGGGTACAGGGACCAAGCTAACGGTGGTTAGAACTCCAGGGAGAGCAACTTCCTCACTATGCGTGCCGTGCCTAGCAGTACTGCCTTCTGCATCAAGCCCTAGAGCCAGCTGTCCAACGAGAGCCTCATAAGATGTTGATCGAAGCTCGTGGCGATAAGTCCGCGATAAGACTGATACGACGATCGGTACAATAATAGCTGAGTCTACATCCCACATGTCGACAATCTCATGGGCTAAGTCCTGATGATATTTAATTTGTTTTTATTTTTCTGCCTTCATTATTATATATATCTATTATATACATATATCTATTATAAATAGCGACTAAGGGATAGGGCTGTTTAACATCAGACAGATATATACAGCCCAGACTCAGCCTCAGATGCATAATAAAATAAATCACGCCTTTATCCCTGAAGGGTTAGGCAGAGGTGAATTAACACCCACATTTCTTCAATAATTGTATTCGGTCCCACGTAATAGGGGGTGAGCTTATTGCCGTATTCCAGGCACTATTGTTGACTCGAGCCATGTCTCTGAAACTGAGTCTGGGCTGTATATATGTCTTATGTTAAACAGCCCTATCCCTCAGTCGCCTTGTACAAACCCGCATGAGAAGAGATGGGGTGGTCCTAATTCTACTCTGCCGGAAACCACGCGGCTAACTAGATAATGCAATATATACAAAAATGAAGTAAAATAAAATGATACCTTATTAGAAATCGTGCTGTGAAAATGACGAAGTCTTTACTACTATTTACCTTCCTACAGTGGGGAGGGATTACTATAACCTGATTCCTGACGTCTTCCCATTGGGTCGCATGGTGCATGAGAATCTAAATGGAGGTAAGTTTTTTTTCACCGGCTCATTTGTCATTCTATTCTACAACACGCTGGCCAGTGAATTGCCACTTATACCCATTCCGCAGCTCCGCCCGTGTGAAGTTTTGGTCCCGTTCCCCCTGCTGCCCCTCCCCTATAGCGTATATATAGGTAGGACACGGCGGTATTCCCGCCTGATTGAGCAGTCCGACTGGGGAAATACCTCCGCCCTACAGAATACCGCGGTTATAATAACTTCGTGTTATGTTCCCAGCGGTGAGTAGGGTAGTCGGAGCTCACTGGAGAATTTGTGCTGTCAGTGGGAAGACTAAAGGCTTGTCCTGATTTGTCTTCTACTGACCGCACAGAAACTCTGTACTTACAGGGTTGGCAGCGCGACTGTGACTCCTCTGGTGTTACAGACGTCCATAGGCCACGGTAACTACTTTCCATCAGGTGGGCCGTGTGCTTGTCTGCCAACTAAGTGGTATTAAAAAAAAACACTCAAGCAATGTGACTATCTGTTGGCAAATAATTTTCAAAATCAGGTTAGTAGATCTAGAGATTAACGTTACAAACTTACAGGACAACCTGTGGTGTACCGGTTGTGAACGCGACAGCTACGCAGGAGGTGTGGGTTCGATCCCCGCTCAGTGCAAATCGACGGTTGAAAAGCAAAAAGGTACAAGCGACATCGACATTTCATACAAAAAACGGTCTTAAAGCACATGAAACACTCTTTACAGCACAGTGTAATTTGCGTATCAACTGTTCTTGTCGTTTACGTCCTTTAGCCTTTCAACCGTCGAAATATTTGTATGCATGAATATAGATATCTATATTGGACTGGTTGTGCCAGAGAGCACGTTGAGCCGTCGATTTATAGCAGTCGTGACGGGTAGTTGAAGCCCTAAAAAGTCCAACAAATGGTCTAGCTGCAATGCTTCGATATCGCCTTTGGGCTGTGGGGGTCAGATGGCAGTCGCTTCACGCAAATAATAATAATAAAACATTTATTTCAGACCATAGTCCATAATAAAAAAAGAAATACACACACTGAACAAACACATCAAGATACGTGTGCTCGGATCAAGGCTTTCACTATAGCCGAGTCCTGCTTATCTGCAATGACCTTCAGGATACCGTTAGTGCTACCCCGTATTCTACTTAAGCTGGAAGCGAGTCTTGTTCGCATGATGGCATGAAAGCCGTCGACTCCAGCATCGGCAAACATGCCAGATGCACTACAGAAGCGGGGTAGCCCTAACAACATCCTGAACCCATTATTATATTGGACGCGTAGGGCATTGAGCGTTCGCTGCGTATAGCTGAACCACAGGCTGCACGTGTAGAAGGTCTGACAGTATGCTTTGAACAAGGTAATTTTGACTGCATCACTACATCGTGCAAACCTGCGAGCCAGCATATTGCTTTTGACCGCCAACGCCCTACGCTCCCTCTCAATATCAACTTGGTCTTCAAGGCCCTCGGTAATGTAGTACCCCAAGTATTTAAATTTGTACACCCGTTTTAGCTCCGTACCATTCAGCTTTATTGCAAAATATTGAAGTTCAGTCAAATCCACAGTTAGACTGTAAAGTGGACCCCACGCTCCGAAGTTAATAAGGCTTCGGATGCTACTGGGAATAACGATAGGATTAAGAAGAGCATTACAAACTCACAAACTATAACATAACATAAACTCACGCCTATATCCCCGAAGGGGTAGGCAGAGGTTCTAGCACCCACATTTCGCCAGTTTATGTTTAGGTCCCAATGTAATAGGTGGCGAGTCTATTGCCATTAACCGGGCACTTATAAACCTGCGATAATCTTCACATAACTTCGAAAAGCATCGAAAAGTCATTGGTGTGTGCCATGGTAAAACCTGGGGTCGAACCCGAGACCTCGTCTCAGCAGTCCATTACCCATACCACTAGGCTACCGCGGTATCAAACTTTACCTCTTTATAATAATAAGTATATACAGAATATATGATACAGAACAGTCTGATATCGTGGAAAAAAGACAGCTTCTTGTCACTGAACTGGACCGGATCTTGAATTACATTTCTCAATGGGGCTCTGAGAACATGCTCGAGTTCAATGCCAAGAAGACGCAGGCTTGTGCGTTCACAGCAAAGGTATCTTCTTTCCTTCCCCTTCCCACTCTTCAGAGCACGCCACTGCCACTGCAGGACAATCTCAACATCCTAGGCAAGGATATTCGCTGCAAACTGAATAACAGAAATTACATCGAGAGCATCATCAAAACAGCCTCGCGGAAACTCGAAAACGGGGAGACGCGCCAGGCACCAGGCCAGGCTTCTGCCAGGGTGACAGGCGGCTCCACCTGTCACCCCCAGGCTGGCAGGTCACGAACACCCTCGTGCCTTTGCAGATGCGTAGAGATATTGCTTCCTTGGCTGTATTTTACCGTCTCTACCATGGTCAGTGTTCTGACGAGCTCTTCCAACTAATCCCACCATCTCCTTTCCTACATAAGACAACACGTGCAGGCCTTAGATGTCACCCTCACACTGTGCAGAATATACGAGCAACAACCAAGCGGTTCGGAGACTGTTTCCTTCTTCCTACAGTCCCGGGGCCTTTAAGCGGGGTGTGAAAAAGCATCTGATGAGGCCGCCAAGCTGAGTGCCACCATTGTAGCACTTGGTGTCTGTAATGGTGACCCTCTTTCCTGAGACTTTGCCTTTAGCTTACCATCAGGCGAGGTGAGATCAAGTTGGCGTGTCCTATATAAAAAAAAGCTAAAAAATGCAGTTCTGGGTCGTTTATTTCATACACGTTATCTAGTAATTGACTCTTTTCTGACACCTTACCTTACAATCTTGACTTTAGACAGAAATTGTGTATGGAAATTTGGACATACATACATAAAATCACGCCTTTATCCGGGGAGCGTTAGGCAGAGGTGAATTGTCACCCATATTTCACCAATAATTGTATTCGGTCCCACGTAATAGGGGGTGAGTCTATTGCCGTATTTCGGGCCCTATTGTTGACTCGAGCCATGCATTTGAGGCTAAATCTGGGATATATCTGTCTGATGTTAAACAGCCCTATCCCTTAGTCACTTTGTACGACACCACATGGGAAGAGATAGGGTGGTCTGCCGGGAACCACGCGGCATGGACATAACAGTTGTACATACCCTAGGGGCCTTAATGAATAGCAATATAGGGTACCTATTGTATGCGTCCTAAACCATCTGGCTGAAATTTAGAACAGGTCTCAAATAACACTTGGGCTATTGTTTCTGTAAAGAATATGAGAACCGAAATTACTTATATTTCCTGAAACCCCTCCAGCTAAGCTAAATCACTTGTGTTATGAGTGGGTTCACTTTGGTAGTGTGAGCCAGGATTCGAGCCCGAAACCTCTCGATCGTTAGGCCGACTGCTTAACTAATAAGCTACAGACGATTTTTATCTAGGTATATGTTCTAAAGGGTTGTGGGAACGGGATCCACGCTGTATAAACCATTTTTTTGTTTTGTTTCATCATCAAGGGTATTTTTTTTTTATATTTATTACGCGTTCATCGTACAAATCAGGTTTTTTCTTTAGATAGTAAGTGAACTATCAAGTAGTTGAACACAGTGCGGCCGCTAATTGATATTTTTTTGATAAAAAATCTTCCAAACTCAGTATTGTAATATTTTGACATATGAATATGTATATTTGTAAAAATTAAATTTAAAATTTAAAAAACCCCCGTCACAAAAACCAATCCCCAAAAAGTCGAAAATAATTTGTGTTAGTTAGCCCTATAACTTTGACATACCTAGTAATACATATTTTGATGCAAGCCTTGTCATGTCGGGGGACCCTAACTGGTAGAGCACTACGGCATATTATCGAAACGATCCAATGTCCCCCCGACAATGACAACGCTTGAATCAAAATATGTATTACTAGGGGTACGTATTTGAATACCTAAAATTATAATACCTAAAGTGAAATAACCTAAGTTCAAAATACCTAAAATCTAAATACCTAATGGTGGGTTGACCTAAATTTAAAATACCGAAAGTTTAAAATGGCTAAATATTTGAATACCTAAAATTATAATACCTAAAGTTAAATAACCTAAGTTCTAAAAACCTAAAATCTAAATACCTAATGGTTGTTTGACTTACTTTTAAAATACCCAAAGCTTTAAATGACAAATTGATATTATAGTGAGTACGTATTACAATGCCTAATTTGAAATTATCGAATTTCATAAGCCCTACGAACGGAACGCCGAATATTAAAATCCCGAATGTTTATATGATCAAAAGTTCTAAATACCGAAAATTAAAATACCGACAATTTAAGAAATAATATGTGGTACGGCTTAAAGAAAAAGGGACACTGCTCACCCCGACTCGGATAGGTTAGGTTAGAAGGTTATTTTTTTTTTATAACCACTCATACAAGGATTGTCTGCTCCAATCCTGAAGTTCCAAATCCTTGTATGTGTGGTTATAAAAAAAATATTAATTAATTTTTACTGATCTACCCACATATTGATGTGTGTGGTGCATTATTTTTAGGTATTTTGACCATTTGGTATATTAAATTTTGGTATATCAACCTTTGTTGTTTTAACTTTAGGCATTTTAAACATTAGGTAATTAGTCCAATAGGTATTTCAAATTTAGGTATTAAGTACTTAGGTATTAGTGGTTTAGGTATTTTAAATCATTTGGTATTTAGATTTTAGGTATTTTGAACTTAGGTTATTTAACTTTAGGTATTATAATTTTAGGTATTCAAATACGTACCCATTACTAGGTATATCAAAGTTATAGGGCTAACTAACACAACTTATTTTCGAATTTTTGGGGTTTTTTTTTGTTTTACGGGGGTTTCTTAAATTTTTTTATTTAATTTTTATTTTACACTTTTTAAATTGACTTACTGGTCAAGCTCTTTGATTTGATACCCATATTGAGGGAGTTGTGAAATAAAATGTAATTCGCCATTTTGTGGTGGCGGCCATCTTGGATTTGAAATTTATCATATTGTATGGTATTGAACTAGTCAAGCCCTTTCATTTCATACCGAATATCATATCCCTCCATATGGAGGGAGTTGAGAAAAGAAAGAAAGAAAGAAAGAAAGAAAGAAAGAAAATACGTTTATTAAACACACACAAAAAAATAGTAATGCCATTAATAACAGGTGTCAGTGTGGAGTGTGTGTTTAAGAGGCCGCAGTTCAGCTGATGCTACAGATTAGGCACAATCTGCAGCGCTGGTTTTCAACTGTAGCCTAACCAAAAATATGTACTCTCTCATTTTGTAGCGGCGGCCATCTTAGACCGATTTTTTTCAAACATAGCTAAGACACTGCCGACTAATATACCGTTCGAACCAAAAAAACTAAATCCAAATCGGTTGATCCGTTGAGGAGCTACGATGCCACAAACAGACAGACATACACACACACACACTCACACATACACAGACACGTCAAACTTATAACACCCCGTCTTTTTTGCGTCGGGGATAAAAATATGTTTTTCAATCAATTAGCCTATCGAAGTCAACTGCTGGACATACACCTCTCCCCATTTTCCACTCTGGCCAGACGGGTAGGTTTTTTTTTTTATCTAGTACACGCCATCTCCTTTCCTGATGGTAAGCTAAAGGCAAAGTCTCAGGAAAGAGGGTCACCATTACAGACACAAAGTAATGTTACAATGGTGGCACTCAGCTTGGCGGCCTCATCAGATGCTTTTACATGCTATTTCGAGATTTCTTTCTCTCGCAGTGATAGCGTCTGCGTATTTTTCGTTGAGATGCCCCTTACGACACCCATCTGATGAGATGGAATGGTGATACTTGTATTCTCTCTCCGTTAACACACGTATAATGATTGAGAGATAATATGTATTTACAATAAAAATGGTTTATCCGCATTCTAAACCCCATAACACAAGTCTTACTTTAAGTCTATATAGCAGTGTATAGATTGTTGTAGCATATCTATTTACTGACCGCGTTAATTAAGTCTGATTACGACTGCTCTATACTAGTGTACAAAGGCAAGTCATTTTTTCACTAAGAAGATTTACCTTCACTATGCATTTATTTCCATTTTGTTTACTTTTCTTGTTGTGTCTGACAAAGAACATTAATAATTGTGGCGATGATCTCAACATCCATTTTTGATAATAGTTTTAATATCCTTGAAAATTCTTGTCTTTAAATTTTATAATCTAAAGATTTTATTTGGCAAACAGTAGTTTCAGACAATGTAGTAGGTACATCTAAGTGATCATTTAAATTCAAAAAAATGGACAGAACATGACTACAAAGAGTGACATCCTGTTCTCCTAGGTAGGCTATGAAATAGCCTGTGTTAAGGATGAAAAGTTGTAGTGCGTGCGTGCGTGCGTGCGTTCGTTCGTGGGTGCGTATGTGCGTGCGTGTGTGTATGTGTGTGTGTGTGTGTGTGTTTGTCAAACCAAAAATAATAATAAAAAAAGATTCTAAGTAGTAGTATCAATAATTATGTTTTTGTAGGGCCGATGTGAGTGATCGGCCGACCAATGTCCGAAGTCTGTTCAAGGACTTCCATGTAATCCAGGGCAGCTCTCCTTGGTTGAGGAAACTGAATCAAAATACCACGCGGGTGACCGCACAGGTCACAGTTGATGTTCAATAAGTAATAATTACATCAATATTTATATTTAATGCTATTGACAGCCTCATCATATGGTTTTTCACGCCCCGCTTAAAGGACCCGGGACTGTAGGAAGAAGAAAACACATGAGCTGGTAGTGAATTCCAGGCCTTAATGGTGCGACAGAGGAAAGAGTAACCGAACCGCTGGTTATTGTAGAATAGAGTGGGAAGATTAAAGGCTTGTCCTGCTTTGTCCTCTACACTGACGGCTCAGAAACTGTGCTTACAGAGTCGGCAGAGCGAGTGTGGCTTCTCTGGTGTTACACACGTCCATAAGCCACGGTAACCACTTTCCATCAGGTGGGCCGTGTGCTTGTCTGCCACCTAAGTGGTATAAAAAAGAAAGAAAAGAAGGTGCTATAAGGAGGTGTCACGTGCTGCTTTAGTAGGCAAAGCTGGGGCTGCTCAGCTAGTTACATATAAAACCGTACAGATATATGATGCACGACGTTCAGCCTTTTATTTAAGAACAGTAAACCGGAATGCCATTCCGGATATTTGCGTCTGTTCCGGTTGTAGTAGCAAGTGGAGAACGCTGTTACACAAAACAGCGTTGTGTATAAAAAAAAAAATGTCAAATTCCATACGTTCGTCATTCTATTCTACAATGCGCCTACCAGCGAATTGCCACTTATCTAGAGGGACTGATATTTTACGCATTTTTGCGTAGTTCAATGAAATGGGGTAGGACTCGTGGTTACCCTAATTACTCATGGTCACCCTGGGGTGAGAATACTGGGTAACCACGAGTCTGAAACCTACGAAATACCCGCTAGGTAACGGTGGTACTGTACCTAACCACTTTCTATCTGGTGTGCCTAGTGCTTGTCTGCCACCTAAGTGTATAAAAATAATAGACGCAATATATGCAAATATTTGCACTGAGCTAAAATCGATCGCCACGACATCTGACTAAGCATGAAGACATCATGACACGAAGTTCGTTGACAATAAAATTAGATCGGTACTTAAACAAATACAAAAGCCAGAACATCAATGAAATGACAAACGTTAATGCTTGTTCAGTTTACAACCAATAAATGTTGCTTTCAAAACAAACATGTTTAATTGTCCATCATTCGTCGCATTCGTATATTAATTACTTTACTTACGACCTTATCCCGTATTTACTCATTTATTACCTAACTACAGCGAAGCAAAAGGAGGGTTATGATTTTGACAGGCTATGTATGTATGTAGGATCATCTCTTCCCTCATAGCTCCTCAATCACTGATTAGAACTTGACAAATGAGGTATCGTTAGAAGTGTCTTAGTCGTCCGCTGGTTATAGGCTATAATATGTCACAAAAACTAATGTGGTGCCCTTTAGCGGTCATAAAGTACTGTGTCAAAAAATAAATTTGAGATTAATATGTTGTGTTTAGTATCAACTGAAAGGGATTAATTGGCACATTTCAAATGTGTATAAGTTATAGGTGTTGCTTGCCCCAAAATAATATAAATAAGAAATACGTTTTGAAACTAAAACTCGACTACTTATATATGCTTATAACTCGATAATCACGCTTTAAAAATGATTAGGTAAACAAGAAAATATCAAAGATAGCCGTGGTCGTATGCCACTTAGTCTAACAAAACAATACATTCTAGGGAAAAGTGGTATACGACCACGGCTATCTTTGATATTTTCTTGTTTAATACCTTTTAAATGCTTGATTTTTTTATACTTTATGCACAATGTACATTGGCGGCAAAATAGCTTTTTTCCGTTAAAAACTTTTTAGCAGGCGTATACCGAAAAGATATTTGAATTTCGAACGTAAATTGTATGAATTATTGGCTGGTACATGCTGGCAGCTAAAAAAAAACAAAAGCGCGCGAATTATTTCTCTGTTCTTGTAATTATTACATACATTTTTCTCATAGCAAGGTTGAGTATTTGACTCGAGAGCGAATTCTTTTTGCCTTGGGTGATGTATTTTTAATGCCTCGTTTCGCTCGTGGCTCAAAGTAGAGCCCTCGTCGTAAAAATCTTATTTTGCTCCCTTGTCATACAATCTACTATTCTAACGCTTTTTTGCAATAACCATCGTATTCTTAGCCTTTTCCAACTCAGTTGTGGTCGGCTTTCCAGTCTAACTGTGATGCGGCTGAACATCTATATTTTTCCGTAAAGCGACTGCCATTAGATGTTCACAACTAAATTGGCGATATAGCTAACTATATACGCGATACAACTAATCTAAATTAGTTGGACTTTTGAGGGCTCCTACCCGTAACGACAGCCACAGATGTTCGTATGGCAACTGGGGCCGACGGCTTAACGTGCTTTATGAGGCACAAATTGAAATTCTTTATTAACTCACGTATTTCCTACAAGCTTTTTTCCTATAAGCGGCATGAAGAAGTATCTGATTAGGCCACCAAGCTAAGTGCCAGCATTGTCACATGCTATGGCTTACGTGTCTGTAATGGTGACACTATTTTCTGTGACTTTGCCTTTAGCTTACCATCAGGCGAGGTGAAGTTATATTGCCGTATCCTATAAATAAAAATACAGGATACAAATTTTTGTACTGGACGGGGATCGAACCCGCGCCTTCTGCGTAGCAGTCGCGTTTACACTATGAGACAGGTCTTTATAATTCTGAACATACACAATACATAAACACAGAATTATATAGACGAAACTCTGTATACGTATGTTAATTAGAGTAACTAGAGAGCACTTACTCTTGTTTTAGCAATATAACATTAAAGTTAACTACTAAGGTTAACATGTACGATATTATATCGAACGTATACAAGTTAGAACTTTCTGAGATAAGAGGCCTACCGTGAAACGATCGTCTGAAGATGCGGCCCGAAGTTTCCGGCAAGTGGTACTATAAGATGCATTTATCTCCTAATCGAAAGCGAAGATGGCACGTAACACAGCGTACTACCTAAACCCTGACGAAAGAAATCCGTAATAACTTAATTGTATTGTCTTCAAATAAGTAACTTTACAAATTTCATGTATTGTACATTTTTTTATTTGAAATATACCTTTGAGGATTACAAAAATAATTATACTGACGATTATGCAACTTGGCTAAACTTTGAGGGTCTGTAAAAGTATTTCAAACTTAAGGACCTCGGAGAAGCTAGATTTTTTTAAGATAAATGCTTAGAAAGAACTTCAAAAGGTTACGTAGTTGCTGACTCGGGAGGAGAGGAGAAAACGAAGAAGCAAAAGCGTGTGGCACTTTCTTCAACTAAAGAAAACACACATGGTAGCCCCTAGTTCGTTAATTATATGCGGCAAAGTTACAACACTCATTCATTACTCACTCGAGTAGAGCGGCGACAACGTGGGAGACAAAATTAAAGGTAGTAAATAACTACGCAGTAATAAGTGTGTTCACTGTGTGTACTCGTATTACAGTAGTAACTAAAGGTAAAGTTTTCAAAAGGGAAGCAGTTGGTAAAATATCGTACTTCGACCAAAGCAATTTTGTGTGTGGCCGTCCAGATTTCTGATACTAATTTCAGTAACTTCAGATAATAAATTTCAGATGCATTCGTGATTACAGGCGTTACCATCGCCTCACTCTGCTTGAAGACAACACTCTGCGCGTGGCGGTGGTTCTCCGCCTGGGCTGTGAGGTGTGCGAACCCCACATATGCACCTGCGGTTCCGCGACTCCGCGCTCTGAATGACATCGTCCACAGGGCCCTTTTATCGGCGAACGTCCCCTGCGTACTCGAACCTCCGGGTCCGAGCCAGCCGAACGGTAAGAGACCAGACGGGCTGACTTTGGTACCTTGGAAGAGCAGGCGCTTGCTGTGGGACGCAACTTGTGTCAGCACTGTAACCGCTAGCCACCTTAATCGCACTCAACTCCCTGTCGGCCTCCGCGGATGACGCAAGCTCGAGGATGAGACTCAAGTACGCGGAATTGGAGCAGCTGTACTATTTAGGTTAGGGAGAGAGTTAGGGAAAAGAGGCTAAAAGCCTTGTAAGGGCAATTGGACAAAGGCTTGTAGAGTTTACTGGTGACTCTGGTTCCGGATTGTTCCTCGTGCAGAGACTGGCCAACGTAATCCAGCGTGCAAACGCAGCAAGTGTGATGGGCACCTTTGCACCGGGAGTGATCAGGGGTGGGTTATTCGATTAATCTTGACATCGTATTATTTAATTAATTTTAAGGTGACATTGTGTAATTTGTAATTGACCTACGAGTATATTTAAATATTTATAATAAAATACATTGAATTAAAGGAAAATACCCAATTCGTAAGTTATTTATATTTATTTCTTCGCGGCCAGTAATACCATTTGCCAATTTTTTACTGAATACTGTATTTTTTTGTGAAGTAAGACTCCCAGAATGTTTGTACGAGCACTAGTCTGCTTTGCCCTTTGATGCGCAAGGTTAAATGATATGCTGACATACATATGAACGTTTAATTGCAAGAAAAACATAAACTTACGTTTTTACACTAAAGCGGCACTTTGAGGCCATTTAATTGCACCATAATACCTACGTGTTTACATTAGTGCGGCAATTTGAGAACTATAATAACAATCGCGGTAGCCTAGTGGTATGGGTAATGGACTGCTGAGACGAGGTCTCGGGTTCGATCCCAGGTTTTACCATGGCACACACCAATGACTTTTCGATGCTTTTCGAAGTTATGTGTGTATTTATCGCAGGTTTATAAGTGCCCGGTTAATGGCAATAGGCTCGCCACCTATTACATTGGGACCTAAACATAAACTGGCGAAATGTGGGTGCTAGCACCTCTGCCTACCCCTTCGGGAATATAGGCGTGAGTTTATGGTTATGGTTTTATAATAATGTATTTCATAGCTAAATACAATGTTAGGAGCATTTAGCGGGTATTATATAAAAGTACTTCATGGGTACAGTCAGCGTTAGGTTAATCTTGACTAGTACTAAAAATGATCTTAATACCTACTATAGTTGCGGCACGCTATAATGGCCGTTTTTACACTAATGGTTTTGCTTTCTATCTCTTTTTTGGTGCGCATAATACTGAAAACGAACTTTTAGACGAATAACTAAACAAAAATATGGCGAAACTGGCACAGAAGAAAATAAACTTCACACACTAAAAAAAAACGAGCAAGACCAGTCGTGTCAAAACGGCCATCACAGCGTGCCACAACTGTTTCTTACATGACTTAGGCGAAGCCAAAGTAGAGTTTTGATTTTCACAGGCTAGGGAACATAGCCGTAGCTCCTGAACTGCTTAATAGAACTGGATAAATGTGGTATAGGTATAATTAGAAGCGTCTTGGTCGTCCGCTGGTTATATGATGTATCACTGAATCTAATATAGCATAGCGCCCTCTAGCGGTCATAAAGTACTGTTTTTTAAGAATGGTAATGGAAAAGGGTAATGGACTTCTGAGACGAGGTCTCGGGTTCGATCCCAGGTTTTACGATGGCACACACCAATAACTTTTCGATGCTTTTCGAAGTTATGTTATTGCAGGTTTATAAGTGCCCGGTTAATGGCAATAGGCTCGCCACCTATTACATTGGGACCTAAACTGGCGAAATGTGGGTGCTAACACCTCTGCCTACCCCTTCGGGGATATAGTTATGTTATGTTATGTTTTAAAAATAAACTTAAGATTAATATACCGTGTTTGGTATCATCTGAAAGGTTAAGCCCATTACAAATATGTATAAATTATAGCCGTTGCTTGCTCCAAAATAATATGAATAAATATTAAGTTTAATACTAAAACCCGACTACTGAAAAATCACGCTTTAAAAAGTATTAATTAAGTAAGAAAATATCAAGGATAGCCGTGGTCGTATGTCACTTAGTCTAACAAAACAAAACTTTCTAGGAAAAAATGGCATACGACTATTCTTAATATTTCCTTGTTTAATACTTTTTTAAGCGTGATTTTTCAGTAGTCGTGTTTTTAGTTTTAAACTTTAAATAAAAATGTTAAAACCAAACGGTTTTATTGATTTAAATTGTACTATCGTCCGAACTAAAGGTGTATATCAATTATCAGAGTCAACCCAGTCAAGATTGATCTGACGTGGACTGTACAGGCTCTTACAGTTTACACAACTTGACTAGTAATTATACATAGCATACTAATCATAGAACCGTGGTAGCCTAGTGGTATGGGTAATGGACTGCAGAGACGAGGTCTCGGGTTCGATCCCAGGTTTTACTATGGCACACATCAATGATTTTTCGATGCTTTTCGAAGCTATGTGTGTGACCTCCATGGCGTAGCGGTAGGCATTCGACTGCTATGCAGGGGGCGCGGGTTTGATTCCCGCTCAGTGCAAATATTTGTATGCATGAATATATATATTTGCATTGGTCTGGGTGTTTCTATGTATAATAATATAATAATAAAAAATATCTAAGTATGTTTATCCGCATTCTAGATCCCATAACACAAGCTAGTTAAGCTACGCTTACCATGGGTCTAGATAGCGTTGTGTAGAATGTCGTGGAAAATTTATATATTTATATTATATTTATATTTATCGCAGGTTTACAAGTTCCCGGTTAATGGCAATAGGCTCGCCACCTATTACATTGGGATATAAACATAAACTGTCGATATGTGGCTGCTAGCACCTCTGCCTACCCTTTCGGGGATATACGCGTGAGTTTATGTTGTCTAAAGGTGTGTATCAATTATCAGAACAATCAGTCAACCTCAAGTCGATCTGACGTGGACTGTACAGGCTTTTACAGTTTAAACGACTTGACTAGTATAATACATAGCATCATCATGTCAGCCACACATAGTCCACTGCTGAACATAGGCCTCTCCCATAGACTTCCAGAATGACCGATCTAAAGCAGCCCGCATCCAGTGCTTCCTGGCGACCTTCATGAGGTCGTCCTTCCACCTGGCCGTAGGGCGTCCTACGCTACGTTTGCCCGTACGCGGTCGCCATTCCAGAACTTTTTTGCTCCATCGGCCATCTGTTCTGCGCGCTATATGTCCCGCCCATTGCCACTTCAACGAGCTAATCCGCTGGGCTACGTTGGTTACTTTTGTTCTCCTACTGATATTATGATTTCTGACGCGATCACACACGATGCAATGAATACATAGCATAGTAATCATTATTCCATCATCTAGTTCTAATATAGTTCTCTCAGTTTCGTGCTGGTATCTTCTCAGTAGAACTAACCTACCGACCCAGCGACATAATCATTTTCCAATGAATTATTTATATTATGTGATATTTATATAATATTTCTTAACATAATTGTAAATGTTTAACGTTCATATGTGCTCTTTATATACCTAAACTGAATAAACAAAATTGATTCTTCAGTAATAAATATTTCTCGTTTATTATGTAATAAGTACAAATATTATTAGAAACGCTGGTAATATTTTCTGTTTAGATGTCTTCCTTTGAGATGTTGTAAGAAAAATATAGTCGAGTTTCCGACATGAAATGTATTTTTAGGGTCCAGAATGTAAACTAGATTTGGAATAAATCACAAACCGATAATGCAGAGAAGTTAGCTGTGACCACTTCGCACCGCGTCCCGTTTCCAACTGAGCTCCTCCCGGCTCGTACTGCCAACTGAAAGTCACTTGCATCAAATGTCATTTTCAACTGATAATCTGTCACAAGCTATCCACTCAAGTAATAAACAATGTTACCAAATTCAAAATACCTAATATCAAACAATTTTTACTTGGCATTTTTACACTCAAATTTGGGTTTATAATTGGCAAATGGATACCACCTGCCATCAAACTTTTTACAGCGTTAGATAGATAGATAGACAGATAATTCTTTATAGTAGACCAATAGATTACAGTAGAACTTGTAGGTAGCATGCATAGGGATAATCCAGCCTTCGATATTTTTGTACCTAAGCTGACTTTATTTGTTAGAACGGTAAAACAACTTTTAAACCAACCGTAGTTAGGAACTCCATCATGTCTAACGTGTCAAAAATATAAAATTGTAAACTAGCTTTATATGTGTTATTGTTAGAAACTCCTTCATCTTAACTCATTTGTACACGCCTTCTTGTGGAATGCAACCTGGACTCTAATCCTATTGCTTTGTATTATTATTGTATTTCTTATTGGTTGTAATCTGTTACGTGTGATAAAATAAATAAATAAATAAGATACAGTTTAATGTACAATGGGCGGCCTTATCGCTGGAAGCGATTTCTTCAAGGCAACCTTGCTTTGCGTATGGATCTTTTAAAAAGCAGTCGGGTTTTTTTAAAGAAGAAACCATGATTAATAGTTTAGATATCAATCAATCAATCAGTCCACCGCAGTCCACTGCTGGACATATAATATAATATAAATATATAAATAAATATAAATATTTCACGACATTCTACACAACGCTATCTAGACCCATGGTAAGCATAGCTTAACTAGCTTGTGTTATAGACCTCTCCCAATGCGCGCCATTTTCTCCGTTAGAAATACATATTAAATATAATCATATGCAGTATGGGTTCCTAGCCAAAATTTCGACCAGAATATCTCCGAAAACGGATTCAAGTATATTCAATTGTTGAAAATACGAGCTACGCGAAGTCATTACCACGTTACTGTCCACATGAGATGTGTTCTTCGTAGTGCGGTAATATAGTTCTCATTACATTCATATTTACGTCACGTGCGAACAGGCCCTACGTGACAAAAATGACATCTTCTTTGCTGCCCTAAACATTAAGGGAAGTGAATGTTCCTTTACTGGGAGGAGGCTAAAATAGAGGGATATTTTTAGTACTTCACTGCATTCCATCGCGGATCACACATTGGCCATTACGTATCATTGCTTTTATTCATAGCTAGAAAGACATTCTGTGTATATAGCACATTTACAAAAAAAAAATGTTTTCCAAGTACAAGTAGAACGTTTAACTACTACGTAGGAGGCGCTGGTTTGATTCCCGCTCAGTGCAAATATTTGTATGCATAAATATGTATATTTGCATTGGTCTGGGTGTTTCTGTGTATAATATGTATGTATTTACAAAAAAAAAGTATCTATGTTTATTGGTATTCTAGATTCCATAACACAAGCTAGTTATGCTACGCTTACCATGGGTCTAGAAAGCGTTGTGTGGAATGTTGTAGAATAAAAAAAGTAATTTATTCTGTAAGAACATATAAGCGGAATAAACTAAAAGTGAAAAGAAAACAAAAATATAGCAAATTGACCACCTGTCACCAGTCTACAGCGCGGCCCCATCTTGAGAAAACTCCGGCAAGACATAAGATTTTTCCTCTTTCTACAGCCCCGAGTCGGGAGTAAAAATAAATACACCTTAGGAGGACGTCCTGTCAGGAGGACGTCAAGCTGAGGGCCACCATTGTAACATTATAATTAATCTTTACGATCACCAAAAAAAAACAACGTAATATTATTAAAAATCGTCTCAATTGTTAGCGGTATATTATTTTCTACCGTATTTTCCTCAATTAACAGCTATTACCATGTTTCATTTCTATCTCTCTTCCTGTTACACGAATAACAAAATGAAAAACTCAAATATTCATAAACATTATTCCCGGACGAAGAAAATCATCACAATAAGGACTTGAATATTTTGAATTACGCTGGATATCCGGCTTTTCAACGGAAGCATGAACAAAAACCTTTATAAGACAACGGTATTTCAATTTATAGGTGTATACTGCAATGTAGACCTAACATTTTTACACGACGAGGGACGAGTCTGTGACGATATCTATAACTTCAGTTTGAAAGGGGTCATTTCTTTTTAACCCCGACCCAAAAACCACGGTGTGTTATAAGTTTGACGTGTATGTGTGTATGTGTCTGTCTGTGGCATCATAGCTCCTGAACGAATTAACCTATTTGGATTTAGTTTATGTTATATATGTATACTCGTGCGTGTTCATTACGGAAAAGTTATTTTACGATCATACTTGCCGATCATAACTATTGCATTTCGCGCCAGAGCCAGTGGCCCACTCAGTCGGAGTCCGTTTTAGTTGTTCAAGTCCGACATAACCTCCCCCACCGGCCCCCGGTGGCGGGGGAATCCTTGAGGATTTTCCGCACATTGCTATGCGCACATTGCATCCGTGCTATGATTTTGTATGGAGCGTTTTCGGGCGGCTCGAAAAATTGAATATCTTTTAAACTATTTGTCAAAAGAAAATGTCACTTTTGCAGTTCATTATGTTATTGTAAAACGTACAGTTTACGATACTAAAAAAATGACAACCCTATTATGCCGACTGATTTATATTGTAGCTAAAAGTTAAAGCTAATCGCCACAGTTTAGCAATTTTGGTCGTTAGCATTTTTACATTGCAAGCTAATTTCAATATTCGTAGATACTAGAACTCGATCCAACTTTCGATCGGACGGCCGGTCCTTACTAACCGCAAGTACTTTGTGCCTCTTCATAGTGTTTGTACTTCGACTGCCTTGTCGTGTCGTGTAAAATGACTCTATATAGACGTCACAAGATATTTGGGTTTGTCGTAAAAACAGGAGTGGCCACACTTGAGGCTGACCGTTGTCAAGCTTACTTGTATATTATATGATGTCATAATGCGTTTCTTGCCATCCTGTACCCTTATATACCGTTCCTGAAATACTCATTATTTGTTAATGAATAGGGTCATTTTCTAGAAGCCTGTTAATGAAATTTGAGTGAGTAAGTGGGAATGAAATAAGGTGGTACTTACTCATATTTAATAAATTTTGGAAAAGGTCGTCTGATTTCAAGCCCAATGAGCCAACCAAGTTCCAAGTTTCGTATATATTAATATATTATTTGATTTATGCCGTTGTTCCTTTTCATAACAGTTTGATTTTACAGTATTATGGTTTTGGTGATTTGAGGTTTATATTATATCACTTTTTATACTATCTCCAATAAAATCTCGTCCTCTTTCTCCTATTAAAAGCCGCCACAAACGTCCAAAAAAATCCCCAAAATAAATTTCTTCTTTATTACATCTTTGTATGCCGTTGAATGGTGTTGGTATGTGATCATATGCTTGCTGATGGGGCAGCGATGGTGATGGTGTTAACAATGACATATTTTCAGTATTAACATATTGAATAGTAAAACCGCGTTTTTATTCTGGGGGCCTACCATGAAACATGAGAAACTTCGGGCCCGCGCGAAACACAATAGTTCAGCTATAAATTAACCGTGCTAGATGACGGCGAGACAGTCGGTCTTAGGATGATCTCATCCTATGACAGACTGTCATGTGTCGCATAACCTTGCAACGTGGTACACTATACAGTTACTATTTAGCCACGAGTCCTTCACAAATACATACATACATACATATAATCATGTCTTTATCCCTGGAGTTTCAGGCAGTGAA
Source organism: Eilema griseolum (assembly GCA_963662185.1). Taxonomy (NCBI): domain Eukaryota; kingdom Metazoa; phylum Arthropoda; class Insecta; order Lepidoptera; family Erebidae; genus Eilema; species Eilema griseolum. The sequence goes on from OY759245.1 coordinate 3,450,533, forward strand.
TCAACACCCACATTTCACCACTCATTGAATTCTGTTCCACGTAATAGGGGGTGAGTCTATTGCCGTCTTCCGGGCACTATTGTTGACACAAGCCATGCATCTGAGTCTGAGTCTGGGCTATCTGATGTTTTAACATCCCCAGCGCTATCCGTTATTCGCCTCGTACGACATCGCATAAGAAGAGATGGGGTGGTTCAAATTCTTCCTTCACAAATACATTAGGTATTATTTAACAAAAATACCAAAGATTTAACAAATTAAATACCTATCTACAGCTATTTAATATGCTTTGTGAGCCCAAGCCAATACTGTTTATGAGTTATTCGATCGTGAACGTGACCGTCCCATGTAAACAAAAAACACAAAGCATTCAAATTGGTTTTCATAAAAACACCGAACTTTGGAGACAAATTGTATTTTTGTGTGTGTGTGTGTGCGATGTCACGCATCGTAGTGGATGAATGTTTCTCGTTTGAGCTCACTGACATCACTCGATGGACTGAACTTTTTTGGGATGAATCTCATCTGTATTTTATTTATTTAAACTTTTTGCACAAATACACAAAGATTGTACAATGGTGGACTTAATGCCACAGGCGGGGTCCTGCCTTTTCGCCAAAAATCGTTTACCCGATTATCACTTGCCAACCAACGTTACGCCAATTTTTCACTTTGACGACTAACGATTGTCAAATGTTTGTACAACGTTTCATTTGGTAGAATTATTGTTAAGCTGATTATTGTAATGACAAAATACGTTTGGGGCATTTATCTTTTGCCAATTTATTTATTAGGCCAGATAACTTTTAGACGAATAACAGAATCGGTTAGGTTAGGTTAGGTTAGTATTATGATAAACAATGCTCGAGCCGAGCGAGCGAAGCGAGCGTGCCGCGGCAGCGGCCGGCGAAGTGCCGTAACCATTTTTTTTTACATTTACATAACAAACAATAAACAACTATATGAATATTATGCCAACTAAAACATTCGCTACTTGAAAGTTGGCATTTTGAAAAGTGTCATTCTAAAAGGTTGACCAAACGTAAAATTGGCAACTGAGAAGGTGGGTAATAAAAACAAAATGAAATCACAAGTGGGTAAATGATTATTCTGCGAAATATAATTCTGGGAAACGTTAGTTGGCAAGTGATAATCGGGCAAACGATTTTTGGCGAAAAAGCAGAGATCCGCCTCAGGCATTTTCTACCAGTCAACCTTAGGATGCAGAGATATTTATATCAAAGGTAGGTATTGTGTGATCCTAGTGTATAGAAGTTACAGTAGTGTATTCCTACACTACTGTAAGTCTACGCTTCTGTACACCAGGATCAACAATGGTAACCCAACAACAGATCGCCGCGATGATTGGATAGATGGATTGAACAGGAACATAACTTACTCTATAATAAGAAGAGAACAGTTAAAGAATGAGTCCTACCAATACTTTCAGGCACTTAATAATCTTTAGGGCCCAAATCACCTGCTATTTTTTTTTCTTTACGTGCGCAAAATCCCCACGGATACTCCCCACCGGAGCCGGTGGAAGAGGTTATGTCGGACTCGAACCGACCAAAACACACGCCGCCTGTGGATCGCTTTGGTTGCCAACGGTGACCATCTCTCCACGATCTGGCCCTCTTCTCGGGTATGGGGACTACAGAGTCCCCAACTCGCGCACCGCCGCCTCGGCCTGCTTCTGCCAGGGTGACAAGCGGTTACGCCTGTCATCCCCAGGCCTGCGCTCATGAGAGGCGGAGGTCGTTCAACGACCTCCGACGCCCGTTTTGCCTTCGTACGCGGGCAGCTTGGCTTGCGATCCTTCGTGGATCTCGCTGCCGTACCGAATAACCTGCTAAACAACGAACGAAATAGCACAAGTTTTCCTTTCAGGGTTGGAGGTTTCCGGGCCAGACCCTAGATTATGAATCAATAGGTATACCGGCTTTGAGAATAAGTTAACTTGTGCCTCGAATTACTTTTATAAACCGTACAAAAATCACACATATTTGTCATAAAACATCATATAGGAGGTAGGACACGGCGGTATTTCCGCCCAATTGAGCAGTCCGAGTGGGGAAGTACCTCCACCCTACAGAATACCGCGGTTATAATAACTTAGTGTTGTGCTCCTAGTGATGAGTAGGGTAGCCAGAGCCCACTGGAGAATTTGTGCTGTCAGTGGGATGACTAAAGGCTTGTCCTGCTTTGTCCTCTACACTGACGGCACAGAGACTCTGTGCTTACAGAGTCGGCAGCGCGAGTGTGGCTTCTCTGGTGTTACACATGTCCATAGGCCAAGGTGACCACTTTCCATCAGGTGGACTGTGCGCTTGTCTGCCACCTAAGTAGTATAAAAATAAAAAAAAAACTCTTTGAAAGCAAAAAAGGTTTTCTTCAATTTTAGTATCAATCTGCAGACCAAAGACGCGGTCAAAAGCTAGCTAAATAAAATGAGTAACACTCTGTCCTATCTCCATTCAGCCAATTTAGCTTTGTTCTCGAGTAAACGGTGTGCAATATCCTATAACTCAGCTGTCACCGGCAGAGAGGCTTTGTTTCGGTTAAGATGTGTTCAGACTATCGGAATAATACTTTGTAGCGTTCCGTTGTGATAGAAACTTAAATAGAATTGAATAGAAAATAGCTTAGCTGGAGGGGTTAACTGGGATGCTGGTAATTATGAAGATATTTGATAAATGACGCACAGTGTTTGCTAGTAAAACTGGATCCTCATTTTTTTATACCACTTACGTGACAGACAAGCACACGGCCCACCAGATGGAAAGTGGTTACCGTGGCCTATAGACGTGTGTAACATCAGAGGAGCCACATTTGCGCTGCCGACCCTGTAAGCACAGACTTTGTGTGCCGTCAGTGTAGAAGACAAAGCAGGACAAGCCTTTAGTCTTCCCACTGACAGCACAAATTCTACAGTAGCTCTGGCTACCCTACTCACCGCTGGGAACACAACATGAAGTTATTATGACCGCAGTATTCTGTAGGGCGGAGGTACTTCCCCAGTCGGACTGCTCAATTTGGGCGGAAATACCACCGTGTCCTACCTCCTCTATTAGCACAGTACAAAAGGGAAAACTTAAACGATCGACTATAACATTTCAACGCAGTATAGCCATAGAGAGAGAGCTTAACTGAACCGGAAGTAGTATTGGCATCAGTAACCGATGTTGCCAGCCCAAATAATAGTTATGTTATTCATCATCATTATCCTCCTGCCCTTATCCCAAGATTATTTGGGGTCGGCGCAACATGTGTTCCTTTTCCATTCATCTCTAGTTGCAGTCATTTCAACATTCACTCCCTTCTTAACCATGTCATCTTATGTTATGTTATTACATTGCCATATTATATTTTCTACAAATTACTTTTTAAAAACATACTGACAACCTCCGTAGCGTGGCGGTATTGAACGGCCGCTACGCAGGAGGTACGGGTTAAATCCTCGCTCAATGCAAATATTTATATGCATGAATGCATTGTTCTTGGCTCGAAGAGCACCTTAAGCCGTCGGTCCCAGTTTCCATGCAAACATTTATAGCAGTCGTTACTGGTAGTTGGAGCTCTAAAAAGTCCAACAGCTGGTCTAGCTGCAATGCTTCCATATCGCCTTTGGGCTTTGGAGGTCAGATGGCAGTCGGTTCACGGAAAATATTCAGGTTTAGCCAAATTCGAAGTTAGACTGGTAAAACGGACCCCAGACACTGAGGTGAAAGCTTCGGATGCAACTGGGATTAACGCTAAGATGCTGAAGAAGAAGACTCTTTAAAAACATATTGGAGATTTTATAATTAAAATCAAATTGTGAGCGATGCAAAACCTTATGCACAGTGTATTGTACAACCGTTTTCCGGGGACGAATTGGGGACTCTGTCACACCCGAGGAGAGGGCCAGATCGTGAGAGATGGCCCTGGGTCGGCCGGGGTGCGAAGGATATGCCTGTCAACGTCTCCTTCGGCAACCAAAACTACCCACAGGCGGCGTGCGTTTAGGCGGTTCGAGTCCGATATAACCTCTTCCACCGGCTCCGGTGGGGAGGTATCCGTGGGGATTTTGCGCACGTAAAAAAAAAGTGTATTGTACAAAGGCGGACTTAATGTCAAAGACATTATCTGGCAGTCTACCATAGGGTTTTTAATATTGTTTAATCCATTGCATTACTTTAAATTATAATTTTATCACTTTTAATATCTTACTCTCTTGACTCCCTAGGAAACTGCCAATCAGATAAAACAAGGTTTAAATTATCTATCATAAAACATATTTATATGAAGAGGTCGCACAAACATAACCTCTACATCACCTTGGAAGTAGCACAATTTATCTAATACGGACCTTGTGGACAGGCCGTAAAAGGACCCGTTTTCTATTAATAATAAATGTAATAATATATCTTTAATTTTTTTCTTTTTTATTAACCAAAAATACAATTCTCAATTACTTATGTGTGTATGGGGGTTCAATAAAAACGATAAGTAGTTTTCAAATCATTTAATCAAAAAATAATCATATTTATCATTTAAAATAAATCCTTGACTTACAGACGAGACCAGTCGTAGTATTATACAATATAACGTAATAATCTGTACATGTAGTCTATCTATCTATCCTTTACTTGCAATCCTTCGAATACTACAAACTAATATTTACCTGCAGCTTCGTCCGTATAAAATATTGATTCCGTTCCCTCAACCCACACAAACCTATTCCCCATATAAAAAAGTCTATATGTTATTCTAAATTGTAATCTATCCCTATACCACATTTCAGCCGTTAGAGATTAATAACTGACAAACAATTGACAAGATGGCACTAATATGTAATTAAAACCTCGAACATGATAATACGTAAATAATATTTCAGCACAATGTAATTATAATTAAACACGCAAAGAGATGACGTCACTGTGTATCTACAAAGAGAAATACTTTGTGAACACAATTCAAATCGAAATGACGTCATACACATTTTTTTTACTAATGAAGCGATTTCTGTCTCTCGAACGTATAGCAATCGTTCGTTACGGGTAGTTAAAGATACATACATACATTACATACATATAATCACGCCTTTGTCCCCGTAGGGTTAGGCAGAGGTGAATTATCACCCACATTTCACTAATAATTGTATTCGGTCCCACGTAATAGGGGGTGAGCCTATTGTCGTATTTCGGGCACTGAGTCTGGGCTGTATATATCTGTCCGATGTTAAACAGCCCTATCCCTTAGTCGTCTTGTACGACACCACATAGGAAGAGATGGGGTGGTCCAAATTCTACTCTGCCGGGAACCACGCGGCCTTGGATGAGACTGAAACTATCGCAAGGAGAATGATGATATTAGTGATATCAACGTAATGAAATTACAAGAACAATATGTTTCTCAATATACGACCTTTCTAACAAAAATAGTACATCCTGTATCCAATTCGTTGATAGCGCTCACCTGTGCTCACGAACTAAGAGGAACTTCATTTAAGGCAACAACACACGTGAACAGGAAATAAACTTGTTACGTGAAGTCCGGCGCTATTTCCGATCGAACGTTCGAATATTTGAATAGATATTGGAACTTGGAACGTTGCTACCATAGACCATATACTGTATAGACACAGCAATTCTTACAAAATGTAACGCTTAAAACAGCTATGTGTGAGTAAGTTTATGTCAATATTGAATAAAAATTTATAGCATTTTGTGTGTTAACTATTCAAATTGATTATGATATAGAAAATATTGAATAGGTTCAGGCGGGATTCGAACCCACTATCTTTCCCTTAGAGGAGAACGCTCTGACCACAAAACAGAACACACACCGTCGCCGTAAAACGGATATATGTATGGAAGAATTTGGATGGTTTCGGGTGAAGATTCTGTGGTTTAGGGGTCAGAGCGTTACCCCTGTAAGAGAAAGATCGCGGGTTCGAATCTCGCTTGAACCGATTAAATTTTTTCGATATCTTAATCGATTATGTCAATATTGTTTTTTAAACTGTCAATGTGTGCATGTTATCGGATGTATGTACGAGTATATGTCAACTTGCATGACGACATTGACGACCTCCGTGGCGTAGCGGTAGAGCATTCGACTGCTATGCAGGGGGTGCGGGTTCGATTCCCGCTCAGTGCAAATATTTGTATGCATGAATATGTATATTTGCATTCGTCTGGGTGTTTCTATGTATAATATGTATGTATTTACAAAAAAAAAAGTATCTAAGTATGTTTATCCGCATTCTAGATCCCATAACACAAGCTAGTTAAGCTATGCTTACCATGGGTCTAGATAGCGTTGTGTAGATTGTCGTGGAATATTTATTTAAGTTTCCCTAAAATTGTAAAATAAAATAAATAAAATATTGATTTTGATCTAATGAGCTGTTGATCCCGTGTAGGCCCCAGTCTAAAGTTATACTCAATACAGTTATTGCTTTCCATAATGTGATACAGATGTTCGTTTAAGATTAAGGTACAATTATGGATTCTATCGGGCACAGCACAATGTTTATTGAGAGGAAGAAATTGCTATTGTACACAGATTCGTTTAAATTTTTTATTTTGTATATTGTATTATGTTTTTCTTTTTTATTTTTTATCTGACAGTAAGCAAACATAATGCCCGTAACAAAATGCCTTACAGGCGAAACGTTGATATTAATGTGTATCTACCTACCCCTTCTGGGATTTAAGTACAGGCATAAATATTTGTATGTATAAATCTGTCATCTAAATTTTTCATGTATATGAAAAATTAATATTAAATTAGAATGGGGTAAAAATTGAAATATAATGAAAATAGTATACAACTCCGTTTTTATTTATTTATTTATACTTTATTGTACACATAAATGACATTTATACAAAAAATAAGATGTAATATACAAAGGCGAGTAGTAAAAATAGTATTGTTATCTTTTTTTGAAACGTGTGTACCGAGCTTTATGAAGCGGCTCGTAGCTCTGCGACGCTACAGGTCGCCTCTTCAGTCCGCCAAAAGCTACAGCGTAGACCGCTCGTAACTTTCGTAGCTGCTTCGCCTACGAAGTTTCGTATCGAAGTGTACTAAACAGTTTATATTTTAAGACTTGAAGTTCTCTGCGCTATCTGAACTTTAATATACAGTGTGTATTTATTAAAAATATATTGTTGATCGAAAATTTTGTAAGGTAAGAATATAATATATCTTATTGTTTATGTATAGGTGCCATATATATCAATCGTGCTGCTTTAGAATATAACAATCTATTTATTTACTTAGTCCACTCGAGATATTTTATCGCTTGGAAACTTTCTTTGTGCAATAATTAACTAACTATCTATAACATAGAAACGGCATAGAAAAAAGGAAAACATATGAAAATGTCACATGTCACACACATATGAGTCAGTGAAATTGGCGTCACAGAAACTCTGTGCTTACAGGGTCGGCAGCGCGAGTGTGACTCCTCCGATGTTACACACGTCCATAGGCCACGGTAACCACTTTCCATCAGGTGGGCCGTGTGCTTGTCTGTCAAAAAAATCAAGTTCTTAAATTTTAAATTTCAACCACACATCCATAGACAAAGGCATCTGGTATTCAGGCAGTACCTCCTCAGTCGCCTTGGTTTGATGAAGCTCGATTGAGTAGACATTATATTAAAATAGTTTTTAGAATTAGATCTGGTCACTATCCATCAGCAAAGTTTGCATAACTGATGAAAAAAGCAGATTCCCCTAACTGTCCTGTATGCCTTAAAATTGAAGATGTGCAACATTTGCTGATATATTGTAACCGGAATAAAAATGAGCGTGAGGCGCTGCTTAATGAACTAAAAGTAAATGCTCTTAGTGTGGGTCTAATACAAATCATTAGTTATCCAAGCTACGAGGCAGCCCAAAAATTGTCACCTGATTACAATAGTTCAGCAATGATTAATAATAAATATACTTAAACTGTAGTAATTAGTGTAAAATTGTGTCCACTATGAATTAAGGTACGATGGGGTTGACATATCCTTACTAGATCAAAACCCCAAAATAAATAAAGATAAAAAAATTACCATACTTTTTTGGGCAACCCTATTGATATGTGCAACACATTTTATTCGCTAAAATATATTTTTCATTTGGTAAACAGATTTGCGAAGGTTAATATTACATCGGATCCTATACTATACGCAAAGGCACTCGAAACCGACGGCCTTGTATAGATAATTTAATAACAGTAGAGGAAACTTGTGAAGTGTGCAAGTAAAGGACAGAAGTAAATGCCGAACTGTTATCCCTGCCTACCCCGTAGAGAAGACGTCATAAACATAAACTCACGCCTATATCCCCGAAGGGGTAGGCAGAGGTGCTAAGCACCCACATTTCGCCAGTTTATGTTTAGGTCCCAATGTAATAGGTGGCGAGCCTATTGCCATTAACCGGGCACTTATAAACCTGCGATAAATACACACATAACTTCGAAAGAAAACAACGAAAAGAAAAATAACTTCGAAGAGAAGACGTCATGATTATATAATGCTCGTATTATGGCCTTTTCGTTCGAAAGGTCCCCGGTTTGAATCCTGGCCAATACACTACAGATGGGAACCCACTCCTAGCACAAGCAATTTAGCTTAACTGGAGGGGTTAGAGGGAATAATAGTAATTTCGGTTCCAAGCACCTACAATATGGGGTTCTTCAAGAGGGATATCAGAAGGTTTCTTCGTGGTTGGCAGCGCGAGTGTAACACACCTGGTGTTGCTACGTTCGTAGGCCACGGTAACCACTTCCCATCAGTTAGGCCTTGTGCTTGTCTGCCACCTAAGTGGTATAAAAAAATATATATTATTTAAAATATTTTATAATGATTTTGTATCACATCAATCGTCTTATTGTCCTTCTGTCCTGTTTGTTTGTATTAGACAAATGATTTATTTATCACTCGAACTAATTTAATGTATTGCTGCCAAAGTAAGCGATTAATCTTTTGTTCTTTTGTTCACGGGAAATGGCGAAATGTTTTGTTTGTTTTAATTTTAAATGATGGCAGGGGATTTAATGGAATTTTCCGTTTGAAATTGGAACCTACAGAGTGATACCGTCACTTTTCAATCAATGTAAACTATAGGTACAGGCGCCAAAGTGGATAAATACACCTTAACAATAGGGTTGTGTGTTATTTTTTTATTATTATCGTAAACTGTATATTTTACAATAATATAATAAACTATAAAAGTGAAACTTTCTTAAGACCAATAGTTTTAAAGATATTCGATTTAAAAAAATCTATTTCTCGAGTGGCCCCAAACGCTCCATACAAAATCGTGGCACGTGGTGACGTCACCGCGCGCTGGCGCGTAGTGCAAATGTATGGAGTACAAGAGAATATCGCATTGATCGTGGTCTACGTTGCGTTTACACGTGTACAGTGTTTGATAAGATTGATTTGAAATTTAATAAGGAACCTATAAAGTTGTACATTTTGTGTTATTTTGATTGTTTATATTTTGATCTATTATGGGAATTAAAAGCAATGAAAAGTCAGTTAGGCAATGTTTTAGTTTACTATGCATATTTTAAGATAAAAACCTAAAACAACTAGTATTCATAGTTATACTAGGTATCGGGACTTCTCGCGAATTATAACTTGGAACTTACTATTTCTGCCGACATTTCGGCAGAAATAGTGACCACGGGTGCTGCAATACATCCGAAACGTCGGCAGAAATAGTAAGTTCCAAGATATAATTCGCGAGAAGTCCCGACACCTAGTATAATTATGAATTCACACCGCGAAAGTTTAAAAATAAAAATAACTAGTATTGGTAAGAATTCGATGACTCCGGACACTATCCTATAACATAATAATATAAATTTATTTAAAAAGATGGTATACTATTTTCATTTGCTGTGTACACCATGACTTATATGTATACTAAACTAGAAAAAATACATATATGTGTGGTGATGGAGACTAAAGAGACAGTGCGGATTGCGATAGGCTAATTGATATACTAGACGCTTGTCTAGACATCGCATCGTGACACAATATTTTTGTTCTGAACATTTGTTCATTGTGTCATTTCAATTCCAATTCAATTCAAAATCATTCCTGCCACAAAACCGTGACACAATATGTAAAAAAAAAAAAAACTCACGCCTATATCCCCGAAGGGGTAGGCAGAGGTGCTAGCACCCACATTTCGCCAGTTTATGTTTAGGTCCCAATGTAATAGGTGGCGAGCCTATTGCCATTAACCGGGCACTTATAAACCATATTTTTGTTCTGAATAAAGCTGTTCAAATAAAAAATATTGTGTCACGGTTTCTGGGTGAGGTATGAATGAATTTAGAATTTCGAATTTGGAACGTGACGCAATATAGATAAATACATTGATATTTATTAAATAAATTAAATTAATACTTATTGCCTTCTGCAATAAGGCCGCCATTTGTTATGCCACAAAACTGTACCAAATTTTGTCTTTCTGTATCAATTCTTTGTGTACATGCAATAAAAAGATTTATTATTATTAATAATAATTTTTTAAAACTACCTGTATAAACAGCGCAGTTTTTTGTAATGTCATTTGTATGACAGTTACAAAAAGTTGTGCATTATTACATGGTATACAGAAGAAGAAAGAAAGAAGAAAGAAATTTTTTATTTTGCATCTCACAGTGTTATTAAAATACTTATGAACTATATTTACATCTAACCTTAATCTAGTATATCTCACACTGTGTGAACCCAAAATAGGGCCCCATCTCAGCATTAAATGCTACGCACACTGAGAGTATGCGCAGCGCTGGTTTTCAGATGGGGCCGGCCGCTAGGCAGCGCTGACGCCACGCTCATTTATTTTAAAAATCCCGCGCAAACATTCCAGCCGCTTCGACGCTGTCATTGGTCACTGCACTGCAGCTTGGCTTGGGTTGCGTAAGACATTATTTATATGTTACAATATTTGATTTACATCACATTGTGATGTAACAATTATAATCAAAAGTTGCAATTACATATCCCCTCATTTGCAACGAGTAAGCCAGTTAGTGCAATGCAACGTATTTGCCCGTAAGTGCCGTGCATAATATGGTACCGATAATATTGTTGGTGACTATGGTGAGTGAATAAAGAAAAAACCGAGAAATGCGTAAATGAGAGTAATCAGGTGTCATCATGCGGTCGCGCAGCCAAAAAAGCGTGAAGTCATCACCGGGACCACGCCATCTCACACGACAGCAGAACAGTGGATCGCCCTCGCCAACCGCCCCTACAGTTTCTAGCGTGCATTCCAAGTGTGAGTTTGTCATTTCTGTTGTTGTTTATTTAATAGATATACTCGATACATATTTCTAAATGACTTTACTGTTTTCAGGGCACGGATTGGCGGTGGCAGGTCGTTCCAGATCCGGCTAGCCGCGAACTTGAAACTACCCCTGTATGCAGTGGTCCGGTGGCCCGGTGTTATCATACGGTAAGCAGACGCCCTCGTCCCATGTTTATTGTAGTCACTCGCCCACGATAACCTATCGTACAGATATCTCGGTCTGTGTTTTTGTACTACCCCAAAGAGCAAGGTGGCCAAATGTAACTCTCTGCGCTCTGCCATCTTCATTATGTTGTCCCTGTTCAGAAAAGGTGTTATATGCGTACGTGGGGGGATCCGGAAACAGAACCGTGCACAGGCATTCTGCACACGTTGGATCAGTCGCTCAGTTCTACCTAGCAGACAGTTCCCGTACACACTGTCAGCATAGTTGAGCCTGGAAAGTATAAGTGACTCACACAGCAACTTTCTAATGTTGACACTTATATAGGGGCGAATCCTGTACAACACTTTCAGCCTGTAGAAACAGTTTCTGACAGCTTGCAGGATGTGTGTCTCGAATCGCAGCTGTTGATCAAAAACCACCCCCAGATTCCGCGCCTCCTCCACCTGTGTTACAAGACAGCCATTGATGTTGATGTTTAATTGGTGTTGAGATGTTTTATCCACTTGTTGTCTTGTTCCCAGGATCATAAATTTAGATTTAGTTGGGTTTAGAGCCAGACAGTTTTTCTGAGACCACTGCGAGATTCTAATTAGGTCTTCATTTATTTTATTTATAGATTCCTGGCAGTCGGATGGTGGAAAAGATATATACATCTGCAGATCATCAGCATAGAGGTGGTACCTGCAGTTGGTGATTGTGCTGGTGATATCTGCACTGTACAGGATGAAGAGCAATGGGCCCAGGATCGAGCCCTGCGGAACGCCCCGAGTGACCTGGCGATGCGGGGAATCCCTCATGTACCCTGTTTTGTTATCCTTCACCTGAACAAACTGATACCTTTCGCTGAGGTAGCTGTTGAACCATTTGACCACCTCCGCACTACATCCATAATATGCAAGTTTTGACAGGAGCAGAGAGACATTAAGACCATCAAATGCACGGGAAAAATCAAGAAGGGTAAGCACTGTGCTCATACCCTGGTCTCGGGCTTGCAGCACATTGTCCACCACATCCATCAGAGCTGTTGCGGTACTGTGACCCCTTCTGAAACCCGACTACAATGATATACAATGATATAGGTACATTTTTATACCACTTAAGGGGCAAAAGCACCATGCGGACGAGACACACTAGTGACGGCGAGCGGGGCTACATACCGCGAAGCGACCCTGAGGGCCACGACCGCGGTTGCTCAAGTCGTGGAACGGATCCGGCGGCTGGGCCTTGAGGTGGCTTTGCATAAATCCGAGGCCATGTTTTTTCATGGACCTCGGCGCACGCCACCACCTGGTTCCAGTCTCACAGTGGGAGGCACTCTCATCGGCATCAAGCCCCAGATGAAATATCTGGGGCTCGTGCTCGACGGCCGGTGGGACTTCGGGAAGCACTTCCGAAGTCTGGGCCCCAAATTGGTGGGCACAGCCAACGTTCTGGCGCGGCTACTGCCCAACCTGAGGGGCCCGGAGGACTCCTGCAGGAGACTCTACGCGGGTGTCGTGCGGTCCATGGCCCTGTACGGGTGTCCCGTGTGGGCGGACACCCTGAGTAATCGGCACATGCCCCTGCTGCAGCGTCCGCAGCGGAAGTTGGCGTGCCGCATCATAAGGGGGTACCGCACGATATCTTTCAACGCGGCGAGTCTCCTCGCCGGATCGCCACCATGGATCCTGGAAGCGAGATGCCTTTCGGCGCTATACCGGTTCCGAAGGGCGGCGCGGGAGCGGGGTCACGATCCCGAGCCCGAAGAAATTCGGGCCGTGAGATCCCGGCTCCACAGGGAAATGGTGGCGGAATGGGAGTTACGACTTGGGCGACCAGGCGCAGGGCGCGCCGTAGTAGCGGAGGTAAGACCCATCATGGGGGAGTGGCTAGAGAGGCCACACGGCAGCCTCTCGTACCGTCTGACGCAGATGATCACCGAGCACGGATGCTTCGGAAAGTATCTGCGTCGGATGGAGAAAGAGCCAACGTCCGAGTGCCATCACAGCGACGCGAGCGAGGACTCAGGTCCGCACACGCTCACCGAGTGTCCGGCGTGGGAGACACCGAGGCGGGAGCTGGTGGCGGCCCTGGGAGTGAGGGTTCTCACGCTCTCCACCTTGCTCGCGGCGATGGTCCGCTGCGCGGATGCGTGGGCGGCCGGCGCCTCCTTCTGCGAGCAAGTAATGCTCGTGAAGGAGGAGGCGGGGCGGGAGCGGCAGCGGGAGCGACGAAGGATCGCAAGACAAGCTGCCCGCGTACGAAGGCAACTCGGACGTCGGAGGTCGATGAACGACCTCCGCCCCCCATGAGCGCCGGCCTGGGGGTGACAGGTGGAGCCGCCTGTCACCCTGGCAGAAGCAGGCCGCGGCAGTGGCGCACCTGACGCGCGAGTTGGGGACTCTGTAGTCCCCACACCCGAGAAGAGGGCCAGATCGTTAGAGATGGCCCTGGGTCGGCCGGGGTGCGAGGGATATGCCTGTCAACCTCACCTTCGGCAACCAAAACGACCCACAGGCGGCATGCGTTTTAGTCGGTTCGAGTCCGACATAACCTCCTCCACCGGTTCCGGTGGGGAGGTATCCGTGGGGATTTTGCGCAAGTAAAAAAAAAAAAAAAAAAGAGGCAAAAGCACCTAAGTGCGTGTGTATCCATGTGGTGAGAGAAAGAAATCAAGTATCACAATCCCATCTCTTCTGAAGGGGGTCGTAAGAGGAGCCTAACGGAAAAATACGCATACAATATCACAACGAGAGAAGGAAAACTCGAAATAAAACCCTGTACCAACCCGTCTGGCCAGGGTGGAAACAGTAGGCCAAAGCCTCCCAACATTGCGAGAGGCCTAGGTCCAAGCAGTTGACTGCGATAGACTTAATTGATTGATTGGTTGGCAGAAACACACGGTTTACCTTTTAGAAAGTGGTTACCATGGCCTTTAGACGTGTGCAACACCAAGGCTGTCTACCCTCGGCCTGGGGGTAACAGGTGGAGCCACCTGTCACCCTGGCAGAAGCACGCCGCGGCGGCGGCGCGCCTGGCGCGCTTCCACGTTTCCGGGGACGAGTTGGGGACTCTGTAGTCCCCACACCCGAGAAGAGGGCCAGATCGTGAGAGATGGCCCTGGGTCAGCCGGGGTGCGAGGGATATGCCTGTCAACCTCAATTTCGGCAACCAAAGCGACCCACAGGTGGCGTGCGTTTTAGTCGGTTCGAGTCCGACATAACCTCCTCCACCGGCTCCGGTGGTGAGATATACGTGGGGATTTTGCGCACGTAAAAAAAAAAATGGCTGTCTACCCTGTAGGATATATACACACATCAACAAAGTCTAGGGGACAAGGACATTTATAGTTTTTATTTAAAAACCCTTTCTTGTAATAGTGAGTGTTTTATATCAATAGAAGGGTATTTTTATACCGTTTTTAATTTTAATTTTAATAAAAACATTTTTATACCAATATTTTTTTTTTTTAAGAAAGAATTGAATAGTGCCAATGTTGAGTATTACAACCTTCTATAATTAGGCACAAAAATAACGAGCTAGTAAGAAATACAGTAATTAACCGTACTTTAAACGTTTTTAATAATCTGTAGGACCTCCTAAAGCATTAGCAACAGCTCGACAACGGCGTGGCATACTTAGTATGAGATTGTCAATCATCGTCTGTGGAATATGGCTCCATACACTGCGAAGGTGTAAAAAAAGTTCAGATTTTCCAAAGAATCACTGAAAGCTCTTCTCCCAAGCAAATCCCAGGCATGCTCTATGGGATTGAGGTCGGCAGACTGAGCAGGCCATTCCAACGTCGTAATATTGTGCTCGCTTAACGCATTGACCACTACCCTCGCGGCGTGTGACCGTGCATTATCTTGCATGAACATAAAATCTTGACCGAACTGCTGTCGATGAGGGATTACCATGGGGTGTATAACCTCCTGAATGTATTGGTTTGCATTCAAATTGCCCCGTATCCAAACGAGGTCGGTCCTTCCACCAAGGCGAATTCCAGCCCATACCATGATTGTTCCACCTTGGTAAGGATGAACTTCTTGCGGATTCTGGAGACGACTCCGACGTCCAGGAACTCGCCATATACGCACTCTTCTCGAATCAGGATGAAAACCGAAGCAAGATTCGTCGGAAAACAGAACCCGTGCCCATTGATGGTCGGTCCACTGTAAATGTGCGTTAGCCCACAATAAGCGACGACCTCGATTTCCACATCGAAGAGCTGGAACCCTAAGCGGTCTGCGAGCATAAAGATTGGCTTCGTGTAGTCTTGTTCTGACAGTTTGATCGCTAATAACCACTTGATGCTGAGACTGGAGGCCTGCGACCAACTGACGAGCAGTAATCGTGGGTTGCCGCCTTGCGGAATTTTGCAAGAAACGATCTTGTCGCGGGGTAGTAACCCTATTTCGTCCCCTGTGACGTTCGGCAATATCCCCTGTAGACCCGTAGCGTGCCCATAATCTGCAAATTACGCTTGGTTGGGTGTTGACAGCATCCGCTACGTCGCGTTGAGTTCGTCCAGCTTGCAGCATACCAACAGCCCTTAACATCTCTTCGCGACTTAAATGACGACGTGACATGATGACTACAGTCACAAAAATGCACAAACCATACGTAAAAGACGTATTATTGATAATAAACGTTATTTACAATCAAAAAAAATAATTTTTATTTTGCCTCAGAGAAACTGCACAATCAAACACTTTTAAAAGTTTTCCCTCCATATTCGAAAATCATTACTTATTTAAATTTATTTTTAAATTTTGAACAACTCTGTAATCTACTTTATTCTATTTTTATTTATTTGCTGCCAGTTATTTGCAAAACAAGATTTACACGAAAAAAAATAATTGGGGTCATCTTGTTCCCTAGACTTTGTTGAGGTGTTTATATTGAATACCTTCTAATGCCTTCTTGAAGATCCCCATATTATAAAAAATGTGAACGGGAATTAATGCGATCATGGTATAGGTTCATACCTTTGATTTGCCTGACGTTTCAAACAGGAATATGTGTACCTATACCATGATCACATTAATTCCCGTATTGTTTATCATGGAACGCAAAAGTTTAATGTAAGAACCCCATTATCATACGTACATATAATCACGATTTTACCGGTTTAGACAGAGGTGAATTAACACCCACATTTCACCAACAATTAAATTCGGTCCCACGTAATAGGGGGTGAGCCTATTGTCATATTTCGGGCACAATTTTTGACACGAGCCATGCATCTCTGGCTGAGTTTGGGTTGTATACATCTGTCTGATGTTAAAGCCATATCCCTCGGACGTCTATTGATACTAGTCGAAATAAAAAGGAAATTTTTTACATTTCTGCCAAGTGATCTCAAGATCTTGAAACCGGCGCTTTAAGCGAGCGACACTTAATTGACAGCAGTTTACCGCATTCACGATCGGTGTCAGTTTGATGCCGGTAAGCTGAAACTTCGGCCAGTCAAAGGCTAAAATTGTATTCGCTTGTATTAACTCCTCCAGTTATGTTTGTAATCTTGGAAGTTGAATTTAACTTATGTACTTTTTATTACCAAATCTAAGTATTGGAAACTTTATAAAGTTGGGTTGTAGGATTCTGATCACTCTTCTAGAAGCTTTAGGAACCTATAACAAGGATAATAAATTATTAGATAAATATAAAAAACCCAATTGCTGTTTAAAAGTTTAATACATGTTTGATAGCGGGCGCTACCCATTTATCAATCATAAAACGAAAGAAAATGAATTACTACCGCCTGCTATCAATCTTGTTGCGATCTTTTAAACAGCAGTCGGGTATTTTTTTTTAAACTTCTGAGTTATTGTTATTTGATATATTGCCTTCTGATTCCCTTCATTTTGATAAGCTACTCGATAAGTTTTGAGTGAAAAAAAAATTGCTAATAAGTTTCAGCACCTATCCACTGAATACCTTTTTTTGGCATTTTATGTACCCTATAAAACACGGGAATTTAACACCTTATATTTCAGACCCCATTCATCGTAATCCGTCCAGCCGTTTGTCCCATAAAAGGGAACAAAAACCTATGTACTTATATAAAACATAGCATAAAACTTTACCCTCGCAGACGCAGTCGGGTAAAAAGTAGCCTATATCTTATTAGGCAATACAGAATACCGCGGTGAGAGGGTACCCAGAGCTCACTAGACAATTTTCGTTCCTTCAGTGGGAAGACCAAAATCTTGTCCTGCTTTATCTTCTACACTGACTGCACAGTAACTCTCTATTCTTACAGAGTCGGCAGCACGAACACGACTCCTCTGATGTTGCACACATCCGTAGACCACAGTAGCCACTTTACATCAGGTTGGACATGTGCTTGTTTGCCACCTAAGTGGTATAAAACAAACTGAAAAGACTCCGAGATTAAGGTGACCGGGAGTAACGCAATGATGTCCTCAGAAAGCTTTGACTAAGTCAGTTAATTTAATATTTAAATGATATTTGACATCACAAGAATACATTATCCATTGCGTTACGATACCATCAAAAAATAAAAGAATTATATTTGACCCTCCGGCAAGAAAATAACTTGTCAGTCGCAGGAAATATTGTTAATGTACTTTCTAAAGCCGAAAGAAAGCATTTCTTATTTCTAAACATATCCTCAGTATGTATATTATGTATACATACTGAGGATATGTTTCTTAAGTCATAAGTATGTATATTATTTGATCAGATTATATGTTTATCTACATCTGTAGGTGCTTCTGGATCTCTGTTTCTAATTTTGTTGCATAAAAATTACTTACTAGTTTTGTTATCACGTTTTCCCGTAGTTCCCGGCAGAGTTGAATTTGGGCCACCCCATCTCCTCCCATGCGGTGTCGTACAAGGCGACTAAGGGATAGGGCTGTTTAACATCAGACAGATATATACAGCTCAGACTCAGGCACAGATACAAGGCTTGAGTCAACACGGTGCCCGGAAGATGGCAATAGCCTCACCTCCTATTACGTAGAACCGAATTTAATGATTGGTGAAATGTGAGTGTTTATTCGTCTCTGCCTACCCCTCCGGGGATAAAGGCGTGATTATATGTACATATGTATGTGTATGTATATTGGTTTTTGCAATAAGGAACCACGCTACTAAGATGATGATTTTTGGTTCCACGTAATAGAGGGCGAGCCTATTTTAGCAGTAAAAAAATAATATATAATATAAAATATGTTTGTTTACATCAACTCTTAAAGTAAGTATTTAATGCGGGTCGTATTCCCAACACATTTCCTAGCGGTTCGTTGCGGTAACGCGGTCGAGAGCATCGGGAAGCGAACGACTTAAATATTTAACAAAATTGAGACCCGACGCCATCAGTTTGTTGGTAAAACTGCCAATGTTTACATGCTTTATATTAATTTTTCCTGGCTGAGTGTTTGAGGAGTATTTGGAGCTGAGCAACCATCACCAGCAAGTCAGTGCTAAAAGGTGGTGTAGGTGCTCCTTGGAGTTAGGAATCAGAAGACAGTCGCAGAAGCTTTATAAATCCAGTCAAAAGTAGGAGAAGGAGTATGTGGACCCTAGTTCCGAGATGAAAGCCTCAGACACAACCAAAAACAACATGGTGATAAGAATGTAAGCTTAAACTGTAAATATTTAAGTATTTACTTGTCTTGAGTTATTGACAGCCTGAACTGTGGGAGCTACCAACTTGAAATTGACAGAGGATGCCTTTCATGTTATAAACATCCACAGAAGAAGGATCTTTAGACATTTCACCCCAAAATGAGATCGGTTGTATGGAAAGCTTTCCCCACCAAGTTCTTATAACTTGCGCAACTCATTGCGTATTAAAACCTACATCAAATAAAATGTAATCGTATCTCTTTAACCTTTCTGCGTTCAATTAAATACCGAGATGCTTCCTAAAATCACAAACAAACGCTTTATTAAGGTGCTTTAACTCACATTTTCTATTCCGGTTTACAAACACGACTCAGCAAGTCCCATTTTTCAACTTTAAATATCAAAGCCTTTGGAGCGTTATGTGAAAATGGTGTGCTCATTTTGTATGTCAACATGTAGAATATGACTTGGGGTTAATAGACATGTTTTACTTGCTGGGAATGTTGGGAATGTTGGGTAAATAATGTTCGCTGGTAAGCACCATTTTCTCGCGAAAGGAAAATCACTGTTTTTATTACTTTGGTGAGTGTTGGACATAAAAAGCGATTTACGATTGTAAGGTAACAAGCACCATCTGTTTTGATGACTTGGTTCCCTGTTTAGTTATTGTAGGTATGTATAAGTTGTCAGCTTGATGGGCACGTTTGGGCACGTCGTCCCCTAAAAGGACGTAAACTTGAATGATTGATTGATTCTGCACGTGAAATTTATCCTTATTTTTGTTCGATTTGTATATTTTTTGTTTAATATAACCACTTTGTATCCATATAGAATACTGTTACGTTAGGCATCGTAATAATAGGACTTCACCTATGAAATTGACGAAAAAAAAATTTCTTACAGATTCATCATGAGTTCGTTGTTCCTGTAATTTAATAGCTATTTCCATTATTTATATTTTGTTTGAAAGTTAATTTCAAGATTTTACAACTGTGTATCAATTTTGATTTTATTAGCTGCTTGATAAATTAAATTCGATCTTCAAAAACAGTATTTCCTGAATTTGATTTTTATGATAAATTTCGTATTACTTTTTAACAGCTGTCACTTTTCAAAAATGTAATACTGGTTGCTGTTTGTTAACTTAATGCTGTCTCTTCATTCAAAAAAAAAACATAAAATTTGGATTTGTCATTCCTAAAATAAATGCAAAAATTTTAGTACTGAAAATTGGGATTCCTCCAATTTCTTCAAAAAAATGGCCATTTAATATGTAACGACCTATTTGTTATAAAAAATGGTATTCAAAAATCATTACTGATATAGCAGGGGTAAAGTTGACGAACCGAGTGAGGAAAAGCGCGATAAGGGAATGTTGTAGTGTATTTGATGATACATCATCGATGATGGTACACCTATCTCTTGTTCTATCGATTTTCTCGTCGTTCTCTCGACTTCAGTCTCTTTTCCACGAGTTAGTCATAACAACTGCTTACTAAAAGTGCCACGTTGATTTGCATAACCACCGCAGTTCATTTATAATTATTATAACAAATATTTAACTTGCAGGAGCTAATTTACGAAGGCCATTTGGCAATCAACTCGAGTTCAATTATGAAAATTATTATGAAAATAAATTACATTCCGACAAGATTTCCACCTGCCTTTGAACAGCGTAATTAGTGTATCGTTTGATATTTGAATTTGTTTCGTAATAAACATTTAAGACAACGCGTGTCATTGTGAAGACAAAATATTTGTGAAGGTATTTGGTTGTGGCAAAGCAAAACCACTGTCATAACACAAACACTGCTAAAAAATCCGTTGAAATTTAGTCTTTAAATAAATGACGTTAAAGTCTAAATTAGAAGGCTTTTTGACAAGTGAGTGAAAAAGTGTAATGAAACTCTTTCCATTCAATTTTGGACTTTATGTGTATTGGAAAAAGTCTAAAATTTAATACCGTTTTTTGTAGTTTGTGTTTTTTTTTATACCACTTGGTTGGTAGACATGGAAAGTGGTTACCGTGGCCTATGGACGTGTGCAACACCAAGGGTTTCATAATCGCGCTGCCAACCCTGTAAGCACAAAAGTTTCTGTTCCGTCAGTGTAAAATACAAAGCAGGTCAAGCTATTGGTCTTCCCACTGAAAGCACGAAATCACTCCAGTGAGCTCTGGCTGCCCTACTCACCGCCGGGAACACAACACGAGGTTATTATGGCCCCAGTCGGACTGCTCAACTGAACTTAAAACCGTCGTGTGGTATGACATTGGTTTTGCCTTAGTACAATCGTGTGCCAGAACTTTTGAAAGGAATGGGATGAAAGCTGGCATAGAGACAGACTATAATTTGTAATAGTGCACAGACTAGGTACTTTTAATATAATTCTACATTAAAAAGTAGAAATTAAAAATACCGTCGTAACCTAGTGGTATTGGTAATGGACTGCTGAAACGAGGTCTCGGGTTCGATCCCAGGTATCACTATGGCACACACCAATGACTTTTCGATGCTTTTCGAAGTTATTTGTGTATTTATCGCAGGTTTATAAGTGCTCGGTTAATGGCAATAGGCTTGCCACCTATTACATTGGGACCTAAACATAAACTGCCGAAAGGTGGGTGCTAGCACCTCTGCCTATCCATTCAGGGATACAGTCGTGAGTTTATGTTATATGTTATGTTATAATTCTTGTCGGTAGCGGGGCCAGGTACTTATCCCTGCCGGGTATTCACGCAGGCAGATCCACGAGATTTGTTTATATATATAAAATAACCCAGGGTTATTACAACAAGGAAATTATATTTAGAAAATACTGAGGGGCGACTCTGCTACTAATAAAAGTCTTGCTCTGGTCGCAAATATACATAAATGTAGGTACAAGACATCAGGTGTTTTCTAAGAAAATTTGTAACAAGCCGAAAACTTTTGATATGATTCCGAAGCTAATAAAACCTAATAAAACTTTTTAATTTGTACCTAACTTTGAATATTTTATTAAAGTCAGATTATTATGAGGAAATAGTTGACCAGCCCCGACAACGTCTGTGGTATACTTTGAAACCCCGTAGCACTCCTTCAAGGTATATATCTAGTAGGTTTCCTGAACGTAGACCATGATTCTGGCGCTGGTTTTCAACCAGATCTTTATAACTCACAAATGTCAAGCAGACATCTCATGACAAATATCAATCATTTCATGTTCTATAAACCTCCAAGTATCGTGGCTCCCAACCCAACGAAACTTGAAGACTATATGACTTTAACCTTCCTCAGTAAACAGACTATTTACACACACATGTCTGCTCTTGGTCAATTATGGGGGTCAAGAGGCTATCGAGACCAAGAAAGCAGTCTGAGATTCCCATTTAAGAATTATTATAAATTTTGAGGACTACTTTGGGACCGCAAGAAAAAAAGTTAAAGTACAGTTAAGAGATAAGCTTAACCCTGCCGCGTTTATCTGTCTGTTCACAAAAGGCTTAAAAACTACTAAACTTCTTCTCTAGGCATTACATGTCCGAACTAGGACAAACGATCTCAGCTTTATAATGTTAGTATCGATTGAAATAAAACCAATTTTAAACGGTTTTTGTACGTAGTGTTATGGTTTTTCGCCTGATGGTAAGCTAAAGGCAAAGTCTCAGGAAAGAGGGTCACCATTACAGACACTAAGTGCTACAATGGTGGCACTCAGCTTGGCGGCCTCATCAGATGCTTTTTCACGTCCCGCTTAAAGGCCCCGGGACTGTAGGAATGTATATATGTACATATGTATGTGTATGTATATTGGTTTTTGCAATAAGGAACCACGCTACTAAGATGATGATTTTTGGTTCCACGTAATAGAGGGCGAGCCTATTTTAGCAGTAAAAAAATAATATATAATATAAAATATGTTTGTTTACATCAACTCTTAAAGTAAGTATTTAATGCGGGTCGTATTCCCAACACATTTCCTAGCGGTTCGTTGCGGTAACGCGGTCGAGAGCATCGGGAAGCGAACGACTTAAATATTTAACAAAATTGAGACCCGACGCCATCAGTTTGTTGGTAAAACTGCCAATGTTTACATGCTTTATATTAATTTTTCCTGGCTGAGTGTTTGAGGAGTATTTGGAGCTGAGCAACCATCACCAGCAAGTCAGTGCTAAAAGGTGGTGTAGGTGCTCCTTGGAGTTAGGAATCAGAAGACAGTCGCAGAAGCTTTATAAATCCAGTCAAAAGTAGGAGAAGGAGTATGTGGACCCTAGTTCCGAGATGAAAGCCTCAGACACAACCAAAAACAACATGGTGATAAGAATGTAAGCTTAAACTGTAAATATTTAAGTATTTACTTGTCTTGAGTTATTGACAGCCTGAACTGTGGGAGCTACCAACTTGAAATTGACAGAGGATGCCTTTCATGTTATAAACATCCACAGAAGAAGGATCTTTAGACATTTCACCCCAAAATGAGATCGGTTGTATGGAAAGCTTTCCCCACCAAGTTCTTATAACTTGCGCAACTCATTGCGTATTAAAACCTACATCAAATAAAATGTAATCGTATCTCTTTAACCTTTCTGCGTTCAATTAAATACCGAGATGCTTCCTAAAATCACAAACAAACGCTTTATTAAGGTGCTTTAACTCACATTTTCTATTCCGGTTTACAAACACGACTCAGCAAGTCCCATTTTTCAACTTTAAATATCAAAGCCTTTGGAGCGTTATGTGAAAATGGTGTGCTCATTTTGTATGTCAACATGTAGAATATGACTTGGGGTTAATAGACATGTTTTACTTGCTGGGAATGTTGGGAATGTTGGGTAAATAATGTTCGCTGGTAAGCACCATTTTCTCGCGAAAGGAAAATCACTGTTTTTATTACTTTGGTGAGTGTTGGACATAAAAAGCGATTTACGATTGTAAGGTAACAAGCACCATCTGTTTTGATGACTTGGTTCCCTGTTTAGTTATTGTAGGTATGTATAAGTTGTCAGCTTGATGGGCACGTTTGGGCACGTCGTCCCCTAAAAGGACGTAAACTTGAATGATTGATTGATTCTGCACGTGAAATTTATCCTTATTTTTGTTCGATTTGTATATTTTTTGTTTAATATAACCACTTTGTATCCATATAGAATACTGTTACGTTAGGCATCGTAATAATAGGACTTCACCTATGAAATTGACGAAAAAAAAATTTCTTACAGATTCATCATGAGTTCGTTGTTCCTGTAATTTAATAGCTATTTCCATTATTTATATTTTGTTTGAAAGTTAATTTCAAGATTTTACAACTGTGTATCAATTTTGATTTTATTAGCTGCTTGATAAATTAAATTCGATCTTCAAAAACAGTATTTCCTGAATTTGATTTTTATGATAAATTTCGTATTACTTTTTAACAGCTGTCACTTTTCAAAAATGTAATACTGGTTGCTGTTTGTTAACTTAATGCTGTCTCTTCATTCAAAAAAAAAACATAAAATTTGGATTTGTCATTCCTAAAATAAATGCAAAAATTTTAGTACTGAAAATTGGGATTCCTCCAATTTCTTCAAAAAAATGGCCATTTAATATGTAACGACCTATTTGTTATAAAAAATGGTATTCAAAAATCATTACTGATATAGCAGGGGTAAAGTTGACGAACCGAGTGAGGAAAAGCGCGATAAGGGAATGTTGTAGTGTATTTGATGATACATCATCGATGATGGTACACCTATCTCTTGTTCTATCGATTTTCTCGTCGTTCTCTCGACTTCAGTCTCTTTTCCACGAGTTAGTCATAACAACTGCTTACTAAAAGTGCCACGTTGATTTGCATAACCACCGCAGTTCATTTATAATTATTATAACAAATATTTAACTTGCAGGAGCTAATTTACGAAGGCCATTTGGCAATCAACTCGAGTTCAATTATGAAAATTATTATGAAAATAAATTACATTCCGACAAGATTTCCACCTGCCTTTGAACAGCGTAATTAGTGTATCGTTTGATATTTGAATTTGTTTCGTAATAAACATTTAAGACAACGCGTGTCATTGTGAAGACAAAATATTTGTGAAGGTATTTGGTTGTGGCAAAGCAAAACCACTGTCATAACACAAACACTGCTAAAAAATCCGTTGAAATTTAGTCTTTAAATAAATGACGTTAAAGTCTAAATTAGAAGGCTTTTTGACAAGTGAGTGAAAAAGTGTAATGAAACTCTTTCCATTCAATTTTGGACTTTATGTGTATTGGAAAAAGTCTAAAATTTAATACCGTTTTTTGTAGTTTGTGTTTTTTTTTATACCACTTGGTTGGTAGACATGGAAAGTGGTTACCGTGGCCTATGGACGTGTGCAACACCAAGGGTTTCATAATCGCGCTGCCAACCCTGTAAGCACAAAAGTTTCTGTTCCGTCAGTGTAAAATACAAAGCAGGTCAAGCTATTGGTCTTCCCACTGAAAGCACGAAATCACTCCAGTGAGCTCTGGCTGCCCTACTCACCGCCGGGAACACAACACGAGGTTATTATGGCCCCAGTCGGACTGCTCAACTGAACTTAAAACCGTCGTGTGGTATGACATTGGTTTTGCCTTAGTACAATCGTGTGCCAGAACTTTTGAAAGGAATGGGATGAAAGCTGGCATAGAGACAGACTATAATTTGTAATAGTGCACAGACTAGGTACTTTTAATATAATTCTACATTAAAAAGTAGAAATTAAAAATACCGTCGTAACCTAGTGGTATTGGTAATGGACTGCTGAAACGAGGTCTCGGGTTCGATCCCAGGTATCACTATGGCACACACCAATGACTTTTCGATGCTTTTCGAAGTTATTTGTGTATTTATCGCAGGTTTATAAGTGCTCGGTTAATGGCAATAGGCTTGCCACCTATTACATTGGGACCTAAACATAAACTGCCGAAAGGTGGGTGCTAGCACCTCTGCCTATCCATTCAGGGATACAGTCGTGAGTTTATGTTATATGTTATGTTATAATTCTTGTCGGTAGCGGGGCCAGGTACTTATCCCTGCCGGGTATTCACGCAGGCAGATCCACGAGATTTGTTTATATATATAAAATAACCCAGGGTTATTACAACAAGGAAATTATATTTAGAAAATACTGAGGGGCGACTCTGCTACTAATAAAAGTCTTGCTCTGGTCGCAAATATACATAAATGTAGGTACAAGACATCAGGTGTTTTCTAAGAAAATTTGTAACAAGCCGAAAACTTTTGATATGATTCCGAAGCTAATAAAACCTAATAAAACTTTTTAATTTGTACCTAACTTTGAATATTTTATTAAAGTCAGATTATTATGAGGAAATAGTTGACCAGCCCCGACAACGTCTGTGGTATACTTTGAAACCCCGTAGCACTCCTTCAAGGTATATATCTAGTAGGTTTCCTGAACGTAGACCATGATTCTGGCGCTGGTTTTCAACCAGATCTTTATAACTCACAAATGTCAAGCAGACATCTCATGACAAATATCAATCATTTCATGTTCTATAAACCTCCAAGTATCGTGGCTCCCAACCCAACGAAACTTGAAGACTATATGACTTTAACCTTCCTCAGTAAACAGACTATTTACACACACATGTCTGCTCTTGGTCAATTATGGGGGTCAAGAGGCTATCGAGACCAAGAAAGCAGTCTGAGATTCCCATTTAAGAATTATTATAAATTTTGAGGACTACTTTGGGACCGCAAGAAAAAAAGTTAAAGTACAGTTAAGAGATAAGCTTAACCCTGCCGCGTTTATCTGTCTGTTCACAAAAGGCTTAAAAACTACTAAACTTCTTCTCTAGGCATTACATGTCCGAACTAGGACAAACGATCTCAGCTTTATAATGTTAGTATCGATTGAAATAAAACCAATTTTAAACGGTTTTTGTACGTAGTGTTATGGTTTTTCGCCTGATGGTAAGCTAAAGGCAAAGTCTCAGGAAAGAGGGTCACCATTACAGACACTAAGTGCTACAATGGTGGCACTCAGCTTGGCGGCCTCATCAGATGCTTTTTCACGTCCCGCTTAAAGGCCCCGGGACTGTAGGAAGAAGGAAACACGTGTGCTGGTAATGAATTCCAGGTCTTGGTGGTGCGGCAAAGAAAAGTCTCCGAACCGCTTGGTTCTTGCTTGTATATTCTGCACAGTGTGAGGGTGACATCTAAGGCCTGCACGTGTTGTCCTATGTAGGAAAGGAGATAGTGGGATTAGTTGGAAGAGCTCGTCAGAACACTCACCGTGGTAGAGAAATAAAATTGTTACCGTTAAAAATAGTCGAATCATCGGGCTAGACGTAAATAATACATACAAATATACATGGTGTATTTAAATATACCTGTTATTTTCTCTCCCGTTGTCATTGTACGCCGCAGATTACCATCATTTACTTGGAACAGCTGACGCCTGAACTTTGACATAGGTACCTTGAAATTCGGGGTGCAATTTTCGGAGTTCCATCTGCTCAAACTAATTTATGGCAACAGTTGACTTTCAGCGTTGTGTTTGCTCGTCGAAATTAGTTTTTAATCGCAAAGAATTTTTAGTTCGTGTAATTGGTGGTTTTTCTGAGGTATCTCCGTAACTATTGAAGCGTATCATTTCCAAGCTTGTTTCATATTTTCATATTCATATTCATTTATTTATTCACAGAATGCAGGTACAACAAGTGTGGTCTTATAATTAAAATAATGTTTCCTTGTACATTCTACCACTTTTCTGTGGTATGTAAATAATTGTTTGTCATCTAAATAATCTGGAATTTTATAACATAACATAAACTCACGTTTATATCCCCGAAGGGGTAGGCAGAGGTGCTAGCACCCACATTTCGACAGTTTATGTTTAGGTCCCAATGTAATAGGTAGCCTATTGCCATTAATCGGGCACTTATAAACCTGCGATAAATACACAAATAACTTCGATAAGCATCGAAACGTCATTGGTGTGTGCCATGGTAAAACCTGGGACCGAACCCGAGACCTAGTCTCAGCAGTCCATTACCCATACCACAAGACTACCGCGGTCTATACCGATTCCGATGTTAGTTTTTAAAATAAAGAATTTTATATACATAACATAAACATAAACTCACGCCTATATTTCCCGAAGGGGTAGGCAGAGGTGCTAGCACCCACATTTCGCCAGTTTATGTTTAGGTCCCAATGTAATAGGTGGCGAGCCTATTGCCATCAACCGGGTACTTATAAACCTGCGATAAATACACACATAATTTCGAAAAGCATCGAAAAGTCATTGGTGTGTGCCATGGTAAACCTGGGATCGAACCCGAGACCTAGTCTCAGCAGTCCATTACCCATACCACAAGGTTATCGCGGTCTATACATTTTTAAAATAAAGAATTTTATAATAGCTGTTAATACGTTTTATAGATAGTATGTTTACAATATTTTTGTTAGACGTCAAACAAGCGTCGGCTCCTATAGAAAAGGCTTTCTCCAGCCTTGGAAACGAGAATGTGAATAACAAAAACAAAGGAAGCAATGCCTCCAGCGGTTCGCGAGCGAAATGTAAAATACGTCTTTATAACATCAATATTATGAGGGTAGTACTTTACCCGGTTGAAAAAGTAGTATCACTATCAGGTTCTTAATCAAAAATCAAGGTTTTACGCTTATTTTTTTCTTGTGCGTAAATTCGCCATTTTTTTATTGTGCGTAAATTCGCCAATTTTTTATTATGTGTAAATTCGCCATTTTTTATTGTGCGTAAATTCGCCACAGATACCACACTACCGGAGCCGGTGGGGGAGGTTATGTCGGACTTGAACCGACTAAAACGCACGCCGACTGTGTGGGCCGCAGGCCGGAGATGAGATTATACAGTCGGCTCCACCCATCACCTCCAGTTTTAGTTTTACCCTAAGTATTATACTTGTACTTGAGTCCAGGCCTACGTTTATATTCTTTTTCTTTGCTTTTACGGGTGTTACTGCCAACTATTAATTATTTTTAGAGACTAGTTTTCATTGGCTATAAAAACTTTAAACTCTCAAATAAAATATAAATAAATATAAGTATAAAATATAGATATACATTACACACAACGCTATCTAGACCCACGGTAAGCATAGCTTGTTGCACACAAGCTAGCTAAGGTACGAGTTGCCAGCGGGCGACATGAGGCAGCAGCAGACGACGTGTCATCGCTTTATGTCGCCACGACAAGTCGTTGCGTCCTGTCACTGCAGTCATGATTTCGAACCCGACTGCAGACGGCAACAGCAGATGGAATCCAGTTGGTTTCGAGTGTGCCGTGAAACAAGATAATTAACGTGTTCGAGAATAGTGATCCCAATTTGATCTTTTATGTTGTGGAATCTAGAATGCGGATAAACATACTTAGATTCTTTTTTTTTGCACATAGATGAATACATATAATACATAGAAACATTCAGACCAATGCAAATATACATATTCTTGCACACAAATATTTACACTGAGCGGGAATCGAACCCGCACCCTCTGTGTAGCAGTCGGACGTTCTACCGTTACACCACAGAGGCCTTAATAAAGCTATTATTATCGGACAGTATTAGACAATACAGTTAAATAGAACACAAGCAATATTGACGTTAAAGATGGCTTTCTAGGTTATGGAAACCATGATGTCCCCATCTTGCCCTCGGAAAGCCGCCTACTTCTTCTAGGGCGGCTGGCAGCTCGACCTGTCACCCTAGGTCTGCATTCATGGCGGACGGAGATTGTTGAGCGACCTCCAATATCTAAGTCGTAGCTTCATCTCTATTTAAGCAAAAAATACCGTAACAGACAGATTGTACAACCAAGTCACATCATAAGGGTTTTTTTTCCTGTTAGGATACAGAACCCAATGTCCAAAAAGGCAGTACGGAAAA
This sequence comes from Eilema griseolum, assembly GCA_963662185.1. Taxonomy (NCBI): domain Eukaryota; kingdom Metazoa; phylum Arthropoda; class Insecta; order Lepidoptera; family Erebidae; genus Eilema; species Eilema griseolum. The sequence goes on from OY759245.1 coordinate 3,480,475, forward strand.
AGAAGGCCCATTTAACTTTGAAGTTGAACTATTTTACACGGTGTGACCTTTTACATATTTAGTTTGCCGTTCAGGAATAGTGCTCTATATTCGAAGGCCTCTACTGCAAGCGATGCATGTCAGCTTCATACCTCACTACATTTTGCAACTATTTATAAAGCACTAGCTGTTGCCCGCGGCTTCACCCGTCCCAATTGAGCAGTCCGACTGGGGAAATACCTCCACCCTACAGAACACCACGGCTATAATAACCTCGTGTTGTGTTCCCGGTGGTGAGTAGGGTAGCCAGAGCTCACTGGACAGTTGTTGTGCTGTCAGTGGGAAGACCAAAGGCTTGTCCTGTTTTTGTGTTCTGCACTGAAGGCACAGAAACTCTTTGTTGTGAACAGAAATCTTACAGGGTCGGCAGCAGTGGTGTGACTCCACTTGTGTTACACACGTTCATGGATCACGGTAAACACTTTCCATAGCCTATGTCCTTTCTCAAGGTCTAATCTACCAACAAAATTTCTTTATAATCGGCTTCTCCTTTCCCTTTAGTAGTAGCGTGATGATATATAACCTAAAACCTTCGTCAATAAAAGGACTATTCAACACAAAAAGAATTTTCCAATTCGATTTAGTAGTTCCTGAGATTGGCGCGTTCAAACAAACAAATCTTAAATCACATTTCTCAATGGGGCTCTGAGAACATGGTCGAGTTCAATGCCAAGAAGACGCAGGCTTGTGCGTTCACAGCAAAGGTAACTTCTTTCTTTCCCCTTCCCACTCTTCAGAGCACGCCACTGCCACTGTAGGACAATCTCAACATCCTAGGCATGGATATTCGCTGCAAACTGAATAACAGAAATTACATCGAGAGCATCATCAAAACAGCCACGTGGAAACTCGGACTCCTGAACAAAGTGAGACGTTTTTTCACGCCGGAGCAGCGGTGTCTTCTCTATAAGACACAAATTCGCTCCTGTGTGGAATACTGCTCGCATCTCTGGGATGGCTCCGCGAAATACCTACTAGATGCTCTCGACTGATTGCAGCGACAAGGTTACTATAAAGTGGATGAGTACCTTAATGATGTTAATGCGTGGTCAACATAAGTCTCTTGCTTGCTCGCACAAAATAAATTGTAAACTAAAGCAAATTTAAAAAAGAAAAATAATCTAGTTCTAATGTAGTTCGCTGAGTTTCTTGCTGGTATCTTCTCAGTAGAACTAATCTACCGAACCAGCGAAAGAATCATTTTCCAATGGTTTATTTTTACGTTATTTAATATTTTTATATTATTTCTTGACATAAATAATTGTAAAGTTTTGACGTTCATATGTGCTCTTTATGTGCCTAAACTGAATAAATTAAATTGATTCTTTGATTCTTTGCGCGGTCCGAATTATTGGGAGCCCTGAGGTCACGAACACCCTCGAGCCTTTGCAGATGCGTAGAAATATTGCTTCCTTGGCTGTATTTGACCGTCTCTACCATGGTGAGTGTTCCAATGAGCTCTTCCAACTAATCCCACCATCTCTTTTCCTACATAGGACAACACGTGCAGGCCTTAGATGTCACCCTCACACATTGCAAAATATACGAGCAAGAACCAAGCGGTTCGGAGACTCTTTTCTTTGCCGCACCACCAAGACCTGGAATTCATTACCAGCACACGTGTTTCCTTCTCCCTGCAGTCCCGGGGCCTTTAAGCGGGGCGTGAAAAAGCATCTGATGAGGCCGCCAAGCTGAGTGCCACCATTGTAACACTTAGTGTCTGTAACGGTAACCCTCTTTCCTGAGACTTTGCCTTTAGCTTACCATCAGGCGAGGTGAGGTCAAGTTGGCGTGTCCTATATAAAAAAAAAAATATTCAGCTTTATAATTATAATAAAAATAGGTAAGAATATATGCATTATTTGCAAAAAGACCTTTTTTGTCATGTCGAGGGACCTTAGATCGTTCCGATAATATGACGGAGTGCTTTACCAGTAAGTGTCGACAACGCTTGAATGAAAATATTACTGGGTATATAAAAGTTATAGGGTTATCTAACATAATTTATTTTCAACTTTTTGGGGTTTTTTTATTTTTTTATACTCAAAGAAAGCATAATAACAGTGTTGTGTGTAATGTGTGTATGTTAGTTACGTTGTCATGTTACGTCAATATGTATTGTATGGACTGTTTGCAATAAATTTAAAAGTAAATTTGTTTGTTCTCGTAAAATCCATTCGCGGCCATTATTCGGGGAATAATATAACACGACGTTGCGAGGCATTCATTGGGAAGTTTCCGATGTTATTTTTTAATTTGCTCTGAATATATTTTAGGAAAATAATAACCGCAGCCTTGGAATAAATTGCTCTATCACGCATCTGCTGTCCTAGTTGATAGACCAGAACATACTTACCTACAAATAAGCACGCCTTTACCCGCGTTGGGTTAGGCAGACGTGAATTACACCCGCACTTCACCAATCATTGAATTTGGTCCCACGTAATAGGGGGTGAGTCTATTGCCGTCTACACTATTGTTGACTCGATGCATCTGAGGCTGAGTTTGGGCTGTATAGATCTGTCTGATGTTAAACAGCCCTATCCCTTAGTCGCCTTACACGAAACCGCATGGGAAGAGATGGGGTGGCCCTAATTCTACTCTGCCTGGACCTGGACCAGGGTTAGCCGGGGTGTGAGGTAAGTACTTTATGGGTACCTTTATGGACCCGAGATGGCTAGCGGGTTTAGTCGGTTCGAGATCAACATAACCACACCTGCTGGGCGGATGGGGAGAGAGATATCCCAAGGTTGGATTCTTCAGGCAGGGCATAACAAGCTTTCTACAGGATCGGCAGCACGAGTGTAACGCCCCTGGTGTTGCATCCATCCATCGGCCACGGTAACCACTTCCCATCATGTGGGATCATCCTAAATAATTTAAAAGAAGGTGTCCCATTGAACCAATAAACACTAAGTATATTTTAAAAAAGAAACCTATGTAAAAAGTAACCAAACAAACATACATACATATATGCAGGTACTAGTATAACAAAAGAAAAGGCAGGCAAAGAAAAGTCTATTATCGTCCGTAAACCCTCGGAGAAAGTCCCCAGCCTCACTATCAAGATAAAAGTATGTTCTCGACACAAGAACGCTCTCACTCCAACAGCATTTCAATTTGGCTGAGAGGCATTACAACAACACCTCGACATTCCCCTCGTGAATTTTTACGTGTATAATAATTTTGTAAATATATTGATTTAATTTTGTTACTAACTTCGCTTTAGCACAAATTCAGGCATAGCTTAGATAAATATTCCTAAGTAAAGACCTCTGTAAGACAACTGCACAAATATATATTATACATTTTTAAACTTTCGCGGTGTGAATTCATAATTAGGACCACGGGACCAAGGGTGCTGCAACGCATCCGAAACGTCGGCAGAAATAGTAAGTTCCAAGATATAATTCGCGAGAATTCCCGATACCTAGTATAATTATATATTATACATGTCTAATATCCTACCCATGCACAATGTTATAACGCACGATAGATTAAGAACCCATGTATGTAAAATACTGTTTTTTTTTTTATACCACTTAGTTGGCAGACAAGCACACGGCCCACCTGATGGGAAGCGGTTACCGTGGCCTATGGACGTATGCAACACCAGGGGTGTCACGCTCGCGGTGCCGACCATGAAGAAACCTTCTGATGCCCCTCTTGAAGAACCCCATATTGTAGGTGTTTAGAAACTGTACAACGATTATGAAATAAATTTAATTTGATTTGATTTGATTTTACCAACTTTATCCAATTATTGTTATTTATTATTGTTATTGTTAGAATATGTGCGGAAGGTGAAAAGCAATGGTTTTCTCGAAAAGAATCGACTGGCTAATCAATCAATCTCATTTATCAACTACTAATCAGTAAGAATTGAAACAGACCAGGCGGGATTCAAACCCGCGATCTTTCACTTACAGGGGGAACACTCTGACCACTGAGCCACGGAACCTTCGCCTGAAACCATCCAAGGACACGGCGGTATTTCCGCCCAATTGAGCAGTCCGACTGGGGAAGTACCTCCACCTAATAGAATACCGCGGCTATAATAACTACGTGTTGTGTTCCCAGCGGTGAGTAGGGTAGCCAGAGCTCACTGGAGAATTTGTGCTATCAGTGGGAAAGGCTAGTCCTATTTTGTCTTCTACACTGACGGCACAGAAACTCTGTACTTACAGGGTTGGCAGCGTGACTGACTCCTCTGGTGTTACAAACGGCCATAGGCCACCTAAGTGGTATAAAGAAAATCCAAATTCTTCTACCAACATACATATTATTATATCCGTCTTACGGCGAAGGTGAGATTTAAATTTAAGTAGGTACTTAGCTCTATGCAAGCAGCATAATCCTATTTTATCTTAGATATTCTCGTTTAACATTAGATTCAAAAAAAAAATTGTTACCTACATACAAATTAGACAAATAACATTTTTTTGCTTGTTAACGAACACATAACATTATTCATTAGTCGCTCAGTAGCCTGAATCCAAAATCCAAAGACAGAACAATTTTAAATGTTGTCATACACAGAAGTACCCGTAGGCTAAAGCCAGTTTTAATCTCTAACTTTTTTAATTAAAACAGAAGTAACATCTAATCGACCGTAATATTCGTAATACTTTTCAAAGAACCGAAAATGTAAATGCGAAAACGAAACCGAAAAAGATATTTTTAAATTATTCTATTAAGATGGAAAAAGTAAATTATTAATTTGGCACGTACTAGGTACTAGTAAATTTCTATCAAGATGGGAAATGTAAATTATTAATTTGATACGTACTAGTAAATTATATTCCCCGGACCTTTGGTTGTTTTTCGACGGACAACGGCGCGTTTATTGAAAAATTCACAATATTGCTCTCTCGAGAGCATAGCGGGCTAATTTATAGCGGTGCTAAAGTCGTTTTTAGACATTATTTCATCATAAAAGTGAAATACCTTTCGACTGTTACAGCAGTATTTTTTATTAATGTATTTTTATCAGTCACGCCTGTATTCCCTGAAGCGGTAGGTAGAGCTGTGTCACGCTCACAATTTCGCCAGCCAAACTTTTAGGTCTAAATTTTTATAAAAGCAGTTTTATTTCTCTTCTTCTTGTAAAAATAATTCTATTGTAATATTACCTACTTGTTTTTTATACAACTTAGGTGTCAAACAAGCACACGGCCACCTGATGGAAAGTGGTTACCATGACCTATGAACGTGTGTAACACCAGTCACATCTGTGCTGCCGACCCTGTAAGAACAGAGATTTCTTTCTACTTCATACAAGAAACTGATACCATAAAAATGTGAAAGCTTATGAGGATGGGTCGATAAATGAGTTTTTACTCTTTCACGCAGAAACGGCTGAACGAATTTGGATGATCTTTCACCTTTTTAGCCTGGGATTAAGATTATGTTGCGGGAGCGAAGCTTCATGCGGACGGAGCGATAGGTAACAGCTAGTATTTCATTTTTTTTTATACCACTTGGTTGGTAGACAAGCACACGGCCCACCTGATAGAAAGCGGTTACCGTGGCCGATGGACGTGTCCTAGGGAGTCAATCTCGCGATGCCAATGTCCCTGTAAACAATTTGTTTGTTCATTATTTATGACTTGATTTGATTCATGTGCTCAGTTCAGTCTATTACAAAATTTTACACCGACACCGAACACCAATCTCCTCTTGATTAAAACTCTGACACCTGCCATAAATTTTTAGGTGAAGTATTCAACATGAATGCCAAGGTATATCCAATCTAGCCGAGCTGACATAGGGTTCAATTTTGATAAAAAAAATATTGCCGAGAAATTCAGAGTGCTGTCGGGTCATATGTAACCAAATCTCGTAAATTCTCATAAAAAAGAAGCGTTTAGAGAATTACATTCATAAGTAATTTTTCTAGAACAACATTATAATTGAGTTGTAAAGCTCGAGCTATTGGGCGCGCCTTTGCTGTCATAGCGAACCGTATGCCGATTGTATATGTATTTAGTGGGTGTGTGTGTGTGTGTGAAAGTATGGGTGTGTGTGTCTTTGTGTGCGGTTGTGTATATATATGAGGTAGTAATCTCAAAACCTTAATATTCTGCTGCACGATACAAGGATCTTCTGTTTGTTCTAGAAGACTCGGAGCTAAAACTGTTGTTGAAAAGCGCCTGCTCACCACCGATACTCATCATTTTTCCTCTAAAACATCGATCGAAAATGTTGTGTTGACATACCTCTGCTTTCCTCTTCGAAGAAACAAAGGGGTGATTTTATTAAAAAATGTTATTGACTACGGTGAAAGGAAAGAGTGGGTGTACGCCTACTAAGATATTAAATGTATCCATTCAGTGGGTAGATCATGAATTAAATAGAATTTTAATTATTATGATCTCTATTTCTGAATTACCCTTTTATTTCGCCTCCCATGGTTAAAATGGTGACCTTGCGATCGACTGATTACAGACCCTATACGGTAGTACCCGAAGGCAAAAGAGATAAGGGTCACTCCTTTTGCCAACTATGCATTGACCATTGTGGACCAATGCCTAAGATTGGTTGTATCAACAAGAATACTAATCTACTAACCTTATCTTTTTATACCACTTCGGTGGCAGACAAGCACACGGCCCACCTGATGTTAAGCGATTACAGTGGCATTTGGACGTGTGCGACACCAAGGGAGTCACACTCGTGTTACCTATTCTGTAAGAACAGAGAATTTCTATGCCATCACTGCAGAAGACAAACCAAGACTAGCCTTTGGTCTTCCCACTGACAACTAAAAATCTCTCCAGTGGGCTTTGGCTACCCTACTCAACGCTGGGAACACAAGATGAGGTTATTATGACTGCAGTATTCTGTAATACCGTCGTGTCCTACCTCTGTCGTGTCCTACTCGTACCGAGGTGAATCATGTTCCCCAACTCACTGCCGCTACTGCGGCTAGACAATATACGGATGCTCAATATGAATACCTTTACTTTATACATTCAAAGTAATTTTGTTTGGCACACTAGTAGTTAATAACAGATGTGGTCACAGAACACCCCTATACGCGACCTGATCTTTGACTTCGAGCAATATATTGCGTAGTTAATGCCTTTAACACAGCAGGTAAGTAGTCAGCATAAATTCTAAACCTCCTTCAAACCCGCTCACGAATAGTTTAATATTCCATGTCAGATCGTGAATATTTCATTATATATAAGAATTTATTGTAAATACGCTTGACGTGAACTGTATATGTATTATACTACAGTGCGGCTGCTGAGAGATTGCGTTTCAGACAGGTCGTGATCGAATGGGCGATGTAACTATAAACTGGCGTACAATTTACAACAAAATTTTCAATATCTTTAATTTCTCTTATCCACCCATAGCCGTCACCCCAGTGCTGTGCAAAGTCTTCGAGCACATCATTAACAAACAGCTCATGCGTCACCTAGAGGATCACTCCTTAATTAATGACCGGCAATATGAAACGAACGAAACGGTCAACGGGTGATCTTCTAGCATACGTTATCCATCTTCGGGGCGAGGCTATGGACAAGCACGGCGAGTCACTGTCAATTAGTCTTGATATCGCCAAAGCTTTCGATAGAGTCTGACACAAATCGCTTCTCTCCAAGCTACCAGCCTTTGGTCTGCCTCCTAGACTGTGCAACTGGATTACTAGTTTCCTGCGGGAGCGCCGTATCTGCGTCCTCTGTGATGGGCGGGCTTCGGAGTTCTTGCAGATAAACTTGCATATCAACGACATGCTGTCTACCGGCAATGTTCATTGTTATGCAGACGATAGCACTTTGCATGGGAGTTATCATGGACATCCTGCGGCCAAGCAGTCGGATATCGCGGAGAAAAGGCAGCTTCTTGTCACTGAGCTTGACGGGATCCTGAATCACATTTCTCAATGGGGCTCTGAGAACCTGGTTGAGTTCAATGCCAAGAAGACGCAGGCATGTGCGTTTACAGCAAAAGTATCTTCTTTCCTTCCCCTCCCCACTCTTCAGAACACGCCACTGCCACTGCAGGACAATCTCAATATCCTAGGTATGGATGTTCGCTGCAACCTGAATAACAAAAACTACATCGAAAGTATCATCAAAACAGCCTCACGAAAACTCGGAGTCCTGAACAGAGTGAGACGGTTTTTCACGCCGGAACAGCGGTGTCTTCTATACAAGACACAAATTCGCTCCTGTGTGGAGTACTGCTCGCATCTCTGGGATGGTTCAGCAATGTACTTACTAGATGCTCTCGACAGGTTGCAGCGACGTGCGGTCCGCATCATTGGGAATCCCGAGATCACGAACACCCTAGAACCTTTACAGCTGCGTAGAGATGTTGCGTCCATGGCTGTATTTTACCGTTTGTACCATGGGGAGTGTTCTGATGAGCTCTTCCAATTAGTCCCACCCTCCCCTTTCCTACACAGGACAACGCGTGCAGGTCTTAGATGTCATCCGCACACGGTGCAAAACATCCGATCAAGAACCAAGCGGTTCGGAGACTCTTTCCTCTGTCGCACCATTAAGGCCTGGAATTCATTACCAGCTCACGTGTTTCCTTCTTCCTACAGTCGCCCGGGTCCTTTAAGCGGGGCGTGAAAAAGCATATGATGAGGCCGTCAAGCTGAGTGTCACCATTGTCACACGGTATGTGTAAGTAATGGTGACCCTCTTTTCTGGGACTTTGCCTTCAGCTTACCATCAGGCAAGGCGAAGTCCAATTGACGTGTCCTATATAAAAAAAAAAAAAAAAAAATTTTTTCTTAATTAATTATATTATATTATTTCGGGGCAAGCAACAGCTAATAATTTACACACATTTTTGCGAATGTGCAAATTTGATACCAATCATGATACATATACCTCAAATGTATTTTTAAGCGCTTGCGCTTAGTTGCCCAAGTTGTAACTTCCACTCTTCTGCTGCATCCTGATGGAGTTGAGACTTCATTGTCCGAATTTTTCCAGAAGACAGCGGCTCCTCAAGTGATTTGGAGTCGGATTAAACTTTGATGTGACGTACATACGTACATACATATAATAACGCCTTTATCCCCGGAGGGTTAGACACAGGTGAATTAACACCCACATTTCACCATCATTGTATTCGGTCCCACGTAATAGGGGGTGAGCCTATTGTCGTTTTCCCGGCACTATTGTTGCCTCGAGACATGCATCTCTGGCTGAGTCTGGGCTATATATATATGTCTGATGTTAAACAGTTTTATTATGATGTGACGTAGTCTTCATTATTTAATGCTTAAAACGGTATTTCATAATACACATTCCCAGCCATTTTATTCCACTTCGGTGGGACACGTCCCACCTGATGGAATGTGGTTACCGTGGCCTGTGGACGTGAGCAACACCAAGGTAATGTTGCCACTCCAGTTGCCACTTTGTAAGAATAGAGAGTTTCTGTGCCGCATTGTGGAAGACAAAGCAGGACAAGCCTTTGGCCTTCCTACTGATAGCACAAAAACCTTCTAATGCCCTTCGGGTTCGATGCCAGGTTTTACCATGGCACACACCATTGACTTTCCGATACTTTTCGAAGTTATGTGTGTATTTATCGCTGGTTCATAAGTGCCCGGTTAATGGCAATAGGCTTGCCACCTATTACATTGGGACCTATACATAAACTGGCGAAATGTGGGTGCTAGCAGAAGGGGTAGGCAAAGGGTAGGGGTTCGGGGATATAGGTGTGAGTTATGTATGTTTGAAATATAATTCCTAAGAAACATAACTAAATTATTGAATTAGAAAAAAATGCAAAATGAACGCAATAAATAACGTTATTTATAGTACATTATTAGTATGACGAATAGACATGGGTCAGAAACGCAATGTTATAACGACAGAACTATAATAGAGACCTTATGTTCGTTAAAATAGGATTAAATACCTACGAAATATGCTTTCTTCTAATTATCAAAAATCTTACCTTACCCTAATCGACCTTGGTTGAGGCAGATATGTCATACTCAAACTGACTAACTTTTTCTTTGACACGGAGATGCAAGACCGCCCCTAAGGCATTTGTTTCCCCAGCACTCCGGTTGACCCAGGGCCTCCTCCGGTTTCGAGATGGCCTATAGGAGGTGGAACCCATGGTATCCTCACCTAGCACTAGTGAGGGCGAATTTAATAGAAAAAAGCGGCCAAATCAATTCTGGATCAACACAGATACATTCTACAAAACAATAGGTATATTCTAAGAAAAAGTGGCATACGACCACGGCTATCCGCGGCCCGCCTATATTATTTTATCACTGTTACCCTGGTACCCTTGCCAGAGAAAAGGTTGCCGACCGCTGCCCTAAGGGATAAGCAGATATGAATTAACACCTATATTTCATTCACAATGTTTCTTGATACCGTAATAGGTAAGGCCATTCAACCCAAAAGTTAGATATGAGCTATAAGTTCACTGTCAAATAGAGAACAACCCAGTTCCTTAGTTGCCTGTACGACACCCGCGGGAGTAAATAGGATAGGATAACCTTGCATTCTAGTTACAGGACGGGAACATCATACACAATGTTGACATATATGTTACAAGTAACACTTATGAAAGTTGTAAAAAGAGTTAACGAGAAAAGAACAACAATTTTACTTCCCGAGTAACAATGTGTCGTAAAGTGTTAATAACAAGACATTTTATACCAACCAATGACGTCACTGTTTTGAGTGATGATATAGGACATTTATGTCATCTGAGTTTTACTATACAAGTATCCACACTAATGACATGACATTATCAAAATCATTACAACAACATTAGTTTTAGATGGATAGATAAATAGATAGATAGATAGATAGAGAGATAGATAGATTGATAGAAAACCGAGGTAGCCTAGTGGTATGGGTAATGGACTGCTGAGACGAGATCTCGGGTTCGTTCCCAGGTTTTACCATGGCACACACCAATGACTTTTCGATGTTTTTCGAAGTTATGTGTGTATTTATCACAGGTATATAAGTGCCCGGTTAATGGCAATAGGCTCGCCACCTATTATTACATTGGGACCTAAACATAAACTGGCGAAATGTGGATGCTAGCACCTCTGCCTGTGAAGGGGGGTCTTCGGGAATATAGGCGTGAGTTTATGTTATGTTATGTAGATAGATAGATAGATAAGTATTTATTGTACACCAATAGATTACAGTAGAACTAGTAGGTAGCATGCATACAGTCTAATGTACAATGGGCGGCCTTATCGCTGGAAGCGATTTCTTCCAGGCAACCTTGCTTCTTAGTTGCATATAAGTCTTGAAGCCGATGCCCCACTTTTTTTTTTGTACAACTTTGGTGGCAGACAAGCACACGGCCCACCTGATGAAAAGTGGTTACCATGACCTATGAACGTGTGTAACACCAGTGGAACCACATCCGTGCTGCCGACCCTGTAAGAACAGAGATTTTGTGCCGTCAGTGCAGAGGACAAAGCAGGACAAGCCTTTGGTCATCCCACTGACAGCACAAAAACTCTCCAGTGAGCTCTGGCTACCCTACTCTCCACCGGGATCACAACACAAAGTTATTATAACCGCGGTATTCTGTAGGGTGGAGGTACTCCCCAGTCGGACTGCTCAATTGGGCGGAAATACCACCGTGTCCTACCTCCTCAAACCCACTCTCTTACTCTTAATTTGGCTAAATCTTTACTTTAATGGGAGTGACTACCGTCTAACCCTCCACCCCCTAGAAGAAAACTGCACCAGAGTCTCGTCAGGTAACCAGCAGATGTTTCTGCTAGCTAATACGGCTAGCTTGGGCCATTGGTTTCTAACAAAGTTTAAAGGCTCTTTACTTGCCGCGTGGTTCCCGGCAGAGTAGAATTTGGGCCACCCCATCTCCTCCCATGCGGAGTTGTACAAGGCGACTAAGGGATAGGGCTGTTTAACATCAGACAGATATATACAGCTCAGACTCAGGCACAGATACAAGGCTTGAGTCAATACGGTGCCCGGAAGACGGCAATAGGCTCACCCCCTATTACGTGGGACCGAATTCAATTATTGGTAAAATGTGGGTGTTAATTCACCTCTGCCTAACCCTCCGGGGATAAAGGCGTGATTATATGTATGTATGTATGTACTTGACTATAATTATGAATTATGACATTCAATAATCCCAAAAAAAAATATTCCTTCTATCCTGCTGGTGTCTTTCTGTCTGTTTGTTGTGGGTTGTCTGCGAATTTAGATTTTTACTGCTGATTAAAAGATTAAAAGGCTAACTTAGGCTACTTCTATTTTATAAAAAGTTCCGAATATTTGGTTACGTATTATGTTATCTGTGGTTACTCATTAAAAATATAGTTTAGATCTAAGCCACATCTATAGCAACGATAGGAACTATAATGAAGGCGTATTATAAGTACTGCATAACCCCATTTTACACAAATATTTTTTTAATAAAACTTAAGAAAACAATTTAGTTTATTTTTTGGCATCTAATATGCTAAATAACGCATTAATAAGTATTATCAATGAATATTCAGCCTAAGTTGGTTACAGAAGGTGCTTATAAAAATAATCTTTTGACATCAAACACAAATGATGGAAATGGATAGTACCATTGTAGCATCTATAATATTCCTTTGGCGACTAAAGTTGCCATAATGTAATAAAACTCCGATGGCATCTCCCAAAAGCAAATATAGTGGAGACTACTTCAAATATTGATACAGGAGTACATTGCCGCACAAAGCCTTTCCTCTGAAATTCTATACACGAGAAAGTGAGTAATAAAATATGCACGACTGGTTTCGTTCGTCTCTTATTAATAATATATGATATCAAGAACATAATATATGTTATGGACCTCAATTTGTGAAAATATATATTTACATCATTATAGTTAAGGACAGTACAATGATTATTTACACCAATCAGGGCCTCGAATCAAAAAATGCATTTAATTTTAAACTTTAATGCGGTTTCATTAAAGTTCATAATTAAAAGGCCTTTTGCAGAGTGAACGAAAAAGTATAATGAAACTCTATTCATTTAATTTTGGACTTTAGTGGTCTAGCAATAAAGTCCAAAATGTAATGCCTTTTTTGCAGTGTCTGTGGTTTTGCTTTAGTTGAATCGAGAGCCAGGAGAGACCTAATTAGAACAGAGTCCTAATTAGAGCAGAGGCCTAATTACAACAGAGGCCTAATTACAACAGAGGCCTAATTACAACAGAGGCCTAATTACAACTGAGCAAGACGTTTTTTCACGCCGGATCAGCGGTTTACTGCTCGCATCTCTGGGATGGCTCAGCAAAGTACTTACTAGATGCTCTCGACAGGTTGCAGCGACATGCGGTCGTAAAAAAGGTCACTTTATTGGAATCGTATTAGTATAATATTTTGTCTTGCGGCGATATTTACACGAAATTAGAATCTGCTTAGTAAATGGATTGTGGTGATTCGGCTCATATGGATGACCATTTAAAGAATTGTATAGGAATCTATTAGATTTGCTAGCATTTATAAAGTTACGAGTTTTTAGCAGAATAGCTCAATGTGGCCTTTTTAGACCCGCTGGCCATTACACTACCGAGACGTAAACCCACTCCTAACACAAGCAACTTAGCTTAGCTGAAGGAGTAAAAGGGAATGTTAGTAATTACGGTTCTAACATTCTAAACTAAAAAACAAGGTTACTCCAAAGTTAAAAAAATATAAAAAAAAATTATCGAAGTCAAACTAAAATATACCTAAATCAAAGGCAAACTTGAAAAGTCTCAAAAGAGTCTAAAGGTCAATTCATTTAAAACCTATGTCAGCGCTGTAAAACTGCATAAAACATGTCGCCTCTGAAAAATGGAGCACATACATAATGTATTCACGCTAGGCAGAGGTATCTTCATGTAGTGACAAGCCATTGTAAAGGTTTTTATCCAGGCCCCCGATTCTTCTAAGTTTGTTTTATCTATTTATTTATTTATCACAAACAATGTTTTACATACATCTGTTTAACGTGCAAAATATACATTTTAATTGTCATTCATCAATAAAGCCCATTAATTTATGTTCGTATTATAGAACTAAAATTCAATTCTATGAATGTATGATTAATAATCAGATTCAATGTGAATGAACTGTGATACAATTTCAATCAAAATCAGCAACTAAAAATAAATATACATAAATTTATTTACATAAATTCAATACCAGTAAAAGTCACTCTCATGCCAGACACTGCAAAAAAGCCATTATGTTTTCGACTTTATTCAAATTTTCTTAAAGTCCAAAATTAAGCATAGCTTGAGATAAATAACGGCGAACGCGATTATTTATAAAAAAATATTTATTTAATAAAAAGTGTTTACAATAAGAAATGTACTACAAGACTAATTTACATATTTAATATTCTTATAATCAAAACTATGATGAAATCGATGCGTCGCCAATTCCGGTCGCGCGTGTCGGTGTCGTACGATGCGTTGTCAGCAATCTTGCAGGTCGGCGGATTGCCTAACTCCTCCCTCCTTAAGACAGAAGCGCGTCCCGCAGCTTCCTGCAGCGTCCTCGGTGCGGAGTTCCTGTTGGCTTAGTTTTGCTCGCCTCCATTGCCATGCTTTCCATCCAATTACTGTTGTTAGCGCCAGGTAGAGGCCTAGTGTCGACCAGCTGGGCGTGGCCATCATCATTTGCCAGTCGATGGTGGGTTCTTCTAGTTTTTGGGCACGGTCCATGATCTTGTGGATGCTGTCTAGATCGACATCTTCTAACTGTAAGCTGTACTCGATGCTCTGCTCCGTTACAATTGGTTGGCTGGGAAGGGGTATAATCTCATCTATAATAACTGTATTGATGTTCGTCTTCAGCGTCCGGTTGAGCACTTCCAGATGACAGTCGCTTGTCAAGCTGGTTATATATATTCCCTTGGTCCTTTTGTATTCTGTCTTCCTGCCACAGTGGGTTGTTACGGTTTCTTCCTCTAGGAGAATAATAAGCCACTTATTATCTTGTAACTGTTGGATCTTTCCTTGCTTGATGTCCATCCTGGCACGGGTGCAGTTGGTGTTTTGGTGTTGAATGAGGGATACTACGCAGTCCTCAGATTTGTCCAATGGTTGCGTCGTTAGTGATTGGCAGAGCTGTGTGTCTGGTGTGATTTTCTTACAGTCTTCCTCCAGGTATGAGTACTCGCTGCTTCCCAGTGCTAGGTATTTGGCTTTGGGGATGATGGTAAGGCCTTGTTTGTCGGGAATGGAGTATAGATGGATAAGGTCATAAGGATTTTGATTGGTAGATGGGATATCCAATATGAATGTTAATGTGTGCTCTGTACTATAGGCTTTAACGCTAATAGATTTGTCTATATTGTGTATGTTCTTTATACTAATAATGTCTACTAGCCTAAACTCATTTAATTTTTGTATGGTAATCATCTCTGTAATAAGGCTATGGGGACTTATAATACTAGGATGCATTACCTCTAACTGAGCAAAAGTCATGGCATCTTCTAAGATTACCAACTTATCTAGAAGTAGTTGTAAACTAAAGTTAATTTGGATATATAAGTCTAGAAAGTGTATCCTATTTACAATTACATTATAATTACGAGTGGTATTTCTTAATATTGAGCCTAATTTCTGTTGATTCTGGTTTACAAGATTGATTTGTTTTGTAAACTCGCTTACAGCGTGTTCGGCTACAAATAGCGTTTGTTTCTGAGATGAAGCTACTTTATTAACTGAATTGCGTAAACCAGAGATTTCGTTTTCAAATTTAACTGCATCGTCGTAATCTAAGTTGCCTGTAATTGTTTTAATGATAGAGCCTAAACCATTGATAAGACCACGTCTAACTCTATGTTTTGGGGTTATAAATATAATTTTCTTACTTATCAAACTTATACTATTTTCTATTTGATCCTTATAGGTTCTATGTAAATCCTCATCCTCTTCAGCATGCTTAGTATCAGTATATATAACCATAAGCTTAATCGCAGTTTCGTATAAATATGAAACGTTATACACGCAAGCCAAACTAAAAGTGTCAACCTGCTTCAAAAGCTGACCTTGTTTTAGAAGGAGGATTCCATTCACGTTATCTACAGGATTAAGGGTTACGGTTGCGGCTGCGTAGAGCACGAAGGCTCCTGTGACGAGGATTCTGTAACAAGATGGGGTCTGCGTAAGAGCTTAAAATGAACTCTTATGGATTTTGAGTTCGGGTGGTTACCTATAATTTCTGCTACGTTGTTAGGGTGTAGGTGAATGATTTTGTAGGGGCCTTTAAATACCGGCTTTGTCTTGTCGCTCCTCGTAGTCTTGGCTACCTGCTTATAGACTGTTTCACCTACCTTAAACATCATAGCTTCGGCAGTCTGGTTTCTCTTTTCTATTACCTGTTCTTTGTTTTTCGATACGTGAGCTGCTAAGCACTCCTGTACTGCTTCTGCATTTTTCCGGTGGTTAAGTACATAGTCCTGGTAGAACTCTTTAGGGTAAAACAGTTCTAAGGGGTTCCTGGAAGCTGTGTGACCAAATAAAAGTTCTCGTGGTGTGTATCCTGTTGTGGAGTGAATGGCATTATTATAAGCTATTATTGCGTATTTCATCAGTAGCTGTATCGGGTCGTCTTTGTTGGTCATTCGTTGAATTCTAATGATTTCACCAATAGTTGAATGAAATCGTTCTATTGGGGAGTTTGAGTTTGGGTTGTAGGGTGTTGTAAAGTGGATATTGATATCATGAGAAGCACATATTTCCTTTATTACGTCATTGTCAAATTTTGTGTCGGAATCTGTGGTGATTTTAAGTGGCAAACCTAAGACAGAAAATATTTGCAACAGTGCTTCGGCTATGTGAACACTACTGGATGCGTTTAAGGGCACAGCTTGTGCAAATTTAGAAAAATTATCTATTATAGTCAGAAATGTTGCGCCCCCTGTGGAATATAGATCCATAAATAGGTGTTGAAAAGGTTTAGTGGGTGTTTCTGTTATAGCTAGCGTGGGTCTTACAGGATGTCTTTCATATTTCGCCCTAAGACACACGTCGCATTGATTTATGAATTTTTGGATAGAGAGTAACATATTAGGCCAATGATAATTTCTAAGGAGGTGTTTATGGGTTTCTTGGATACCTCTATGCGATGATTTACCCTCATGGTACCGTTTTATCATCTCTTCTTGTTCAGTTTTATTTTCTATGACTGTAACACGTGACGTACACCTTATTAATTTGGGACCCCTGTCATTAAAGATTGTAGTATAGACTCTAGAAAAAGCTAGATATAGGTTTTCATCATAAAAGTAGCAATGGAAGATACGGTTGGCAATCGTATGTTCCTTTAGGAATCGAATTATTTCAGACTCAGTGTTATTAATTGGGATAAAAACGTCTTTAATAACATTTCTGGAATTAGTGGATCTGTCTTCTACCCTATAAGAGGATCCTGGGGTGGATCTAATATAAAATTGTTTTAGCTGTTTGTCTATTGCGTCAGAAAGTATTGGTATACCATTGTTTTCGTTATCAGGCTGTGTGTGATTTGTCGAAACTAACTGGTCGGGGTCAATTATTGTTATGCTCATCGTGTCTGTGTCTTTGTCAGTTTTTGACGGCAAAGCGCTACTGGTAGCGATGTCGTCGTCATCCCTCATGCCCCTATTGATGTCATAAGGACGTAGCGGGTTGTTATCTGCTTCAACATCTCTAAGTACGTCTTCTAATAATCTATTAATGTGTTCATTATCGTCCTCTCCGGGATTTACTGCTAGGGAGTCTACACTGTTATGGAATATTTTGACTCTAGATAGTGCGTCTGCATTGGTGTTTTGTTTGCCCTTTTTATAAACTACTTGGAAATCGTATTCGGCTAATTTTAGTTTCCAACGAGTTAATTTTGAGTTGGGATCTTTTAAGGACATAAGCCACATTAGGGGTCTATGGTCTGTATAGATTGTGAACTTACGACCGTATAAATATGGTCTAAAGTACTTCGTTGCCCAAATGATTGCTAACAGTTCTTTTTCTGTAGTCGAATAACGTGTCTCTGTATCGGATAGTGTTCGGGATGCAAATGCAACTGGCTTGTCTGAGCCGACCGTTCCCTGTGAGAGAACAGCGCCTAAAGCGAAGTCTGATGCGTCTGTTGTCAGGATAAATTGCTTGTCAAAGTCGGGATATTGAAGGATCGGGGCGTTTGTTAGGATTTGTTTACATTTCTTAACCGAGTCAAGGAATTCATCTGTGTGTATGATTTTAGCATTCTTTTTTAGGCAGACTGTCAAAGGTTTTGTCAGTTTAGCGAAGTCCTTAATGAACTTCCTGTAATAGCCAACTAGACCTAGAAATGCTTTAATGTCTTTTTGAGTCTGTGGTATGGGGAAGTTTAAGACTGCTTTTATTTTGTCTTTGTTAGGCTTAAGGCCCTGGTCGGTCAATTCATGTCCTAGGAAGTTAACTTGTTTCTGTAGGAACTCTGACTTGTCCAACTGTATTTTTAAGTTGTGAACTTTAAATCCATCAAAGACTAACTTTAGAGTTTCGTTGTGGCTTTGTAGCGACGTAGATGCTATTATGACGTCATCGAGATATGTAAATACGTTATCCAGCCCTCTAAGGATGTGGTCCATGAGACGCTGGAACGTACTGGGCGCGTTTTTGAGCCCAAAAGGCATACGCAGGAATTCATAGTGACCTCTCTCGGTGGTAAATGCAGTCTTTTCGATATCGTCAGGGTGCATTTCAAGTTGATGGTAACCGCTAGCCAGGTCAAGGGTTGTAAAATACTGGGCGCGTCCTAATCGATCAAGAATGTCGTTTATGTTAGGTAAAGGGTATTTGTCTTCTATAATTCTGTCATTAAGTCGTCTATAGTCAATTACAAGTCTCCATTTAACCTTTCCAGAAGCGTCGGGTTTCTTTGGGACTATGTGAACAGGGCAAGACCATGGTGAGATACTTTCGCGTATGATTCCTTGCTTTAGTAGGTTATCAATTTGTTTCTGAATTTCTATACGCTGTTGAGGGGCTTGTCTGTAACTTCTAACAAAAATCGGAGTGTTGTCAGTTACTCGCAGTTGATGTTTGACCGCACTAGTAAAAGACAATGGTATGTTTTCAGAGTAAAAGATTTCTCTATATTGATAGCAAAGTTTAGTAATTTCACGTCTCTCTTCTTCGTTCATATGGTCAGTTCGAATTTTATTTAAGTTGTCACAAAGTTCTTTGTTAATGTCAGTTCTAGTTTCAAGTGTGTTAATTTTGTGAACTGTATAGCTATCTAATAGTTGTGGGGGTAACTGTTCGAGGGGTAAAGTACAATTGTTGCTAATTATCTGTGGTTTATCGGTGTAGTTAATAATAGAAGTCCTGAATGTTCCGTTTTTAACGGTTACGATGGCCGCGGGTGATTTTAGTCCTTTAGTCCACTGAAAGTCGTCATGAATATATTGTCCATCTAAATAGTTAGTCTTTATTACTATGAGTTTCTCGTAATTAGGTTCTACTTTGATGTTTTTTATGGGATAGTCAAAGTAAATTGGAATTTCAGCATTAGTGGTTCGCAACAACTTGTTTTTCAAGTCTATGTTGCATCCTAATTCTTTCAGGATGTCCACACCTATCAAGCCTTTGTATTTTGGGTCGAATTCGAATACTAGGAATTTATGAGATTTATCGGACTTAAACTGGGGTGGTAAGGGTAAGACTATCATGTGTTCGTGAAAGGATACACCATGTGCAGTTTTTACCTGGAAGGGTTCGCTTTCGATGTGCTCCTCTAACCAAGTACCTGCTATTGCATCGGGCGATATGATAGATCGTGAGGCTCCTGTATCCAGTAAAAACTTACCTTGGAATTCGGGAAGCTCTATGTAAGGGAGATGGTCTTTCCCGTGATGATTAAGGTCTACCGTACTTATTAGCTGTTGTCCAATTGAGTCTCGTCCGCAGGAAAATCCTGATAGCTTGGTCCTCCACTCGATGTCTCCTGTGAGTACTCCTGACTGTAGTCCTGCTCATGATCCTGTAAATTATTACTAGCGTACTCACCGTTGTAGTATGGCTCGTAGTTATCTGGATAACCATGTTCTGGAGTGGGCTGACTGGGCTGTGTATAGAAAAGTTCCTCAGACGTAAAGCTAGGCTTCTCGGGCTTATTCACTGACCTCATAGTGACGTCAGATACCCTCTGCGGTGGGTTCACTTGTTGGCGGGGTATATTTGGTTGAGGTCTAAAATTACCTGAGTTCCTGAAGGTCCCTGAGCCACTAGGCCGGACACCTTGATTGGGTCCATTCCTCCATGGACCTCTGTGCTGATTCTGGTCTGGGACCCAGTTATTACGTGGTGGAAAGTTACGGCTAAATCCTGGTTGGTTAGCTAAGTGCGTCGTGGGGTTAGGCTTAGGCATTTCTTTCGGTTTGGCTTGTATGGAAAGCGAATTAAAACTGTTATTTAATCTATTAAATGCTAGACGCGCTTCTTCCTGTCTAGCCGCTACTATTGCCGCTTCTACAGTCCGTCAAATCTAAGAAGTACCGTTTGACAGTTCTGACAATTGAATGATAGGGATGGGATGAAAAAATCGATTACTATAATATCCGAACTTTAAGAGATCGATTACTATAATATCCGAATTTTAAGAAATCAATTGTTATAATTAAATAAAAGAAATGTTTAGGATATTTTTTTATTCACTACTAGTACTAGTATCGTCGTCTTCGTCATCATCGTCATTTAAATTAATGACCAGTTGATTGTCCATTACATTATCAAAGTGTACGTCTCTTTCGAAGTCGTCCATTATTATTTTCTTTGTTTTTTGTACTACTTTACTCCAATCTTCCTGTGTAACTTGGGCACATGCTTCCTTTAATAAACCTTCCATTTTCTTGACACTGAAGGGTGGTTTTGTGTTGTGTCTTGCTGCATAACCTGTAAAACAATAATGTAACTATTTGATAGCAGACGAAAACCATTGTTTAAATTATAAATGTTAGAAGTACTCGTGTTATTATTATAATATTATAAAATATTACCTTTAACTTGGGCCCAAATCAGTTCAATGGCATTATATTGGCAATGGTACGGAGGAAGTCGTATGACTTTGTGCCCGTGCTCTTCGGCCAATTACATATGTCGGTTTTGGTGGTTTATGCAATTTCACTAACTGTAATAATTCAGCTTTTAATAGTGACATGTCGGCATCCACTCCTTTTCTTTGCAGCCATGCCACCAAATCTGCTTTCTTATTGGCTGACGTAGGTGCTTTATCAATTTGCACAGAGTGGTATGGGGCATTATCCATTATAATTGTGCTGTTAGGAGGGATATTCTGTAATAAATTTAAGAACCACTCTCGGAACCTTACTGCGTCCATTTCTTCATGATACTCTTTAGTGCTTTTGGATTGGAAAGCTAATAAAGAGTTTTCCACGAAGCCTGTAGACGCTGACCCAGCATGGCATATTATGAGGCGTCCACCTTTTCCTATCGGCACCTTCGAGCACGAAGCTTCAGAATCATCAGTCCATGTTTTCGGCACAGAATGGTTGGAATTTAGCCAAGTTTCGTCCAAAAATATTACATTATCCCAGTTTATAATTTGTTTAACTTCGCGCAGGAATGTTAGTCGCTGCATAATTATGTCATGTCGCTCCATAACAATTTTTCGTTTGTCAACTTTTTTGTATCTGAAGCCAATTCCTGTTATTACCGTTCTCAACGACTCTATGCTTCCCTTATACAGCCCGGCATCTTTTAAAGTTGCACATAACTTTGCCAATGTTGGAAATTCGCCTCTTGTAAAATACCCGTATATATGGTTTCTAATAGCATGACTATCGAATTCATCGATGCCTGTCACAGGTTTATTTCTTTTTCGTTTTTTCGGTGTGTGAAGTACGTTACTGTCACTCCCCGAAGGCCCATATTTTTCACTTAATATTTTGCCAACGGTGCGGCTACCAATACCGAGAGCTTCACCGACGCGATCCCGAACTTGTGTAACTGGCAGTAGAAGTCCACCATTTTGAGATTCACGCTCAAAATACTCGTGTAATTTCACCACCAATTCACGAGCCTGGCTGTTCAAAGTACGTCCTCTTTTCGACATTATTAATAAACACTTGCTTAGTTCGGAGTCCAGTATAAATATTGCCAAGGTAAACGGATAAAGAATGATCAGTCCAGAAAAGTAATAGCCAAGTCACAAATTGTAAAACACAAACGAGAAAGCAAGTACGCGCACAGTCAGCTTCCAAGATGGCGAGAGACTGCTGACGCCGAACCGACCGAGCGGACCGCGTGCGCTTGTAGTTGGCAGTGTTGCCAGAAAAAAAAAATTGTAGAGACTTGGACACCTGCGATTTTGCCTATTGACCTAAAAATAATTAAATTAATTTATTTTAGGGTATCTGTGTATTCAGTGCATTATGCGGTCGCGCAGTAACGTCGTTAATTTATAACATCAGGCAACAACATTTTTGTGAATGGGTTCTACATACCTTATTTTTATTAGTTTTAGACGTAGAAATAAGACTTAGAAGAAAAAATTGTAATTGTAAAATCAATGGATGTGCTTGTTAAAAATTTGTTTATTTCTCTGTAATATGCAAACCCATACTATCATACACAAAAATAAATGTAAAAAACACTATCCCTGACTCCATTTACTATTTCGACAGCGTTAGCGCGAGAAACCCCGACTTATTTGGGCGCGAAAATCAAAAATCGACAAATCGCTTTCGACAACTTTTTAAAGAAGCAAATATATTTGATTTATAAATACGTATTTTTGGTGAATGGGTTTTATCTCATATTTTACGATTACATAACTATTTAGTTATGTAATCGTAATATGTGAGATAAATCCCATTCACATGAAAAAATATTTGTTTGGTTGTCAAGTGTAATTTGTAAATAATACATTCGATTTTTCGTATATGTAAACGATTTTTTTGCATACAAGTGTATCCGAAGAGTCGCAACACTACGTGCAGTGACCTAACTACGTAACTTTGTAATGCGGTCAAGAATATAACTATTAGAAATTATTTACTGTGTAAATATGTGTTATTTTGCTTTGTTTGAAAGTTTTCAATTACATTTAGATATTAAGAATTGTACATTTTTAGATACAATAATGAAATCTTTCTAAATTCATGGTTTTATGAAAAAGGTTATCGAAACTGAATAATGTACGTATGAACAAAGTTGTTTCGGTTTGAAAAATATGAAACGTCAAACGGTACCTCTTAGATTTGATGGACTGTAGGGTCGTAGGTCTCGCTATTCGCACGCCTATAGATACATGGAAGTCGAGATGATTCACATATTGATCTATTACCATATTTTCATAGTATGTTTTATCTGAGTGCCTACCAACTACGTTTAGCGTATCTAACACCTCTCTTAAACGTTTACCAAAAGATTCGGCGTCTTCATTTTTATTGCGCCGCAGGCGGGTCAATTCCTGCATCAACTGAATTTCGTTACGAGGCACTCCTAACCTACGGGTCAACGCGGCTTTAACGGCCTCCCAGCTGTCTACTATCCCCTCAGACGCTATAGCGTCGACGGCAGAACCGCTCAGTTTGCTTTTAATTAAACATACAACCGCGGGGTTGGCCCTTACGGGAGCCTCTAGCAATGATAGCACATTCTCTACCTCTCTAATGAAATAATTCAGTGTTTTCTTGTTACCATCATATTTCGGTAACAGGTCAGATACGAATTTAAATGTAGCTAACTCAATGGTCGCCATTATATTTGAATTTAATTAAATTAAGTTATAAAATATTTGACACAATTAACAACCTCTCTGCCTACTCTATATGTCTGCAGGAGCGTGAAGTTAAAGCAATTAGATCTATGTTAATTTGCTGGCCGTTTTGGCTATAAATAAACACAAAGGTAATGTAATATCATATACCTACTTATTATGCACTGCGAAGCGTATACTGCGAGTTTAGCACGTATACGAACACACTTATTCCTATTTAAGATTATCTATATAAAAATGTTATTTGTCTGCAGCGATGTTAGCCTACGCACAAACACATAAAACATTCAAAGAATACGACAGGAAATATAGCACAGGAACTGGGAATACAACAAGCACTCACCCTAGTATCCTCTGCATCTCCTAGTCGGGCCTTGTAGTACCTACAGCAGGATCTCCAATTCTCCGGATTTCCCGCAGGGTTGTCGCCGTTCGTAGATTCGTATATGCGATCGCGAAGATAACGATAGATACCGTTCACTCAGGCTGAAGAGTTCTATTCGAAGCTAGAGTGTCGCGATCCTACCGACTGCGCCAGATAAATAACGGCGAACGCGATTATTTATAAAAAAATATTTATTTAATAAAAAGTGTTTACAATAAGAAATGTACTACAAGACTAATTTACATATTTAATATTCTTATAATCAAAACTATGATGAAATCGATGCGTCGCCAATTCCGGTCGCGCGTGTCGGTGTCGTACGATGCGTCGTCAGCAATCTTGCAGGTCGGCGGATTGCCTAACTCTTGTAGTACATTTTTGACATATTGTATTAATTTGACAAAATTATATAAACAAAAGTTCATTACATTTTTCATTCAAACGAGATGCCACTTAAAGCCACAGTCGTACATTTTAGACTTCAAAAACATGAGATTAAAGTCAAAAATTAAATGTCACTTTTTGCAATGTCTGTCGTACGATATTCCTGTGACCAGGCAAGGTGATCACGCCTTGTAATGAATGTATGGCCGCAGGAGGACGGGCCTCTAGCTCGTTTTGCATTGAGCTGCGAGCAAAAAGCCGCGTGGTTGTCGACATAGCGTCTTGGCCACCCCATTTCTTCCCATGTTGTGTCGTACAAGGCGACTAAGGGATAGGGCTGTTTAACATCAGACAGATATATACAGCCCAAACTCAGCCTCAGACGCATGACTCGAGTCAGCAATAGTGCCCGGAATACTGCAATAGGCTCACCCCCAATTACGTGGGACCGAATACCATGATTAGTAAAACGTGGGTGTTCATTCAATTCATTCATTCGAGGTGAAAACCTCGCATGCCACTGGGATTAGCGCTAGGATGAATAAGAGGAATATTATGCGAGGCTGATAATAATTAATTACCTGCATGTAACTAAATACATGAATGTTGTAGTATATTCAAAACAACTAATAATGATGAGCAAAAGGTGTATCTTACTCGTGACTATAACCAGGATACCATGACCGTCAAGAGCTTATGTAAAACATTCATTATCCTGCATCTCGTTTCATAGAGTTAGAAACAATTGAGGAAAACCACACATAAATATACAGTATGATTGAATTGAATTGAATTGATGGCAACATCATAAAAGAACCTTCACAAATTGCAAATTGTTTTAATACTTTTTTCACTGAGTCAATCCACCAAAGTTTATCAATTGACCACAAAACACCAATGACATACGAATTGAATTCTATATTTATGACGCCCACAGTGCCTAATGACATACATAAAATTATATTAAGTTTGAAAAACACAAATAGTACTGGATACGATGGTATATCAACTAAAATAATAAAGCTCGTTTCCGTTGCACTATCCCATATACTGAGTCACATAATAAATTTATGTATAACTAATGGTGTTTTCCCTGATCAATTAAAATTGACCATAGTCAAACCATTGTTCAAGAAAAATGAAAGAGACAGTATGCATAATTATCGCCCTATAGCACTCGTGCCTGTTTTTTCAAAAATTTTTGAGAAGGTGATACATAACTGTATCTACAACTACTTTGAGGACCATAATTTATTTTGTACCGAGCAAGTAGGATTTAGGAAAAATAAATCTATCGATATGGCAATCTATAGGTTTTTGTCCATGGTACTAACAAACTTAGATAGTGGATATCAAGTGTGTGCGTTGTTCATGGATCTAACAAAGGCCTTTGATTGTGTGGACCATAAAGTTTTATTAAAAAAATTATACGCCTATGGAGTCAGAGGGAATGTCTACGACTTAATAAAATCATATCTGAGCAATAGGACCCAAGTCACTCAAATTACAAAGATATCTAACACATCAAAGAAAGTCGTTGAATATACATCAACGTGTAGAAAGGTCACATTTGGTGTTCCGCAAGGCAGTGTACTTGGTCCACTATTGTTCATTATTTATATAAATGACCTACCAAAAGTAACTCATTATGACACAGTTCTATTTGCAGATGACAGTACAATTATTTTTACTGGGAATAATAAAGTGCAATTAGAACGAGAAGTAAATGTAACATTAAATAGTACAATTAATTGGTTGACATTAAACAATTTAAATATTAATATTGATAAGACAAATCTTATCACATTTAGAAATAGAGTGAATAAAATTCAAAATATTGACATAAATTATTTTAATAAAAAAATTGTAGAGGTTTGCACGACAAAGTTTTTGGGCCTGAACATTGATAACAACCTACGTTGGGAAAACCATATAGAGTCACTGTGTAAGAAGGTTCATTCATTTTCATATGCACTTTACATGCTGGGAAAATCAGCGAGCCAAGTAACCGTTTTGACGGCCTATAATGGTTATGTTGCACCTCTCTTGAGATATGGTATCATGTTCTGGGGCAACTCATCCGATAATGAAGACGCATTCGTGGCACAAAAGAGGTGTATAAGGTCTATATGCCACTTAAAACCTACAGACAGCTGTAAGCCTTACTTCTCAAAATTAAAGGTATTGACACTACCATGTATATACATTCTGGAGGTGCTGCTATTTGTAAGGAAAAACATGCATCTGTTTACTAAATTAAATAGTAAAAGGAAAAAAAATACTCTAAGTATTCCATCAAACAAATCCACATTGATGAATAGTAGTTTTCTGTGTATGGCTCCTAGAATTTATAATAAATTACCAAGAAAAATTCAAGAAATATCAGAACTGAATATTTTTAAAAAAGAAATTAAGATTATTTTGTTAAATAGGTGCTATTACACAGTAAATGATTATTTAAATGACAGTACACTGGAGGTTAAATGAATATCAATGACATATGATTTTGACATTGTTATTTTATATTGTGTTTTGATTTTATTAATGTATGACATTGTTACTTTACATTATGTTTTAATTTTATTAATGAATGACATTGTTATTAGATAAGACTTTTGTTAATTGTAATTGACTATTTTAATGTATCTTGCATGAAAATGATTAGGTACTACTGTTCCGAAACACGGACATCTATAATTTTGACAACATATATTATAATGATCTATTCTTTTCCCTAATTCTGATAAGTATGTAATTAATTATTAAATTCCCAAAATTTTGCTGTCAATTCTATAATATGAGATTATTGCATGTCAATTTGACCGAAATATGGTGAAACTATGTAATGCATAAATTGTAACAACTGTGTACCTACCCATATATCGCAATAAAATGAATTTGATTTGAAACATTTGTACGTTCCTCCCTGCATTATGTCGGACTGCTTGAACAATTCTTTCCTTGGCGGATATTAAAATACCGTGCTTATGCAACCGCTTCAGTTCTGAGAACTTTCGCTATACTTTTTTTTTTTTTTTACGTGCGCAAAATCCCCACGGATACCTCCCCACCGGAGCCGGTGGGAGAGGTTGTCGGACTCGAACCGACTAAAACGCACACCGCCTGCGGGTCGCTTTGGTTGCCGAAGGTGATTTTGACAGGCACATCCCTCGCACCCCGGCCGACCCAGGGCCATCTCTCACGATCTGGCCCTCTTCTCTCGGGTGTGTGGGGACTACAGAGTCCCCAACTCGTTCCCGGTAAACGGGGAGGCGCCAAGCGCTTCTGCTAGGGTGACAGGCGGCTCCACCTGTCACCCCCACTTTCGCTATACTTTTTTCAAAATATTCTCATGTTTTTTTTTATATATTCACTGTAAGGAAGACTGATAACTGTGACAAGAGATAGGACTATACTATTAGAAGTATGTGTGTAATTCGGACCTACGCGAATATCACTTTTGCATCTTATTGCATCTTAAACTTGCACTTACAGCGTCCACTCTTCTGCTCTTTCTGCTTTTTTATATTCATTCGGCTAATCTTGGCCATACGAACATCTATGGCAGTAGTTACGGGAATTTGGGGCCCTAAAAAGTCCAACAACAGGTCTAACTGCAATGCTTCCAACTGGTCCAACCCAATGGCGATATTCCATTGGGTTGTGGAGGTCTGATGGCAGACCCGTCACAGATAATATTGAAGCTCAGTCAAATCCGTAGTAGGAGCGAATAAAATAAAATAATTATAACCCAGATAGGAAAGCATCGGTATTTAATTGTACCCTGATTTCGTTTATAAATGAAAACGATGTCGCAATTAGAAAAATGTTAATTTGAGTAACTATTTTGAGTTGCGTGATCCTTTCAGAGTGAACTTTTCTCCTCAGATGGCAGAAACTCGCACCCGAATACAGCAGAATGACCTCCTCCTCCATGAAGCGGTGATTAAAAATGAGCCTGCTGCGGTTCGCGAGGCGTTAGAACGACCCACCGACATCAATTGCAGGAATAATGTAAGTGAAACTTCTTCACTTGTATGTTAGCCTGGTACATACAAACTAGTTATATTCTACACGTAACCTAAACGTAACACTATGATATTTTTAAATCCTATTTTCTATGTAAGTCCGGAAATTGATTCGGATA
Source organism: Eilema griseolum (assembly GCA_963662185.1). Taxonomy (NCBI): domain Eukaryota; kingdom Metazoa; phylum Arthropoda; class Insecta; order Lepidoptera; family Erebidae; genus Eilema; species Eilema griseolum. Next base: position 3,509,167 of record OY759245.1, read on the forward strand.
AGTAGTATAAATTCCATTGCCATTGTATGCTAGCCTAGTACATACAAACTAGTTATATTCTACACGTAACGTGAACGTAACACTATGTTATTTTTAAATCCTGTTTATATTTTCTATGTAAGTCCGGAATTTGATTCAGATAAGTATAACTCCATTGCCATTTCTCTTTTTTTGCACTCTGAAAGCAAAGTAATATTGAAATAATATTAATTTTATGAGATGGTTGTAAGACTAATGATATGGTACGCTGACAGAAAACAGGGCTCTTTAATAAATTTTGTCTTTTGCCTGTATTGGTTTTGCTTTAGTAGAATCGAGAGCAAGCTCACGCGTTTCCTTCTTCCTACAGTCCCGGGTCCTTTAAGCGGGGCGTGAAAAAGCATATGATGAGGCCGTTAAGCTAAGTGTCATCACCATTGTAACATTTTAAATGTATGATATGGTGACTCTCATTCCTGAGACATTGCTTACCATCAGGCGAGTTGAAGTCTAATTGACGTGCCTCACGTGCCCTATATATAAAAAACCCCGATTTATAACTACTATTGAGAACAGATCAGAATGAAAATCGAGATTCAAGACCTAAGAAGGTCTAAGAAGCTAGCTGCTAGATTTTTTTTTTTTTTTTTTTTATACCACTTAGTTGGCAGACAAGCACACGGCCCACCTGATGGGAAGCGGTTACCGTGGCCTATGGACGTATGCAACACCAGGGGTGTCACACTCGCGCTGCCGACCATGAAGAAACCTTCTGATGCCCCTCTTGAAGAACCCCATATTGTAGGCGCTTGGGAAAACCGCAGCAGGGAGGTCATTCCACAGCTTGAGTGTGCGTGGGATGAAGTTTCTTTCATACCGCACAGTGCGTACCGTCTCAGGTCGCAATGTGTGGGGATGAATTCCCTGCCTATGGCGAGAGGTGCGATGATAGAATGTAGCTACGGGCATCATGTCAAACAATTCATCTGAGCACAAACCATTGTATAGGCGGTAGAACACACACAGTGAGGCAAAATCCCTCCTAAGGCTAAGAGGTTCCACTCTACCTGTGAGTATGGGATTGTCAACCAGCCTCAATGCCCGTCTTTGCAACGAGTCGAAGGGGTCAAGCTGGTATGCAGGCGCTCCAGCAAAAAGGTGACAGCAGTACTCCATGTGAGGCCGGACCTGTGCTTTATAAAGAAGGAGTTGCTGCCCCGCAGTGAAATACCGCTTTGCCCTGTTGAGCACTCCGAGCTTTCTTGATGCCAACTTAACCTTGTCCTGCAAATGACTTCGGTATTGGACGTCACTGGAGATATCGACACCAAGGATCCCGATACTCGGGGAGATGGTAAGCGGTGTGCCCAGGAATTGCGGCGCTACAATGAATGGGGTTTTCTTAGCAAAAATGCTAGATCGTCATTTTTCAATATTTTATTTGTTTTTCAGTACGGTAGAGCACCGATTCATTGGGCTGCCAGCAGAGGAAATGTTGAAATAATCAACTTACTCATTGAAGCGAAATGCGACATAGAAGCAGCTGATAAGGTGAGAACGATACAGACCGATAACATGCAAGCATTCAATTCCAAAGAAAATCGTAAACAACGTTATCAGATGGGCCGTGTCACCCAAGTGGTATAAATAAAAAAAATCAAATCAAACCAAGAAGATAAAAGAAATATAATATAACATATACGTTTAGTTTTATTCTGAATTTCGTCTACCAGGAGACTATGACATACAATGAGTAAGATGTATTTTTGTTTTCAGTTTGGAATGCGGCCGTTGTTGATGGCAGCTTGGCACGGACACCTTGAAGCCGTCAAAACATTAGTCCGAGCGGGCGCTTGTTTAGCTGCGACTAATAAAGTAAGTTATTCTAAATAGGCCGTGAAATCCACGACTCTGAAATAAAGTAATAGAGTAGTAGGTAGTAGAATAGTAATAGAAAATAATATGGTAAATCTACATGTGCCACCAAAATTAAGCAGCAGATACCTTTTTAGTTCGAATATTATTACCCAGTGCTACCAAGTTGCTTAGAAAATACATTTATTTTTTTAAATTCGAAAGCTGTCCCTTTTGACCTAAATAAACGTGTCATCCCATCCACAAGTACCTCTTAATAGAGCACAAAGGAATCTCAAGTATTTGACCTCAACCCAATTGGATACAATTAAAATAGAAGACTTGTACCTACTTAGCCGCCATTCTGTATCATGAAACCTCCTGTGGTAAGCAACTTACTTATTACTTGAGTGACAAATGGGTTTTTGACACTTTAATAATATCTTTATTTACAATAATGTGAATTTAGGTAATTCACTAAATGGCCAGGAGGTATTTCCGAAAAGTACTAGGTCCGCAGCAATTGCATGGGTTGATTCCCTCGTTAGAAATTTACCCTTTCAGCTTACATAACATCCAACCGTAACTTCGTCCCGTGTCAAACACAGCTGAAACGCGATGCCTACGCCGCGCCGGGTAGACAAGCTACCGGACGGGTTAGTTAATTAAGGTTGACGTATCGTAAAATACGATTGAATGTTGATGACATCTCCTGCAAGCTGCCCTAAATATCTTGCTTGAATTTCAATCACCCGTGAATAATAATACTTCTGTATCATAAAAGGCCTTCGGACGAAATATTAGATATAGCATTAATAACCTAATTAAAATTTACAGAACCAACAGGCTAATTTGAAATAATTGTAGTCTTTACTTTGATGAGCAGAGAGTTATGTTTCGCAATTAAACCTAAGTAATATTAATAAAACGTTTCATCTAGTGAGACTACTGAAATCCTAGTATTTTATAAAAGTAACATTAATATTTTGTAGTTAGATATTTATCCAAGCAATATAAAATAAGCGTTTGAGCGACAAAAACAAAAATAATTAAGACGTTATATTATATTACCAGTTCAGTATGAGGAATCAGCTATGGTCGAATATATATACAAACAATAATAACAAATAATATTTTACCTTGTGCAAAACCCTGACCTGACCAAAACTACCAGGCTCGCATAAACAGTAGCAAGTTTGTCAACAGAAACACAACGATCTCCTTCAATGCGCGTGTGCTCGCGGTTCATTGGACGTAGCCAGCTATGTAGTTTCTCTTGGCGCCCAAGTACAAACTACAGATGCAGCGGGAGATGCACCCCTTGCACTTGCATCAAGAGCTGGACATGCTACTTTAGTGGAGCTGTTGCTGGAAAAAGGTGCTTACATAGACGCTGTGAATAAGGTAAGTGTTAACTTTCAAAGGTTTACACATACATGAGACTAAGAATATCTCCTATCTTTAATGCGCTCCTAGTACTGTTACCTGTGATGGATAATATGAATAATACCTAAATGATGGATAATTTTACCCATGTAGAACATGGGTAAAATTATCCATCATTTTACCTTGTCGTTTAGCAAAGCATTTGTAAATCTTTTTTAAATACCACTTATGTGGCAGACAAGCACACGGCCCACCTGACAGAAAGTGGTTTTTATTTATATCACTTAGGTGACAGACAAGCACACGGCCCACCTGATTTGGAAAGTGGTTACTAATAGTGGTGCCTATGGACGTGTGCAACACCAGAGGAGTCACACTCGCGCTGCCGACTTTATAAGCACAGAGAGTTTCTGTGCCGTCAATGTAGAAGACAAAGCAGGAAAAGTCATCATCGTGATGAAAGGTTTTGTTGGATGAAGTTGAGAAATCCTCTGAAACAAAAAATGTTTTAGTGATAATCTCACATCGACATAAGTACTTAATATTAAGTAATAACTACTTATTATTAAAATATTATTATTACCAACTGTGTAACAAAGAACGCCTAAGTATATAAATAACTAATTATAAATCACTATGATCATAAGTAGTCGTGATTCTTAGTGAGGCGAAAAAATCAATGTACGTACCTATATTTCGGAAAATATAATAAATATTTCCACAGATATACATAATTATTATAATACACCGACCTATTTAATTCATTGCTATATTTCCTATTCAGAATTATTTTCAATCAAGAAGCCGTTACGTAAACAATTGGTAATGAAATTTCATAATGACTGAAAATTTCTATTCCATTTTTAACAAGGTAACTCAAGTTATTTAGGTAAGTAAATTCTCTATGCTCAACCGGCCTTTAAAAGTAAATTGCTTTTCAAATATTGAAATATCGTACCTATTTCTTTGTAGAAATTTATAATTTTAATTGGTTGTTTATTAAAAGTACTACACAAATGCTCGAAATATTTAAACATTAACATACTTATAACTAGTTACCTACTTATTACAAAGTTACAAGAACACATTCCGTATGGTTCAATTATGTGCTTCTACTGCTAAGCTAAGCTAAGCTGAAAAATAAGGCATCGCCAAATCAAATCAAATTATATATAGGTAGTAAAGCTAAATACTAAGCTAGCATAACGTAAAGAATGTTCTATTTTTCCACCGGCCCGGCGCGGCGGGTCTAAAAACGCCACTTTGAGCGTTCTGCAAAAACAAGTAAATTTGTGAATTTCCAGTAGATCTCAATAGATTTCAATAAAATTCGTTAAATGGTCACTCATATGAGCAGAATCACAACAATTTATTTACTAAGTAGATCCCAATTTAGTGTAAATATTATCGCAAGAAAAATATTATCCTAATACGATTCCAATAACGCTTTTTTCGACCTGCAGCAAAGATTTATCAGGATATAAAACATTCAGGTTGCTATAGGTAATAAGGTTTCGATTGTTAGCCCATTCACGGTTCCCGTAACGACCATAAATCCACATAATTGAAGTTCCGTTGCCGTAATCGTTAACTAGAACTATCCATTACATTATTTTCTGGATTGGTTCGCTCTGGAGAAATGTAAAAGTAAGAAAGAATTACCTGTAAAAGCAAAGTATTCAAGTCCTGCAAGATAAGTGGGCAACTTTAAAAGCACTGGCAATTTAAAAAAGATTTAAAACGTCTAATGTTCCGGTCTCATTTTTCTTGTGTGCTTTTACTTAATTTAAAATTAAGTTAAGAAAAAGATGGAGAGATGAAGACTGGTAAATTAGTAAACTTTTAATTAAATTATTACCGCGGTAGCCTGGTGGTAATGAACTGCTGAGACGAAGTCTCGGGTTCGATCCCAGATTTTACCATGGCACATACCAATGACTTTTCGATGCTTTTCGAAGTTATGTGTGTATTTATCGCAGGTTTATAAGTGCCCGGTTAATGGCAATAGGCTCGCCACCTATTACATTGGGACCTAAACATAAACTGGCGAAATGTGGGTGCTAGCACCTCTGCCTACCCCTTCGGGGATATAGGCGTGAGTTAATGTTATGTTATGTTTCTCCATTCCTTCCCTATTAACGTTTATGAACGATATAATTTTGTACACTTTTTCTATAAAGCCGCGTGATTCCCGGTAAAGTGGAATTTGGACCACCCCATCTCTTCCCATGCGGTGTCGTACAAAGCGACTAAAAGATATGGCTATTTAACATCAGACAGATATATACAGCATAGATTCAGCCTCAGATGCATGGTTGGAGGCAACAATAGTCCCCGGAATATGGCAACAGTCTCACCACAGACGTGGGACCGAAAACAATGATGGGGAAATGTGGGTGTTAATTTACTTCTGCCTAACCCTCAGGGGATAAAGCCGTGATTATATGTATGTATTTTTGTTAATACCTTGATTTTAAGATCGTTTTGAGTATTTGTATTCTAGATCGTTCTGACGCTGACTGTACTACATAGCGCTGCTGTCTAGACCCCTAAAAGTGCTCAAAATGGCCAGTGATGGTGATTTTTATTGTCTGATTCCTTTCTCATCTATACTATATAAATCTATACTAATATTATAAAGCTGCAGAGTTTGTTTGTTTGTTTGAACGCGCTAATCTCTGGAACTACTGATCCGATTTGAATGATTGTTTCGGTGTTGGGTAGTCCATTTATCGACGAAGGTTTTAAGCTATATATCATCACGCTACTACTTAAGGGAGCGGAGCATTGATAATAAATGTTAACAAATCCGGCAATTTTTTCATACATATTTTAAAGACTAAAACATACGGACTCAAAGGGATATGAAGCTTCAAAATATACCCCGGGCGAAGCTGGGGTGGGTCAGCTAGTCTTTGTATATTACGTTGCGAATCTTAAATATAGAAACAGAACTAACATCTTAACTACTAATTTACAATTTATAGTTGTGCATGTGGGTCTTATTTAATTTAAGTATATTCTATTTTATAAGTAACTAGCTGACCCACCCCAGCTTCGCCCGGGGTATATTTTGAAGCTTCATATCCCTTTGAGCCCGTATGTTTTAGTCTTTAAAATATGTATGAAAAATTGCTGGATTTGTTAACATTTATTGTCAATGCTCCGCTCCTTTAAGTAGTAGCGTGATGATATATAGCCTAAAACCTTCCTCGATAAATGGACTACCCAACACTGAAAGAATCATTCAAATCGGACCAGTAGTTCCAGAGATTAGTGCGTTCAAACAAACAAACAAACAAACAAACAAACAAACAAACTCTGCAGCTTTATAATATTAGTATAGATTTTTTGGCGGTAGGTGTAAGAAAGTTAACACATCTCATAAGAATTTAAATATAATTTTAATTAGAAATACTTATATTTATTGCAAATATTTCGGTGAATTGAGTGGCATATAGTTTAAAGTGATACTACTCACGTTTGCTAAAGTTTATGTAACTTAAATCCAAAGTTCACCACCTGCCAGCACAACAGCAACACATTTGCAAATCATGTCTCAACTCTCAACTATTGAGTTAGCACAGAAGTCACTAGAGGAGTGTTTTACGAAGAGGATGGAGCAGTTAGAGGCACAGCTTCAAAGTGGTGGTCCGGCTAAGGACACTGTGGCAAGAGTGGCTGAAGAGTTCCGGACCTTCAGGGAGCTAGTGTACCGCATGCTCGGTTTACTACGCAAACAAATTAATGAGTGCTCAAAGACTATTGACACCATTGAGACTAGACATCGACGTAAGGCACTCTTGTTCCTGGGGGTTGCAGAGAAAGAGAATGAAGACTGTAAGAAGGTTATCGTAGACATTCTTCACAAAAATCTAGCTCTGAAGGACTGCTCGTCTGCGTCGGTTATTACCTGTCATAGATTGGGAGCTGCCAGTAAGGAGCATCATTGGCCTGTTCTAGTGCGTTTTTCAAGCTTGGAACTTCGATCAGTCATATGGAGAGCTAAAACAGCCTTGAAGGGGTCATCCATCTCAATAAGAGAGTTCTTGACCAGGACCAGGCAGGCAGTATTCACCAAGACGAGGTTACACTTCGGTACTAGAGCTTGTTGGACGCAGGACGGTGTAATTGTGGTTAAGGTTCCTGACGGTAGTAGGCGGAAAATAACCAATGCCGAGGATCTACAGGCTTTAACTAAGGCGCATCCCAGGCCTCCCGGTGCCCCTCTATCTGGTGGATTCAAGAACATGGGCCGAAACGAGTAACAATTTTGATGTACGCTTGCTTCATATAACCCGTCGAATGGATACGCAGGTATCACAACACACCGTAGTTATTATTAACTCATGTGGTTACTACCTATATTTATCCGATTCTAATTCTACCTGCTAGTAAATAATAAATATTAAATGTACTTTGTTGTCACGGGTTGATTTGTCATATAAATAAACAATCTGCAAACTGTCAAAACTGTCACTTGACTTGACAAAGTCAAGTGACAACGACAATGACACATAGGTTGCGTTCCTGATTGTTCCTAAACAATTACTTTTTTTTTTTTTTTTTAAATTAACGTTTCGTTACAAAATTATGTAGACACCATTGTTTTCCTTTCATGTTTCAATTGTTTTTGTTTCTTCTCCATGTTTTATTTTTGAAAATGTGTATAATATTTAATAGTGTGTTGTTGGCTGGCGGGTGGTGCAGAGACACAACGTTGATCGAAATTTTATATAATTGTATAGTAATACACAATAATCACTTTTATTATTTTATAGTAGGTATTATTACTGATATTTAGTCTATTTTTAATATATATTTTAAATAAACAAAATAGGTAGCACTTTTTGCATATTTATCTCGTAATTAAGTACTAGCGTTATTTTATTCATATTTTATTTTATATACTTGCTTTGAATATCTTAACATGAATTACTCCTCCGATGACAGTATCTCATATCATTCAATCCATGGGGCGGATTTTTTATCTGAAGACGACAGTTTTTGTTCAGTCACTGATAGTACACTTGGCGACAAGCTCCGTGATACCTTTCGGGAATCAGGGCAGACATTCAACGTATGTCATATAAATGCACAAAGTGTGCCCTACCATTACAGTGACCTGGTTGCAACATTTGCTGACTCCCATGTTCATGCCATCCTGATTTCTGAGAGTTTTCTTAAACCACACTTACCATCCACATCCTACCCACTGCCCGGATTTATTTTAATAAGAAACGACAGGACGGGCAAGGAGCGCGGTGGGGTAGCAATATACCTACGTAGCGACTTCCCGTACAAAATAGTCGCTTCATCACCTTCTGTGTACTCCGCAACAGCCGAGTTTCTTTTTCTTGAGGTCTGGGTCAGGGGTGTCAAAGCCCTCCTGGGTGTTGTTTATTGTCCTCCAAGTGTCAACTACTTCACCGATATCGAATTGGTTTTTGAATCCTTGGGGTCTGATTACGAGCATCACATCATCATGGGCGATTTTAACACTAATCTTCTCCCTAGTTCGTCATCACGAGCCATAAAGCTTCTTAACATAGTCGAGTCAGCCAGTCTTCAGGTTTTACCGCTTCAGGCCACACACCACAATAAAGATGTTGAGGACACATGGCTCGACTTAATACTTACGTCTTCGCCTATGCTTGTTCGAACTCACGGTCAGTATCTAGCTCCAGCTTTCTCTCATCATGACCTGATCTATATCTCCTACATTCTTAAGCCCCCTAAACTCAAACACAAAGTAATGGACAGACGATGCTTCGGGCGCATGGATGTTGAAAAATTGTGCAATGAAGCTGCCAAAGTCAGTTGGGAGGATTTAGCAGAGGCAAGCACCATCGATGATAAGGTTCGTACTTTTAACAAAACAGTTATTGGCCTCTATGACATCCATGCACCCGTGAGGAGGGTGAAATTAAAACATAGACCAGCTCCGTGGATAACGAGTGATGTTCGAACCGCTATGAAAGGGAGAGACCGGGCTTTTCGTAAGTTCAAAAAGAATCGTTCTGTCATCAACTGGGATTCTTATAAAACTGCCAGGAATCGGTGTAATCAGGTGATACGCAACGCTAAACGCCGACATATTCTTGATAACTTATCTTCCTGTACATCTGTCGATGTCTGGAGGTTTCTTGGGACGCTGGGCATTGGTAAGCCAAGACAGCTGGAGCTACCCAAGACAATTGAGTTGGATGCCATTAACCATCATTTCTCTACCTCTCACACAATTGATGGCCCAACCAAGCGTCAAACGGTTAACTCTATCACCGGACTGCCCAGTCCCAATTACGAACCTTTTCAATTCACTCCAGTCACGTCGGCGGAGATCAAGAAGACTATTCTCGCAATTAAGTCAAAGGCAGTCGGCTGTGATGACATTAGTCGCCGTATGATAACCACTATCATGGACCAACTCCTTCCCGCTATAACACACATCATCAACTTTTCATTTGACTCTGGTCAATTTCCTGACTTGTGGCGTAAAGCTTATGTGCGTCCTCTTCCTAAAATCTCCAATCCCTCTCTTCCCAATCACTTTCGTCCTATTTCCATTCTCCCTTTCCTATCCAAGGTATTAGAAGCCTGTGTTCATCGCCAGCTGTCCAACTATGTGCACTCCAATGGGATACTAAGTCCATTACAATCCGGGTTCAGACCGGGACACAGCACTACAACCGCACTCCTTAAAGTAACGGGAGATGTCAGGGACGGAATAGAGAAAGGTTGTATCACAGTGCTAGTGTTAGTGGATTTCTCAAATGCGTTCAATTGCGTGAATCACGACATCCTTTTAGCCATACTAGCCCATCTTCGGATCTCAGCCGACGAGCTGGAGTGGTTCTCTTCATATCTTCGTGGACGCCAACAGTCAGTTTGCGCAGACGAAATTTCATCTAGCTGGCGCAACCTCGACTCTGGTGTTCCGCAAGGCGGTATTCTTTCACCTCTTTTATTCTCTATATTCATTAACCTCATTACCTCTGAACTTCAGTGTGCGTATCATTTGTATGCCGATGACCTACAGATATACAGCCAAGCCCGCGTGGAGAACCTTTCAGAGGCTATTGACAGAGTTAATTCCGATTTGCGCTCAATAGGCGTTTGGTGTGACAGGTTTGGTCTTTCTGTTAACCCCGATAAATGCCAGGGTATCTTAATTGGAAGTAGCCATAGGATGAATAAGGTAGACAGTGCAACTCTGCCAACAATAAAGTTCAACGGAAGAATTATTCCTGTCACGCATAGTGTCAAAAATCTGGGATTGAATGTTGACTCCACCTTGAACTGGCAAGTTCAAGTTACAAAGGTCTGTCAGAGGGTTACAGGAATGCTGCGTAGTCTTTATCGCCTCAAAAATTTTCTACCAACCAAAACCAAGGCAATGCTAATGCAAACGCTAATCTTTCCAATCGTGGACTATGGTGATGTATGCTATCTCGACCTGAATGCAGATCTGCTCAATAAACTCGACCGCCTTCTCAACAATTGCATTCGATTCACCTTTAACCTTAGGAAATATGATCACGTCTCAGCTCATCGTTCGGAGTTAGGATGGTTGCCGATACGTCAGCGACGCAGCTTGAGGGCGGTGATGATGATACATAAAATTTTAGCCACTCCTAATGTCCCCTCTTATTTATCATCTCATATTCAGCTACTTGGTTCTCATCACAACAGAAATCTGCGGTCAGCTGACAACCGTCTTCTCCACTGTCCTACTCATAGTTCCAGCCTAACTCATTCTTCTTTCCTCGTGCAAGCAATTCTCCTCTGGAATGCGCTTCCTCTCGAAATCCGGATGACTACTAACCGTGCAACATTCAAGTACAAAGTACGTCAGCTCTACTACAGTAGCCCCTAGTCATAGTAATGTGTAAAACCTTAATGTTAGAAATACTTTGTCATTATGTATAATTATGTAAGTATAGGTAAGTTTATATTATATAAGTATATATTATACGAATATATTATAAGTAGTAAGTATAAGTAAGTAATATGTAAGTAAATATATTTAAAAGTATGTGTATGAATTTCTTATGTATTATAGTGTGTATGTATAATGTATGTATTATTATTGTGGTCATAGTGCACTGCACCTACCTCAATGTATCTCTGCATCACCCTAAGGTTGACTGTTAGATAATGCCTTTGGCATTAAGTCCGCCTTTGTACAAAATTACTGTGCATAAAGTTGAATAAATAAAATAAATAAATAAAATTGTTAGAATTCAATTCAATTTAAACACACATTAGTTGTACCTACCTATCTAATGTTTACCTGGCGTGTCCTAGATAAAAAAATGCTCATAAATTGTTTGTCACCTTTGTACTTACTACATTTTATGCAAATAAATAGATATTATATTATTATTATATATTATTGATTATGTGAAGTACATAAATGTTACTTTGTATCCTAAATGATTAACATTATTAAAATTTGAAAACTTGTGAGAATCCTCCCACTCACTATTCAACAACAGTAACTGTGTAAATTCTATCAGCCTTGAGGCTTTCCTTGGAGGAATGCAAACATCTTGAACACACAATCATGTTAAATTAAATTGTACCATTATGAATACGCTCTTATAAGCTTAACTTGTAAGTACCGAAGTAAGTTTGTTTGTAAGTAACAATGTAATCAAAACTTGGAGGCTGATCTTAATTTACTTCTATTTAATGTAAAAAAAAAAAAAATACATCTATTTTTGACCTATAAACTTGTAATTCTGGAAACATTAGGATATTCTAATCGATTAAGAAATAGAAAAAAATGAAACGGTTCAGGCGGGATTCGAACCCGCGATCTTTCCCTTACAGGGGGAACGCTCTGACCACTAAGCCACAGAACCTTCGGCCGAAACCATCCTAAATTCTTCTATACATATAACCGTCTTACGGTGACGGCGGCGACATTTTTTAATGTGCGTAAAATCTCCACGGATATAGCCTCATATAGACATAGCCTCCCCCACCACCGGAGCCGGTGGGGGAGACTATGTCAGACTTGATTGAACCGACTAAAACGCACGCAGACTGTGTGGGTGTCAGAGGTGAGATTATTTGAGACATATCCCTAGTATCTCGGTCGGCCCAGGACAACATTGAGACATCCTGAAAACCATACGTCTTCTTATAATCTCGGGTTTTTTTTTTATACCACTTAGTTGGCAGACAAGCACACGGCCCACCCGATGGGAAGCGGTTACCGTGGCCTATTGACGTATGCAACACCAGGGGTGTCACACTCGCGCTGCCGACCATGAAGAAACCTTCTGATGCCCCTCTTGAAGAACCCCATATTGTAGGTGCTTGGGAAAACCGCAGCAGGGAGGTCATTCCACAGCTTGAGCGTGCGTGGGATGAAGTTTCTTTCATACCGCACAGTGCGCACCGTCTCAGGTCGCAATGTGTGAGGATGAATTCCCTGCCTATGGCGAGAGGTGCGATGATAGAATGTAGCTACAGGCATCATGTAAAACAATTCATCTGAGCACAAACCATTATATAGGCGGTAGAACACACACAGTGAGGCAAAATCCCTCCTAAGGCTAAGAGGTTCCACACTACCTGTGAGTATGGGATTGTCAACCAGCCTCAATGCCCGTCTTTGCACTGAGTCGAAGGAGTCAAGCTGGTATGCAGGTCCTCCAGCAAAAAGGTGACAGCAGTACTCCATGTGAGGCCGGATCTGTGCTTTATAAAGAAGGAGTTGCTGCCCCGCAGTGAAGTACTGCTTCGACCTGTTGAGCACTCCGAGCTTTCTTGATGCCAACTTAACCTTGTCCTGCAAATGACTTCGGTATTGGACATCGCTGGAGATATCGACACCAAGGATCCCTATACTCGAGGAGATGGTAAGCGGTGTGCCCAGGAATTGCGGCGACACAATGAATGGGGTTTTCTTAGCGGTGAATACACATACTTGTGTCTTAGTGGGGTTGAATTGGACTAGGTTTAGTCGCCCCCAATTGGATACTCCATAGAGAGTAGTCTCAATTTCAGACACAAGTTGTTCACGACTCTTCTCCACCTCGGACTGAGGGATATTTGCACGGCCCTTGTAACACGTGTCTCCGGTACTGTCGTCCGCATAACAATGAATGGAGCCATCAGACAGCATGTCATTAATATGTAGCAGAAACAGCGTCGGAGACAACACGGAGCCTTGTGGGACACCAGCGTTTATGTTCATGCGGTCGGAGCAGCTGCCGTCGACGACGGCTTGGATGCTTCTGTTGGACAAAAAGCTGGAGATCCATTTGCACAGTCCCTCGGGGAATCCATAATATGGCAACTTCGCAAGAAGGCCTTTGTGCTAGGCCCGCTAGCCTTCGCTATATAGAGGCTGACCACTAGTGCCTCACCCCGACTCTCGATGGCCTGCGCCCACCGGTTTGTGAGATACACAAGAAGGTCACCGGTAGAGCGACAGTGGCGAAAGCCGTACTGTCGATCGCTCAGTAGATCGTTTCCCTCAAGGTATCTCAGGAGCTGTGTATTAATAACACGCTCCTTTACCTTCGAGAGAAGGGAGGTGATAGCGATAGGCCTGTAATTGGTCGGATCTGTCCTGTCACCTTTCTTAGGTACAGGGTGCACGAATGCGGTCTTCCACGAGGTTGGGACCCGCCTTGCGGAGTATGAGAGTGCGAAAAGCATTATCGCCGGTATACCGTCCGGCCCACTCGACTTCCGAACATCTAGGGACTTAAGCTCGCGCCGGACCACCCGTTGCGTGATTTTAACTTCAGTCATGGAAGCACCCCGCGTTCCCGTCGTTCATAGTCGAGTTTGACGCAAAGAGATTACCCAACAGATCGGCTTTCTCCTTAGCGCCATGAGCCAGACTACCATCGGATTTTTGCAGCGGTGGAAGGCAAGACTGGCAGAAGTTTCCCTCGGCAGCTTTAGCGAGCGACCAAAATGCACGACTGCCAGATGGGTAGCGCGCAAGCCGCTCGCCAATTCTGCCGATGAACTCAAACTTAGCCCTGGCCGTAGCTTTTTTACTAGACCTCGAGGCGGCATTCAACTTTCGCTTCACTTCAGCGATATTTGGATCTTTATTGGCAAGAACCTTGGTCCAAGCCCTGTATACAGATTGCTTGTGGTCTCTTGCTTCTCTGCAGGGCCTATTAAACCACGGGCGTTTGCTCTCTCCTGTTGCGATCCAGCGGTTTGGAATATAGCATTCCATACCCGCTAGGATCGCATCAGCTACTGCTGTTGCACATGAGTTAGGATCATTTGAAGTGAAGCAAAGCCGCCTCCACGGGTGCGACGCGAAGAATTCTCGCAGTCCATCCCAGTCTGCCTTCTTAAAGCAGAGTAGTAAAGCATCATTCTATTATTTTTTACGTGCGAGTAATCCCCGCAGATACCACCCCGCCGGAGCCGGTGGGAAAGGTTAAGTCGGACACGAAGCGACTAAAACGCACCTGTGTCTGTGGGTCGTTTTTGGTTGCCAAAAGTGAGGTGGGTAGTCATAACCCTCGCACCCCGGCCGACCTAGGGCCATTTCTCTCGATCTTTCCCTCCAAAAGCATCATTCTGTACATGCCGTCAATGTAGGGACCACTTGTTTTCTTATTATCTGGTCTTCTATGGTAGTTTCACCACTCTATTAAGTGCCATCCCATTATAAATGGATACAAGAACATACAAACATATTTTAATAAGTCATTGTAATATACTGAAGGTGAGACGCCACCAAGCCAGATTTGCTGACAACCTGAAAAAGGTAGCTGGAACTGCAGTGAACTGTGATAGGCTAATTGATTGATGATTATTTACCTTGAGAATTTTTTTTTATATACAACTTAGGTGGCAGACAAGCACACGGCCCACCTGATGGAAAGTGGTTACCGTGACCTATGAACGTGTGTAACACCAGTGGAGTCACATCGGTGCTGCCGACTCTGTAAGAACAGAGGTTTTATGTGCCCTCATTGCAGAATACAAAACAGGACAAGCCTTTGGTCTTCCCACTGACAGCACAAAAACTCTCTAGTGAACTCTGGCTACCCTACTCACCACCGGGAACACAACACGAGGTTATTATAGCCGTGGTATTCTGTAGAGTGGAGGTACTTCCCCAGTCGGACTGCTCAATTCGGACGGGAATACCGCCTTGTCCTACCGCCTCCAAAAAGGGAGGGATCCCTTTAACACGATTCCTGCCAGCTTCCCATTGAGACTAGGTCGGGCTAAGATTATTTTCCACCGCTTTCCCTTTTTAAAATTTTCATCCTTACCCACTGTAACTGTATTTATATATGGAAAACGTTTATTTAGGTATAACATCTTGACAAACTTTCACGTTTCTAATATTAGTATTTTTTTATAATTTTTTTTTACATATACAGATATATTTTATTCATAGAACATAATCAATCATCAATAATCAATTTATACTAGAAGCCTACTTAAATTAGGAAAAAAAAATTGTTATTTTAATAAACAAATCAAGAAATAATTTATAAATATTAAATACAATAAAAATAATATAACTATTATACAACTTATAGCTAAGAACAATTAAAATGCGTCGTAGAATTCCTCCGCATCGCATGCCTCTTGTGGTAGCGTTCCCAGAAGACTGGCAGCATTGCCACGTTGTATGGCAATGCTTATTCTCTGACCTAAAAAGAGGCCAGCCTGCTGGTCACGAGAAGCGTCGACCATTCGCTTCGCAATCTCACGGAAGAGGTTGCGAGCGCTCGGACCCCATGACCCCAAAGTCTCGACTCCAAACGGCACAAATTCATAATCTCCGATGAGATTGGAGTATTTGCGCCGCTTGAGAGCCTCTGCAGAAGCAGCAGCAGCACCAGCACAGCCAGCCGTGCTAGTTATATGGGTAGGAGCCATGGTATCAACGCCTGTGGCGTCCCACACCAGAGTCCTACCCATCTTCCATGGCATTAACGATATGCCATCCGGTCTCTTGCCATCGTCACGCGCCAAACCCTTTGGTTCTAGTACAACTAGTACACCGGCGGTGACAAGAGCACGGCGGACTATGTCGTTGAGGCTGGCGTGCCGTGGAATTCGCCCAGCGCTCCTACAGCACGACAGACCATGGTGTCCGAGTCTGTCAACGGCTTCTCCACAACGGCATTGATGCGGAGAAACACACGGCGCACCTAAACGGAGACAAGTTGCGATGCGGAAGGTAGTGTCATCTAACATAGTCCCTACGTTAGATGACGGAAGAGCTTGTAGCCAAAGACCCGATTCCCACACTCCAACCGCCAGTAAACGGGCACGCTCAGCAGCATTGGAACATGTATTTAGTAATTTTTTTCCAACTAAGCTGCAGAGCGGCCCGTCCCACTGACGCTGTGAGAAAAGGTTCCTTGGGAGATCGGTGTTTGGACATGCAATTTTCCAAGCGTTCACTGCATCAGTCTTACACAATACTTCAGAATTAACTAGTGTAGGTGCAAGGATTTTCCTAGTTAATTCTTCAGTACTGTGGACTGAAGACAGGAACGCAGGTAAGCTGACATCTGAAATTTTGCGAATACCGAGCCCACCCAAGCGAATCGGTAGAGTCGCTTGTAGTAAAGCTCGGTCATCCAAGGCCACATTTAAAATTTTGGTGAGGGTATTTTCTATAATTTCGTCCATTTTTTTCAAAATTGTTATATTATTAAAAAATGGCGTCGATCGTAGGGCATGGGTGAATTTTGGAACGAATAGGCAATACCGAAGAATAGTGAAAGCCGAGTGTATATTTATTTTGAGTAGGCGATCCGAAATGTCACTAAAATTTTGAATTTATATTTGTATTCTTGTTGTCTTATCTCCTTATTTAATTCCCTTTCATCTAAATCTAGTATAAAAGCAACAAAATAATATTAACCTCGCAATACTTCACCTCCAAACTGATTCAAGAGATGGTTCATAATACAGGCATTAAGATTCTCGATCCTACAGACCACTTTATCTCACAGCTACAGTAGAATTTAATCCTGTAAAATAACTCGCTAATGTATTTTGTTGAAAAGGTTACCGTTCTTAACAGATTTGAGAGAAATTATATTATGTGAAGTCTTACTTGTTTAGTCCAGGGCTAGGTTTGAAATGAAATAGTGGCGTTAGTATAAAATGTATATTCTAATTGTTAACAAATGCCAAAGGGTCGGCCAGAAATAACGACAAAAGAAATTTGTTCGACAAGTAAACAAAGTTACTTTTGCTGCGAAGGTTGCTTTTAGATCAAGAGCTATCGAAGGAGTTTAGAATTGATTGAGTTCTAATATTAGACTAGGCACTGAGCGCGTTGAGTGATTTATTTTAGGACTTTTTGATTTAACACTAGACAAAAAAGTTACGAGATAGACCGTTGTCTCCACAAATCCGAGAAGAAATCCTACGCTAGATCCGATCAAGAACCAAGCGGTTCGTTGACTCTTTCCTCTGTCACACCATTAAGGCCTGGAATTCATTACCAGCTCACGTGTTTCCTTCTTCCTACAGTCCCGGGTCCTTTAAACGGGGCGTGAAAAAGCATATGATGAGACCGTCAACCTGAGTGTCAATATTGTCACACGGTATGTGTAAGTAATGGTGACCCTCTTTTCTGAGACTTTCCCTTCAGCTTACCATCAGGCAAGGCGATGTCTAATTGACGTGTTCAATATTAAAAAAAATAGCTTGCCCTGAAGATCTTGTAGCACCCGGCCGCATGCACTCTTATTTACCGCCACCATCATCTCTAATTAAATTATATTTAGGACCTACCCAGTTCAATATTTCTATTAGGTATTCGCCTCCCCATGTCCGAGGTCAGGATGGAGATACCGTGATACCCACACGCAAAGGGAGCCTATTCAAAACCAGAGATGGCCGTGGGTTGGCCGAGGTGCGAGAGATATGTTTAGGCTATCTCACCTCCGACTTCTGAAGATCTGAAGACCGCGTGCAGTTTTAATCGGTTCGGTTCTGACCTAACCACCCCAACCAGGAATTGCCACACTATAAGAAAAAGAAGATTACTTACTTACTTACGTAATACATAATGTATTCAATCAATCAGCCCACCGCAGTCCACTGCTGGACATAGGCCTCTCCCAATGTGCACCATTTTCTCCGATCCTCCGCCTTCCGCATCCAGTCTAGTGTCCTGCGTGGGAGACGCCGAGGCGGGAGCTTGTGGCGGCCCTGGGAGTGAGAGTTCTCACGCTCTCCACCTTGCTCGCGGCGATGGTCCGCTGCGCGGATGCGTGGGCGGTCGGCGCCTCCTTCTGCGAGCAAGTAATGCTCGTGAAGGAGGAGGCGGGGCGGGAGCGGCAGCGGGAGCGACGAAGGATCGCAAGCCAAGCTGCCCGCGTACGAAGGCAACTCGGGCGTCGGAGGTCGATGAACGACCTTCGCCCCCCATGAGCGCCGGCCTGGGGGTGACAGGTGGAGCCGCCTGTCACCCTGGCAGAAGCAGGCCGCGGCGGTGGCGCGCCTGGCGCGCCTCCCCGTTTCCGGGGTTGAGTTGGGGACTCTGTAGTCCCCACACCCGAGAAGAGGGCCAGATCGTGAGAGATGGCCCTGGGTCGGCCGGGGTGCGAGGGATATGGCTGTCAACCTCACCTTCGGCAACCAAAACGACCCACAGGCGGCGTGCGTTTTAGTCGGTTCGAGTCCGACATAACCTCCTCCACCGGCTCCGGTGGGGAGGTATCCGTGGGGATTTTGCGCACGTAAAAAAAAAAAACCACTGGGGCGTGTATGCCTGTCAGCACAAGACAATACTAAAAAACCTTAATTACTTCGGTTGTACTTGGCCTAGAGCCAGAGGATCAAATAAATCTGTTCGTATAAAGTGACATATTCAACATAGCACCTGAAACAGGCAGGTCTTTATTAAACCTAATACTCGTATATAAAAATCTATGTTTGTTATTTTGAATTGCGCCTTTCTGTCCGGGAATAAGAAAAACACGTTTTAAGCGACAGCTGCATATCTTCCCGGGTAAGTCGTAAAAATGGACTTTGGAATAAATTCAGGGTATTTTAGGCTACCATCTGTGTCGAGTAATGTCTTTAGTAGTGTAATGTTTGCCTCTGTCTACTCCTTCGGAAACTTAGTGTGACTATGTTTGCACTGGTCGCTTTTACTACTTTCATGTTTCATGCATGCTCGCCAGTTGCGGGTTTTTTTTTATACCACTTAGGTTTCAGACAAGCGCACGGCCCACCTGATGGACAGTGGTTACCGTGGCCTATGGACGTGTGTAACACCAGAGAAGCCACACTTACGCTGCCGACCCTGAAGCACAGAGTCTCTGTGCCGTCAGTGTAGAGGACAAAGCAGGACAAGCCTTTAGTCATCCCACTGACAGCACAAATTCTCCAGTGAGCTCTGGCTACCCTGTTCACCGCTGGGAACACAACACGAAGTTATTATTACCGGGGTTTTCTGTAGGGTGGAGATACTAAACTTCCCCAGTCGGACTGCTCAATTGGGCGGAAATATCACCGTGTCTTACCTCCTATGCGAGTACTGTAGACCTGGCCTTGCTTTAGAATATTCTCGATCTAATTGACATAGGTCGTCTTCCTTTGTCGGTTCACCACAATCACAATCTTCTTCCGTTCATTAATATGTTTGCGGGTATCCTTGAGGCAGAAAGGCGAGAGCAATAAATATACAGAATTATAATAAAATTAGGCAAATGTCTTATCATTTATGTATACAGTAATCGTGCAATCAATTTATTCCCGGACCCTACAAATGAATATTACAGAGGGCGTATTGCGGAATTTTCCCACAAAAAAATGTGCCCAAGCGTGAAAGTCAAACGATAATGATGATTGAAATATAATTACGTTTTCCAGCCAGTTTAGGGATTGTCACCAAAATTGATATAAAAAAAGATGCTTGTAATCCTTTCGTCATTTATCATGGGTTAAAACAGTATGGTGCGTGATGAAAGCGAAAATATTTTAAAGTTCAGTATTTAGGTACTACTCGTACCGTTCACAAACAATAAAAATAATTTAAATACATATCTGTCTTCACTACTGTATATGCCTGAAAGGGTGACACTCGTATTTAACCAACAATGTTTTAAAGAGCGACACTTGTATTACACCAACTATGTTTTAAAGGGTGACACTCTTGTTTCACCAACTATGTTTTCATGGGTGACACTCGTATTTCACCAACTATGTTTTAAAGCTCAATATTAGGAGTGAATACCATCAAGTGTAAAGGTGTCAAGTGTGAGCTTATTTATTTCACATTCTCTCCAATATTTGGTACTACTCCAACACTATGGTTTGCACGTGAATCGGTTCAAACAGAGTTCAATTTAATTCTAATATTAATCAATTTGAATAGTTAGCATACTAAATGATTTAAAATTTAATTCAAAAGCAGGGTTATTTTTATTTCAAAAACGTAAGTAACAAATCTCGACAAATCTAATTCTCTGTCAGTGACATGGCAATTTGTAAGATCTAGTCCATATTACAATAGTCGGTAAGGAATAAAACGAACAAGTCTGTATTCTGTAATATAGTTATTTATTACTCGAGAGAAACCCCGGAAGGCAAATTAGATAGCAAATTGAATCATCGCACTTCGCCCGCTCTGATTTGTGGTGGAACAGAAAAATGAAAACTTTTTTGGTCGACTTTAATAGATTTGAGGGTTTGCATGTTTTACGAACTCTTCCTCGCCCTTAAAGCTTTTAAGTTAATTACAATGTGATTGGGCACACGAAGCAACATTGAGGACAGTCAAATTAAGGACGCTTGATACTGCCACTAATACCCATAGCAGCTAATTAAGTCCACCGTTAATGATCACACCCTGATTTTAGCGAAGGGTTTTAGTAAAAAGTCATTAACTAATGACAGAGCAGTGACTTCTATGTATACTTAGAGTTGCCAACAAACCTCGTGAAGAAACTTCAAAATTTTCTAATTGCTGTGTTATTTTATTTTTATTTTTATTTTGCATCTAATTGTTTTTTTCTTGTGTGCCCGCGGTAGCCTAGTGGTTTGGGTAATGGACTGCTGAGACGAGGTCTCGGGTTCGATCCCAGGTTTCACCATGGCACACACCAATGACTTTTCGATGCTTTTCGAAGTTATATGTGTATTTATCGCAGGTTTATAAGTGCCCGGTTAATGGCAATAGGCTCGCCACCTATTACATTGGGACCTAAACATAAACTGGCGAAATGTGGGTGCTAGCACCTCTGCCTACCCCTTCGGGGATATAGGCGTGAGTTTATGTTATGTTATGTTATGTTGTTTTTTTCTTTTGTTTTTTTTGTTGCGATAATGGAGTTTTTATGTGTAGTGAGTGTGTGTGTGTGTGTGTGTGTAATAAATGGTTCTTTTGACTTTGACTTGTGCACATGTTTTAACATAACGGCCTCTATATCTCAGTGCAAATATTTGTATGCATAAATATGTATATTTGCATTGGTCTGGGTATTTCCATATATAATATGTATGTATTTACAATAAAAAGTATCTAAGTATGTTCCGCATTCTAGATTCCATAACACAAGCTATGCTTACCATGGGTCTAGATAGCGTTTTGTAGAATGTTGTGGAATATTATATAAAGGAACACTATGCCCTGCAGTACGTATGCATCACAAAACCAACGATTACGTGAACTACAGTAGTCGCTGTCGAATGTATACACTGTTATATTGTAAATAAAAGAAATGTAAATAGAAATCTATACAAAATTTAGTCTCGATATTATGCAACACAATTTTCAAGAAAGAACTTTAACATCATGATCTTTGTAATAACATTAGAACACAGCTTAATTTTGTAAAAAAAATTATCACTAGAATTGACCCTCTTTTCATTGAAATCGTGATTATTTTTAGGTTTCCGTCCCTCAAAAGGAAAAAAGTAACCCTTATAGGATCACTTCGTTGTCCGTCTATCTGTCTGTCAAGACCTTTTTCTCAGGAATGCGTGGAGCTAACAATTCATACCACATAATCAAGTCTATAACGATTTGAAACTATGCAAAAATCATCTGTCTAAGTCAACGCAATCAAAATATATTGCAATTTATGTATTTTAAGTATTTCATCTCTGAATGCAAATTTGAACGTAACCCTCAGTGTGTGACTCACACTTGACCGGGTTTTTGTCTTTCTATATAATCTTGACAGATCAAGACTGAATTTTGAACAGATATTTATTACTAAAATTATCCTTGTGACATTGTTGTCAAACAATATTGCTCTAACATACTCAAGTGTTACGTAGGAATGTCTAATATTATCAGAAATTCCTGACACGTATGTGCATACATTCTAATATCTGTGTTCATATTCCGCACTACGCCATTAAGATGGACAATCAAACACAGCGACCCTTCATGCGGATGCGTGTTAGTAATTACATCAGGGGATATTGGTATACTTCCTTGGAGGTCATTACTGGCTGATTGGAACTATTGGCAGCTAATATTGACCTCATTTCTGTGTTTTTGTTTTTTGTCTAGTAAGAAAAATATTGTTTCTGATATAGAGTTTATCATACATGTCTTGTACGATTATATCTTATTAAGTATATTATCGTACAGATAATACAAATGATAACCTTAGGGCGCCTCTTACACTTTCAGGGTTTTACTTTAATCTCCAATGATATCAATCAAATCAATTACCCTATCACAGTTTACTGCTGAATACAGGCCTCTCCCAATGATGGGAGGCTTTGACCTACAGTTTCCACGCTGGCCAGACGAGTTGGTACAGGTTTTTATTTTGAGATTTCCTTCTCTCGTAGTGATATTGTCTGCGTATCTTTCTATTAGACGCCTCTTACGACACCCTGGGGTGGTGATATTTCTATTCTTTGTCCGTCACCACACGGATAATACACCAATGATTCCACCTCTTATAGTCTTCGCACCCTAGTCGATCGGTCAAGACAAAAACTACACAGGTGAATAATTTGAAATCCAGGCTTAACCGCTTTTAACTGCGAAGCCCCCGTACAGTTCATGGCGTACTTGATTTCGTGTCCCTCATAAATACTCATAATATACGCTCCACACTATCCCAACCTTCTGCTTTAAAGGCGATCTAAATAAAGCCTCTGACAGTGTGGTAGAGATCGTAAAATTTCATTAGCGAATAATTTAATCTAACGTGAATGATATTTGAAAAAAAAATTTCTTTAGGCGACTTGTGCAGTTGTAATAGAAAATTTTTGTTGAACAAAAATTATGGAACTCGCATCGTTATCTCCGGTCTGTTCCAGTGACGCTGACGTCACGACGTTGCAATTCACATGTTACCTATTAAGATAATTTAAAATTCTATACGACCAATAATATTTTCTCACGCGATTACAATATGGGGTTATTCAAAAGGGGCATTAGGAGGTTTCTTCAGGGACAGCAACGCGAGTGTGACGCCCCTAGAGTTGCACACATCCATAGGCCACGGCAACCACTTCCCATCAGGTGGGCCATGTGCTTGTTCTGCCACCTAAGTGGTATAAATTTAATAATGTGTAATTTTAATTTTAATGTAACAACACACTGAGGCATGTTTGTGCTGTACTGTGATATTCTTTAAGATCTACCCTACCGTGTTTAACTCAAATAAAATGCTTTATTCTTTATTCTTATTCTAAAAAAAAACATTAATGTGACAATTTACATGTGGCACCTCTTTGGACTGAAAACTTTTTTAGGCTCGCTAAACACTTTTTGTGTGGTACATACTTTTTATACAGACTTTTCACTTCTTTCGGCAATACCTGAGTGCCAGATTTTTTTTATATACATGTCTACATTTCTTCTATATATTTTTTCAGTAACCAATCTATGCTCAACCACATCTGAATATTGACAAAGTGTTATCAAACCGCGCATAAACGATCCATCAACCGGCTCCGGCAGCATCCGCGTGGGTGCCCACTGATATTCGACGCGTCACGTGAATAATTGGGATCATATTTATAATGCCCCTTACCCGTGCCGCTACTGTAAATCTTTTGTCAATATTTACAAATAAAAGGGCATAGGTACGTTTATGGGGTCCTAAACGGAAAATATAACTTACTGCATTCTACTGCAGAACATGTTTTGAAACTACTTTGTATTATTGATAGATAGATAATTCTTTATTGTACATACATACATATATACATAAAATCACGCCTATTTCCCATAGGGGTAGTCAGAGATCACGGATCTCCATTTGCTACAATCCTGACATACTACTCTCGCTTCATTCACTCTCATTACATTCTTCATGCATGCTCGTCGGTTTAGGGTAGCGTTAGGAGGTAGGACACTGCGGTATTTCCGCCCAATTGAGCAGTCCGACTGGGGAAGTACCTTCGCCCTACAGAATACCGCGGCTATAATAACTTCATGTTGTGTTCCCAGCGGTGAGTAGGGTAGCCAGAGCTCACTGGAGAATTTGTGCTGTCAGTGGGAAGACTAAAGACTTGTTCTGCTTTGTCTTCTACACTGACGGCACAGAAACTCTGTAATTACAGGGTTGGCAGCGCGAGTGTGTCTCCTCTGGGGTTACAAACGTCCATAGGCCACGGTAACCACTTTCCATCAGGTGGGCCATGTGCTTGTCTGCCAACTAAGTTGTATAAAAAAATAGGTTTGTGGAGTCCTATTTCTAATCGGAAACTACTTAGTATTATTGTAAGATAGATAATTCAGAAGCGATTTCTTCCAGGTAACCTTGGGATGGACAGTAATGTTATAAAAACGAAAGATATGGTATAGTTATCGGATAAACCACCTAGAAATACCTATAGGTTATTAATACTGTTGACTTAGTGGAATTTATAGCTTCACATATTAAGTTCACTGGAGCTCACTGGAGAGTAGTTTTGCTGTCAGTGGGAAGACCAAAGGCTTGTCCTAATTGTATCTTCTGTACTGACGGTACAGAAAATCTCTGTTCTTACAGGGTCGGTAGTACGGGTATGACTCCTTTGGTGTTGCATACGTCCATAGACCACGGTAACCGCTTCCCATCAGGTGGGCCGTGTGCTTGTCTGCCAACTAAGTGGTATAAAAGAAAAAGTAAACCAACTGATATTTAAGTTGACTCGAATTAAAAAGTGATAAATTTTTATTAGAACTACCATTGATTCCTTATTTGAACCAAATTCCTTAACTCACAGGTGGGCCGAACATCTCTCCACGTGGCTTGCGAAGGCGGACACTCCACAACTGCTGCGCTCCTGATATCTAAAGGTGCCTCTAAAGAAGCCAGAGATAATTCCGGCCGCACACCACTCCACATCGCCGCTGTACATCGGCACACGGAACTAGTGCAAGTGCTTCTGGATGCTGAATGTCATGTTGATGCTGTTGACAACGTAAGTTTATGATTACCTAGTAACGTGGTCGTGAAACATAACTACCCACGGGAAGTATCAAACGTCAGGGGTCCACTTACTCTTTTCCCTTCATTTCATTTTACTTACACGGCTTTTATGGGAGGTCAGACGGACCTCCTAGTCCCTAGGGGAAAGCCTGCGCTACAGTCTCATCCATACCGGCTAGCAGGTAACGATAGATGTAACCTAAAAGATCGAGGCAATATTATTCAAAAGAGAAATAAGTTACCTACTTTATGCTATGTGGCTTTCAATTACTGCAGTTTAAAAATAAATGTATATTATATGACGTAGATGTTATACAAAGATTACATACAAACAGGCCCTCGATTTTAATGAAACAAAACGAGTGGTTTTGCTTTTGCATACTGCAAAAAGGCATTAAAGAAGTCCATAAATAAATTAATAAAGTTTCATTACAGTTTCTAATTACTCGACTACGGCGAAGCAAAAGGAGGGTTATGATTTTGACAGGCTATGTATGAATGTAATATAGGTTCATCTGTTCCCTCATAGCTCCTCAACAACGAATTAGAACTGGACAAATGAGGTATCGTAAGAAGCATCTTAGTCGTCCGCTAGTTATAGGCTTTTTTTTACGTGCGCAAAATCCCCACGGATACCTCCCCACCGGAGCCGGTGGAGGAGGTTATGTCGGACTCGAACCGACTAAAACGCACGCCGCCTGTGGGTCGTTTTGGTTGCCGAAGGTGAGGTTGACAGGCATATCCCTCGCACCCCGGCCGACTCAGGGCCATCTCTCGCGATCTGGCCCTCTCCTCGGGTGTGTGGGGACTACAGAGTCCCCAACTCGTCCCCGGAAAATGGAGAGGCGCGCCAGGCGGCTCCACCAGTCACCCCTATGCTAGTTATAGGCTATATAACGTGTCACTGAATCTAATGTGGCGCCCTCTAGCGGTCATAAAGTACTGTGATAAAAAAATAATTTGAGATAAATATATCGTGTTTGGTATCAACTGAAAGGACAGCACATTTCAAATATGTATAAATTATACATACCTATTTCTTGTTCCAAAATACCATAAATAAAAAATAAGTTTAAAACCAAAACCGAAAATGTATTAAACAAGAAAATATCTAGGATAGCCGTGGTCGTATGCCACTTAGTCTAACAAAACCATACATTGTAGGGAAAAGTGGCATACGACCACGGCTATCCTAAATATTTTCTTGTTTAATACTTTTTCAGTAGTCGGGTTATAGTTTTAAACTTATGGAACTTGTGGAAAAAGCCTTTTGATTTTGTACTTTAAGCATATTATTTGGGACTCTAAAATTAAATGGATATTTTAGTAGTCTCCATGGTATTACAATGGTTTTGCTTTACCATAATCGAGGCCCAGTAATATGGAGCTTATGATACATAGAGATAAATATCCGTAGTGAATTATGTCTGCAGCAGATTTTAGTAATAGCGATTAACTAACTTGTTTAGCGTTAACAGAGTGTTTTTATGGCACTCTTTAAAAAAGCTTTAATTTCTTTTAATAAAACAGCCTATAGCTGAAATATTCAAACGACAAAGGTAATTTTGTATCGAGAAAGTAAAACAAACAAATCTGAACTACGATTTGCTGTCGGCGAGCCGTCGTTTAACTTCGCAACGTTTAGGCAGCTCGGACCTATGTCAAAATGTTATGTCGTTCACACAGAGAGTGAATATAATTTTATTTTATAACGAACAAACCTTCAATAATATTACTTTACCATTTTATCATAATTATTTCTAATAAAAAAAAATTAAAAAAAAATTAGAAGTGTAAGTAGATTAGAGTAGATAAAGGACGACTATTTGTTTATGGCTGTGTAGTGTTTTTGGTTTTTTTATACCACTTAGTTCGCAGACAAGCACACGGCCTACCTGATGGAAAGTAGTTACCGTGGCCTATGGACGTCTGTAAAACCAGAGGAGTCACAGTCGCGCTGCCAACCCTGTAAGTACAGAGTTTCTGTGCCGTCAGTAGAAGACAAATCAGGACAAGCCTTTAGTCTTCCCACTCACAGCACAAATTCTCCAGTGAGCTCTGGCTACCCTACTCACCGCTGGGAACACAACACGAAGTTATTATAACCGCGGTATTCTGTAGGGCGGAGGTACTTCCCCAGTCGGACTGCTCAATCGGGCGGAAATACCGCCGTGTCCTACCTCCTATGTGGGTAAATATGAATATGTGTGCTGTGTAGATTTGTCTATGACAACGTGTAAATTGTACGGAGTACAACCAATTAAATGTACGGAGGCTGGATCCCGCAGACAAACCGATTACACGGTATTGTGGGGCTATGTATAACCTATCAATGTAATTGATTTGCAGAAATAAATAAATAAAATAATAAATAATTAGGTATACATAGTCTTTCTTTCTTGTTTCTTTTTGTAGAAGTCTGGTGTAGACTTTCTTGTTTTAGAACGTTTAACAGCATAGCTGTTGCTGTAGCCAAATTTTGAGTGAATAAAATTTGAATACCAGACCATTATGTGCCAGACCTAGCCATTGACTTGGAGAAAAAGAAGACAGCATAGATCAGAACCTTAATTGTCGTAAGAATTATTACCTACTAGTACTACTTACGGCAGAGTAGAATTTGGGACCACTCCATCTCGTCTCATGCGGTGTCGTACAAGGCGACCAAGGGATAGGGCTGTTTAACATCAGACAGATATATACAGCCCAGACTCAGCCTCAGATGTATGGCTCGAGTCAACAACAGTGCCCGGAAAACGGCAATAGATTCATCCCCTATTACGTGTGACCGAATACAATGATGGTGAAATGTGGTCGTTAATTCACCTCTGCCTAACCTTCCGCGGATAAAGGCGTGATTATATGTATGTCTGTAATTATTACCTATTTAACCAAAAAAGCAAGATGTTTTCAAATGCCATTATGAAAATATAATAATTCAGTCCAGCAGAGTTTTAGAAATTCAAATTATTAATAAATAAACAAATTGAGTGAGAGAGAATAACTTCTATTTATGTTGTACAACAATACGTAAACTGTGGTACGAAATTTGAATACAGACGTATTATTCTTCTGAAGAGGTCAGCATTTGGGAACTGAATAAATGGGAATTCAATGTTCCATTTTTTAAATATTATTAACGCATTTCAATGTTCACATAAGTTCAATTTGATTGATTGATGATGATTGAATGATGATGATTACTACATGTGCAATGGAAATAGAGATGAGCATATGTATGTCTGTATGTATGTGTGTATAATTTACCGTCTGTACCATGGTGAGTGTTCTGATGAGCTCTTCCAATTAGTCCCACTCTCCCCTTTCCTACACAGGACAACACGTGCAGGTGCAGAACATCCGATCAAGAACCAAGCGGTTCAGTGACTCTTTCCTCTGTCGCACCATTAAAGCCTGGAATTCATTACCAGGTCATGTGTTTCCTTCTTCCTACAGGCCGTCAAGCTGAGTGTCACCATTGTCACATGGTATGTGTATGTAATGGTGACCCTCTTTTCTAAAACTTTGCCTTCAGCTTACCATCAGGCAAGGCAAAGTCTAATTGACGTGTTCTATATAAAAAAAAAATGAAACAAGCTGCGGGTCCAAAATTAAGCGATTAATATAAAAACTAGATTCTTATAAAATTTGTAAAATGGTCACTCATGTGAGTCACATTAATTCATTTTCTAAATTGATTTTAATTGCGTGTAGACTATCACCTAAAGAGGCTCGGGTGTGATGGTTGGGTCAAGGGACAGATGCAGAAGGCTGTGCTTCATGGTACGGCGCGCATCGTGCGAAAGTTCCTTTCTCTGGAGCCCTAACCACCGGTAGCTTGGTCCCTGTACCAGATACAGGTGGAGTACTATTTTTTATATTTTTAAATAGATGTTTTATATGTATTTAAAAATATCATTTATAAGTTGTATATTTTAATAAAGAGAAATAACCGCGGTAGCCTAGTGGTAAGGGTAATGGACTGCTGAGACGAGGTCTCGAGTTCGATCCCAGGTTTTACCATGGCACGCCACCTATTACATTGGGACCTAAATATAAACTGGCGAAATAAGGGTGCTAGCACCTCTGCCTACCCCTTCGGGGTTAAAGGCGTGAGTTTATGTTATGATTATGATATGTTATGTAAATAATAATAATAAATATTCCACAACATTCCTGTCAACCTCACCTTCGGCAACCAAAACGACCCACAAGCGGCGTGCGTTTTAGTCGGTTCGAGTCCGACATAACCTCTCCCACCGGCTCCGGTGGGGTGGTATCAGTGGGGATTTTGCGCACGTAAAAAAAAAAGTAGGTATAATCGAGAACTAGCTAGCCTGATGAACAAGTTCCAGTCACATCTGTTTAAACGTTAACTGCATCAGAATATCGACATATTCTTGATAACGACAAAGTACAATCTATAGAAAACTCATTAAAGTTTAAATAAATCTACGAGAACGTATTTCACCCATTATATGAACCGAGAGTAATTAAAACCAAATTGCATGTATTATTTCACTCATTGTATTTTTTTATACTACTTAGGTGGCAGACAAGCACACGGCCCAGCTGATGGAAAGTGGTTACCGTGGCCTATGGACGTAAGCAACACCAAACCCTGTAAGCACAAAGAGTTTCTGTGCCGTCAGTGTAAAAGACGAAGCAGGACAAGCTTTTGGTCTTCCCACTGACTGTACAAAAACTTATGGCCGCGGTATTCTATAGGGCGGAGGTACTTCCCCAGTCGGACTGCTCAGTTGGATGGTAATACCGTCGTGTCCTACCTCCTCGATTGTATAAAATTCGTCAGGTAATGAAGACACAAAACCTCAAATTAGTACTACGAATTTTCACTAATGAAAAAACCTTATACTCGCTTCTGCTAAATCACCAACAGATCATGGCAATACATGAATCATTGCTATAATTAGACTATCTTTTACTCAGTACCAATGGAAATTTATTTATTTATTCTTTATGCACGAAGTACATTGGCGGACTTCTCTACCAGTCTACCATTGGGTGGTGAAGAGCTAGTACGTAGTAGCCGCATATTAATGAGGGATCAGTTAGGTTCAATAACCTTAATTGATTTTGATTGTTCGTCAGCCATGTAGATAATACTATAGATAAATTAAACACTTACATATACTTACATACCATAAATCATACATACATACATACATAGGTATAATGACGCCTTTATCCCTGAAGGGTTACGCAGGTGAATTAACACCCATATTTCACCAATAATTGCATTCGGTCCCACGTAAAAGGGGGTGAGCCTATTGCCGTATTCCGGGCACTATTGTTGACTCGAGCCATGCATCTGAGGCTGAGTCTGGGCTGTATATATCTGTCTGATGTTAAACAGCCCTATCCCTTAGTCGCTTTGTACGACACCGCATGGGAAGAGATGGGGTGGCCCTAATTCTACTCTGCCGGAAACCACGCGGCAATAAAATATACATATATAACAGAAATACAATATATTATATAAAAATATATATGAACTGTAAAAACATTATTGTGGAGCCAATAACTCTGCCAATTCCGTGGTGATCGATTACCGTACCTTGGACTTGAATCCCGGGATGTGTTTTAGTAGGTACTTACTACACCGAAATAAGAAGCCTCAACAAATACTCAAACACTGGAATCGTGCTAACTGACAATAACGAGTACCCATAAACAAACCTGTTTCGTTCATCGTAATCGTTCTCCACTAACTGTGGGGTGAGGCTACGTTTTATAGCATTTTGAATACCTTCTGAATGGAACACTCCCACAAGACAATTGGGACAATAAGGCACAGAATGTCTTGAACATTTTGGGTTGAATCGCTACGATGTCGCCCTTAAAATTCGCTATCAAATCATGGTTCACGAATCATGTATCATGTTTCCTGCAAATAAACATTTCTTTCCTTCTTTCTTTCAATATCATATTACGGTTAGAAGTCAAGGTACAGCTCTTAGAAGTAATTAAATACTTTAGAAGTTATCTATCAGCTTAACTGAACTAAAACTTTACAGAAATTGAATAGAAATTTATAAACTTATTAATTCATACCCTGAAGATTACAAAAATAAATAAATATTCATCGATTTAGTAAATCAATCAAGTAATCGTTCGATTGTTTGTAGATTTTAAAAGTTTGTACCAACTTCTAATGGGCACTGTAGGTACCTACTGCCACCATAGGACAAGAGGCAATTCGTTGGTCGACGGCGTATTGTACGTATTTTGAACACGTACAATACAGGGGGACCGCGCGCGCCCGCCTTCCCGTTTCCGGGGACGAGTTGGGGACTCTGTAGTCCCCAGACCCGAGAAGAGGGCCAGATCGTGAGAGAAGGCCCTAGGTCGGCCGGGGTGCGAGGGATATGCCTGTCAACCTCACCTTCGGCAACCAAAACGACCCACAGGCGGCGTGCGTTTTAGTCGGTTCGAGTCCGACATAACCTCTTCCACCGGCTACGGTGAGGAGGTATCCGGGGGGAATTTGCGCATGTAAAAAAAAAGGGGGGGGGGGGGGGGGCGCTCCGACCACTGACACGGTAGCGTCGCCGTAAAACGGATATATGTATAGAAGAATTTGGATGATTTCGGGCGAAAGTTCTGTGGTTTAGTAGTCAGAGCGTTCCCCCTGTAAGGGAAAGATCGCGGGTTCGAATCCCTCCTGAACCGATACAATTTTTTCTATTTCTTAATCGATTTGAATAGTTAGCACTATAAATGCTTTAAAATTTAATTCACTAGTTAAACTATGCTGGTCTAGGGAGAGCGTTGTGTAGAATGTTGTAGAATACTTATTTATTTATAAAATATTATGCTCGGATTGTTAGAAGATATCATTTTCAGAACGGTGTGACGGCACTGCAGATGGCGTGCGCCCAAGGCTGTCGCGGCATCGTCGAACATCTGCTGACTTTTGGCGCCAACGTACACCTGCAAAACAATGTACGTGTCTTTTTTTGTACCACTTAGGTGGCAGACAAGCACACGGCCCACCTGATGGAAAGTGGTTACCGTGGCCTATGGATGTGAGTCACACTTGTGCTGCCGACCCTGTAAGCACAGAGTTTCTGTGCCATCAGTGTAGAAGACAAAGCAGGGCAAGCCTTTAGTCTTCCCACTGACAGCAAAAAATATGCGATAGAATCTGTTAAAAAATCTGTTAAACAATACAACCGTTCGGGACTTTTGGCGATTAAATCATGGAACTTACTATTTCTACCGACGTTTCGGATGCGTTGCAGCACCCGTGGTCACGACTTGACTAGCCTGCGAGCGACGAGAGGTATGCGGGGAACATTTTTTTTTGAGCGCCTACCCACCATTACTTTTACTATGAACGTTGAACTATGTCAATTTTTAACGGCACTGTGTTTTTCGTTTTAGTATCTTAATCACTGGATTCCACGTTCCGGATAGTTTGAATCCATTTTCTCTATTGACTTTTTTATTAAAAAGTAAAATATTTGACTTCGTCACTAGAATGAATTATGAATGAAAAATAATGATAGCACCTTTTACAGTTGTTAGTTACATCGGTAAGTATAAATAATAGAGATTTGGATTATTTTTACTAGAAACACTCGTAATTGTAAATGTGTACATTCATTACAATCACCGTCATCTGTCCTGCCTGCCCTCATCCGAATCAATAGGGGTCAGCGGAACGTAAATGATTATATCATTCTCTCCATATATTGTTATCTATAGGATAGTGACGATTCTGTACATTATTACAATAAAATAATTAGATATCTATTTATCATTTAATAGAAAAATGTTTCTGACCAAATTATTTCAATACCTGAACCCGTTATCATTTAATATAAGTATGTTTATCCGTGTTCTAGAACCAGTAGTAGGTACAAGCGATTCTTATCCACAGATAACATAATATTAAATCTTATCGAACCTAGATAGCACTATTTATGTATTTTAGAATGGTATTATAATTATTATTTTAAATCTCCTAGGTTGGATCCTCTGCGCTCCACGCAGCCTGCGCAGCAGACGCGAACGATATCGTAGAAGTTCTACTAGCGCACGGAGCCGACCCTGCAATGACAGATCAGGTAAAAAAAAACACAAAAAATCTCAAAAAGAAGTGACACTTTCATATCACCGCAGGGGACACCCGGGTTTGAACCGGGGACCTCTCGATCTGCAGTCGAATGCTCTACCACTGAGCTATATCCCCACTTATGAAACCTTGTTAAACAAAGCATCTCTTGCTGTTTAGTTCTCAGTACAAAATGACGTCATGTAATTAATATTCTAGAAATGCCGGTAGATAAAGGCATCGCTCGCTGATAACTCGCTTCTCTAACAATGGTGATTCATTATTTGATACGTTCGGTGAATATGGCGTTTCCAATAATCACCGTCTATATGTAATATATGTATGTGTAGATATCTACCTGTTTGCGTAGGTGTTTGTTTAGCTCGTAATATTTATTCATATTGCTACAATAACAGAAGGTTCTTTGGAACGTTGGAAT
This sequence comes from Eilema griseolum, assembly GCA_963662185.1. Lineage (NCBI taxonomy): Eukaryota > Metazoa > Arthropoda > Insecta > Lepidoptera > Erebidae > Eilema > Eilema griseolum. The sequence continues at coordinate 3,543,278 of OY759245.1, forward strand.
CCTACATTATTTATAAATGTGAGAATTGTGAAGTTGTTTGTAGCTTAACGACGTTCCAATAGCTGAACTGAAGATCTAGAACAATTTTATACAGGTTTAAATTCAGTCCTTGTAATTCCATAGAATCAAAGAATCAATTTCTTTAGGCTCATTGTATAAAGAGCACATATGAACGTTAAAATTTTACAATTATGACAAGAAATATCATGAAAATTTTAAACAAGGTAGTTTAACCATTGGAAAATAATTCGGTAGGTTGGTTCTACTGAGATGATCCAGACCAGCAAGAACTCAGAGAACTATAATAGAATTAGATTATCTTTTATTAAATGTGGTTTTGTTTACAATTTACAATGTGCGAGTAAGCAAGAGATTAGGATGACTTTGTATTCTTATCATTCTGCAACTCAGCCTGCCTAAATCTCCGGGGATAAAGGCGTGATTATATGTATGTATGTATGTGAAATTTTCAGTTGTCTAGCTATCACTGTTCATGAGATTCATCCAGATGACAGACACACGGATGAGCAGCGGCGTTTTAGTTTTAAGGTTCCGTTTTATGCTGTGGTTAAAGGTTCCATAACCCTAAAAAGATTTTATAGGTGCAGTTATCACTATTTTACCGTAATCCTATCTTTTATCTCAAGTATCAAAATAAATACGAACTTATACTTGGACATTGTGTATGCAAGATATATTCGAAAGCCTTATCCAAATTTTATGCGGTCCGCCTCGGGATGCGAGCAATAAAAATACCACCTGCGCTAAAAATAATCGAAATGAACATGTCTAAAAAGTCTTTATCATCGGTACAAAAAGCCAAATGGATGCTTTAATCTCGACAGACTTTATTTTTAGATTATGGGAATGGACTAACTCTCTGCGGATGGAGCTACCTATCATTTTGAATACTGCGCTCACAATTAATGTGCTGACTATTTTCCCTTCTTATTAATATGTACTATCTACTTTGTATATCTATTTATGTACTAAAGTTGTATATTTATTTTACTTTGCCCAATTGAGCAGTCCGACTGGATAAGTACCTCCGCCCTTCAGAATACCGCGGCTATAATAACTTCGTGTTGTGTTCCCAGCGGTGAGTAGAGTAGCTAGAGCTCACTGGAGAATTTGTGCTGTCAGTGGGAAGACTAAAGGCTTGTCCTGCTTTGTTTTCTACACTGACGGCAGAGAAATAATTCTTTATTGTACACCAATAGATTACAGTAGAACTTGTAGGTAGCATTTAATAGCAGTTTAATGTACAATGGGCGCCCTTATCGCTGGAAGCGATTTCTTCCAGGCAACCTTGGGATGGACAGTGATGTAATAATAGCAAAAGATTTGGTGTAGTTAGAAAATAAACTAGAAACAAGGTGTATTAAAAACAAAAAGAAACGAAGATATAGAGAGAAGTTCAATTTTTTTTAAACCATTTAGGTGGCAGACAAGCACACGGCCTATCTGATGGAAAGTGGTTACTGTGAACTATGAATGTGTGTAACACCAGTGGAGTCACATCCGTGCTGCCGACCCTGTAAGAACAGAGATTTTATGTGCCCTGAGGGCTTGCTAAACACAAAATCAGGACAAGCCTGAGCAAACTCTCCTGTGAGCTCTAGCTCACCACCGGGAATACAACGTACAACAACTACAAATACAACAATACCACCGCCCGTGGTATTCTGTAGGGTGGAGGTACTTCCCTAGTCAGACTGCTCAATTCGGACGGGAATACCGGTCGTATCCTACCTCCTCGATTACTTATAAATATACCTCGAGACACTTATTTTGGACCTTTGTAATTAATCTGTTTGATGAATTCTAGCTCGTCCATCACTGTTCATGCATACATACATACGTATAATCACACGTTTATCCTCGGAGGGTTAGGCACAGACATTTCACCAATCATTGAATTCAGATCCACGTAATAGAGGTTAGCCTATTGCCGTCTTCCGGGCACTATTGTTGACTCAAACCTTACATCTGAGACTGAGTCTGGACTATATATATCTATCTGATGTTAAACAGTTCCATCCCTTAGTCGCCTTGTACGACACCGCATGAGAAGAGATGGGGTGGTCCAAATTCTACTCTTCCGGGTACCACGCGGCTGTTCTATACCATTTTAACACCCCGTGCTCTCCTCAAAAGACACCTAAGAGACGTATACTGAGCGTAAAGAGTACCTTTTAGGTTCAAGATATATGTCCCGAGTAATATCACTAAAATACCGCAACGCTTCTCAAGTATCAGAAAACGTTTGCCGGGGACGGGTGTCGTATCAAGTAACTTATAAAAAAAACACATTAGAATTGAATCAAAATTTATATATTCATATTTGGCCGCTTCGAGTACCAGGCGAACATAAACAGAAACACGTCGATATTCGATTGTGAGCGGACCGGTCGCGGTCGGTCTGCCAAATATGCCGCTACAATATTATACATACGATAACATTTGCATCTATGCGTATGTTTCATTCAAGCGGGATTTTATAAATTATTGATGACGCTCGTCCGGATATAGCGTGTGGAATGATTATTCATTCATTGGTTTGTTAGATATTGTAATATTTACGATTCTACGATTAGGGTAATGAGGATAAGTTAGTATAGTTTTGTTCTATATGTGAACATGACTAGCGGATCTAAAAGGTCACATTGAGCGATTCCGCTAAATATGAGTATCTTTATGAATTCCCAGTACCTAAAGCTTGATTGATTCCTTTAAAATTCGTAAAATGGTCACTTATCCTGAGAATTACAACACATCAAAACCAATTCATAATTTGTGAATCTTTTTGCGGATTTCCATACAAAACTGTCAACCATTTCAATTGCGTAATCAGAATTGAGTGCAGTTCAAAGCAATGTGTGACCTTTTTACAATTTTCAATATGAGCCATATTATTATTATACAAATACGATTCAATGAAAGCTGCCTTTTTAGACCCGCAGGGTCACGATTCTGCTAAAGCAAAACCACTATAATACTAGTCACTGCAAAAGAAAATCATTTCATTTTAGATTTTAAGCCAATGTGGTTAAAATCCAAAATTAAAATGCTTTTTGCAGAGTGAATGAAAAAATATAATGAAAGTATTTTTCATTTAATTTTGGACTTTACGTTGATAGAAATTATAGTCTTAAATTTAATGCCATTTTTGCACTATGCTTTAGTAGAATCCGCTCTACAGAATACCACGGCCATACTAACCTCGTGTTGTTTCCGGCAGTGAGTAGAGAAGCCAGGGCTCACTGGAGAGATTTTGTTCTGTCAGTGGGAAGACCAAGTGCTTGTCCTGCTTTGTCTTTTACAGTGACGGCACAGAAACTCTTGTTTACAGGGTTGGCAGCGCGAGTGTGACTCTCTTGGCGTAGCACACGTCCATAGGCCAGGGTAACCGCTTCCCATCAGGTGGACCAAACAAGTGGTATAAAAAAAAGAATCGAGGAACAGTCTAACACCACCAACAGCCAGTGCGGTGGTCCATTTGCTAAACTAGTCTTTCATATTTCTTTTTGTATTGACGTTTTGTGAGTCGGATTTAATGGTCTATGCAGAATAAATGCTTTTTGATTCTGATTTTATGGGAGCAGCCGACACATGGTCTTTTATTAAACGTGGGTTTTCTTCCCACCTTTAATGAAAATGTAAAAAACTAAAACTTCAAGGGCCGACCCAGGGCCATCTCTCACGATCTGGCCCTCTTCTCGGGTGTAGGGCCTACAGAGTCCCCAACTCGTCCCCGGAAACGGGGAGGCGCGCCAAGCGCGCCGCCACCGCGGCCTGCTTCTGCCAGGGTGACAGGTGGCTCCACCTGTCACCCCCAGGCCACTAAGTACAATGCTAATGAAACCAGCCAATAATGAAGCTCAAAGCTTGTGTTAATTAGTGAGCGCGCGTTTGAAAGTGTACTGTTTGAATGCAATGATTAAGCTCTTTCATTACAAATTGGCTTGCTGTCGAGCTTAATAGGGATTGTTTTTGATACATTTTATTTAGGTACTTAGGTATATTTTTTTATTATACCTATGTCTCCAAGCGCGCGCCCTATTCAAAGAAATAACGAAGCTACTCGACACTTCCCGTGACCCTAGGGCTGGCCTTTACCTCGCCCAAAGAATAGGCAACGCCATTGAGCGTAAAAATGCCGCTAGCCTTTTGGGCACACTGAGGAATTTTTCGATGCCTGAAGTTGCAGTCTCTTTTTTTATATATTTTTTATACAACTTAAGTGGCAGACAAGCACACGGCCCACCTGATGGAATATGGTTACCGTGGCCTTTGAACGTGTGTCTCTCCCTCTTTTTTATAGTTAGCATACTTTTATCTAGTTGTAATGTAGTTCGCTGAGTTTCTTGCTGGTATCTTCTCAGTAGAACTAATCTACTGAACCAGCGAAAGAATCATTTTCCAATAGTTTATTTGTACATTATTTAATATTTTTATATTATTTTTTGACATACATAATTCTAAAATTTTGACGTTCATATGTGCTCTTTATGTGCCTAAACTGAATAAATGAAATTGATTCGTTGATTGATTCTTTGATTCTTTGTATATATTTTATAACTAATTGCGTATATTGTATCTGTATATTTATAATAGGGTAGTTAATTCAGATGTTTTTTTTTAATGTAGGACACGTCAATTAGACTTTGCCTCGCCTAATGGTAAGCTGAAGGCTAAGTATCGGAAAAGAGGGTCACCATTACATACATATTATGCGTTACAATGGTGACACTCAGCTTGACGGCCTCATCATATGCTTTTTCACGCCCCGCTTAAAGGACCTGGGACTGTAGGAAATTTATTAAACAGGTTTTAAGAAAAGCCTTCGTCTCATTCACAAATCGCACAAAATATAGAATAATAATGAATTACCTCAGAAGGTAGATCCCTATGTCGAACCTGGAATATTGTCTCACAGAATCAAAGTCAAAATCAAAATATTCTTTATAGACCCTTAAACGTCAAAACATACACAACGTCAAAAAATATTAAACATAGCTACAATCCTTAATTATATCGTTTTGTAACGGTAAAAGTACCCTACATCACTTTCAGAATCAATCTATCTTTATACAAAAGGCACGTCATTCCATTTAACTCCTTTGTTTTTTTATAGAAGAACAAACCTACAAACACAGTGCATACATTAATGAAAATTTGCGCTCTCTCTGTAACTGTACAGAATCAGGCAGCAGGCTGTTCACTGAATTATTGAAGCGTACGACCTCCGCGTCGGCTCTGCCCGCCTGGTACATTCACTGCTATTGCATAATACAAGTTACAAACAGTAACACCGTGTACTTACACTTAGAACATGATATCAAGCAGAATTGGGTCACGCCAATGTAGGAAAATGTTTATTGCCAGAGCCAATTAATTGGTTTCTCTTTTGATATATAAATTGTATTATTTTACTCTGAACTGCCAACCGCGTCTGTTACGGCTTACATGGATAACTAATTATGCGTAAATATAATTAAGCATGAATTTTGATACTATTTTACTTCAAACATAAAATTAAATCGTAATTTATTTTATATTTATATTATATAAAAGTATCTATTGAATGTTTTTTCATGTAGAGATTTCTCTGACAATTCTCACTTTGGTGACGTCACATTTATTATCGGATCAGCTTGATGGAATCAAATTAACGTATTGTCAACAAAGTTCCAAAATCTAAAATTGGTTTATCAAGTAGTAGCTACTTGGTTTATAACAGGTATAAACTTAATAAAAGTAAATAAATCTACTTTACTATAATGATAAAGTTTTATCCATTAGATTTTCTGGAAATCTCGGACAAACAAACGTAAACAAAAACTTTCCAAGTATATTTTTAATAAATATCAGGAGATAAACATTTTGTTACCTTTTTACGAGGAGAGCATGAATATAAGAAGCTAAATTTTATTAAAATACTTTTCAATAGGAAACTTTTCCTCATCATGTCAAATTATACCGGCAGTTTTTGGGCATTAAACATTCTTTGTGCTTATGTTATCCGAGTTTTAGAATTTAGAAACGATCGAAAAAAACACGAATTCATGAATAATATTTTGTTTTTATTAATTGTCTTTGTCGTATCGTCGTTTTATATTGAAATAATATTAAAAGATGTAAATTCATAAGGTAGATTTTAGAATGGTTGAACGAACATAAAATGCGGCCATTACATGCAGCCCCTCTAGACAAATAGCAATACGTTTATAGAATATTGATATGTCATACTTTGACGACTGTTACCCGTTGACCTACGTGAGCGACAAGCGCGACACGCGACAGTGCGCCAAAACGCGACGCGATGCGTGATTAATTTTTCCCTTTGATTATATAATGTTTATGTTGATTATATAATCAAAGATTTTTCCATACTTCACATTCACACGCGACAACGTAGGACACAATAAAGAACAACGACCATTTGATGTTTACACGCCGTGTCGGAACGTGTCGCGTTGTCGCTCACTTAGGACATACGTACATACATATAATCACACCTTTATCCCCGGAGGGTTAGACAGAAGTGAAACACCCACATTTCACCAATCATTGAATTCGGTCCCACTTAATAGGGGGTGAGACTATTGCCATATTCCGGGCACTATTGTTGACTCAAGCCATGCATCTGAGACTGAAACTGGGCTGTATATCTGTCTGATGTTAAACAGTCACATCCCTTGTCGCATTGTACGACCGCAAGGGAAGAGATGGGGTGATCCAAATTATACTCTGCCGGGAACCACGGGGCTTCAATATTTAAATTTGGGATACAACCGGGAAGTCATTAGAATAATAATGTCTGCAATGAAATCAAACTCACATTACTTAATCATTCGTGACCCAAATTGTGGCATTCTGTATTTGAACAATTATGATGAGAATAGATTACAGTAGGTAGGTACTAGCATTATATTATATTATCTGTGACACTAGGTACTAAATGTATCGTGTTATCTTTACTTAGGGGCTGTCAATTATTCACATAAGGCTCAACAGGGTGGAAGGGGGTTTGAAAAAAGGGTGAAGGTAGGGTATAGTGAGATATCACTGGTATTTTTTTTAATTGCGCTTGAAAAAAGTGAATACATACATATTCTGTTTACCAAAAAATACTCGTAATTTTTTATGATCTGAAACCTCGCCACTTATCACCATGGGGGAGGGAAGGTTAAAAAGTTGTTAAAAGCATCACGAGATTGATGGACAGCCCCTTAGAGGTATTTTGTAATTTGAGTGCCATATCAAATCAAATTTTATTTGCATGAAAACATGGTAAACATTGGTTATAAATTTCTAAAAATTAAGCATGCATGTTTTGACAGTGGTATATGTCTACTTGACGGTTTAGGTACTATCAGGATATTTTTAAAAGCACATCTGTATAATTTTTAGCACACTACGTAAGTAACTCCACTAATTAACTGAATGCATACCAGAAAAATGAATGCCGTGCAAAAAAAGTTGAATAACTTAACACTAAGGGTCGGCAGCGCGAGTGTGACGCCCCTGGGGTTGTACACGGCCAATCAAGTGGGCCGTGTGATTGTCTGCCACCTAAATAGTATAAAAAAACATGACCAACGAAAAAACTAAATAATCTCCCAAAACGAGATGACTTTTTTTTTTGAATTTACTTCAAAAATGTGGACACTGACTCCGTTGGAGCGAGCTAGGCGAGCTCGTGGCCACCGCAAGAAGAAATAGAAGTCTCGCAGCTCCGTCGACATAGCTCACACATTCATTAAATAATATAGTACCTAGATACATAAGACTTTGAAGAGAAAACTGTCATCGATCAACTAGTACCTAACCACACTATTTGAAATTCAATCAAACTTCAACAGAACAAGTCTATTGTGCTACAAAAATATTATCTCGAATTCTCAATTTCTGCGTAATACTTGCCAAAACAGTGAAACCAACATTAAAACTATCTGTTGGTATAATTTCCCAAGAGACAGAGGCTGATAACTTGTAAATAGTTATCAATCTATCGTGGTTTAAATCAAACAATAATAATATTCGGCCCCAGCTGTGGGTGGGACGGGAATTACCCTAAAGAACAATGTTTTGAAAGTGTCCAACTTTCATTTATTTGACATTGAATTCAACTTTTAGATGCGTTAAGATTGTTGTTCCCTATTAAATTGACAAACCACTGTCATTCTACTGACTTAAATATTCTACAACATTCTACACAACGCTATCTAGACTCATGATAACCATAGCTTAACTAGCTGGTATTATGTAATCTAAAATACGGATAAATATATTTAGATACTTTTTTTTGTAAATACATACATCTTATACATACACCCTGACCAATGCTAATAAACATATTCTTGCATACTACTATTTGCACTGAGCGGGAATCGAACCCGCACCTCCTGCGTAGCAGACGCGTTCAGTAATAGCAGCGTTGCATCGATCGTAAACAACAACCGGTTTACACTCGAAAGACTACACCTGCTTACTCTGCACTTACTATTTCTTGTCACCGGCGAAACTTATTTCTATTTTTGTTTGATACGCACGCATATACACACACCCACGCACATACACACGCACGCACACAGATACACACGCTCACAAACACACACGCATGTATGTAAAATGTTCCAGATAATTTTATAAGAGTAATAATATCGACCAAGCAAATGTAACTTGTGTAATCGTAAGAGGTACCCACAGGACAGGCTTGCCTAGTGTGGGGCCAACGGACACTTTGTTAAAAAACTGTACTCTTATTGATAATAAAATATTTTTCATTTTCATTTTCATTTCATATATATTTATAATTATTGTTGATTATATGAATTAAATTTAATGTACACTCACACCCAAGATAAACCTATAGGTACGGGTTTTATGGATGCTTCTATGAGATGAACTAATGTAATACCATTAAAATAAATTAAAATAATAATAATAATAAAACTACCGCTACGTCACAAGTGTCGATTTTGTAGTTTTATACAATCTTTGTTTTTTCATATTTTACTAAAATAATGTTAGGATCAGTACTTATACTCTTTTCAGCGCTAAAACTCTTAAACTGTCTTTTTGTTTATATTATTTATATTATTCCCTGTATCCTATTTTGACAACTCAAGAACGATATCTCCGAAGTACTAATATTTATCCGATACCTTACATCGGATAAATATTACGTCTCACTAGAAAAACTAACCTAATCATGGATACATAATGCATGTACGTACTGCAAATACATTCCAACAACTTATTATGAGAAGCATACATACAGTGTAGGTACTATTGGCTTAGGATTTCATTACGCATTCATATGTGAAACTTTGTCAAACGGCTGAGCTGAACAACACACAGGAAAGGTACATACAGTTTATGTAGAACGCATGTATCGTTGGGAACAGATCTGTATCGCGTGAGTGGGTTGATAAACCAACTGAATAATTGGTTTCATTCAAATTTCTGCCTCACCTCGCGAAAAATATGACAGTAATTAATAAAAGAGGAGAAGGTATCTCGTGTTGTGTTCCCGGCGGTGAGTAGGGTAGCCAGAGCTCACTGGAGAGTTTTTGTGCTGTCAGTAGAAAGACCAAAAGCTTATCCTGCTTTGTTTTTTACACTGACGGCACAGAAACTCTTGTGCTTACAGGGTTGGTAGCGCGAGTGTGACTCTCTTGGTGTTGCACACGTCCATAGGTCATAGTAACAACTTTCAATCAGGTGGGGCGTGTGCTTGTCTGCCAAACAAGAGGTTTAAAAAAATAGAATAAAACATTATTTTTGAACGTCCAAACGTTAAGCTTCCTGGTGTAGGTATCTTCAACTGTAAATAACGACAGCAAGATAAATACCGAACTATTGTTCGGTATTTATCTTGCTGTCGTTTAAACATTATTATGTTTAAACGACAATGTAGTAACGTATTTGGCACCCCCAGGACAGGCTTGCCTAGTGTGGGGTCAGCGGCCAAGAACGTAACCTTTGTGTTTTTTGACAATATATTATACTTTTTTTTTAAACAAGTAAATATACATAATCACATTTTTTTGTAAATACATATTATATGAAATATTTAATGTTGAAATGTTGCTATTCTTCTAAATAAATTATTACAACCCCTCAAAACAAGTGTCAATTCATTGGCCAGCGTATTGTAGAAAAGAACGAATGAACTACACTGACGCCACAGAAACTCTGTTCATACTTGGTCGGCAGTACGAGTGTGACTACCCTGGTATTGCATATGCCCATAGGCCACTGTAACCACTTTCCATCAGGTGGGCTGTGTGCTTATCTACCACCTAAGTTGTATAAATAAAAAATAACCAAAAACTCCGAAATTAAAGCCTCGTATACGACACGACCCAGACTAACTAAATCTTGATAGTTTACCTAAAATTATTGTAATTCTATTCAGTATAATAAACACCTCAACAAAGTCTAGGGAACAAGATGACCCCAATTATTTTTTTTCGTGTAAATCTTGTTTTGCAAATAACTGGCAGCAAATAAATAAAAATAGAATAAAGTAGATTACAGAGTTGTTCGAAATTTAAAAATAAACTTAAATAAGTAATGATTTACGAATATGGAGGGAAAACTTTTAAAAGTGTTTGATTGTGCAGTTTCTCTGAGGCAAAATAAAAATTATTTTTTTTGATTGTAAATAACGTTTATTATCAATAATACGTCTTTTACGTATGGTTTGTGCATTTTTGTGACTGTAGTCATCATGTCACGTCGTCATTTAAGTCGCGAAGAGATGTTAAGGGCTGTTGGTATGCTGCAAGCTGGACGAACTCAACGCGACGTAGCGGATGCTGTCAACACCCAACCAAGCGTAATTTGCAGATTATGGGCACGCTACAGGTCTACAGGGGATGTTGCCGAACGTCACAGGGGACGAAATAGGGTTACTACCCCGCGACAAGATCGTTTCTTGCAAAATTCCGCAAGGCGGCAACCCACGATTACTGCTCGTCAGTTGGTCGCAGGCCTCCAGTCTCAGCATCAAGTGGTTATTAGCGATCAAACTGTCAGAAGAAGACTACACAAAGCCAATCTTTATGCTCGCAGACCGCTTAGGGTTCCAGCTCTTCGACGTGGAAATCGAGGTCGTCGCTTATTGTGGGCTAACGCACATTTACAGTGGACCGACCATCAATGGGCACGGGTTCTGTTTTCCGACGAATCTTGCTTCGGTTTTCATCTTGATTCGAGAAGAGTGCGTATATGGCGAGTTCCTGGACGTCGGAGTCGTCTCCAGAATCCGCAAGAAGTTCATCCTTACCAAGGTGGAACAATCATGGTATGGGCTGGAATTCGCCTTGGTGGAAGGACCGACCTCGTTTGGATACGGGGCAATTTGAATGCAAACCAATACATTCAGGAGGTTATACACCCCATGGTAATCCCTCATCGACAGCAGTTCGGTCAAGATTTTATGTTCATGCAAGATAATGCACGGTCACACACCGCGAGGGTAGTGGTCAATGCGTTAAGCGAGCACAATATGACGACGTTGGAATGGCCTGCTCAGTCTGCCGACCTCAATCCCATAGAGCATGCCTGGGATTTGCTTGGGAGAAGAGCTTTCAGTGATTCTTTGGAAAATCTGAACACTGAAGAACAACTTTTTTTACACCTTCGCAGTGTATGGAGCCATATTCCACAGACGATGATTGACAATCTCATACTAAGTATGCCACGCCGTTTTCGAGCTGTTGCTAATGCTTTAGGAGGTCCTACAGATTATTAAAAACCTTTAAAGTACGGATAATTACTGTATTTCTTACTACCTCGTTATTTTTGTGCCTAATCATAGAAGGTTGTAATACTCAACATTGGCACTATTCAATTCTTTCTTAAAAAAAAAAAATAATTTGGTATGAAAATGTTTTTATTAAAATTAAAATTAAAAACGGTATAAAAATACCCTTCTATTGATATAAAACACTCACTATTACAAGAAAGGGTTTTTAAATAAAAACTAGAAATGTCCTTGTTCCCTAGACTTTGTTGATGTGTGTATAACACAACATAATTGGGTTGGTAGGACAGTAGGTACCTACTGTCCGATCTCTAATCCTTTCACTCAAGGAACCATCAAATATTCATAAATGATCTTGTATCTACATCCTGTAAGCTTATGTATTATTCCAGTGGGCCCAGTCTCCTGTGAGCGTCGCCGGAGGTGCCGCAGACACTCCTCCGGAGGGATTCAGGAGGGCTGCGAGAGGCTCCTTCTCCGCTATACTGGATTTGCTAACAGCTACAACTAACTTAGATATTCATCAGGTACGTGAATTAATATTCTGGAATTATTTGGAAACGAGTTTTAATCATAGTCACATCGTGAGAAGTTAGTACCTAAACTTCAATTAATTAACATAAAAGTGATGGGATGCTTTTGGGGCCTAAGGAGCAAAGCAAGCAAGTGAGCTAATCTCGTCTGCAAGTCAGTAAACCTACTGATTTACGGGAAATGGAATAACGCAGACTGTCCTCACTAAGTTAGCAGAACTCTCTTGACTGTGGAACGAAGAGTGAGAAGAGGGATCGGAGGAATCTGTAGGCTAGATACGATAACCAATTAAGAAACAAGTTTACCTCTATCTATCGACCATATAGCCCCACCACGACACAAAGCACGCACAGTGCGTCACAAGATCTTACTTTCACTTTGCATACGAAATCTTTTTTTTTTCTTCCATCTATTGGATAAAGTACCAGGCTAACAGAAAACAGTCGAAGGTTAACGACATAATCGAATTAAAGAGCATAGTGAAAACGAAAGCAATCAAAGAAACAGTTACGTAAAGAATTCCAAAGTACAGTAAATTGTAATGGCAAAAGTTTTTAAACCAGTCCCGAGAAAACCGGAAAGGTAACGTATATCTCCGATCTTTTATGTTTTCCTAGTACAAATACATTTTATACGGTAAATATATTATATAGATATATAAGTTTAACTATATCTGTGTTGGAAATTTATATCGAAATATATTTTATTACCTACTAAAGTTGATGTTTTTAAAGGTAAAACTGGTATTGTTTACTATATACAGGCTGAATTTTAGATAATATAATATTATAAAGCTGCAGAATTTGTTTGTTTGTTTGTTTGTTTGAACGCGCTAATCTCTGGAATTACTGGTCCGATTTCAATGATTCTTTCAGTGTTGGGTAGTCCATTTATCGAGGAAGGTTTTAGGCTATATATCATCACGCTACTACTTAAGGGAGCGGAGCATTGATAATAAATGATAACAAATTCGGCAATTTTTCATACATATTTTGAAGACCAAAACATAGGGCTCAAAGGGATATGAAGCTTCAAAATATAACCCGGGCGAAGCTGGGGTGGGTCAGCTAGTACAGAATATATTCTTTTATTCAATAAATCATGGAGTATGGAGAACTACTTGATTACTGGCCGCCTAACCTGAATACCCTGTACGAGTATATGAGGGAAACTGTGCTAGAATATGATGATGTTGAAGAGGCTACCTACTTGTCCCCTTTCTGGGTAGGCTCGGCTATACTGATTTGGTGACGTAACAAGTGATTAAATAGATGAATGTCTGAAGACTATTACTTGTCACATAGCCCATGCAAATGGAATTAATATACTTACCCTACTTATGTATTTCCTGGCCGCGTGGTTCCCGGCAGAGTCGATTTTGGACCACCTCATCTCTTCCCATGCGGTGTCGTACAAGGCGACTAAGGTATAGAGCTGTTTAACATCAGACAGATGTATACAACCCAGACTCAGCCTGAGATGCATGACTCGAGTCAACAATAGTGCCCGAAAATTAGTAATATGCTCACCCTCTATTACGTAAGGAGGTAGGACACTGCGGTATTTCCGCCCAATACAGCAGGCCGACTGGGGAAATACCTCAGCCCTACAGAATACCGCGGCTATAATAACTTCGTGTTGTGTTCCCAGCGGTGAGTAGGGTAGCCAGAGCTCACTGGAGAATTTGTGCTGTCAGTGGGAAGACTAAAGGCTTGTCCTGCTTTGTCTTCTACAATGCGGCACACAAACTCTGTACTTACAGGGTTACTGTGACTCCTATGGTGTTACAAACGTCCATAGGCCACGGTAACCACTTTCCATCATTTGGGCCGTGTTTTTGTCTGCCACCTAAGTGGTATAAAAATAAAACATGGGACCGATTAAAATTATTGGTGAAATGTGGGTGTTAATTTTCACCTCTGTCTAACCCTCCGTGGATAAAAGGCGTGATTATATGTATGTATTTTCGACTAGATACCTACATTTACAGCGTAAATCGGTTTAACTGTGGTTAACTGTTGTTAGTCCCTTTCATCAAGCAAACAGCTTACGTACTTACCTTCGTAAATACATTCATTTGAAGGTATTCAGTAAGCTGATTAACGACTTTGAGATGCGAATATAATTATGTAGCTATTAACTCTGCTTCTGTAGTTTGGATCTTTGATTATTATGTATGTAGATGTAATTTGGGTGAGGTATAGGTACCTCGGGAATGGGGACACATATCTCGGATCTACGTCGTGAGAGTACCAAGGTCCTGGCGAGCGCAGATTGTTTTGTTATTATCTATGCTTGGTGAATTTGAGCTCCTCCGCCACCATAGTACCCCACGCTATCCTCAAAAGACACCATACATATATACACGCCTATATCCCCGAAGGGGTAGGCAGAAGTGCTAGCCCTCACATTTCGCCAGTTTATGTTTAGGTCCCAATGTAATAGGTGGCGAGCCTATTGCCATTAACCGGGCACGTATAAACCTGCGATAAATACACACATAACTTCGAAAAGCATCGGAAAGTCATTGGTGTGTGCCATGGTAACATCCGGGATCGAACCCGAGACCGCGTCTCAGCAGTCCATTACCCGTACCAACGTATAATGCGAGTATAGATTTTTTTGATTTCTTGATCTGCAATCGGCTAATCAGTCATAATCAAATGAGTTCCAACAAATTAGCATTTAGGTGTCACTCCATCAAATGACCCCACATACGCTAGCAGAATTGGGAAGCTTTGGTCTACTGTTTCCACGATGAAAAAAAAAAGAAAAATTAAAATATTTTATTGTCAATAAGAGTACAGTTTTTTAACAAAGTGTCCGTTGGCCCCACACTAGGCAAGCCTGTCCTGTGGGTACCTTTTACGATTACACAAGTTACATTTACTTGGTCGATATTACATAGGTTACACTAAAAGTTTCCGGAACTGGCCACTTACATAAACAATATTTAAAAATTTATTACATAACATAACATAAACTCACGCCTATATCCCCGAAGAGGTAGGCAGAGGTGCTAGCACCTACGTTTCGCCAGTTTATGTTTAAGTCCCAATGTAATAGGTGGCGAACCTATTGCCATTAACCGGCCGACCGAAAAATTTATTACAACATTTGAAAATAGAACTCTTTGGCTGTAGAATACAGTTTGTTTCATCTGACTGTCTTTTGTTTTTACCTTGTGGCGCCATTTAAAAAATTGTGTGTCTGCATCAACATGGATTTAACTCGGGAAAATTTTCGTAGTATGATTTTCTACGATTTTAAGTGTAATTTGACGGCTCAACAGAGCATCGCTCGGCTTGAAACAGCTTTTGGCGATGAAGCTCCATGCAAGACGACTGTTTATAGCTGGTTTGCAGAATTCAAGCGTGGTCGTATCAATCTCAGTGACGAATCTCGCGATGGTCGGCCGTCCACCGATGTGACCAACAAAAACATCGATGCTGTGCGCCGTATGATTGAAACAGACAGGCATGTGACCTACCATGAAATTCGCGCATCCTTAGAAATAGGCATGAGTCAAATACAATCAATCCTACACAAACATTTGGGTGTGAGAAAGCTGTGCTCGCGGTGGATTCCACATAACTTGACCGAGGATCAAAAAACGGACCGCGTCACTTGGTGCAGTGCCATGCTTACCAGATTCAACGAAGGTGCGTCAAATTTGGTGTGGGACATAGTAACAGGTGACGAAACATGGATTTATTGCTACGATCCCAAAACAAAGCGGCAATCGAGCGTATGGGTCTTTCAAGATGAGCCGAAACCAACCAAAGTGGCGCGCGTGAAAAGTGCATCTAAGCGGATGATTGCTTCTTTTTTTAATAAAACTGGACACGTGGCTACTGTTGCTTTAGAAAATCGTCGTACTGTGAATAGCGACTGGTACACGACCATTTGTTTGCCGGAAGTTATTGACGAACTCCGTAAAAATAACCGTAAACGCCGTATCATCCTGCACCACGACAATGCTAGTTGCCATGCACGGCCAGACAGACAAACGACTTTTTGAAGGCGAAAAATGTATAACTCATGAGTCATCCTGCATACAGTCCCGACCTGGCACCTTGTGACTTTTATCTGTTCCCAAATATTAAGAACCAATTACGCGGCCAACGATTTTCATCACCAGAAGAGGCTGTCGAGGAGTATGAAAAACACGTTTCAGAGGTCACCACAGAGGAGTGGCACAAAAGTTTTCAAAACTGGTTTGATCGAATGAAAAAGTGCATAGACGCCAAGGGAGATTATTTTGAAAAACAATAAATTAATTTTGTACCTTTAATAGTATTTTTTCATATTCATTCCGGAAACTTATAGTGCGCCCCACGTATTACTCTTATAAAATGGTCAGACTGCTTTTTATTTCCACTTTTCCTTCTCTCGCAATGATATCGTCTGTGTATTTTTTTGTTAGTCTCCTCTTACGACAACTTTTTGGATGAGATATGGTGGTGATACATGTACCACACGGATAATGGTGGTGACAGTTCAAACAAAAATGTACGTTAATAAAAGTAGATACGTGTGGTAATTCTTATCAGAATCGTTTCAACAAAGTCAAAGTCAATAGTCAAAAACCATTTATTCTGTTTAGACCATCGGCATTTTATTTTTATACAACTTAGGTGGCAGACAAGCACACGGCCCACCTGATGGAAAGTGGTTACCATGACCTATGAACGTGTGTAACACCAGTGGAGTCACATCCGTGCTGCCCTGTAAGAACAGACATTTTGTGCCGTCAGTGTAGAGGACAAAGCAGGAGAAGCCTTACAAAACGTCAACAAAAAAGGAACATTAATATCAGTGTAGTAAACGGACTACCGGTTCGAAACACGGCCTCGACCTGAGAAGACTCCGGCAAGAAATTCAGCGGGCATTTCTAACAATATATTTAAACCAAACTAAACCTTCATGCTTTCACTTTCCATTTAACGCTATCTGCAGGATGTTTAAAAGCCGTAGCGTCGAACCCCCGACAATTAGATAACACCAGTAATGGTAGCCGGTTCGGGTTTGACTCGAGTTATCTAGTGTTTATTAACTTAGATGGCAGACAAGCACACGACCCACCTGATGGAAAGTGGTTACCGTCGCCTAAGGACGTGTGTATACCAGCCCCTCTAGACAACTGGCAATTCGTTGTTCGGCGTAGTGTAGAATAAACGAATGTATGGGGATTGACGTTTATGACATATCAGTATTGACATCTGTCACATACGTCAAATCCCATACATGTACACGTTACACTCGTCTTGTCGACCCTTTAAGCACAGAGAGTTACTTTTTTTTACGTACAAATAATCCCCACGGATACCACCGGAGCCGGTTGTTGGTTGCCGAAGGTGAGATAGATTGACAGGTATATCCCTCGGAAACCAGGGCCATCTATCTCGATTTGGCTCTCTGTGGGGACCAAAGAGTCCCCTTCTCGTCCCCGGAAACGGGAAGACGCGCATTTCGCGCCACCGCCTCGGCCTACTTCTGCCAGGGTGACAGGCGGTTCCACCCGCTCATCCCCAGCACAGAGAGTTACTGTGCTGTCAGTGTAGAAGACAAAGCAGGACAACTGACAAGGCAAGAACGAGTTACACCCTGCCACTTAGTAACACAACGTGTTTTCATAAAAATACAAGCTATTTTTAACTTGCTAAAACCCCACGCATACCTCTTCACCGCAGCCAGCGGATGTGGTAATCTCGGACTCGAACCAACCAAAACCGCGTGGCCGTTTATGGTCATCAGTTGTCCAGAGTGAGGTAGCTTTTGTCATATCCCTCGCACCCCCTCGACCCAGAATACAAGCTATCCGAACCAAAATTTAATAACAAAGATATTACAGAATGGAAATGAAACATCTTCGTGGAACAACCGCAGGGCATGTCTGAACACAGCCTCACGGTGAATTATTTCAGAATACAACTTTGTTTTATCAGACTAGCTAACAGGTAGGCCTTACCCTTAGGCTAAACGCACACACACACAAATAGTAGTGATAACTCGCTTAACCCCTAACTTCGTCCATCCAGAATTCAATTAGACATCTACGTGATAGGTATCTAATTGAATTAGTTCTGATTTTTTTGCGCTGGTCATTATTTTTTAATAATATAAAAGTAGCCTATTTTACGCCTTATAATTTTAGCTATCTGCCAGTGAAAGTCCCGCCAAAGTTGCCTAGCTGTTCTAGAGATTATTTAATTCAAACGGACAGAAAGTTGATATTTTGTTGTAACCTTCATAGGTAATGCATTCATAGAAGTTACAAACTGACACTTCAACTTTATTCATTTTTATATTAAAAACATATCCTGTCAAAAATATTGTGTTTAAT
This sequence comes from Eilema griseolum, assembly GCA_963662185.1. Classification (NCBI taxonomy): domain Eukaryota; kingdom Metazoa; phylum Arthropoda; class Insecta; order Lepidoptera; family Erebidae; genus Eilema; species Eilema griseolum. The sequence goes on from OY759245.1 coordinate 3,561,940, forward strand.
ATATCACGCAGTAATACAGGTCAGGTCACACACACAATACTATTGGCAGTGTGTATTTTATTTCATATCATATTATTGCGTGTGTGCAAAATTAGATGTACCCTTAGATGGAAAATCACGATGTAATAAAAACATGGAGGTCCCTGAAACACACTCGTGCGTAATGCAACAACCACCTCCCTCGTTTTTAATAAAACGTTCAAATCAAATCAATGTTGCCTGTAATACTGGTTTGACGAGATATTCAATATTATTTTATTAGTTTCGGTTCATTTGGATATATTTCGATATATGCGGTAGCCTAGTGGTATGGGTAATGGACTGCTGAGACGAGGTCTCGGGTTCGATCCCAGGTTTTACCATGGCACACACTAATGACTTTTCAATGCTTTTCGAAATTATGTGTGTATTTATCGCAGGTTTATAAGTGCCCGGTTCGCCACCTATTACATTGGGACCTAAACATGAACTGACGAAATGTGGGTGCTAGCACCTCTGCCTACCCCTTCGGGAATATAGGCGTTAGTTTATGTTATGTTACGATGTTATAAATTTCGAGTAAGTGCAGAATCCGGAGGCTCATTCGAATGGCTTGCGGCCTTTCTATAGTCGGTTCATAAATCCTGTCAATACCCTTTAATTTTCAAATTTAGAATATATATATTACCATAATTTAAAAAATAGGTCAACTACATTTAGGTACAGAGCGCTTGCTGAAAATAAAAAAGAAATTAATTCTTATTAATTTTCAAATATGGAATTGTCGAAGAAGAAAGATGGATCGTCCTTTGATTTTAAATTACTAAACGTCAAACGGTATTTATTGTGAAGTTATAATATTTAATACTTAAATCATCCATTACTATAGGTTAGGAGGATGATTAAAAATAAATAAAAACGATAAAATAAGAACAGACGCAACTAATACCGCTCTTTTACCGTTCATAATTTAATGAACTCAGTTATTTATTTGAACTACACGAAAATACCCAATTGTAGGTACTAGTAGTTTTGAAGAAAACAGAAACATTGATCCCATTGCACAAACAAACAAACATCCTCTCACCATAAATATACTTGCCTACCTTCCTTTTTTTCCTAAATAAATATTATTTATTTACTAGTGTCCCGTGTCCGCTGATGCAGGCTTAGAAACGCCATTTTCCTGTCATGTTATCAATATCCTGGGTCCTTTCATTCCATTTCACAAGTTACCTTGTGTGTGTTGGGGCGCTGTGATTGAAATCGATCTAGTCTGAATGTACCTATAGTTTTTATACCACTTGGGTGGCAGACAAGCACACGGCCCACCTTGTGGAAAGTGGTTACCGTGGCCTATGGACGTTTGTAACACCAGAGGAGTCACAGTCGCGCTGCTAACCCTGTAAGTACAGACAAAGCAGGACAAGCCTTTGGTCTTCACACTGACAGCACAAAAACTCTCCAGTGAGCTCTGGCTACCCTACTCACCGCTGGGAACACAACACGAAGTTATTATAGCCGCGGTATTCTGTAAAATAATCTATTTAATTTTAGACTTTAAAGCAAAACCGTTAAACTTCAAAATTAAGAGGCTTTTTACAGAGTGAAGGAAAGTGTAATAAAACTATTTTCATTTAATTTTGAACTCTAAGCGTAAAGAAATAAAGTCCAAAATTTAATACCATTTTTTGCATTGTCTGTGCTGACAGTGGTTTTACTTTAGTAGAGTCGAGAGCCTGATCGATGCAAATACCCATAACGACGGTTGAAAGGCTAAAGGCCGTAAGCGACAAGAACAATTGATGCGCAAATTACACTGTGTTATAAAGAGTATTTCATGTGCTTTATGACCTTTTTTTTTGTATGAAATTTCGATGTCGCTTGTACCTTTTTGCTTTTCAACCGTCGATATGCATATAAATATGTGAACTGTGCGGGAATCGAATCCATGCCTCCGGTATAGCGGCTGCGTTCACTACCTCCACGCAACGGAGGCCATCTGTCTGTAGCCTTACAGACAGACGCCCTCCGTGGCGTAGCGGTACCTATATGTAGGTCCCTACCTTGTACATATAGGTACTTATTACCAATATAAATTGTGATAAATTTTTATTGGAGCTTGGAGCCATACTTACAGGAAAAAAATTAGGTAGGTATCTGTGACTTAAGACACGCTATAAAGTTGGTGAGTGTGTGTATTTACAATTTTTCACCCTTAGATTAGATATAAAACTCATACCTACATACATACGTATAATTACGTCTTTATCCCCGAAAGGTTAGGTTAGTAATTCCATGTAATACAGGGTGAGCCTATTACCGTCTTCCGGCCACTATTGTTGACTCGAGCCTTGTATCTGAGTCTGAGCTTTATACTATCTGATGTTAAACAGTCCTATCCCTTAGTCGCCTTGTACGACACCGCATGGAAGAGATGGGGTGGCCCAAATTCTACTTTACCGGGAACCATGCGGCTATCCACACTTTGATAAAGTAGGTACATCAGCGTACCTGATATAAGTATTTACAATGTCTCTAAATTATTTAAGTTCTCACTCTCAGACTCAAAAGGTTTGAGTAGAAATAGATACAGACCTATATTATCCAATAACCGCGGTAGCCTAGTGGTATGGGTAATGGACTGCTGAGACGAGGTGTCGGGTTCGATCCCAGATTTTACCATGGCACACACCAATGACTTTTCGATGCTTTTCGAAGTTATGTTTATCGCAGGTTTATAAGTGCCCGGTTAATGGCAATAGGCTCGCCACCTATTACATTGGGACCTAAACAAAAACTGGCGAAATGTGGGTGCTAGTACCTCTGCCTACCCCTTCGGGGATATAGGCGTGAGTTTATGTTATGTATGTAAACCTTTAACTTCAAACATTCGTTTTAAATAATAGCTCACAGGCCATACCAGGATTGTCTTTGTTTAATTAATACTAACGCCGAGTCTTCCTCCTGAAAATGCTTTACTTTTTCATTTTACTGCCCCTTATCATGAATTCACGAGTTCACGGCTGTGCCTCTTACCTTGCGATAGATTTATAGAACCTATGTAAAAATAATTCAATTTGCGAGAAGCTGTAAGGACCATTGGACACAGCTTCCTACTTAGGAAATATTAAATTAGGAAGATAATGGCCAAGTTTGCAGAAGCCAACAGTGTTTTAAATCTTCTTTATGGGCATTGGGCACGAAATTTGCGACTCCCATCCAAATATGTAAGTATATAGGTACTTGGGTAATTTGTTTTATTAGGAGGTGGTTCAAATCTTAGAGTTGAATTTTGTAACTGTTAATTTTACTATCCTCAACCAATTAAGTTAACTTTTCCATAAATTCCATAAATTAAGCTGGATAATCATGTGTGTACCTACTAATTCTCATTTGGCAAACTCTCAAAGCTGCATGACGTTAGGGAACTATTTTGAAGGACGAGCAAGTACCTACGCCCCTAGTGACAAATTGTGAATTTTCACAACTAATATTAAGAAAGTAATACGATCAAGGTTAAAATTATCTACCTTTCATTTAGAAATTTCTTATCCCTACTTCCGTGTAATTCCGTATCATGTCGCTGGGAGGGGAGCACACCGATATTGATTTGTTAAATGTCGGGCTTAATCAACAATTTGGCTCAATTAATTATGTTAAGTAGGTATTATAAGATATTAGATCCAAAATTATTAAATGTCATTCACCTATAAGTACACGGCTTTAATGATTATGTTATTCCAGTCAAGATGTGTTTTGCTATGGCAGTAAATAGATACCTACCTACCAAAATCTCAAGATTTTCGTCTTCGACAACATACAGGTAACTTTATAGATATTTAAACTATCATGGTCACTCACATCAGTATTAAAATAATCAGGACATTTACCTCCGTGAATTCCGTGATCATGGTGATTGCAACAGCGCCGAAATATCGGAAACTCAAAACAATGCAACATGGTAAATATCCAGGGCCGTCTTTAAACTATTTGAGGCCCTGGGCACATTAGGATCATGGGGCCCCTAGGACCTTGAGAAAACACTATTTAGTTACAATAGATAAAGAAAGACAAACAAGGTTCTAAATTTATTTTTATTTAGTTACTAACTATAAAAAAATAGGAAATTTAAAAAATAATCTACAAAAGTAACTCGCTTAACATAAAATCCTTAGATTAATTCTATGTTGATTGCAAAGGTACCCTTCTAGATTTAAGATGAGCAAAATCGTTAATCACATCTTCAAAATCTATGGTATTGAGAATATCACATTCTATGGACATCAGCGACAAACTAGTTAATCTCTCTTGAAGCATTGTACTTCTTAATTCATTTTTTATTCGTTTCAATTTGGAGAAGGAGCGTTCTCCGCTGCAGTTAGTTACCATCATACTTAAAAATATTCTCAATGCAATTTCTACGTTAGGAAATGTGTCTTCAATTTTGTTTTGCTTTAATAGATTATATACTTCCTGTACACTGTTAGATGCTTCATTTTCACTCTGAACATTTTTTAAGTATTCTTTTAAATGTTGACATTCTATTTCTAACTCTTTTTCATTTACATCTACGTGATAGATTTGAGAAAATTCTTTGCATCCTTGTCGGATCTCTTCGGAATTCAGAGTTTTTAAGTGAAAAAATAAACTAAAACGTTGACTGACGGTTTCATATGAACTTTGTCCCTGTTTTAGATGAACACTCAAGGTATCGATTATTGGGAGAAAGGTTTCTACGTTGAATCGCTCTTTTCCATTCAATTGGACTGATGGCGCAGAGCCATCAAAAAAAATCAGCCGTGACCTTCTACGTCTTGTTCTTTGAGATAGATCTTTGTAGTCAGATTCTGGGTTATTTTCTTTGGCAGATGATTCGAAGTTATCAAATTTATCCCTGAGGTTAGTAATAAAATCATAAAGTGAAGTCAACAAATTGGTTGCAACGTCCAGTGTTATTGTTTCTTTCTGAAGATAATTACTTGTTTTGTCTATTCTTTCCAATATGGTGCTCCAGATTTCCGTCAGTATAATAAATTCTAGATTTCCCATTTTTCTAGACAGACTAAGGGCTTCGTCTCTTGTTTCTCGTGCCTTTTCAGTATCGTTTGCGATGGTGATTAAAGCTTCTAATATTCTTTTATAACCCCCATGCAAAGCACTTACTGCATCAGCTCGGGCTGACCATCTGGTTTGTGAAAGACTCTTAACAACTTTTTTTGAACCTAAATGTTCTGTTAATATATTCCATCTGTGGGTAGAGCCCGAAAAAAAGTTGTACACTTTCTGAACTATTTCAAAAAACTGTGATGCCTCCGACACACCCAGCAGCATGGACACCTACCAAGTTTAGTGAATGTCCTGCACATGGTATAAAGGTGGCAAATTCACATTTTTCCTTGATTCTTGTTTGTAGACCACTATACTTTCCCGACATATTTGAAGCATTGTCGTAGCTTTGTCCTCTGCAATCTTTTATGGGAATATCATGTATCTCTAAAAAATTTAAGATGGTCTCCGCTAAATACTTAGATTTATGCTCTTTAATAGGTATAAATTTCAAAAACCTTTCAACAGGAACACAGTCTTTTACGTATCGAATGATGAAAGTTAGCTGGTCAATATGAGACAGATCGGGCGTACTGTCAACGCTTATGGAAAAATATTTTGCTGATTTAACTTCATTTATAATTTTTTTTAGAACCTGTTTTCCCATTACTTCAATAAACTCATTACAGATATTTGCTGATAAATAAGAAATGTTACCCTTTCCTGGATTCCCAAATTTTTTTAAGTGATCTGCAAGAAATGGATCAAATTCACTCAATAATTCCACACAACCCAAATAATTTCCATTGTTTGGAGATCCTAGGATTTCATTGTCGCCGCGAAATGGAAGCCCTCTCGATGCCAAAAATTTTACAACAGCTACAATCCGTTTAAGTACGTTTCTCCAGTAATCCACTTCCTTTTGATGTTGAGATAATAACTCTATATCTACTCTACCAACCGCTTTACTTCGTGCCAGATAAGTCATCATAGATTGCTTATGCGCTGGGCTATTTTCATGTGTTAAAATTATGTGATTAATATGCTTCCAATCATTACATCCATTCCGAGAGCAAAGATTAACATCAGTTGGGTTAAATAAGCAGCATGAAAAACAAAATACAGAGCATTTGGAAGGCGAATACAGCAACCATTTTCTTTCGACGCTTTCATTGTTCTTTAATTTGCGAATAAATAATGCTTTGTTGAAATATCTCGTCACTAATTTATTACCATCTTTGTAGGTTCTGGATGCCTCGGAAAAGTCAGAATCTTTATTTTGAAAATATACTGGTCCCTTACGAATTAAAATTTCGCGATTTATTTCAACAAACTTTTCGTGAAAATAATCGGCGGGATCGTGCGATATTAATTCTTCTGTGTTGGAAAACTGCTGTTCAATTGACACAGTTGGAGTTGTCGGTTTTAGTGAAGTTACTGAAGTCGTTGCACTTTCGTCGTAGGAATAGTCGCTTTCTGATTCAATCTCTTTTTCAAAATTGGAACATGAAGGTTTAGAAATTCCCGCAATTTGTAATTGAGCTGAGTCATCATGTGGAACATTTATGAGTTGATTGCTACTTACAGAAGTTTCTCCAGTAGTAGTAGTAAAATATGATGTTAATTTTGGTAACTTTTCAATTACTTCTTTCTGATGTAGAGCTTTTTTCCTTTTTTCAGATCCACTAGGATATGACCGTTTCGACATTTTATATTATAATTCAGTATTTAATTAATTTTATAACGAAAATATTCGCTAACACAAAACAGACAAACGACGATTTAATCAAACAATACTATTTTTTTGTCAGAGCTCAAGCACAGTCAGTAACAAACTAACAACTACAAACAAAACAAACGCCACAACATCGCAGACAAATACTTGAAGGGAATTCCCGTTCGTCAAGTCAAACGACGATCGGGAGTCGGGAATTCCCCTTTTTTGTCTTTGGTATTACGAATGACGTTCGAATAGTTTTCTTAAAGACATAAACCACACCGCATCAAATAATTCTTCTTTTTTTAATTTAATAATTTTTCTTTTAATTGTATTCTTATACTTACATATACAGTCCGTCAAATCTAAGAAGTACCGTTTGACAGTTCTGACAATTGAATGATAGGGATGGGATGAAAAAATCGATTACTATAATATCCGAACTTTAAGAGATCGATTACTATAATATCCGAATTTTAAGAAATCAATTGTTATAATTAAATAAAAGAAATGTTTAGGATATTTTTTTATTCACTACTAGTACTAGTATCGTCGTCTTCGTCATCATCGTCATTTAAATTAATGACCAGTTGATTGTCCATTACATTATCAAAGTGTACGTCTCTTTCGAAGTCGTTCATTATTATTTTCTTTGTTTTTTGTACTACTTTACTCCAATCTTCCTGTGTAACTTGGGCACATGTTTCCTTTAATAAACCTTCCATTTTCTTGACACTGAAGGGTGGTTTTGTGTTGTGTCTTGCTGCATAACCTGTAAAACAATAATGTAACTATTTGATAGCAGACGAAAACCATTGTTTAAATTATAAATGTTAGAAGTACTCGTGTTATTATTATAATATTATAAAATATTACCTTTAACTTGGGCCCAAATCAGTTCAATGGCATTATATTGGCAATGGTACGGAGGAAGTCGTATGACTTTGTGCCCGTGCTCTTCGGCCAATTGGTCAATTACATATGTCGGTTTTGGTGGTTTATGCAATTTCACTAACTGTAATAATTCAGCTTTTAATAGTGACATGTCGGCATCCACTCCTTTTCTTTGCAGCCATGCCACCAAATCTGCTTTCTTATTGGCTGACGTAGGTGCTTTATCAATTTGCACAGAGTGGTATGGGGCATTATCCATTATAATTGTGCTGTTAGGAGGGATATTCTGTAATAAATTTAAGAACCACTCTCGGAACCTTACTGCGTCCATTTCTTCATGATACTCTTTAGTGCTTTTGGATTGGAAAGCTAATAAAGAGTTTTCCACGAAGCCTGTAGACGCTGACCCAGCATGGCATATTATGAGGCGTCCACCTTTTCCTATCGGCACCTTCGAGCACGAAGCTTCAGAATCATCAGTCCATGTTTTCGGCACAGAATGGTTGGAATTTAGCCAAGTTTCGTCCAAAAATATTACATTATCCCAGTTTATAATTTGTTTAACTTCGCGCAGGAATGTTAGTCGCTGCATAATTATGTCATGTCGCTCCATAACAATTTTTCGTTTGTCAACTTTTTTGTATCTGAAGCCAATTCCTGTTATTACCGTTCTCAACGACTCTATGCTTCCCTTATACAGCCCGGCATCTTTTAAAGTTGCACATAACTTTGCCAATGTTGGAAATTCGCCTCTTGTAAAATACCCGTATATATGGTTTCTAATAGCATGACTATCGAATTCATCGATGCCTGTCACAGGTTTATTTCTTTTTCGTTTTTTCGGTGTGTGAAGTACGTTACTGTCACTCCCCGAAGGCCCATATTTTTCACTTAATATTTTGCCAACGGTGCGGCTACCAATACCGAGAGCTTCACCGACGCGATCCCGAACTTGTGTAACTGGCAGTAGAAGTCCACCATTTTGAGATTCACGCTCAAAATACTCGTGTAATTTCACCACGAATTCACGAGCCTGGCTGTTCAAAGTACGTCCTCTTTTCGACATTATTAATAAACACTTGCTTAGTTCGGAGTCCAGTATAAATATTGCCAAGGTAAACGGATAAAGAATGATCAGTCCAGAAAAGTAATAGCCAAGTCACAAATTGTAAAACACAAACGAGAAAGCAAGTACGCGCACAGTCAGCTTCCAAGATGGCGAGAGACTGCTGACGCCGAACCGACCGAGCGGACCGCGTGCGCTTGTAGTTGGCAGTGTTGCCAAAAAAAAAAAATTGTAGAGACTTGGACACCTGCGATTTTGCCTATTGACCTAAAAATAATTAAATTAATTTATTTTAGGGTATCTGTGTATTCAGTGCATTATGCGGTCGCGCAGTAACGTCGTTAATTTATAACATCAGGCAACAACATTTTTGTGAATGGGTTCTACATACCTTATTTTTATTAGTTTTAGACGTAGAAATAAGACTTAGAAGAAAAAATTGTAATTGTAAAATCAATGGATGTGCTTGTTAAAAATTTGTTTATTTCTCTGTAATATGCAAACCCATACTATCATACACAAAAATAAATGTAAAAAACACTATCCCTGACTCCATTTACTATTTCGACAGCGTTAGCGCGAGAAACCCCGACTTATTTGGGCGCGAAAATCAAAAATCGACAAATCGCTTTCGACAACTTTTTAAAGAAGCAAATATATTTGATTTATAAATACGTATTTTTGGTGAATGGGTTTTATCTCATATTTTACGATTACATAACTATTTAGTTATGTAATCGTAATATGTGAGATAAATCCCATTCACATGAAAAAATATTTGTTTGGTTGTCAAGTGTAATTTGTAAATAATACATTCGATTTTTCGTATATGTAAACGATTTTTTTGCATACAAGTGTATCCGAAGAGTCGCAACACTACGTGCAGTGACCTAACTACGTAACTTTGTAATGCGGTCAAGAATATAACTATTAGAAATTATTTACTGTGTAAATATGTGTTATTTTGCTTTGTTTGAAAGTTTTCAATTACATTTAGATATTAAGAATTGTACATTTTTAGATACAATAATGAAATCTTTCTAAATTCATGGTTTTCTGAAAAAGGTTATCGAAACTGAATAATGTACGTATGAACAAAGTTGTTTCGGTTTGAAAAATATGAAACGTCAAACGGTACCTCTTAGATTTGATGGACTGTAGGTATTTAAATTAACCTAAATATACTAATATCGGAAAAACTCATTTTTGAGAGAGAGTGGAGTACTTATACCCTGTTTATTTATTAGTTTGATCTTTCTTTTTGACGGATGTCAAATCTGAAATCGATATAACTTTGCAACGACGAACAATATTTTCTTATTTTAATAATATTAAAAATTGATAATAATCATAAGAATAGACACACAACATAAGAGTACCTGTTAAGGACTCAAGCATTTTCCGAAAGTCTTAAGTGGTTTTTATTGCTTCGAAGTAAAATTTAAATAGAAAAACTGAAAACAATGGTACCTACCCAATGTTTTTATGTCTAGTGCAATAAAATTGATTGACGAATGAATTTATTTATTTTGAATAGTTTAAAACATACATACAGCCACATATTTAGCCAACACATTTTTTACACCAATAGATATTTTCTGTTTCCCATCACTGACCCATCTGTCAAAAAGTTCAAGCTATGTTGTACAAGGTATAGCTATCCGCATGCGGCAAACTAAAGCTAATATAATAAGCGTAGGTATTGTAGTAAGTCATTATCATCAGATTTTTCAAAATTAATGTTTTTCGGTAATACCTAACTATCGGTTATCATTTGGTAATCTGGCAGGAACTAGGGGGCCCCATTCGATCGCGGGGCCCTGGGCACGTGCCCATAGTGCCCAGTGGGGAAGAGGGGCCTGTAAATATCCCGTTTATTTTGATATTGATACAGGTAACTATTTATTAATCTGTGATACAGGCCCCGATTCTGCAAATTTTGTCATATTTAAATCCGCAATTAATTGCAATTCTGCAAGTCCACTGACACTGCAAAAATGACATTAAAAGTTAGACCTTCTTGTCATATGCTTAAAGTCCGAAATTAAACGAAAAAGGCTTCATTACCTTCATTTTTTTCACTTATGTAGAGTAAATGAAAAAATGTAGGTAATGAAGATGCCCTTTAATTTGAGACTATCAGCAAAGCAGTTATGTCTAAAATTAAATGGCATTGTTTGCAGTGTCAATGGTTTGACAGTGGTTTTGGTATGACATAAAATTAGCAGAATCGGGGCCCAGGTACCTTTTTAACTTTAGGGAAGTACCCGTACACCTAGAGGGAAGCTTGCGTCATGGCAGTTTCAGGCGGTCAAACGCCAGTCGCTAACGTAAAAGTCTAAATAAACCAAATTATGGGAAATTTGGCGAGAAAGAGACAACATTAGATGAACTTATTGTTAAGTAGGTAAGTACTCATTTTAAAACAAGTTAAACATGACAACGATCTTAAATTTCGAGTCCAGTAGCTATTTACCTAATTTGAAAGCTGTCATATATTTATATCAACTGAAAATATTAATCAACCAAATTCGTATTGACACCATATCGGCGGCCTTTGAGACGTAGTAACTACTTATTTATTAATCTGTGCTTTGAGGAAGTTTTAATTCTAAGTGAATTACCTACTTATTTACCAGTCTTAAAATACTTATATATTTAGATCGGAAAAAGTTATCTAATATTCAGGGCATCAGGGCGTCACTTAAACCAGCGACCAGGGCCCCGATTCTATTAAGTTTATGTCATAACAAAACCACTGTCATACCACTGACAATCCAAAAAGCCAATAAATTTTAGACTTGTATAAGCTTAAAGTACAAAATTAATTGAAAAATAGCTCATGTCATTCGCTCTACAAGATGCCATTAATTTATAGACTTTACCAACATGGAGGTAAATCTAAAACTAAATGTCATTTTTGCAGTGTCTGTGGCATGACAGTAACTATTTATTAATCTGTGGCATGACTGGCAGACAGTGGTTATAATGACATAATATTAGCGGAATTAGGGCCCATAAGGGAAAACTCTGAACAACTGAGATTTGTTATCCTCTTTCTATCAAAATGGAATCAGATAAGTCAGATAACATGGTAAACAATGAATCGGCATTCATAAAGAAAATATTCCGATCATTATTTTTATTACGTAAATTACGTGGGCTCATTGGCAGAGCTCTCGAGTAGGTATTCGAGAAATAACAAGGGTCATGGCAGCCGAGTGTCCTTATAAAAACATATCTATTGATATTTTGGTCCCCAATTTACCCTTATATGAGTAGGTACCTAGCTATTTTTCGGGTTCAGGGCTTAGATATCATCCTGGGAGAAATTGTTGTAGACTACCTAATTGACCTATCTTTACCTAGTCTATCTATAGGTACCTAAGACTATGTAGACTAAGTATATATTTGTAAATAGACCTAAAAAAAAATACTCACTGAGTTTCTTGCCGGAGTCTTCTCAGGTCGGGGCCGCGTTTCGAACCGGTGGCTATTTATTAATCTGTGCCGGTGGCCCATTTGCTAAACTAAAAATCAAATTTATTTATTTCGTGAAGCATAGGTTAGGTAGATACATAATAGGTAGATGTTATAAAAATAATAGCCTAGGTACAAGCTATGTTCCAACAATGGTGTACAGAATATTGAAATGAAATCATTTAAAATAGATAAAATATGCATGCAGATTAAAATGAAGTTAATTAGGTCAAAAACGTAACCGCAATAAATAAATGTCAGCATAATCACGTTCATAGAAAAATGAAAATTTGAGTCAACGTTAGAATTAAGTTGATCGTTTAGGTATTCCTTACAGAATAATATGCTTTGGTATATTGTAATTTGAAAAACTTTGATTTAAATCCAAATATATTCTTACAATGTTTAATGTCATCTGGTAATTTATTGTATATTTTAGGTGCCATTACCATATTATCCTACGCTTTTATGAAAGAACGTCGTTTTTGATGGCAACTAATCTTCCATATTTCTTTCGTATGGACGTTTTGTGAGTAATTTAATGGTCTATGCCGAATAAATGATTTTTGACTTTGACTTAAACCTATATGTATAACTAATCTAACATTCTCTTCTTGCAGACTATTATTTTATAAGATTTTATTTCTCGAAGGAAGGCTAGGCAGGAAGGATGAGGTCTTGGCATAAAGGTACGAGTAGTCACATCAGGAGCTAAGAATGTAATAAAACGGGACACGTAGTATGTTCGGACACGTTTCTTTAGACAGGTAGTTCCTACTATCTATACTGTGCTACTACCTATGTTAGGTATATCTCGTTCCTCTCAAGTGACCGCAAATAAAGTGGTGAGAGCTCGGAATAGACGTGATAGATGGAACAGTGATCAAATTGTGCTGTCAGTTATGTACGGAGTATAAATTGAATACAATCGATATAAGTACATGAACACGCAGATGCGAAGAGGAAAACTATTGAATATACTAGGTACATACAAACATACTTATATATAATCACGTTTTAAACCCCGAAGTGTCAGGCAGAGGTGAATGAACAACCCACATTTCACCAAGCATTGTTTTCGGCCCCCCGTAATAGGGGTAGAGCTTATTGCTGTCTTCCGGGCACTATTGTTGACTCGAGTCTTGTATCTGTGCCTGAGTCTGAGCTGTATAGGTATATCTGTCTGATGTTAAACAACAAGCATGGGAAAAGCTGAGGTGGCCCAAATTCTACTCTGCCGGGTTCGACGCGCTGAATACCTTTTGTTTTTTTTACGTGCGCAAAATCCCCACGGATACCTTTCCACCGGAGCCGGTGAGAGAGGTTATGTCGGACTCGAACCGACTAAAACGCACGCCCCCTGTGGGTCGTTTTGGTTGCCGAAGGTGAGGTTGACAGGCATATCCCTCGCACCCCGGCCGACCCAGGGCCATCTCTGCGGCCGCGGCCTGCTTCTGACAGGGTGACAGGCGGCTTCGCCCGAGTTGCCTTCGTAGGCGGGCAGCTTGGCTTGCGATCCTTCGTCGCTCCCGCTGCCGCTCCCACCCCGCCTCCTCCTTCACGAGCATTACTTGCTCGCAGAAAGAGGGCGCCGCGCCGGCCGCCACGCGCTAAATACCTACCTACTGCGTGGAATTTTAGATTTTGGTAGTTAAATGATCTGCTCTGTGCTTTGGTACAGTTGAAATGGGTTCTTTTAAGTACCTACAATCGAATATGCACTCGGTTAAGTAAGTGCTTAGAATAAAACCTAAACTACTTACTACTTAACTGACCCCGGCCGGAGTAACCAGCGATCACGATCATGACCACGATCGCGTTAATTCCCGCAAACTTTTATTGTATAGGTAGGAACCTACTCATTAACCATATTAAAAAGCTGTACCTATATTTAACCAGAAGAACCTCAGAAAAGAAACTCAGGTTTTAGTATTCATTTTTCTTTAACAGCAGAAAATTCCGCTCATTAATTGCAATTTTTTAATAACTTAGGTACATTTCAACTGAGAAGAGGGCCAGATCGTGAGAGATGGCCCTGGGTCGGCCGGGGTGTGAGGGATATGCCTGTCAACCTTACCTTCGGCAACCAAAACGACCCACAGGCGGCGTGCGGTTTAGTCGGTTCGAGTCCGACATAACCTCCTCCACCGGCTCCGGTAGGGAGGTGGGGATATTGCGCACGTAAAAAAAAAGAAGGGACATTTCAACTTTTAGCTAAAATTTCATTCCTATTTATACCTACCTACATAAATACTATTAGGTATATTCCCTTTAAGACAGCCTTATTAGAACGTTACCGCTACGCAGGAGGCGCGGGTTCAGTTCGCTCAGTATAAATATTTGTAAGTATCTAGGTACCTATTGCATTGGTCCTGTTCGGAAAGCCGTCAGTCACAGTTGTCATACGAACACCTTTGGCAGTCGTTACGGGTAGGTAATTAGAGCCCTAAAAGTTCAACAACTGATCGAATCTAACTGCAATGCTTCGTTATCGCCTTTGGGTTGTGGAGGTCATATGGCAGTCGCTTCACGAAAAATATCGAAGTTCTGTCAAATCCGCAGTTAGACCGGTAAAGTAGACCGACGAGGCGATCTTTTAGACAGCAATCGGGTTTACTTGTTTCGATCTTTTAGTCAGTAAGTCGGGACTCTCATTTTTTTAATATTTTATAATTGCAATTAACATTTGCCCACTTCACTACTTACCAGGAAAGAGTTATAGTCCCCAACTCGTTCCAGGGAACGGGGAGACACGCAACGCGCGCCTTTTAGGGTGCATCTGTTAGGGTGACAGGCGGATCCAGTAGTCCAGGCCTCTAAAACCGCTAGGTATATTTCAGTAGGAGCACGGTGTCTAAGTACCTACACACTAATTCATCTACTTAGGTACATCTCTGCATTATACAACCTACCACAATAAATTCCTCTGCACATTTCAGGCCCACTCGCTGTCCGGTTCGACCACGCCGCGGGCCGATGATAAGTCCGGCGGACTCTCGCCCGCCGCTAATGAAGGTATTGTATTCAGACAGCTTTTGTACTAGCAATGAAAAATTTATATCACTTCATTGCAGACATGCTATCTCATTTAAGTGTCCTCATTCGACAGGAAATGATTTTTAAATAGTTTTTTAGTTCGAGCGTGTTGAAGGAGAGGGGGAAAATTGACCCCAGACTATGTAGATACAGTCAGCATCAGATCTTGACTAGCTAAGTACCTACTAACAGGAGGTAGGACACGACGGTATTGCCGTGCGATTGAGAAGTCCGACTGGGCAAGTATCTCCGCCCTACAGAATACCGCGGCCATAATAACCTCGTGTTGTGTTCCCGGCGGTGAGTAGGGTAGCTAGAGCTCACTGGGCAGTTTTTGTGCTGTCAGTTGGAAGACTAAAAGCTTGTCCTGTTTTGTCTTTTACACTGACGACACAGAAACTATGCTTACAGGGTTGGCAGCGCGCGTGCGACTCCCTTAGTGTCACACACGTCAATAGGCCAACGGTAACCACTTTCAGACGATATTACAATTTTAAATCGATAAAACAGTTTATTTTGAATATTCAGCTAGTCAAAATCGATTTGACACTGACTAGACTGTAGGTGGACTAGAATAGCATATAGACGGCTGACGTATACACGATTGGCTGTTCTATAGGTGCAGCACACGATAGCGCGCGGTGATGGTCGGCTAGCACTCTTCTCGACCGGCTATCGCAACGAGGCTTCGCAGCGGACACAAGACTTGCTTTACCACCCACAGGTAGGCACCTACTTTTTATTTTCTATATACTCCTGTCCATCACAACGTTGCCTGGAAGATACTGTTGTTTGCAATAAGGCCGCCCATTGTACATTATTTTGCATAAAAAACCTATGTAAGTGTATTCTGATGTACATACAATAAAAAGTATTTATTATTACTTACGTTTCGTAAACTTTGAATAAGACGTCCGTTTGCCACTAGGAGTTGCCCCCTGACCGCGTGGTCCGACTGATCGGAAGACGCGGACTATTTTTTCCGGTTCCTCCGACTGATCGGAGAACGTGGAATATTTTTTCCGGTTCTTCCGATGTAACAACCCGATTGTACTAGTAGGACAACGGGAATTTATTTTTTCCTGTTGGTTCGACTGATCGGACGACGAGGTCTTGCTTTTCAGTTCTGACCGCGTGGACCGACAACTTAAAAAATACCATAGATGAGATAATTTAAATGTCAACGTTTTTAATTATATAGCACTACATTAGTTTTTAAAAAGTGAGCCCTTCCACGCCAATCGCTCTAAAAAGTAACCAACATCAATATAACAATTAGTTAACATCAAATTAGATTTTAAAATAAACTCGTCTCTTCTGATAACTTCCTTTTTCCTTTTTTCTAATATTCCACCTTTCATTTTCAATAAGTAAAAATTTGAATCATCCTTTAATATTTTGAGAAGATTAACAAAATTGGGAACTCTTCCCACCTTCTCGTTTATTGTATAGTGCCATCCTTCAAGACAGTTGGTTGTTCTGATAAGTTCTCCAAAGATGGACCACTGTGCTAAAAAGTCGTCATACTTTAACCATTGATGCTCCATGTATCGCACGAATTTTGCCAAGCCCTTATCATCATGTGGCATATCACTCAATATGTATTCCCCACTATCCCTTATCAATGATGAGGGTAAGTAAGGTAATGCAGTAGTGAGAGCTACAAGCTACAATCCTTTTTTGGCTTTGTGCGGTAGTTACTAGTTACTTTAATTTTTTTAGCTTGTCTCCATATAGCTTTTGCGTAGGTAATGAAAGAAAGAACCTTTTGTTAAGACAAAAGGTTCTTTCTTTTTCCTACGGAAAAACTGGTTTTATCCCCCGAATTGCGGATGCCTCATAATCAGTCATGAAAAAGGTTGGATTAAAGCCTGGTATTTGTGATTTAACTATCTTCAGCATTATTTCATATGATTCTGATTTTCTGTTCGACTTAAAACGTAAATGACTGGGACGGCGTTTATAAACTGCATTGATGACTCAAAATCACTATGTATGGTGTACAATTGCTGAAATGGACGCGGGCAACTATGGAATGTGCCATCTCCGAAGAAAGATAGTCTGCCAAAAGAAATTGTTCAAATTCTGGTGGCACCACTACCTTCATTGGACTTTTATATGCCAATTTATTCACCTCTTTTTCCTATTATCAAATAAACCACTATTAATTGAACTGGGTGAACTACGATGTGGACCACGGGACATAAACCAAAAGCCCCGAGCCTAACTTAATAAATCTACGGAGGCGGTTTCTTCACATGGGAACTTTCTTATTGTCTACGGCGGATCTTCTGCGTAGGTAGTGTGAAATATTTATTGACCTGATTCGAGATCCACAATGGCATTTCATGAAGTCTAGCTCCATAACGAGAGCACGCTACTACTTACAACCTTTCACGTGTTGCAGGCTGCGCGCGCTACCGCGAGCTGTGCTACCGCGCAGCGCAGGCGCACGTGTGGGAAGAAGCCGCGCCGCGCGCCTGCGATTGCGCCAACTGCGCGGTGCGCCGCCGCGCGCCCTCCCCCTCACCCGCCGCACACCCACCCTGAGGCGCGGCCCCCGCACTCACCAAGCCCGTGTCGGTCCTCACCGCACCAGTGTCCGCCCTACCGGATTTAACCAAAATAGCTTCCTACTCCAGGAAATAGATTACACTATATAAGATATGGACCTCAACAACTTAGTAAATATAGTTTCACCAATTTTGAAAACTACCTTTATAAACACCTCAACAAAGTCTAGGGAACAAGATGACCCCAATTTCTTTTTTCGTGTTAATCTTGTTTTGCAAATAACTGGCAGCAAATAAATAAAAATAGAATAAAGTAGAATACAGAGTTGTTCGAAATTTATAAATAAATTTAAATAAGTTATGATTTTCAAATACTGAGGGAAAACTTTTAAAAGTGTTTGATTGTGCAGTTTCTCTGAGGCAAAATAAAAATTATTTTCTTTGATTGTAAATAACGTTTATTATCAATAATACGTCTTTTACGTATGGTTTGTGCATTTTTGTGACTGTAGTCATCATGTCACGTCGTCATTTAAGTCGCGAAGAGATGTTAAGGGCTGTTGGTATGCTGCAAGCTGGACGAACTCAACGCGACGTAGCGGATGCTGTCAACACCCAACCAAGCGTAATTTACAGATTATGGGCACGATACAGGTCTACAGGGGATGTTGCCGAACGTCACAGGGGACGAAATAGGGTTACTACCACGCGACAAGATCGTTTCTTGCAAAATTCCGCAAGGCGGCAACCCACGATTACTGCTCGTCAGTTGGTCGCAGGCCTCCAGTCTCAGCATCAAGTGGTTATTAGCGATCAAACTGTCAGGAGAAGACTACACGAAGCCAATCTTCATGCTCGCAGACAGCTTAGGGTTCGAGCTCTTCGACGTGGAAATCGAGATCGTCGCTTATTGTGGGCTAACGCACATTTACAGTGGACCAACCATCAATGGGCACTGGTTCTGTTTTCCGACGAATCTCGCTTCGGTTTTCATCCTGATTCGAGAAGAGTGCGTATATGGCGAGTTCCTGGACGTCGGAGTCGTCTCCAGAATCAGCAAGAAGTTCATCCTTACCAAGGTGGAACAATCATGGTATGGGCTGGAATTCGCCTTGGTGGAAGGACCGACCTCGTTTGGATACGGTGCAATTTGAATGCAAACCAATACATTCAGGAGGTTATACACCCCATGGTAATCCCTCATCGACAGCAGTTCAGTCAAGATTTTATGTTCATGCAAGATAATGCACGGTCACACACCACGAGAGTAGTGGTCAATGCGTTAAGCGAGCACAATATTACGACGTTGGAATGGCCTGCTCAGTCTGCCGACCTCAATCCCATAGAGCATGCCTGGGATTTGCTTGGGAGAAGAGCTTTCAGTGATTCTTTGGAAAATCTGAACACTGAAGAACATCTTTTTTTACACCTTCGCAGTGTATGGAGCCATATTCCACAGACGATGATTGACAATCTCATACTAAGTATGCCACGCCGTTGTCGAGCTGTTGCTAATGCTTTAGGAGATCCTACAGATTATTAAAAACGTTTAAAGTACGGTTAATTACTGTATTTCTTACTACCTCGTTATTTTTGTGCCTAATCATAGAAGGTTGTAAAACTCAATATTGGCACTATTCAATTCTATCTCAAAAAAAAAAAATGATATGAGAATGTTTTTATTAAAATTAAAATTAAAAACGGTATAAAAATACCCTTCTATTGATATAAAACACTCACTATTACAAGAAAGGGTTTTTAAATAAAAACTAGAAATGTCCTTGTTCCCTAGACTTTGTTGATGTGTGTATTTTAATAAATCTTTTTCGAACCGTGGTAGGTACTATTTCACTAGTTTTTTTTAATAATTCATGAAGGTACCTAATAAATAAACGAAAGCCCGTAGGTACTATGTTCATAAACTGTACTTAAACAAAACGACGTGAATTCATTCGATGAAAGTTAATTCATTGTAGGTACAACATATAATCAAAGGTAGGTACTTACCAATCCATCTGTCAACGGCGCGTCGTCGTGCTGATTGGCTATTTTATTGACCGCAATAATTTACACCTTGTTAAAGTGAATGATATAGAGAATGGAATACGTGTGTGAACAAAGAGACTTGCTGTTTTCCTGGTCAACTATAATACTACTATGTGTCATATATATTTAACTACCCACATTCCCGTCAAAAAAAATTCCGTTAAATTTAGACTATGCACAAATTTTTAGATATTAAATGTTTGTATACAACCGTAAAAGGAAGCCGATTTATGTTATATTAGTACTAACTTTTATGAAATCGGTTTTGCTATTGATATCTAATTAGCGACAATCTCAGAATCCGTCTTGCGAGGTCAATGCAATTCGTGGCCTTTACGACGAAGGAACAATTTAGTCAATTTCAGTAAAACGTTAGTATCATCTGTAGTGTACCGCTGCTACCCTAGTGCCTTACCCGAATGGCTTAAGCACCACATACACGACATCCCCAATACGAGGCACCATCCAGGAGCTTATGATTTATTCGACGTAAGATTTCTATTTTTCAGAATATAAGTAACATTCACATCCAAAATCGCTTTTGTAATTAAGGAAACAAACGCAATCACACGCGTTATGTATAATTCAATGTTTGCAAATTATACACGTAATTAATGTTAATTATTAAAATTGACTGTCCATTGATGTTAAGAGTAAATTATCCTAATGTAAGCTTCGAATAAAATAATGTGGAAATTAAATTTACACAATTTATTTAGACGCTTCTTTCTCTACATCAGAATTTTCCGTAATACTAATTTATTATAAAGAACACGTTTTATATAAAAATATAGCCAAAATTATATAACTTAGGTGTAAAGTGTAGGTGGCTATCAATCTCCAGTCCGGAGACTCCAGCTGCTAATCTATAATTATAATTCATGTGTGCTAGTGCTAAAGTATCATGACCTCTTAATTTTAGAGCCTAATATTAAATATTAGATATATCTAGATGTAATTTCTATATTAAAATCGTCTGACCTAATGTATACCTGCCCATCGATGTAACTTTTAAACGATTTATAATTATTATAATAATGTACATTAAATTCTATTTTATATTACATCTTTAAAAATTATAAACATTAATTTTAATTACATACATTTTAAACTTCTGATCTATTTTCGATTGTACTTACCCAATGTCATTAAATTTTAATCGTACATTTAAATATTAACAAGGCCTACCTACTCGCGTTATAAAATGTAATTTAAAATGATTCAAAAATAAAAACAAGATTATTATAAAAAAAACGTATGTCTATTAATTTGTATACCTGTATCAGCGTTACCCTGAGACTATAGCTATTAGTTACAGTAAAGGAGGATATGCAGTCTTGTCGATACATTTAAATAAAACTTAAAATAATTAGCATATTTATTCAGGTAAACAAAAATCATGTTTAGGAGAGAACATTATGGACAACCAAATTTTGAGAGATTGGACGTCTGACATCACCAAGCTCATCGAACATGCTTTCAATATCTCTCATACAAAAATGTCACCGCAAACCCATTACACGTGTACTCGAAGTTTTCCGAATTTAGTCACAAAGGCTTCTTACTAACAATAGTACTACGTTACGAACATGATTTCTTCTAGTCACAGGCAATTTTTAACCACATTGTATGGTTGGAATCCTATCTAAAGTCTATTTCTAGTAAATATTAGAAAAATAAAGTCATATTAGTTTCCTGTTGTGGAAATAGTTCATATGGATATCGTAACGGTGGTATATAAACATATCAATCATTCAACCATGCCGACAAGTACTTCGCCTCTGATGTCACTGCAGCTACATTAACTGCTGCGGCGAAGGTACTTTCCGGCGCAATGGTCGATAAAGTCACTATTATAACTCGTTTGTAAATACATCACTAAACTTACGTCCTTAAGAGATTAAAAATTGATTCCCAAAAACTGACTGGAAAATGTTGAGCAAATATATATTACAAAAATTATATTAAAATTGTCAAACGGACGAAGAGACACAATACTCGCAGACTTCCTATTATGGTTAAATGCTAACTCGTGTGAACGTCGGAACAGCCGCTACAATACAACAGTATTCAACAACTATTACTGTTTCGCTTTGATAGAATGGTCTACTTATAACTCTGAATTACAACTGACAATTTCCCGTATCAAATAAAAGCTCACTAAATTGATACCTCCGACTAACCAACGCTATAGAAAAATATCCAAAAGAATAACTAATCTACTAACTTATAATCTTTAAAATGGTTTATAAGACACGCCAATCTCGGGCTACACATCAAGGCATCGAACCATAGTATCCACGACGGAACTTGCAATTACATCATTGTCTATTGATACTCTTATCAGCGTAATATGATTCGTAAAGTTAATCAAAAAAACCATCTCTTAGACAAATCTTATAAACCATTTTAGTTAAAAAACAATTTACAAACTCAATGATTGCGTTCGTAGAAAAAGATATAATATTTTACAAGTAAAAAATACGACAATGTTTGTTAATAAACGGAGTCCCACATGTTGTAGATTATTAACCTAATTTGTAAACATAATCTTATAAACTTTATATAAAGCTGCGAGTGACTTATTATTATTTATGTCCAAAAATTTAAAAGCAAAGTTAAAATTAAGTCAGTCCACCCTGTAGTGACATCTAGTGGGCGAAAGTTGACTGCTGCACTTACAAGATAAATTGCTATGCGACTTTCTAAACCTAAATACAGTATATAATAAGTAAAGTATATTAACTATAAGGACCCGGAATGCAAACACTAAAACCCTCGTAAACTAACAAACATTGATACGTAGAGTAACCGAGTTACCGTGCAGCATGAACCACTGAGAGTCTGCCGCTCTGCTCATTCGTTAACGCCGATAGGGATGGTAAGAGGATGCAGAGGCAGTACCACCTGATGATGATCCATGGTAGCTGCGCTTCGACGACCGTTGGTAGCCGTCGCCTGAACCCCCAGTGTATTCATAGTCATCACCTGCTGATACAGATCTACGTTATTTTCACATCAAGGGTATACTTATTCCACAGCAACATTTCAAAGCATTCTCTACTTTATCCAATGAATTTAAGGATGCATTCAAATATATCTACTATTTAAGATAATAATGAAACTTACCGCACCACGCACCACTTTTCTCTCACCAGGGGGATTCAGTATGCAATCTCTTATTAGGGTTTGGGACATACTATGTTAAATTCGATCGTGATAAATTACTCCATGAAAATTACAAATCGAGTGACGCAGTATATCCCAAAGCCTAAATCCATCATAAATCTACTATGTTAAGATGCCTCCAAATATCAATCCTAATACCTCTATCGGAATGCGACTATTACTTAATATACTAGTTCTGATACGCCGATGATGTGCTGGTATGATATGCTACTTGTTTTCGGGTGATTGGCGTGTACGAATAGGTACTCCTACGTAATCAAGGTAAGTAAAAACCTGAGACAGACGCGGATATATCCGACACGTTACAGAAAGACGGCTGTGGCGACACCATGCCTCCGCAATAAATCATTGGGACCTGTCGAATTGTGCTACTGTAATAATGTGTATTGTTAATGTGTGTACGGAACTGTGCTGATTCACTTGCAAAAAATTGATCATTGATTTCAAAATGTGATAATAACTAGTGCTTGTTTGTAGAAAATTGTAGTTAGTAAGTACAGTAAAACCAACAATGCCGTGAAGTGGTTTAAATTGGAAATACAGTTGTAATTTTTTTATATACTACTTAAGTGACAGATCACGGCCACATGATGGAATGTGGTTACCATCGGCCTATGGATGGACCAGGGGCGTCACATACGTGCTGCCGACTATGTCACTGTCAAATGCAATATTATCAATATCATCCTACAGCTCACGCAATATTGGTTCTACTATGATGGCGTATCAGTTAAGAATATATTGAAGTTGAATCTGGGGAACTGTTTTGTCTGACAAATCAGGAAATAAGGTGGATATGAGAATCCTTTTTCTACAAATCATAAGCTATGTTTATATTTCACACTTAAAATCATTTATATGTATTTTTTGAAATTAAATTAGGGAGTGCCGTACACGATCGCAGGTTATGTTGTAAAACAAATGAAATTTTAATTTAAGTAGATAACTGACGATTAGGGTGAAGCCTGATAAGAACCGGTCACTAGAGTGAATTTACGGTTACAGCAAATATAATGCAGCGAATGACAAAAATATAATTCATTTTTTCCTCCTGTGACATCGGCATATTCGTCGTTAGTGAAACACAATCCAATGAATATACCCCGTAATATGAATAAATGATTTTAAAATTACTACATCTAGTGATCTCCAAGCTTTTATCAGTACTTTTATAGTATTTTTGGTTGGCCAGTTAAAGCACAACTTTTTTGTAGATAATACCCCCCTATTATAAAATTTTAGCTGTAT
The DNA here is from genome assembly GCA_963662185.1 of Eilema griseolum. Lineage (NCBI taxonomy): Eukaryota > Metazoa > Arthropoda > Insecta > Lepidoptera > Erebidae > Eilema > Eilema griseolum. The sequence continues at coordinate 3,586,157 of OY759245.1, forward strand.
TATTTCTTTTCTTTATGTCAAGTTAGACATCTACAGTTTTTTAATCCCTTTATCAATAAGGACATGAAAAGGTTCACGAGACTGACTACTATGAGCAGCTTTTTTCACTAATAATCATGATTATTTAGTATTGGTAGTTATAGCATTTTAATAAATACTTATGGTAGAACTAAATACCACTACTACTAGAAAATTCTGTTCTCAATGAATATTTAGTTATTTACAATAAATAGTCATAGCATTTAATATATATGGTAGAATTAAATATCACTACTAATAGAACATTCTGTTCTCAATGACTACCTATTTAGTTATTTACCATCATAAATAGTCATAGCATTTAATTAATATTTGTGGTAGAATTAAATACCACTACCACTAGAACATTCTTTTCTCAATTACTATTAAGTTATTACTATAAATAGTCATAGCATTTAATAAATATTTACGGTGGAATTAAATATGTACCTACCACTACTAATAGAACATTCTGTTCTCAATGAACTACTAAATGGTGTTTGAGAAAGACCTGTGGTGGTGTCCCTATAGCATCAGACATCTGTGGCACGTTCATATACTTGGGGCTGCCAGCATTACTCCCCACACCATCGCCCTCTGCCGTAAGCATTGTGAATTAATAAATATACTGCAAGTAGTGACGTTGATGCTCCAATATAAGTGTATATAAAAGCCACTGAAGGGTTATTTCTTGGTTTATAATTTTTACTAGTAGCAATGAGTCACGGCCGCATGTCTATTTTTCATGAAGCAGCGCCGCATGCGGGCATGTCATACAAAAATACACTTGTTCGGCTAGTTGCATATCTATTTTATATAAATAAGCGCCGCATGCAGTTATTTCAAATAAATAGAGGTGCAGCCAACCGGTTACGACTAGCCACAAAGACATGTGCGGCGATATGAATAACTAGCTGTCCCGTACCTACATAGCCCGTGGCAAATTTTGAGATCATCATAATGTATGAAAATCTACCGGATTGTTTTGATATTTATGATCACTGCTCCGCTCCCTTGAGTAGTAGCGTGATGAAATATGGCCTATAAACTTCGTCAATAAACGGACTATTCAAACACGAAAAGAATTTTACAATCCGAACACTGGTAACACACGTTCAAACAAACAAAACTCTTCAGCTTTATGATATTAGTACAGATTAAATAATGAAGGTTCTAGATTTGATTATCAAGAATATAGAAATAGATTTCTCTTCTGTAACCATCGCAATAAAAAAAAATAGACAATGATGCTCGGACAACAGTGATCTGTAACTTTCAAAATAAAGGCCAAATTTTATTTCATCCAATCATGTAAGGACATATCGAACATATATTGATAATTTTATTATGCAAGGTATCTGGACTTCTCGCGAATTAAATCATGAAACTTGCTATTTCTGCCGACGTTTATATATTGATAAAACCACAACCAAATAGCAGTGCAAGAAGTGATTTTTGCTTTCATCTGTATATTAGTGATTGAGTGAGAGTTAAATTTGTTTGTGCTTTACATACACCTAAATTCGGCAATCCACGTCACTAAAAGCGCTAACGAAATTATGTTAAAAGGATAGACAGAAGATATATGATATGATATATAATATATACATACCAAGTGAGAAGGGCTGCATACTATGTACGTGTGTGATACATAAGATTATGTGATAGAATAATGATATGAAGAGAATATAATTAATGAAAACGGCTCAATCATCGTCCTATCACTGTTCGTGTTAGATCTGTGTCGTGTAAGACTATTATGAGCACTAATGTCGGTTTACTGTAATGTCACTATAAAAACAAAAATTATGATAACTGAATCAATTCCATTGAGTGAGTACTTAACAAGGGGGTCAGGGGTGTGTATAACCATTAAAAATGCCAGTGTTATTTTGAAATTTTTGATTTCTTTTAATTATCTACGTTTTATAATGTCCTTAAAGTAGATATATATTTCATCATAAGATATCTTCAAATATTTGCAGTGGTAATATTAATATTTTATTAATCAACCGTAGGTAATTACTTAATCCATTAAAATAGAAGAAGCTTAATAATAGGAAACTACGACAAAAGTGTTTTATCTTTCATTACAATATTACTACATACTTATGTTACCAGTTAAATCTAACACTAAATATATATTACCCAAAATACCTAATATGAATAATGCAAACTTTTCTACTACCGAAAGACCTCAGTGTTATGTGTAGCATTTATTACATCAATAAATCATCGCGTACAAGCTTCTCGTCTTACTTTAGGGCTTCGGTTAAAATTAATAGTTAAAACCGTAATTAACTAATTATCATTAGGTAATCATCGTAAAAAAGAAACAAAAAAGGACGCACGTGTAAAGTCTATCATAATTTTCCTTTTTATACGAACATAAAGTAAAGCAGCGGCGGGCGCGAGCGGCGGCGGCGGCGGCGTGACGTCACGCGGCCGCGCGCGCCCGCCGCCCGGCGCTAGGCTAGTATAGTACAGCACGGTACGGTACGGCACGGCACAGTACGGCACGGTACGGCACAGTACGGCACAGTACGGTACGGTACACATTACAACATTACGAGTTACAACATTACAACAAGTTAGATAATAGTCTTACAATTGTAACATGCTTAGCTGTGGCTAGGTCGCGGTCGCCGCTTCCAATTAATTACATTTTAGGAAATTAATACAAGTGTGTATAAATATAGCCGGCCCGTACTGGGCCGGTGTTAATTAAAACTTATATAGGTACTGTTTGTAAGTAAACATTATTTTAAATATTGTACATCAGTCGATATTCTTCATCCTAACAATTTTGTTTCTATTCGATCGAGTTTTATGTACTTTTATTTACTATAAAGAAAAAATAGTTTAAAAAATAATCAACATCAAAATTTTAATTAAAACAGGAATAAATAACAACTTGCCCTAGGTTTTATAATAATTATTAATGTTATAATTAATTGTAAAGCCCGTGTAATTGTAGTTTTTATTTTACTCGGGATCGATAATTACATTATATTTAAATTCTAGTATAAATATGAGGTTTTATATTTAATAATACCTGCATTGTTTTTTTAAAATAAGTTCGAAAAGACTACAGTTAGTAGGGAGGGCTCGAGCCCGACCTGTGATATACATTTAAATGCAAAATGAATTACTTTTATAAGACGAGTAGACAGTGAACTTAAACATGAGTCGACTGCTAATCTAAGCTTTAACACTAGGGTCTTGTATAATTAGTCAATTACGATGATAAATATATAAGTGAATACTAGCGCGGCCCGCGAGCGCGCCCGCCCGCCTGCGTGCTGCGGCGCTGTCGATACTTTACCATATTATATTAAAATACATTATACACAAAACATTGTTTCCTTTATATACTACTGAATAAACATACACATATAAAAACCGCGCACACTATAATATAAAGTAATACAAAATGGAGTCGAAAGGTTAACTACGCAACAGTACTACAGTAAGCCATGATTAAAATATAATTTCATAAACATTATTCGTAAGATAGAGCTGCATACGGCCGCCGCCGACGAGGCCGGGCCGGCGGGCGGGGGCCGCGGCGCATTCCGTGAACACATTTGACAGACGAGCCTCTAACGAGTCTTATCGTATTTGTATTTTGCTAACTATTTTTAATTAATAAATTCATCCAATATTTAATGCTCTTCTCCTATATAATAATAATTAAAACCCATATAAATAGTCTCAATTGATTTTTTCCAATAATTTGCACTAAGTTTAATGTTGAGTAAATCTAAAATTTCTAATACATATTATACTTTATTAAATAAATTATTTTCTTTATGTTAATAAAATTGCCACGATGGTTAATTACAAACTAAGTTCTTAATTGTTCCTTAGGTTTGTGAGTGCGGGGCCGTGCCCGAGGTCCTAACACCTTAGTGCTATCATTATCACTGAACATAACATAATATAAATCGTCTCTATATTTGCTTAACTTCTTGTAAGGCATCGTTTCCTAATATTAAAACAGATGTGAACAATTTCGTTCGTATCATCGGTGGTTGTACATTAAACCTACAGTAATATAACGTAACCGAGAATGGAAGATCATGTAATTATTATAGGTATTATGCGAACTGAATACCGCATTACGAATATGAATTAAGAAGGGATAACACAGGGTGGGAGGCGCCGCGAACATATAATACGTACGAGCGACACTCAACCGATGAGTGAAAATAAAGCGTACAGGGTTAGTGTAAACAAATGCGAATAGTATGAGAAGCAAAGACGCGAATGACACCGAACGACTACCTACTACATGTGGAGTCGGATACAATTAATTAACCAGGAATGAATTAATACAAATTAACCTAACTAACATAGGAACGAAGAGTAAACCAAGCGGTACAAAGCGGCACTTCTACACGTAACCTAATGGGCAGTCTCAGGCACCGACGTCGAGTTAATATTATTTCATTATATTGTTATGTTATAAGGTACGAGTTTCACTTTCCTACATAGTGTGAGTCTCAGTCGAGTCCGTTATATATTATAAGAGCTATAAGAAATGTATGCGCGTTAATTATGAACATCACAATGTAAAGGCTTTTTCACTATGTTTTAACCGTAAATTTGGTACACCGCACCCCTCGCCCCGAGCCGCTGTTCACTTATAAAATTTGCTTATATACCTCACAATATTCCTCAATAGATAAATTATACTTTACTTATGGAGCGATCTTAAATAACCCTATTCTAAACGATCAAATTATGCATTCAATGTAATCAACAATTCGTCTATTTAAAACATTTATCAACAAATCTTATCTTGCGCGTCGCGCGGGTCTATCAGTTAACTTAAAGGAACGGCCGGGGCCGACAGTCTCGCAGTCCGCAGTTCGTACTCTAAGTAGTAATTACAACAAATAATGGGCGGCCGGCCGGCGCGCGCCGCCATCGCCCCGCGATTCATTACTTAGCTTATCACTAAAATTTTAATCAGTCGATCGGTCAAACGATTGAGCGATATAGTACAGTAAAGGACTAACATTAAATTTAATCTAACATTGTTATTTTAAATTATAACTCACTTTGTAACGGGGCGCGGCGGCCGCGCGGCGGGCGGCCGCGTCGGGTAATATTAAGATACGACTAAAATAGCGGCCGTAGCGGCCCGAGAAGCTCTATACAGTTTTAAAAATATTTGGCAATCACATAAATTAAAAACTTTAAAACTATGTGACGAGAGATTTGATTAAAATTATGCTTTACACACAAGTAAGTATATATATGTACAAGGAGCGGCGGCGCGAGGGGTGCCGGACGTGCGGTTCGTACCAACTTCTATATCCTAAATGCTTGAGCGTCAATACTTAACACATACGACAATATCGTTTGCTCGTTAACAATTTGGCAGGTAAATTTAATTCATTAAAGTATAAATTCCATATAATTATAGTATCAACTTAAAATTGCGATAAAAAACTAAAAGGCGTATTAGAAAACAAATTAAAATTACGAATATTTATACAGAATTGATCCCTTCTGAAAATGGGAATAATTAAAAATATTTTAAAATCACTTTCACTACGTTTTGATTAATATTAACACATAATTATCTCATTACATGCCTACCGTTTTCCTAAGTCTAGTGTGTGGTAATAACCAAAATTCTAACATTAAACATACATACCGATATATATACCAAATATTTATACAAGTTATTAGCTTAAGTTAAGTTCTTTTAGGTCATTTCCCTAAATTGGCCTTGTTTAACAGTGTCTGTCAAATGTGCGTCACGCGAACGAGCGGCGAGCGGGCGGCGGGCGGCCCCGCCCGGCCGGCGGGCAGCGGCGGACACCACGTCATTAAAAGAAATCACTAGTACAATATACCGAGACAAATATAAAACATTCGAAATGTGTCAACTTCTAAATAATCGTTCACAAAAAAAACCCACATCCAAATAGGTAGATTAAAAGCAAAGTTAATAAAAAAATGTGTACAGTCGTACACGCGAAATACAGCGTCGTTTAGCTTTAGAAGAGGGTCGCGAAAACTTCTGGGCTAGTCGCGTCACCGAGTGGCGACAGACGCGAGAGACGCGAGAGACGCGAGAGACGCGAGGGACGCGGGTGACGCGAGCCGCGGGTGACGCGAGAGCGCACCGCTGTGACGGCGTTAACCGACTGTTTTAATATCATTCGTTCACAAATAGCGTTCAGAGACGGCCGAGTGCCAAAAGTAGCAAAGTGTGAGAGTTCCTTATCAAATTAGTAGACAAAGTATTAACATCTAGTAGTTTCAATGTTATTGTTAAACTATTTTATATTTTTAATTATTAAAAATAACGCTTACTTACGCGTGTGGGTTTGTGTTAATGTAGTCTTCGGTGACTTTAATTAATTATATAAACGCCTATCTAGGCTTCTTAGTTCATTGCGAGAAATTATTTTAATTTATCGTTACTTTAGTCGTTATCTATAAAGTTAATTGTTGCATTGCTGTAATTATTTTAAGCAGATTTTCACATTTCATTATCGTTTTGTTTGTGAAATCCATAATAACACACAAACTACACTAAATCTTAAAGGGGAGTTTTACAAAAGTATTTAAAACGGATCGTTTGTTTGTGGAGCGTACTTCAACAAAAACATTCTTGTATATAGTAATGCCTATGATCTCGTCTAGTCGTTATGTCATATCGACTAAGATAGAATCGATAGATGGAGCCGATCGGATGCAGACGTGGCGCACGTCCAACCGGTCGAGCACGCACTTGCCTCGTCAACACGCCAAGCAAATTCTACTACTACTGTTACAACGATCAACACGGTCTGTCCACACAAGCGTTAAGGTACTAACACTACTCGCAAGTGCGTACTAGACGGTAGTCGGAACGCCTGCCGTGCGTCTATCGCAGCGTAACAAACTACAGAACTCACTCTACCTACCTCTACGTACCTTTAGAAAAGAACTGTGTGTATATTTAAAGTGAGCGATACGGCTGTAGTTGAGCACACTGCGGTTGTCGAGTGTGTGGATGTTGGTGTGGGTGTAGGTGTGGATGTGCGGAGTGTGTGGAGTGTGCGGAGTGTGCGGAGCGGGCGGGACGGATCGTCCAGGGGCGAGGGCGCTCGCCCAGGGAGGATCCCCCCTCGGCGCCTACGCGGCGGGCCACTCCTTGTTAAACTCGTTGGCGTTGAAGTGTTTGGGCGCGTGGTGCGGATGCGCGTGCACACCTGGCGGCTGCGCGGCGGGCGCCGACGCGTGGTAGTCGGCGGCGCCCTGGTAGGCGCGCGACGCGCCGCCGCCGTACGACGAGCCCTGGCACCACGCCGCGGTTACAGCAGCGGACGCGGCGCAGCCGCCCGGGGGCTGCGCCTGCGCCGCGTCCGCGTCATGGAGCATAAATGAGGGCACCGAACACTTTGCTTTGTTTTACTTCTTTATTGTATACTGTTTACTGTGATTGGTTACTATGGAAACGGGCCGCGTTCGTACATGCTCCATAACGTTTTAATTATAATATACTTTTGTAAATAATGTACTCTGGATTACATTTAACAGATTAGACGAACTCTCATCTCTGAACACTTAAAGTACTTAATATTATTTTAATCGATAAAATTAACTATTAATGAACCTGTAACAATATGAGAAAATCCAAATTTTACTAATTTGTACTTTAAATGCCAATTTACAAGTGTTGAGATGAAACAAGGCGATTGAATCATCTCGCACGGCTACAAAATGCAATATTATATATGGATATCGAACGGAACTAAGGGTAAGCTTATATCTAGTGCGGTGCGATGCCTTTATGATGAGCGCGATATCGTCGCGACAACCGATCGTCCATAGTGAGAAATCCCCAGTGTTTCGCGACATTCCCTCATCCGATACCCGCCCTTATCTCTAATTGTCTTTCTGCATGAGCCACTCTTGTGGGGCCTGATCGACCAACTGGAAAAGAAGAACAAGACAATAAAGTCCCACTCGCCACAACTCAACTGGATCTTTAGCAGGATTATGTAAGTAGCGCAGCGCGTGAAGATGGACCGGGCGAAAGCGTGTGACTATCCCCAAGGGCGAGATGAAAGATTTAGGCGACAGGGGCGGGAAAGAGAGGAAGGCGGGAAGGAACCGAGTGGAGGTCGGTGATGAGAGACCTTCAGCGAAACTCGATAAAACTAATCTTCTTGATTTTTCACTATGGATAGCGGTGCGAGTCAAGTCTAGCCACGAGGGCGACGGCGCGGCCGCGACTGCGCCGCGACTACATTCTCTTTATGAACCGCAGCATAGCTCGGAAAATCAAAAAGACATCGCACATTATTCTCGCCACTGAAAACATGCAGACAAGTGGACTTCCTCGTCGTTGCGTATGACAGTACCATGACAAAAACAAGCATTTGGAACACAGCACACGGATGCAAGGGTGGCAAACTAATGGCTCTATACTATGTACTCATGCTGCTCTTTGAGCGCGATTCCTTTGTTCGCGTGGAGCATTGTTTTCGCTGAATATCACTCGCTCACCACTATGTCACCTATCATTAAGACTTCCACTCACTCTCAAATCGCAAACAACTAATTCAAGTACAACCAAATTGATTTGTGCAGAAGTACTATATTTTTTTTCTCTCATACTGAAAGGTACTCGTTTCCGATTTATTGCGGATATCAATCATTCATACCATCGAGCACACGGCGAACACACCACACAAATACGAAGTAGATGCAGGGAATAAATCATAGAGTAAAGCTTTGGGAAATGATGGAAAAGGAAGGATGCAAGCCCTGAGGTGATGAGCAAAATAAAAATGAAAAACACATAGGTCAACTTGGCTGTACTTTAACTCAAAACCAACACAAAACTAAATCTTGGATATCAAACAAATAGAAAAAAATAGTTGTATCCAAAATAAAGTTGATAAAAAAAATTGTTTGCGACTTAAATATTGGATAAAAGCAACTAGACACAACACAAGGACAAAGTTCATCCAATATTGTAGAATACCACACAGGACGATTAGGCAGGCTAAGCTTGTATACTGTACGACACAAATAACGAGAAACAAAGCCAGATAGATACTCACTAATATGCCAAACACAATGTACTAATGGATTCTTTAATCAGTAAAAAAATATTGTTCGCAATATAAAGAAGACTGTTTACTTAACTTTCGTTAATATCAGTAACCTATGACGTCATGTTTCTCGATATTTGAATCGCACTTCAGTTTTGGTAAGCAACGTCGCCTGGCCGTCATATCACAATCAAGCCTGTAATCGTTAGCTATTTCATGTGGCCCACTGACACAGCTGCATTTTGAGTTAAACTTTACTTTAATTCGACTTTTATCAACATACGACTTTGTGTCTGCATGTATGTCAACCGTGTCTTCGTTATAAAATCCAATGAATTATTGAAAAATACTGAACCAAAATGAATATTCATCTTAGTAATAATTTCATTATAATCTTTTAAATGCTATGCATTTGGGTGCCCTCGCCAAGTAGAGGTAATGGTAGCTCAGGACACTACCTACCTCGTCTTGATGTTTATAGACAAGTTGAAATGTAAATAAGTAAATAACACTAGTTCTACATAAACAATCATGTAATAAGGTAACTTTTCTTTAGATACCATTCATTACATTTCTCTTTAGTTAAATGTATAAAAAATTATCAATGTAGGCGCTAGTTAAACATACAAAGAAAGTTTTTTACTCAATTATATTGCGGTATGTCAATAAGAACACGGCAAACATTTTATAAAAAGAAGCATGATCGTTACAAGAGGGATAAAAACACATTGTATAACTATTTACAATTTAATAAAACAAAAGTCTGATGATGAAATTAAAATTGTATTTTTAAACCTCGTCCACCTAATTCATCGTGTGTTGTGTTTAACATACCAGACCGACACCGGAGCATTTGGCATAATAGTTCATGCTAAATAGAATGATAAAAGATGTTCCACAACTGACAAGGTGACATACACTGTGTTCGTGCATCTACTGACTCGTGTCTATACATTGTGAAGTTGTGTACATCTTTTAGCATAATAATACTGAATTTTCAAACCAAAACCGAGAGAATAAGAATTTATTCAATATTTTTCCTGTAGGTAGTGTCAGGTTAAACCCAATACTTAAAGCATTAGCCAAGTAATAAATTGTTAACATAGATTTAATGTTGTTAAGTCGGTTGTGATTCGAATTTCATTATGAAATTCAAACAAAAAAACACCATTAATTTAAATACAATTTCAGAGTAAAATGTGATACTGACGTTTCAAAATGTGATATCTAAAATTGTGAGATGTATCATACTAATTTGAAATCCAATTATGACCATACAATTAACAGAATATGAAGCAATAGTGTGTTTATTAATAGTATACCGGTTTAACAGTACTATCGTCGGTATCACATTAAAAGTTCGTTATTTTTTGAAGTAGGTGGTGTAGTGTCAAATTGTAGTCAAGCGTGATAGAAAAATAAAGTGATCGTATTTATTTTTGAGACTCGATCACGCTCGCTTCAATGTTTGCACTTTTATTTGAGCAGCGATTTTTATTTCAAGTCGATAATTTACTAGAATTTTAATAATTACGGTCTCATGTCGCATTTCAATTTAACATTACATAATTATTATTTAAAGACATTAGTTACTAGGTAACATAACCGGACTTTTTATATGAAACTAGTCGTGTTACTGGGTAATATAGAAGGCCTTTTATAATAAGTCGCTTAGGGCGCCTTCAAATTCGCTGCAAAATAGCAACAGCAACAGAGCTGCAGTCGCGCATTATTTATGTATATGGAATGACAAAGCAACGCCACAGTAGCGCGGTTTCCTAGCACAAAATTTGAAAGTGCCCTTATATTACCAGGTAACACAACTGACTAAACATTAAGAATATGGACTATATTAAAAATAGGTGCTCACAGAAGGCATGTAGTGTATCGTGTGGGGTGTGTGGGGTGTGTGTGTGGTGTGCGAGGGTACCTGGTCCTGCTGGTAGGCGGGCGGGTACTGCTGGTAGGAGGAGTAGTCCGCGGAGGAGGACTTGGACAGCGCGGCCGAGGACAGCGCGCCCGTGAGCGCGGGCGCCTGCGCGCCGCCGGCGCCGCCGCCGCCGCGCCCGTACATCTCGGCGCCCTCCGACAGCGGCACGTACGAGCCTGCAACACCCACCACTTACATCCGGCGCCACGTGCCACTGTACGCTGTACGAGCTACCGCGTAGGAAAAAGATCACATCTAGAGCGATATCAGACGACCGACTGTGACTTTTGAACGACTATTATACAATTTGGTTTCGACTCGACTGACGTGAACGTTCTATCCAATAAATATGACCTTTCCCCTGTTTTTAACGTTTAAAATGTATTGTGAAATCAAGGTATTCTAGTAAACTCACCGGAGCCGGTAGAGTTGGAGTTCTGAGGCATATTCCAGTTCGTCCAGCTACCGCCAGCCGACGCGCCCGCCGGCGCCGAGCTGTAGTTAGCTGTACACACATAGGGTACTCGTAAGTCCTTGTGTTTGCTCATTACGAGGGTAATATTTTATCGAGTATTGACTTCAAATTGTTTTTATATTTATGTATGATACATACATAAGCCAATATATGGATTGTAACATATTGGTTTTATGTTTAATCAGAAACAGAACCCCATCTCTTCCAGTGGGTGTCTTCCCATAAACCATAAGAGACAATCACCAATTTAAGAAGATAAATACACATACGTCAGTCTACAAAATTTCGCTATTTATAATAATGAATCTGTGCAAATCAGCCATGTCTTATTTCGGAAGTACTTTATCTTTAGTATTCCATAAAACAATATTATATCTACTATTGAAGAATCCTAACAACCTACATAATAATAGTACCTAAGTCTGAATATCGCTTAACTTTGTGCAATTTATAATTATAACAAAATTATCAATTGATGATAATTTGATTCGACCAATAATAACATGTGTAGAAATTTTTATTATAAAATTGATGATAATATTTGTAGATACGAATAAATTGTCAAATCTACTTTGCTTACAATTGCACAATAGTGGCAGTAGATTTCATTTGAGACGATATAGTTGAACAACACTGTTTTTGTAATTTAGTCCCTGTTCGCAATATCCCAGACATCATTTTATCCGTGCTATGTGATGTGAAAATGATTCAAGTATAAGCAGTCTTGATCTTGTTCTAGAAATAAGCGTCATAAGTCGAGTCGTTTCTATTATTTTTTATATAAAATCGTCTAACTCTTAAAACCTAGACAATTTACTATAATAATGTGAATAAAACTGAAATTTATTTTAAAAAAATTGCTTAATATACGTTATAATTTATCACTCACACGCCATCGTCTTGTAATCTCCTAATTGTAATCGAGTAACCTCAGTGGTGGTTAAGATGTGTCTAATGTGTTTTAATCTATATATTATTATTTTAATAACTATAGCACAGCCGGTCACATCTGAGTAGTCTAGTCACTAGTGGAACTCTTTATTATCTGTCTCACTCGCCCTCATTAGTGCGTCATAATAACTTGTAACGTTTATGGACTAATGAATCTGATGCTAACGGCCGTACTATATTATTTTAAGGATGAGACTGTCTATATAGCTTAATGCTATCCTTGGTAAAGATATGTTAACTTAAATATAACTATGCAAGACTAACGGAAGATAGAAGAGAATCATTAATGTTTATAGGGGAAAGTCGACTAAACTGTACCGCCTTTTAAATAGTGCCACCTCTAGATTTCTTGATCCTTGGAGATAGCGCACGATAAAAAAAAGGTACGTATTAAACACCTATGGTACAATATAAAAAACTAGTCCTAAATTGTACTAGTGGCAGACCTCCACAAAAACTACATTTTATTGACGTGTATCTTTGTAAGTCCTTTTATAAAATAAATATCAGAGTCCCAGTCAAAAGCTGTACGATATAATCGACTTTCCCATAAGTACTATACCCACAGCTCCCTAATATAGATTAGATACTCCTGACAACTTAATTATGTCTTAAATTCAACTAGTTATAGCATATTTATTTATTAATAATGATAGCATAAATATACTGAACGATAAAACGTCTCTCTATACTTTTTATAATTTATAAAATTCAAAATCAAGATTTAAAAAACTGAGCCATTACTTGATCTGTTCCTTTGTTGTTAAAATTTGTTTCTTTTTACTATGTTTTACCGATCTGTATGACTGCCACTAGCTCTATCAAGTAACGAAGGCCGAAGCAAGCAAGTATTCATTCACATAGAATAGTTAATAGTGTCATAGAATTTAAAAGTAAAGATAGAACAGGTATGTGAGCAAGGCACGGGTGCGAATTTTTATAAAACTCATGTACGATGTCACATGGGATCTTAGAACACTCACTAAGTGCTATTGTAAGACTAACTTGAGATAACCTTCTTAAAAATATCCGAGAAAATATCATACAGTGCAATTTGTACTATACTGTGCTATTTGTACCATACTGTGCCATTTATACCATACTGTGCTATTTGTAGTTATAGAAATAAAAGGAGGTGTGTGGTGTTGTGGTGTGTGTGGTGCGTGGGTACATACCGTAGCTGCCGTAGCCCTGCGCGGGCGGCTGCGTGTGCTGCGTGTAGTTGTTGGTGGCGGGCCAGGCCGGCGCGTGCGGCGGCGCCTGCGGGGCGGGCGGCGCGCCCCAGCCCTGGTAGTTGCCGGGGCCCGCGCCCGCGCCCGCCGCGCCGTAGCCGGCGTACGACGTCTGGCCCGGCGATGTGCCCCAGCCCTGGTACCTGCCGACCCATGCACGACTTATATGACGGCTCATGAACGAATTATTATGAGAACATTTTCTGTACCTATGATTTACAATAAATATGATTTGATTTAATTATTGTTGCGGACACAATTTCACAAGTCTGGAAGTATTAACATGGCAAAAAAAAATGTTTTTGCTAACCCCTTTTTTATTTATACCACTTAGGTGGCAGACAAGCACACGGTCCACCTGTTGGAAGTGGTTACCGTGACCTATGGACGTGTGTAACACCAGAGGAGCCTGTAAGCACAGAGTTTCTGTGCCGTCAGTGTAGAAGACATACGTTATTCCGATCATACAAAAGAAAAATTGCGCCAAATTCATACTTCCAAACGATTTTGGTATCGAAACCGAGTCCAAAAAAAAAAAACATTTTATCCGGAACGACTATACAATAAGAGTGTATACCGTCCTTGCGTCATTCTCTGGTCGCATCCGAAGCCTTTACTTTAGGGTCCACTTAAATGTGATGTGTTTTTTCTTTTGCTGTATTGGGAGCGAATACCCTCTGATTTACAAGCCAGAATTCTGGTTAGTGGCCAACCCCTGAAAGTTGTTCAGGTCACCCATATAGGCTGCTTTCTCGCCCTAACGACTATTGACAACCGGGTCAGAGTATTGATGTGCCCTCAGAAGCACTCAGATGAAATATACTGGATAATATTCTTTAAGGCTGAAGACTTTTAAATGCCCATCCCACACTCAACACTATCGCAACGGGTCTACTGACGGACATTAGCTTTTAGTTTTATTCTTTTAAACTGTTTTGTGTGACATCATTGATGGTAATATGTGTGTCTAAAGGCTTACTTTAGAGACACTACATTCCATACTGTCGAAGTTTAAGGGCACGTCTAGATTCTCTATATATCTATATGAGTAGTATTGACAACAATTGAATGGAATTTGTACTATGTTATCATTGAAGATATAGGGTGTAACAAACCTTGTAGACTCTCTAGTCCATAGGGATAAGGAGTATATGCTAATTTGTTTTAATTTTCCACAAACATCTGAACGTACGAACAACAAATCAAGTTGAAAGCACTGCCTGGATGTGGATAATATTTGTATACTTTTATAACTACTAATGTATCAATTTACTATCACTATCATAACTAAATACAAAATATCGACTTGTCATAGTTCACGCTAGCCAACACTACCAACATATTTAAAAAAAATATATGTATAAATATGTGTTCTTCTGTAATAGACTACTACTCCTCTTCTTAGACAGGAAATGTGTTTCAACAGGAACACTGGACGGATGATCCACCGCCTATAATGTCATAATTCATACATGTGTGGACTATTGGGTCATTCCATTAATTTCTTCTGGTCCTCTCTTATGGGCAGGGCATTTACGGTGTCCCGTCGAACGAACCTGTTTCTTTACAAAATCATAACATGTATGCAGTAAACTCACCCTTGCATGATGTTGGGACCAGCCATAGGCATATTGATCGGTGGGCCACCCATCTGACCGTTGTGGCCCTGGATCATGTTAATGGGTGCAGCAGCGGGCGGGCCCCATTGGCCGGCCTGCGGAGCATCACCGGGTGCCGATAGGGCTCCACCGCCCATACCTCCCGCACCACCACCCATCTTGCTGGAACCATCGCGGGGCTCTGCACGCTTGATCTCCACCTATGGACAATGCCCGTGTTAGAAGTACTCCGTCGACTGCCTAGATGTTGTATGAGGACTACAGACTTTAGTATATTATGACGAGGTTCCAGGTTGGATTTGAACAAGCAAACTTATCGTCATCAATATGGGCAAAACACTCAAAACAATGATTGGAAACTATTATTGACTTTTTCTGTTAGAACATTTTCAGTAGCAGCACAAACTCAGAAATCATTTGCGCCGGATAACGGTGACAGGCGGGCGAAACTATTACCGCCAACTAGCCAATTACATGGGGCCGAAAAACATTATTAATGAATTTGATTACTAGATCAAAATACTTCAAACTAGATACAGTAATAAAATCATAATATTTTAAGCTCCATTGAGATGTTTGTCGCAAACCTTGTAGACTTTATTGCTCATAGGAACAAGAGTATATGCTAGTTTGCGTTTATGTCCCACAAACATCTGAACGTACCGACAGCAAAATAAGCTAAGGGCACTGCCTGGATGTGGATATATTCAAATAACTTAGTTTACTTAACACACATGACCTCATTTAGATTGTATGTATTTGGAAAACCCATAAATATTTTTTACGATAAGACAAATCTATAAATCAATTCTAGGTGCTGAAATCTGCATCAATTCCTTGATAACATTTATTCTCTGAAAATCTGTATATAGTACTAGGAGCCACTGAAGGTAAAATAACAAAACAAAGCCTTACCTGCTTTCCATTTAAATTGATGAAATGCTCCTGGGTTACTCTCTCGACAGAAATCTCGTCCTCAAATGACAGGAATCCAAAGCCTAAAAACATGGAAATATTTATGAATAACTGGTCTAGCATTGAGTAAAAAACTTAAAATTATAGTTTTGAATTGAAATTACAACATATACCAAGTTCACAGTCCTACTCATTATTTCTTTAAAGAATTTTGTTAACTGCAGTTCTAAAATAAAGAGTATGTTACAAAACTACAAGGTACTTTTTTTTTTTATTGTAATACCCATACAACTGTCCTTCTTCTAGGCTAGTACAGTACAAGTCTTTTCCAAGATTTATCTCCAATTAAGAAAACTTAATTATGTACGTACTACAGAACCCTCTGAACACACGACCGGTCCGAGTAGATAAAGCCGGTCGTAAATTGTATGACAAATTCGAAGGGTGACTGACACCTTTCACTCAGCGAGGTCGTGTCATTTCGATCGCTTTACTCATGTTACTAAAGGAAAGTCAGCCCTCTGATGTAGCAGTAATATTAGACAGAAAGGGAAAATTATGATCATTCGAGTCTTACAAACTATTGTAGCGAAATGGGTCGATTCCGCTATTGGTAGGTGGTAGTGTAGTGAGGTCCTTCAACCGAAATCTTTATCGGCATAACTAGTAGAGTTATCAAAATGCTGTGGCAGTGGACTGGCCACATCTCTCGAGGGATCACACCTCGATTTCTAGCCTAACGCATAGCTACAACTTTTTTTTTTCATGTACCATAATGATCTAGTACATGCTTTGTTATATTCTTCATGTTATCTGCATAACTAGCTAACCACATGATAGTGATGTAACACATTTTCGATGGAGATATATAAGCTCTAATCTAAGCTCGGATACTAAGTACATATACGATAAGATCTTTGAAAGCTTTTACATTTCTTCATGTTTGCTGTGCCATATCAGATCAGTGAATATAAAATATTGTACTATCAATTTTATTTATTGATAGTTTTCAATATAAAAATACTTTGAAGTTCATTAGTATTCAACAACGTATGTAGCTTAGCTCAGTATGGACTTGTAATACGTTAGGACAGGAGTAACGTTAATTTAAGGAATCTCAGAACTGACTACAAATTATAATAGTTTCATCTATAAACAATACTATTAGGACGAAAATGCACAAACATATAAGTGGCTGCCTTTGACTTACTAAGTAGAATTTAATGTGCATGTCATTTGTCAGTCGTTTGTCATAGTTAAACTACGGAACTACAGTAAATTGTAAAGAACCACTTTCTATAGTACGATTCCAATGTCCACAGTAATGTTATCGTTTGTATTGAGTCATTTGAAACTCCGACATCTTTGTTAGAAGTTGTAAACGACCATAATTCATAAAAGCTCTGCTGTAAAGAAATGGGAACAGTGATGTAACTAATTGTAAACAATAAAAGAAACATCAGGCCGCCCCGGGTAGTGGTTCGTACAAAAAAATTTTCGCTTGCAATTTTTTTTAAAGTTATTGTCGTACACTACACAGAAATAAACATAAATTAACTAAGTCTTTTCAGGATTTGGAAATTATTTTAAGTGCACAATAGTTCTTTCTGCAAACTTGTATGAACCTATTATGTTCATCTGCAAGCATTTTTTGCTGACTATCCTATGTATAATTTTAGATACTTTTATACACGGTCGTATTCATGTACCACTTTCAAAACTGTTTCTTTTGTCCATAAAAGGACTCGGAATTAATCAGCGACAAGTGTCTTGTAGCAAACTTTGTAGACTCTGTTGCTATGGGAACAAAGAGTATATGCTAATTTGCATGTCAATGTGCCACGAATACTGAACGCACCGCCAGTAGGTGTCACTGACGGCGCCGTCTGGATGTGGACATAGGCATGTACTTATATTATATACAAAATCTTTATCTAGACGCAACAAGTATAAAAACGCTATGATATAAGGGTATGTGTATTTAAAGATAATATTGATCTTTTCATATTTCCTGCAAATTCTATTACTGCAATGGTCTTTGTAAGTTTTCTGTACAAACATAGAGGTGAAATGCTTCTTTGTTGCCTAACATTTGGCATTTCCTATACTTTTATTTCCAATACTGTATATGTTTGAACTTATGTATGTATAACAGTAAAGTTTTAATTTATATAGACGAAATAACATACAATACGTATCGGCCGCAAAAACTCTTGAATTAATATTAAAATGGTTTTTGTTGGCTATCCGTCTAGTTTCAACCCCACGCGCAGTTACCTGAGGGACGCGCCATCTTGAGGTAGCACAGGTAGATACAGGTTGCCAACAAAGCCATTCTTTTGTTATTGTGATATTTTCTCCAGCTTTTATATTGCTAGTTTTGTTCGTTCTTGTAAGGTGTTTAGGATTTTTGTTGGTTTGTCAATTCGACTGCACTGTCAGGTTTATAGTGTGCTGATGTGAAGTTCATTACAGATGCTATCAATACTAAAACGGTTATCCTAGACTAAACTACATAAATGTGCTTGCTTGATGAACAACATCAATATGCGCTATTTCTATACACAGAAGCACTGACGTAGCTAAGTGATCAAAGGCCCTGGGGGACAATAAAACTAAGGCCTTTACTAAACTTTTTAGGCTTCTCAACAAGTTACGAACGAAGTTGAAACTTGATGAGATTTTCTCTGTATTATTTCACATGAGTTGTTATGTTTAAATCAGTGTCGCACCCCATTATTATTTAGTTTTCAAAGGCCGTAGAGTTTCTCCCAAGTTCTTTGTGTTTCTTTCAAATCACTTATTGTAAATGGAAGTCTTGGAAATGCCGCAGTGGCGTTTGTAGCGTCATTTATTCTACACTAGAGCCTGGTAAATTTAGTTGAAATAGAAGTTGAGGTGTAATTATCATTGCACTATTTTGAGAAATAAGTACAATAAATTGAAAATTTAAAGAGTTTTGTTGGCTACTAGTCAGAGTCTGACAGCCCCCAGAGCTTGGAGGAGTTTGGCACCTGTAAGTTACAATAAATTTTACGAAAAGCGATTAAGTAATAAATATTTACCTCGAGACTTCTTCTTCTCTTGGTCGTACATGATGACAACTTCCATAACCTTGCCATAGCGTCCAAAGAACACACGGAGATCAGTTTCGGTTACATTGGAAGGTAGACCACCTAGGAAAACCTTGGGGTACCCGCCACCGCGTTTCGGTTTCTGAAGTGTACGTGGATTACATGGTTTTGGGTCGATGGTCCTAGGAAAAAAAGATTGAGCATATAAATAAATATTCGTATGTTAGTTTTGGAGGTTAGGTTAAAAAGATGATGAAAAATGTTGCAAATATGGAAAAAATATAATTCAACAACATAATTCTGACGTCTTCACATAAATCCTACAAATATGAACTAAAGTTGGTGAAGATTTATTGATGTTTGTTATTCAATTCAACCACGCTCTAACGTCTTATCAGATCTGCCTGAAATTTGGTCAAGGAATACATTATAGTAGGCATTAACACAAAGGCATATTATATCCCTGAAATATGACCCCTGACATAGTTGGGATACGAGAGCGCGACCAGATATCCACGCGGGCGAAGCCGCGGTTATAAACTAGTGACTAACACTAAGTACAAATTATCTCATTCGAATGAACCAGAGAAAACATATTTTGCAATAGATGAAACGTTGATGAACGCGATAACAGACGACTTGCATTTCCATTCATTATAAAATGCATTGTCTGAACTGTTACTCCCTCGAAATTAGCACCACGTGGTGTGAGTTTGCATGTGATCGGGAGATACTAGACACTCAAGTCAGACAAGTAAATGCCACGTGGTTTTCATTTTTAACTCATATTGCGTGAGATTGGGATACTAGATGCCCAAGTGGGGCTTAGTGAATACCACGTGGTTTTAGCTAAGTTTACGTTTAATCGTGAGTAACGGAAGTTTTCCAACAAACATAGTCCCAATGCACAATTTAGCCATCGAGCGACAATGATACTAGCAACATCTATTTGGTATTTCTCGGATTATTTCAGAAACTACGTCTATTCCCTTCACAAACACTATGCGATGATTCATAGGTACTTCTAATGCACAATGTTCGTTCTTATCGATTGTCTTTGTCGAAATTGATAGCCTCATAGCCTTCCAATACATCTACATATATACCGAAGTAAAAAAAATCGCGTGTTCAAAATAACATATCTTTGATTAACAGACAACAGTTACAACGGTAAAAGTTATTTAAAAATGTGACACCGTGTTGTAGAGATAACCACATAGACAAAATAAATAGTTATATAAGGCTGTCTGTCAACAAACGAAAACGTACGTTGACACATAAATCTACTTATAAATATAAATAAAAATAAAATAAATAATCCATCGAATAGAGATACTTCTGCAAAATCTCTACAGGATATCGATTTGATGATCTATTACGAGGATACCGATATACTTCAAACGGTGGATCAGTGGTGCGTTCCTGAGTTTTGGTGGTATGTGATAAAAGAAGGTTTCGCTAGTTGTATGAAATTAAGCCGGTCTTTTACTTAATGGCAGATAAACGTGGCGTGGATAGTACGCTGTAACTTATCGTTGTAAGGGAAGAATTTAGTAATAACATACTCGACTACTCCGTATAGAAATTTGTTTGCCAATATTTCTCTTCTCAGTTTATCACGTTTACATCGCGAAGATTCCCGTTAACATAATTGTATACTACTATTATTAACATCGAAGTTTTAGTATGCTGACGCGAGCAAAGTTTCGTGTCATCTAAAATGGTGGATTATGACTCAGCTCTACTTTCGTCATAATTATTGATAACGCTAAACTTTGGTTATAAATATCCGCTTAAAAATAGTATATAATGAACCGTTATCACGTGTATGGCTTTCAAATTTAGTACTAAATAACAATGCAATTATTATATTTCACGTAAAAAAAATTTGGGAAATGAAATGAGCAACTTCCGAGACGTTATGTCCTTAGTTTAATAAAAAGAAACGAATAACTTTCCGGATTTCAGCATGCGTACATAAAATATAACAGGTAATATTGTTCCAACTAACAAAAATTCTTCACTCGTCAATACATTAGGTAGACTTCCGGATTCAAATTAAACATATGAATGAAAAGATTTATGAATTATCGAAAGTATATTGCTTCTAATGTCAGGATATAACTATTTGGTCTAAGTACTTGACTGTACTCAACTTGTGTCTATGGTCAATCTCAGCATACATTTTTACGAGATTGAGTGTAAAAACAAACTCTTTCCCATTCGACACTATCGTCAGTATATGAGGGAATACGATGACAAGGATACAAGACTCAGATCAATATAAATACCCGAAGGATGTTTACAACCACACCCACCCCCGTCGAACTCTTTATACATTGATTTTCCATTTCTCCATCCAGAGAAGCGAAATAATTACTGATAAAGAAATTGATAAGAATATCGACACTCGCAATAAGTATAACGTTCGTTCTTTATCAAGTACATTGTTACTGGTGACCCTGATTTAAAATAGACAATGTGGGTCGCCCAACGTTTAATGCACTTAATGGAAGCGATTAGTGGACGATAGATGGCTAAGACTTTACTATTTTAGTGTTTAAGTAATTCATTTGTCTAGATCAGTAACGACAAAGGACAGTTTTCGCCATCAGAACTACAACTCCACAAAGTATTCCACAGGTTCTCCAAACAAAATTGAAAGCGCCTGTGACGCGTATTCTTCAAGTTGGGCCTTCTCTAAATGGAAAATTTTGCAGAGTTGCCCATAGTGATGCCCGTCTGAAACGCGATCAATAAAGTCAACGGGACGTGGCGTTAAGGTACGTTCAAGTCAACGTGTCTGTACGTTCAGTAAGTTATCTAGTTTCGAGCAAATCATTACTATCAACTATGTGACGTAGGCACACATTTAGAGTCGGTTCGCGATTTAATACGGCGCTCATTTTTAACCGACTTGTGTTCGCCGGAACGCGTTGACGTCAATCACGTTCTGTATATGAGACGCACGCGGAAGGAAAGTACATTTTATTTGATACAAATGCATCCACGACATGATTTGATCACGTTTAGAAACGTTAAGCATGCTTGATGTTTAGACCTTTACAAAAATTAAGAAGGCCAGTCTTCTCGTTCAAATTTACACATGCTTCACAGGGAAAGTATCCTCCCTCTGGCAAAAACGTTATGATATTATGTAATTATTTAACAATATGTGGATAGTATGTGCTTCTAGTGGTAGGTAAATTTTGCGTGGCTATGTTTATTCTATCACCTTCAAGGAAAAGGGCATGACCGAAACAAACTCGTACAAAAAACATCACGTCTTTGAGAAGTTACTGCAATGAGTGTTGTTAAGCTACGATACTCAGAACAAATAAAAGCTACTACAATATACGCCTATTTTCCTCATTCCGAATACATGCAGTTCCATTTTGCGAGTTTCGTCAGATCCGCCCTTCTTCCTTAGAACGACAGTGTCGTCCATATTGATCCCAAAAAACCTTAGCTGTATCATTATCTTAAAGCTTTAGCTGGATCCGAAATGTGGTTAGCCTATTTGGTTATAAATATTCCATCTAGGTATTTAAACTATCATGATCACTCACAGTTAGTATTAAAGTTACCGGGATATTTACGATGTTGTATTGTTCCAGAGTTTCCGATATTTCCGAGGTCCTCTGTGATAATGGTGCGTGCAACAGCAATATTGGAAACTCAGAACTATACATGCTTAATATCCCGATAACTTTAATACAAAGATTCCATCATTTAATGTTTCACTAGTAGCAGTATTTTAGACTTCAGAAAGGAAGATCTCTATTCGATATTGTAAGCCCTGCCTTCATCAATTTAAGTTATGTAAAATTTGTGTACATTAGCCTAGTGACTCGATTTGTATGGTGTTTACAATTCACAACCATTTACCGATAAATGAGAGTTCTTATCAAAGGAACATTTTGGTTTTGCTCGAAGTATAACAAAATATTATGTATAATGTCGTATTTATATAACCGTGAGTTTGTTGGCCTTTGTAGAACAATAAAGATAGATTTATGTTTAGTCAGTTGTAGGACATTTAAAGTTAGTACAAAGAGCTCTAAATATTAAAAAAATAGTTATGCTACATACTGCAGATTGTTAACTGAACAAGAGTTCAGTTATAAAACCAAGCTTTATTTCTATTTTATATTTCAATATAACGTGATTGCGATTACTTAAAAATACTTTTTACTTTAGCATAAGTGATAAATTGTTTAAATGAGAAAAGGTGAATAAATTATGATAAAGTTATCAAAGGAAGATATTATTATATTATGTAAATTGTTATCAACGAATAGATACAAGGTTTTCGTTTCTCTAATAGCAAAATTTCACCGTTTTCCAAAACGTAAAATATATATCCCAATTCCTCACTAACATTTGAGATTAATGAAGTCTTTCCATTGTTTATATGTAATTTCATTTTATAAATAAAAGCCAAACTTCATCCCTAAGCAAAAAAGAAAAATCTGTGAAATCGGTCAAATTGTCGCTGTAGACAAACAAATTTATAGATTTTATTTATATAAAAAAATGCTGAATAAACCACCATGAAGACAGCGAATGCAGCAACTAGTATTGCGTTGCTAACAGCGACTCATAATTACAGATGCATCATAAGATAATTTACGTCTAGATTAAAGAGAGCCATAAAACCCATTGTTAAAGAAAATTTAAAAAGATTTCTTTTTATTTATAATCGTAGTCGCCATCTTATGTAATTCACAGGCAAATAAAATTCGCACGTTTACGATAAATTTCTTTGAATGACTAAGATATTGATGATGATTTTAATATTGTTAAACAAAATGTATGCTAAATAAGTAAATACCCAAGTAGCATACTTATTTTTTAAATCAATGCCAAATATCATTTCCGGTAACAGGCGCCATCTTGTTGTGTCCAATTATTCACAGGCAAATAAAATTTCCACGCTTATTATAAATTTACTTCACTGTAGAAGTCAATTTAGTGTTAATATGTCGATATTAGCAAGGAAACTTGTCGCAAACCTTGTAGACTCTCTTGCTCATAGGAACAAAGAGTATATGCTAATTTGCGTTAATATCCCACAAACATCTGAACGTACCGACAGCAAAATAAGCTAAGGGCACTGCCTGGATGTGGACAAAATTAAAATATCGCATTGAAAGACGTTTGTTTTCGGGATGGCGATAAAATTCGTTATAAATAGATTTTCAATGTGTGATATTCGCGTAAAGTACCGGCATTATCAAAATCCCTAGTCTACTTGTTGCATGTTACTCGGATCAGAATGTCTTCGCACTTCGGCTTAACACTTGGTGTCATTCAGATTAAAAATACGAACTTTTACCATTTCGATAATCTTGAAAGATGTGTTTCGTTGCTTTCTCATTAATTTCGTTAGTTAATGTGACAATTTAAATTAATTTGCATTAGATAAGACATTTTAAGATAGTGCTATATATTATATTATGCTATACATTATATATTCTATATATTATTCTTAAGCATTAAGTACCTAGTACCTACTTAGAAATAATATATAGTAGTAAAAGAAACAATACAGAAATTACAAAGAACTCAGTGCTAAAATTACTTACATTACAGAATATACAATCCCTATCCTTTAAGCAAATGCGAAAGTTTGGATGCCAGCTAAACGGATCTGGATAAAATTCGGCACAAAGATCGATTATGGTTTGGAATAGTATATTATTATAAGCTTTTTTAGGATATTCCGGTCAGTCTTTTTCGACGAAAACGGAGCCCAGACTCCCGAGGTGAATGTTTCAGAATTACAAAATCTTTAAGACCTTGATACTGATACATATTTTTCTTTGAGAATTGAAATCAAATATATATATCAAATCAAATATATATATATATATATAGATAAATAGTTTCCCTACATCCGGTATGTGCTTTGTAGGTTAATAGAATATCAGTAGAGAGAAGCCTGCTATGTAAGAATTTACCTAATCATTGATTAGTAATCAATAAATCGCGTTACGTGCAATCTGAACTGAAACGTGTCTTACGTGAAAACAGTAACAATTGTGTTCTAGTAGACAATGTAACAAAAACTTACCGTAACCAATTGTCGCAATTCTTGTGACTAACGGTATCTTCTTATGTTATTAATAGGTCAAACTTCACCAGTTATGTTCGAAAACGCAGATACATATTTTTAGAATGTTTCGTCATCAAAAAGTATGTTACTATAACTTATTTCAAACAATTTCTTTATTAGTATCTGTGGCTGAGTAAGACTCATTCACCCCGAGGATGGTAGCTTTCGGCAGTTACCACATTTTGTCGAGGTTTTGTCAATATAGGCTAGCAACACCAAGAATAAGTACCTATGAGTGAAAAAGTAAAGGAAGGCAGGAAATGAAAGTATCACCATCCGTGTGAAGAAATCATTCAGGAGGTCTCACGTGTTAATCCAAAGAAAAAATATTAAAAACATCTAAAAATATAGGTAGCTGTTCATACTCTTGCATGTGGATTGATTTTACAATAATATGGACTATTTCTCTTCTTCACTCCGGCTGGTTATCTTATTACTAATGAATTTGTCATTATCCTGTTGTGATTTCAATGTTACTAATGGCCGCCGTACACCTTTAGATTTTATCAAACTGGCAGTTTCGAACAGTTTGATCAATATTTCTTCAAATCATTTGATTATTCATTAAATTTGTTCCAATTCTGCCACACACAGACATGCCAGTTTGATCAAATTATCTGAAAGTGTATGGCGGTCACAATAGGGTTCCCTATTAGGGTTAAGACTGTTTGTTTCTTACCTGCCATCAAGTTGATGTGGTCCGTTCTGTAGCACGACGTTGACGAGCGCTGGTTCAGCAAATGTCACGAAGCCGAAGCCCCTGGAGCGACCGGACTCACTGTTTTTCATCACCACGCAATCGATGACGTCACCGTACCTCGAGAAGTAGCGCTGCAAGTTCTCTTGGGACGTCTCCCATGATAATCCACCGACGAACAGTTTTCTAGATCAAAAGGGGGCATTAAGATATTACACTGGCCTTGAGAAACAAATAAGACAGGTATAAATTAAGAAGCATGTAAAAATAATAGAGAGAAATATGACTCGGACCTCACCTAAAATGAGTTTAAAAAACCAAATTAATTGATTATTTAGTTATTAAATTTGATATTTTTTAATTAATTGAATCATAATAAAACTGGTAGCACAATATTAATTAATCAAAATATAAAATGTGTAAATGAATAGGAGTTGGTCAATGAACATAAATAATAACTGTAGCTTTTATAACATGTTCATACATATAACTGCATGAATGATAAAACCAAGGCTGATAGTTCAGGTGTAGTGAAAAATGGTGCAAATCCTTATATTGGTTTGTTATCAATAGGTCAAAGTATTTACAAAAATAAGATTACTTGGAAGTGAGTCATAAGATATCAGGAATGTTTGTCATAGTTATCATGTTTCGGAGAAGGGTAAACAGCCTAATAGCCACCCATGTTCACATTCATTTTATTGATTTTGTCCACTGACATCAACCTTATAGAATAAATAAATAATTTATTTTTTAACTATGCACAATACATACATTAAAGACTTAACTATAATTCTATTTTACTATTGCAAATTCTATAGGTTTTACACAAGATTATTATATTACTTACATAAATTGTTATGGATATACTCAGAAATATCTAAATATGAGATGAGAGTAATTATATCATACTAATGCGAGAATAAAGAAAATATTACTTTAATTTATTTTTGAAAGATTAACTATTAATAATTATGAATTTTTATTATTGCAAG
Organism: Eilema griseolum; assembly: GCA_963662185.1. Taxonomy (NCBI): domain Eukaryota; kingdom Metazoa; phylum Arthropoda; class Insecta; order Lepidoptera; family Erebidae; genus Eilema; species Eilema griseolum. The sequence goes on from OY759245.1 coordinate 3,613,249, forward strand.
TAATTTTAATAATGTTCTCATGCAAATTTATATTCACAACGCACAAAGCAATGTATGAAATAGTTTAAATCTTTGGAAAGAAGTTGTGCATACAGTAAAATGGCTTGTGAGTTTTGAAGACAAGTTACTAATGAATATCATAAGTTACATATAAGTTGATCAAGAATTTGTCACATCAGTACAAATTAAACAGTAAGTAGAGCAAAGAATTTCAATGTTCTATCTATCTGAACATAATTACCACGTTCATATAATGTATGAATGTAAATATATAATACAGAAACAATTGTGTACCTTATTTATGTTCCTGTAAATCTTAAATTGTTTTAAACATAAACACATCAACAAATAATTGTAATCTAATTACGGTAATTTTTATAAGCCCTATATTCGAACTGTTAGCAAAGAAATGTTCTAATCAATATTATATGTAGTTAAGATACAAAAAATATTCCTCTTTGTTACTGCAATATTTTTGGTACTTACTGGGAAAAATGTGGTCTAGGCAACAATATGAACATGGTGTAGCTGTGATTATTCCAAAAAAATATTCAGAAATTTCACCACATGCACTTCACAATTATATTCACTTTTAGGTCTGTAGAATACTATGATTATACAATTTTTACTTTACAATTTTGAAAGTTACTGTATTAAAAGTCTAAACTTGACCCGCAAACCTACTTTGTGATACACAATTTCTTACAATTGTTAAATGATAAGAACTGAACAGAAACTAAAAATTGTTTCAATTAAATAGTCTGACCAAAGAGTGCTTATGTTAATTATATAGTTAGTGTCAATTTGGTAATGACTAGTTTCATTGTGTTAAGTCAATTAACTGCAGTTAAACAATCATTACTATTAGGCTTTATCTTTAAAATGTAATTAAGGAATCTATTGTGCATTTAGAATGAGTTCATTGATAGGAATGTAAAAATTTAAATTGTAAAATTTTGTGTTTAAATACCATTTATACCATGTAAGTATCAAAATCCTAAACTTACTGATATAACAATAGCTATTCTTAAAGTTAATTCACATAATTTCTTAAAGAGATGTATAACAGAATAACCATGGTCTTTTATAGTTGAGATCAGTCACCATGTCAATGTATTGACTTGGAGGACATTTTGTTTTACAAAAATAACATGTGCATCTTCCATCATGTGGCCATAGCATGGATCTGGTCAAGTAAATTGCCATATTTTATAAATTTAAATTAACCATATCATGAAACATATGAATTTTATCTATCTTTGTCTCAGTAGTTGAATTCAAACTTTTACTTGGGCAAAGGTCTGTAATTGTGCACATGACTGGATGCTCACCAAGCACATTTGCAAAGTTTGGTGAAAGTAACTATAATACCCTTCACTCAGTTTTGCTCTGTGGCTAATATTAATTATCTCAACAGCTACTCTTACTTTTTAATGCTATATTCAACCTAACTTTGGGAGATGAGATGAGAAGTTGTTGAATCATACATAAAAGTATAACATACTAGCAGTTTGTTAAAGCTGTATATTGATTATAAAGTTCAAAGTATCATGAACAGCATACTGTTCAACAAACTGTTGAGTGCCTAGACGATTGGCCCGGCAACTAAGGCTAGTCTAGATGTTTACAACAATATATTTACAATATTGATTACTTGTAAGCATGGAAGACAATAGTGTACTAACAATTTTTGACCACGCAACTAGCCATATGCAAATGAATCAGCACGTTTCGCGTTTTGTACGTAAATGAGACCGCGCTACGCGGCACTTCGAGCATTGATCTAATAACCTCATTATTTATTCGCTACCCAAAATTTCCATATTTTCAGCGAAATATGCAGCGTGGTAATATCCTAGCACAAAATCACCGATAAGAGAAAGCAGCGATTAGTCACAGAAAGGTTAATATTACATATTGCGACGTTTCCACATCAACAGCTTCGGAACTAAAAGTACAGTTATGTAAAATATTATCGGATTCATTTGAACATAAAAATGCGTAAGAACTGAAGATAAAATAGCATGGGAAAGTTATAGCTGCCATGATCGTACCACGCAAATCGAACGGCAAGGCTTGGGGTCGGTGCCCGCTAGCCGGTATAAAGTAAAAGGCTAATTGAAAATTTGCAGGCGACATAACTAAATCATGAAACGTGTAGTGATATGCACCATCAATATCATAACAAAAGCGATGTTTTGAACATATAGATTTCGGTACATAACGCTACCACACAAGCCTCGCTGGCTAGCCGAACTATCCGTGAAATGCGACACACCAAGCGAACATGCCAGTTTGACCTATTATAGTTGGCACGTCCTAGGCACCCTTAATTACACCAAAAATAGATAAAAATACACTCACCCCTTCTCATCATCATCCATGTCTGGATTCATACGCATAACTTACTACTAATTAAAAATAATGGTTGGCACCGGTAAAGACAACCAAAAACCACACAAGCACAGACCCACACACGAATGATTATGGCGGACCAACCATATCCGCTCTCTCAAAAGTCATGGAAACCGGAAGTGGTCAAAAACGTACTTATTATTGCAAGTATTGTTAGCGTATTAAATATAGCTATTATTTTATAAAATCGATAAGCTTAAATTTAAACAATATTATACTGTGTACTCAATTTCTAAATTTATGTGTACTAAATGGTTATACATTTAAAGTTATTTATAAAACTTGCAACGTAACCAAGTCGCAAGGTGGCAGCACAAGAAAATTATTGCTATATCTAAAATATGCACAATGACTCCTTGTGATTTTTTGCCAAAAATTAAGAAAAAAAAGTAAAAGAAGTTAAGAGTAAGCTTTATTCATTTATATTTGATTATTACGTATTATTATGTACTTACTTACTCGTTTTTATATCTTTTGTTATTAAAACAAGTAATTTAGTTTCAAAAAAACTTCATACATTGAAAATTAAATAAAGACACTGACAAAGTATTCAGAAAATCGGCGCTTTTATAATATCCAAAATCACGACTCCACGACACTTTAAAAGTCGTGTCGTGTATAATATAAAGCATTATTATATTACCGCAGAATAGGTATAATAGTTATTAGACTCTGAACAACGAAAGATGAACAAATCATTTTTTCAAACTTTTATATGGATAAAGTTTTTTCCTGTCAATTGTATATATATTTTTATTATATTCTTCGAACTTCTTGTTACTCATATAATGTTATTATTTCCGGATAATTCTCAATGTGAATCGATTATTTTTTTCTGGCCAAATTGTATGACTAATAAATTACTGATTTTAAATAATTATCCAGTATTTTATAGTAATTGGCCAATAATTTTTTTTTTTAATATAGGGTATTGAGTTTGATGTTTATGCAGGTAAATTTTAAAAGTACTGATATATTCATCACAAAATATCAAAAACAAAATGTTTGTATTGTAAAATACAAACACATCAGATTTTTTCGGTAATATAACTCTATATGCGTTATAGTGCATAAACACATGTTTATTTTTCATTAATTGTAAGAACTTTATACAAAAAATACAATAAACATATGTCATAAGTTCCACGTAAACTGGTTTTTATTCAAACCTAATAAAAAAAGACATGATAATAACTCCGTTTTGTCGAAATAAAATCGGTGTTGCAAGCTGTCGATTTTTCAAACTTGCCGCCATGTGAATTTCGTCAAGAAACTTTCCACTTTCTTAACGTCTCGACTCTTTCGGTGTAGTTTTTATTATTCTGTTAGCAATAACTGGGTATTTAATACTTTGTTAAAAACTTATACAGAATGGACTATTTTTGTAAATCGTGGGTTACCCCCACGCGCTGTTCCGGTCACGTACGAGACTCGCACCCCGGAAGTCGTGGTCTGCTTTCCAGATTAATTTCCACACATACTTACCAAAATATTTCTATCAGTATCAGAATAAACGTTTATTCTGATACTGATGTGAGTGACCATGATAGTTTAAATACCTAAAATATTTCTACTTTGCTTTATGTAAAATCTATTTTTTTTTTTATATATAGGACACGTCAATTGGACTTCGCCTTGCCTGATGGTAAGCTGAAGGTAAAGTCCCAGAAAAGAGGGTCACCATTACTTACACATACCGTGTGACAATGGTGACACTCAGCTTGACGGCCTCATCATATGCTTTTTCACGCCCCGCTTAAAGGACCCGGGACTGTAGGAAGAAGGAAACACGTGAGCTGGTAATGAATTCCAGGCCTTAATGGTGCGACAGAGGAAAGAGTCTCCGAACCGCTTGGTTCTTGATCGGATGTTTTGCACCGTGTGCGGATGACATCTAAGACCTGCACGTGTTGTCCTGTGTAGGAAAGGGGAGGGTGGGACTAATTGGAAGAGCTCATCAGAACACTCCCCATGGTACAGACGGTAAAATACAGCCATGGACGCAACATCTCTACGGAGCTGTAAAGGTTCTAGGGTGTTCGTGATCTCGGGATTCCCAATGATGCGGACCGCACGTCGCTGCAACCAGCGACATTTAAACAGCCTTTGTTTAATACCGTTGTGATTGAAATATCTATCTTGGCTACCTATATCTAGGTGGGGATGAGATTGTAAGGGTATGTTTATAAGAAATTAAAAAGGTTTTCCCAGACTTTTCTGGAGCATAATAAATATAATTAAAAAAATAAAAACATTAACATTTGACTATATACCTACTGTAGGATTATGTTCAAAATTCTGAATGTATAATTGGCACTGTTGTAATGAAGACTGGTATTTCGTCATACAGAGTTAAATGAAATGGGAATTTGACTTCAACCTGAAAATAATAAGCGAAATTAAAAATAGATCATAGTCAAATACTTTTTGCAAATTGAATAATGGTCAACATTCACACGTAACTACGTAGTCATGGGTAAAGGCTACTAAACAACTAATCAGATTTAACTGGGAATCACCATCATTATCCCAGCGGTTATCCCGATGCTTACACTTTGGAGGTTCACACTCTTACAATTTTTCCTTTTGAAATGTTTTCCTTCTTGGCATTGGAAATCATTGGTTTTGTTATTTTTAAACTATCGCGGTGTGAATTCATAATTATACAACGGTTACGGTACAGCAGAAATAGTAAGTTTCATGATTATGTGTGTTCCATGATGAGTCCCGAACCGTTGTGTTATCATTAGTTTTATCAAATACCTATATATAAGTACTCTAAGTTAGGACTTACTTGAAAAATATAGGTAATGTCTATCATAGGCTTAGTTAATTGTAGACTAGACGGTATTGCTTGCGGTATTTTCATATGAATATAACAAATTTCCACTACATCATTAGTAAACTTTCTATGATCTACTTGACATATTTTTCTTTTATCATCGGCGTATCCTGAAGAAACAGTATATCGGAGTTTCTGAAATAATACACAGACATAATATGAACTATTAAAGTATATAACTATAAATAATACGTTTAGATATTATTATTGTCACGTTACATTAAACTACGAACCTGTATTAATGTTACAACAATTTTATTGATTCTCACTTTTTTTTCGTTATTAATTGTTATTTCGAATGGTATTATTTGTTTAGGAGCAAATGCGTGGTATGTTTTGATGGATACAGCAAAATTTCCAGAGTTTCGAAATGTCTTGTGAAATTCATACAAACGAGGACCCTGCAAGGTTGGTAATAAAATAATTATGGGATAGTTAAATATGTAAAGAAAACAAAATTGGTAGCTAATCATTTATCCACATATAACCCACCAACATATCTTCAGCATGGTTTAAATTTATATTTCCTAAAACATTGAATTCTGAGAGTTTTCGTACTTTATATCTTGGTTTACTTTTGACTGTTAAAAGATAAGTAGTTTTTGCTACTGAACTTTCGAAAGTTGATGGCAAGTCACTAGGTAAAGCGAAGTGGAATGGATACCGATGAATGCCGGCCGGTATTACGTTACCTGAAAAAATTCGAAATATAATATACCGTAGACACAACATACAACTAGGTTGGTACTCGATATAATGAAACTATGATGTTGAATAATACAATTTTCGGGTAAATACTGTTTTTAATAACCCCAGTGGGAGCAACTGGGAATGCAATTGAGAAATGGGCCAATATTTTACAATAGGTGGGACCGAATTCAATGATCCGTGAAATGTTAACACCTACATTTACCTTTTTTATTACCTCTGCCTAACCCTCCGGGGATAAAGGCGTGATTATATATATGTATGTAGGTGACAATAGTTGAAAGCCCAAATAGATTCCCAGTTATCTCCACGGGATCAAATGGGATCAAAGTCGATACGAGACAGTGGAAATAACACCAGTTTTCAGGGTTTCTATAAATTTATTCAGATTAAAGGTGTTGGACTGAATTTTGTCTCTCAATTGTTGTTGGACTAACTTCTGTTCAAAAGTTGTTGTGTCCAAATTGCTAGAAGTTTCATGAAGTTACGTGTATGTTCAAAAATAATAACGACTTTATATTTTATAAGTTATTGTAAAACCAGTGATCTTACCTTGAGAACTTTGTCTAAATATGTCACTTATTGTTATATTTAATACTTTTCTTTCTTCTGAGTAGATTTTAATGTAAGGGATCGTCGGTTTGGACCTCGACCACGAAGCCTTGCATATGCCGGTGACTTTTAAATCTATTCCTGAAACATCTTTAGGTATAAATGGAAATTATGAGTAAGAAACTTAGAACGGCTGCACACACTAGTACAGGGTTTTATTCATTCTATATGAATCGTTCTATATTGTTTTTTTCTGATATGTTTCAGAAAAAAAGCAATAAGAAAAGCTTAACAGCAACTCAGTTGACACGGGAACTGAACCCGAGACTTCACATCTGCGCGCGCGCTCTCTATCACCATTACACTAAGTGTTTTTTATCTTCTTTATTACTGGTAGATGCTGATATTTAACATTTCGAATTTTAAAAATCTTTGATATAGCTTTGATTAACGTCATTAAGTAGGGATTTAGAATTAAATTAAGTTTTGGGATTAAAATGAGTAGGTTTATAAAAAAAACTGTTACGTTCAATCTTCTGATCTTTTTCCAATTCCAACACAATCATTCCTGTCACAATATCACCAGTGTAAAAGCTTCCAGTCGAATCACTGTTTAATACTATAGTGCAATTCGCCCATCGCATTTTAAAATTACTTGTACTTAATAAATCTTAAGTACAATAAAATAAGTGTTCTACTTAGAAATAATTATTGGTACTGCTATGGACTACGACAAACACGATAACTCTGATAAGATAAAGATAACATTGATGACATGATAATCTGCAGCAAATAATTTCAGATTAGCTTCTGCTCCTGCTAATTGTTTTGATTTAGACTAAGTTACGTACTTAAATACATATATACTTATTTGGTTTAAAATATTCGTAATCAATATTGGTTAAAGTATTATCAGTATTAATAAAAATCAAGGAATGGTTCCGCAATGTAACTGAGAACACAGTCTCGGACTCAATATTTAGCAAGCATTAATCTGCTATTAAATCAAGAATCAATTAACGAACGAAACGAAATCCATTAATGACACTGACAAGACAACTGACAACTATACTTGTGTGTGACATTATCGCATTATTGAAAATCAGATTTTCTGTTCGTGGGTATTTTTTCGATCGGTGTTCGGCATGATTCGCAAAAAACTGTACGATCGTTACAAGTAGTTACAAATTCCATATTCTCTTTAGTTTGTAGGCTTAAATATCGTAAACTTTAACAGTTTGGTCTAATTTGTGGGGCGTATGGAAACTTACATAGGTTATGTTATGCCCTTTGCCTCTTCAGGGTGAAAAGTGAGTTTTTTTTATTTATATAATGATATCATTGTTTATGTTTTTAAATTGCGGTTTAGTTAAAATGCCTCCAGATATGTATAATATTTAACGAGTGATATAGGTACTCTTACAAATAAGTTTAAACGAAACATTCATATTACGTAGCGGCATTGTTGGTGCCCATTGTTATTCGATATTTTCGTACATAATATTTTATACAAAAGGCAACTAGTGACCTCATTTTGACACTAAATGGTCTAACTCTCTTAACACAAAGTCTAGTGATACTTGATACATAATATATGTATATAGGTGTTAAAAAACTTGCTGTAACATCTGTAGATAAGATTGTGGTTATTCACCGAACTTCGTTTAATACCTACAGTTTATTACTGATTTTATAAATACACAGCCCTAACAAACTGCGTAAGTAAACTGAAAATAGCTAACCAGTATAATTGTAAAATAGAAGTGTGACATAACTGCAAAGTAGTTAAACCAATGTAAAGTTCACTGTATCACAATTGTACTAAGATAGCTATTCCAATGACATGTGTATAGCATCAGCTGTGTACCATGGGGAACTATGATGTAATACTTATACTTGCATTAAGATCTTTTTTAAACATAGGACTAGAATATTTTTTTTCCATACGTTTTTCTAATGTGAAGTAAAGAAAAATGATCTGACAATAATCCTGTGCTATTTAAATTATAATTTTTTTATTTACAATTTTTACAGTTTAGGAGAAAATACAATGTCTTAGCATTATTAATAAAGCCCTCTAAAAGAATTCATTTGTACATTACTGAAGAGTTCCGTCTTTTTAGTAATTTATATTGGATTTCAATAACAAAATGAACCCCTTATAATGATGACCAATATTATACAGTTTATTATTTAAGGTCTATTTCAAAACGAATCTGAGTACCATTTGGATGAATTCCCAAGATTTATTCATCATTTTAAGTTACTAGGAACTGTTGGTTCAAAAAATAGTTAGGGATTGGTGTTTGTAGTTTCTATGTCAAAAAAGTCTCTCAAGTCTTCTTTTGAGAAGTATTCAAAATTTGCAGGCGAGTCTTTCATCTAATATCCTGGAAATGGAAGCTAGTCAGTTGGTATCTTTGTTCATATATACCTCAAGTATTCTTAAGAAAATTGTTGAGAAGATTTGCTCCTTAAATCTGAATCTCACATATTGCTGCTTCCACAGCCACTCATTATTCTTTATGGTGCATCTCAGAGGCCTGGTATTGCATAGACTGTTTTCATCATTATCAGCTTAACATGGTTTTGCATAGACTGACTTCAACATTTTAATTTTTCTTCATACTCTGCTGTCAATCTTGGTTCTTCTTATTTTTTTTGTTTCATTTCTAATGTATTTTGAAGCTTTTAAATTTCCCTTGTATTGTCAGAAAACCCTTCCACTTTTGGAACTCCCACAAGGTGGGACTTGGTTTTTACTGACCACTTGACCCACATATAACGAAGCAAATAGATGAGAGGAGATACGCAGAATCTCTTTTGGCATTAGTTCATATAGTTGGAGCAGCTAAATTAGGGTCCTTAGATGTTTAAAAATGATAGTTTGTTAGTGTTTCTGGAAGAGAGCATTAACATGAGAAACAGCATTATTGCAGTTATCTGCTCAACTAGCAGTATAATAAAATGTATGCTGTTTGTAAATTGTTAATTTCTATTTTATCAGGTACCACCGACCATGGATCCGAACATCTATGCGCTGGTGCTGGACACCTTAAACCGTGCCACTAGTCAGGACACGGAGGTGTTGAAACCTGCCGAGAAGAAACTACAAGAATGGGAAATAGAACCTGGCTTCTATTCTGTGTTATTGGTATGTATTCAAAAAGCACAAACATATCATGTCCATCCCAGACCCATCCAAAGATTCAAAGCCAGAGGTCTTTAGTCATAACATAAATTCACGCCTATATCCCCGAAGGGGTAGGTAGAGGTGCTAGCACCCACATTTCGCCAGTTTATGTTTAGGTACCAATGTAATAGGTGGCGAGCCTATGGCCATTAACTGGGCACTTATAAACCTGCGATAAATACACATATAACTTCGAAAATCAAAAGTCAATGGTGTGTGCCATGGGAAAACCCGGGGTTCGAATCCGAGACCTCGTCTCAGCAGTCCATTACCCATACCACTAGGCTACCGCGGTTTATTTTCTCTTCCAGTATTGTAATCTTGGTTTATGGAAGTAGCTACTTCAGACTGCAGCTACTCCTGTAGTCCAGGATAATCCTTCAGCCTTTAAAGTCTGATCCAGACACTCGTCCCAAGAAAAAGGAATGGAGCATTGTTTTTATGAGGTGTTTATCTGTTTAATTCTTTCACAGGATGTCCTGTCAAACCACTCAATTGACGTAAATGTGCGATGGCTGGCTGTCATGTGCTTCAAGAATGGTGTGGATCGTTATTGGCGGCGGAACGCTCCTAACGCTATCAGTGACGCGGAAAGGATCAAGCTGAAGGAAGGGCTGGTCACCAGAAGTATCTTGACTGAGCCCGTCCCTCAGATCGCTACGCAACTTGCGGTTTTAATCTCGAAGATTGCTAGGTAAGCCACCTAAGACGTGGGCAAATTGAATACTGACAAAGTCCCATCAACAATAATTTGACAAAACATTGTGAACTGAACATTTTGAGCTTAACTTTAGCTACATATAAGGTGTAAAAAAATAACTCTTGTAACTTTGGGGGGTTGATCAGTAAATTTTTCATTTATTGTTTCATATTACGCTCATGTTTGTATGCTAATACACACATCAACAAAGTCTAGGGAACAAGGACATTTCTAGTTTTTATTTAAAAACCCTTTCTTGTAATAGTGAGTGTTTTATATCAATAGAAGGGTATTTTTATACCGTTTTTAATTTTAATAAAAACATTTTCATACCAATTTTTTTTTTTTTAAGAAAGAATTGAATAGTGCCAATATTGAGTATTACAACCTTCTATGATTAGGCACAAAAATAACGAGGTAGTAAGAAATACAGTAATTAACCGTACTTTAAACGTTTTTAATAATCTGTAGGACCTCCTAAAGCATTAGCAACAGCTCGACAACGGCGTGGCATACTTAGTATGAGATTGTCAATCATCGTCTGTGGAATATGGCTCCATTAACTGCGAAGGTGTAAAAAAGTTGTTCTTCAGCGTTCAGATTTTCCAAAGAATCACTGAAAGCTCTTCTCCCAAACAAATCCCAGGCATGCTCTATGGGATTGAGGTCGGCAGACTGAGCAGGCCATTCCAACGTCGTCATATTGTGCTCGCTTAACGCATTGACCACTACCCTCGCGGTGTGTGGCCGTGCATTATCTTGCATGAACATAAAATCTTGACCGAACTGCTGTCGATGAGGGATTACCATGGGGTGTATAACCTCCTGAATGTATTGGTTTGCATTCAAATTGCCCCGTATCCAAACGAGGTCGGTCCTTCCACCAAGGCGAATTCCATTTATTTTGCAAGAAACCATCTTGTCGCGGGGTAGTAACCCTATTTCGTCCCCTGTGACGTTCGGCAACATCCCCTGTAGACCTGTAGCGTGCCCATAATCTGCAAATTACGCTTGGTTGGGTGTTGACAGCATCCGCTACGTCGCGTTGAGTTCGTCCAGCTTGCAGCATACCAACAGCCCTTAACATCTCTTCGCGACTTAAATGACGACGTGACATGATGACTACAGTCACAAAAATGCACAAACCATACGTAAAAGACGTATTATTGATAATAAAAGTTATTTACAATAAAAAAAAAAAAAATTATTTTGCCTCAGAGAAACTGCACAATCAAACACTTTTAAAAGTTTTCCCTCCATATTCGAAAATCATTACTTATTTAAATTTATTTTTAAATTTCGAACAACTCTGTAATCTACTTTATTCTATTTTTATTTATTTGCTGCCAGTTATTTGCAAAACAAGATTTACACGAAAAAAATAATTGGGGTCATCTTGTTCCCTAGACTTTGTTGAGGTGTTTACTACCACGGGGTACAATTCGGAATTCGGTCGCCTTCGCGTGCTTTGGGTCACAAAACTTACCTACTGCCTACTGCAACCCATGTGCTGAACATCAATGTGGTATGGTTAACAGAGGCATTGATGTCAATTTTTGCAATCTTTGCTACTGAATTTTAAAGAATTGGGTCACCCAATATTTTAAATATTTTTTAAGGAAATGCTATAACATGTGGAAAGAATATTTTAATCAAATATCTCTAGAGAAGGGCATATGGTATAAGGCCATACAATGTCAACCTCCTCCGATTCCCTGGTTTGTTAATAATAAGTTACCTAGGAAATATAAAGTCATAGCACATAGAATTAGAAGAGGTCACGTTTTATCAAATAAATTTAGATATTTAATGCGTATAACTACCTCTCCAAATTGCGAAACTTGTGGAGTAATGGAGGACGTACAACACATCCTCATGGAATGCGCGCGCTACAAGACTGGCAGAGACCAGCTGATGGTAGACTTAGAGGTAAATAAGGCAGACATAGATGCCTTCCATAAAATACTGACCACTCCTAATTCGGAGGAAGCATTCTATTTATATAGAATGCTTTCTATACAATAGTACTTACTCAATGTTTTAGTTTTAATATTTGTGATAATACAATATGTACTAGCAGGGCGACATATACTTATTGTATAAAGTCCTTAAATAAAGAAAAAAAAAAAATGTTTTTAACACCAAGTAGACACACAAAGTACCAAGAGTTCATTTTGTTACACGTTATGTAATTGATGCTTATGCTGTTGCACTTGCATGTAAAGGGCCAAGTCGACATTATCTGTTGGTTGGTGTACCTACTAGTACCTAAGTTCTGGTGCAAAATATCTGCTTAGGCATGGAAGGTTAAATAGCAGTCTAACACAACAACAATAAGCTGACCTCAGAATCTAAAACTGGATATGCTACTAATAATAATAATAATATTTTGATGTACTTCTGTACTCAGACTGAACTCGATACCATTGATAGGAGAGTCCGGACTCAGTTGACTGCATTTCGAATGCATCATCCATGGTCGTCAGTCAAATGATTGTACATCCCGCGGAAATGTGGAGGTCGAGGATTTTTAAATATTAAGACTACATAATCGCGAGGTGTGCAATCTTAGAGCCTATTTTCTTAAGTCTAACGTGGATATGCATCGTGATGTAGTCAATGTAGATACCGGGCTCACTCCGCTCTGTCTGGCTAAGGAGAACTTGCGCAGAGGCCTATAATAGCTGGCGCTGACAGCCGCAGTTAGGTATGGCAGAGTAAAGAGCTACATGGGGCCCTCCACAGGCTAGAATTAGAAATACTGGCATCCGTGTCCTGGTACGTTTCGGTGACCTTTTTGGCAAAATTGAAGGTTTTGTCTATGCAATTGCTGACGAAGTTATCAAGACGAATAACTACCGGAAGTATATCATGAGGGATGGCACAATTGACATCTGTCGAACGTGTCACCGGCCTGGTAATCACCAAATGAGGGATTCCCCTCAGGCATATTACTTCCAGTTTTTGTCGTCTTGCTAGCGGCGAGTACTTGCATAGACATAATCAGGTAGCCAGGGTAATCCATTAGCGACTGGCTCTGAAATACGACCTTGTGGAAGTTGAGATGCCGTACTATAGGTATGTTCCTGAGCCAGTTCTTGAAAATAGTCATGTCACATTGTACTGAGATGATAGCATCACTGATAGGACTGTTGTAGCCAACAAGCCTGACATTGTGGTGATAGACCGATCCGAACGCGACGAGCATTGATTGTTGATGTCACCATTCCTCATGACGAGAATCTCGTGAAAGCTGAGAAACATAAACAGTACTTGGACTTGGCCCACGAGATTGTTGACATGTGGAATATTGATTCAGCAATCATTGTACCAACAGTTGTGTCAATCAATGGACTAATAGCAAAGAGCCTCGACCAATACTTAAAGAGGCTCGGGTTATATGGTTGTGTCAAGGGCCAGATGCAGAAGGCTGTGCTTCTTGATACGGCGCGCATCGTGCGAAAGTTCCTTTCTCTGGAGCCCTAACCACCGGTAGCTTGGTCCCTGTACCCGATACCGGTGGAGCACTATTTTTAACATTTTTAAATAGATGTTTATTATATGTATTTAAAAACAATTTATAAGTGATTTTACTCTGAAACAGTTCATTATTATATGTTGTGACAATCAATATTTCTTCTGTACAAACAGGTTCGACGCACCAGTGTTATGGTCAACTCTAATTCCTTGTCTCGTCACCGCGGTAAACGATCCAGAGCCAGTTGTCCAACACAGATCATTATTAATCTTCCACCATGTCGTCAAGTCTTTGGCTTCTAAGAGGCTAGTGGGTGACCGGCGAACATTTCAGGTTTGTAGAAGTTGCTCATGAAGAGGGAGATCGCTGTAAATTTATATTGCTAGACTAGCTGTATGATACAATGCTATTGATTTACGACCACAAGCTAACTGTTGGTCAAGATTTGACATTACCAAAAGGCATGCTGTCTATACAGATAGATGTCAAAGTCTAGTTTGTCTACTATCTGAGTCTCGCTCCAAATTTGAAATTTAAAATTCATTCCCTCCCTCATTCCAGTTTAAGTGCTAAATAATATTTGTGTAACAATTGTGGCATTAAGTCTGCCTTTGTACAATCTTTGTGTATTTGTGCAAAAAGATTAAATAAATAAATATACTTAAAATCTATGATTTTACAGGATGTGACAAATCATATATACAACATGATTTTGAATCTTTGGCACGAGAACACGGAACGGTTTCTCCGTTTCATTCAACAAGGAGCTTCTACTGAACTCATAACTGAGAACTTAGAAAAAGCACTGCTCTGTCTCAGGATGTTGAGAAAACTTACTGTATTTGGTTTAAAAAAGGCACACGAAAGTGAGGATGCAATGGCATTCTTGAACATTGTGTTTGACCGGGCTAAGACGAGTTTGGAATGCAGTAAGTAATAATAATTTGAATGACATATATAAAAGGTTTGTTAGTTTGTTTGAACGCGCTAATCTCAGAAACTACTGGTACGAATTGATATGAGGTTTCAATAAATGGCACGGCCGAAGTAGCGGTGTTTCAGCTAGTTATCATATTTGACCCCATATTTTTTTAATTTACAAATAACTAGCTGACCCGGCAAACGTTGTTTTGCCATATAATGTTAAGGGTGGACAACCCTTAGCACTAAGGGGTATGAAAAATAGATGTTGGCCGATTCTCATACCTCTCACAAAATTTCATGAGAATCGGTCAAGCCGTTTCGGAGGAGTACGGGAACGAACATTGTGACACGAGAATTTTATATATAAGATTTATATGAATCTAGCGAATTTGTTGACATTTATGATCTCTGCTCCGCTCCCTTAAGGAGTAGCGTGATGATATATAGCCTAAAAACTTCGTCGATAAACGGACTATTAAACACAAAAAGATTTTTTCAATTTGAACCATTCCTGAGATTAGTGTGTTCAATAAACAAACAAACAAAACAAACAAAGCTTTATAATATTAGTATAAATTAATTGCAACTAAAAAACTGAGCTGCAAAATTTTTCTACACAGCAGTATCCATATACCTATATCGTTATTTTTTTTTTAGGAAAACTACTAAAAGGCAGAGGCATATACCCATTGGAACTCTGCGAAAAATTCATCATACATTTAACGAAAGTCGCCTTGGGTGTACTGAGTTGTCAGCCATTTTCCTATGTGCCGTTGATAAGACCGTCATTGGAATTCGCGCTGTACTACTGCTTTACTGAACAGGGCATGGCGTTAGTGTATGAGAGGTTCACGATTCAGTGTCTTAACATCGTCAAGGGTATTCTGCAGTGCGTGGAGTATAAACCGCCTAAGCAAGATTTTGATACAGTCAAAGAGCCATGTACGTATGTTCAGTTAATATAGCCATAGCAATCGAAAAACCGGTAAAACTCCTTTACAAGTAGTACGTTTAAATGACACTTTAGAGACAAAACATAAAAATACAAAAATATGGCAAATATTGAATTTATAAAAATGCCGCGTGGTTTCCGGCAGAGTAGAACTTGGACCACCCCATCTCTTCCCATTTGGTGTCGTACAAGGCGACTAAGGGATAAAACTGTTTAACATCAGACAGATATAGGTATTTAAACTATCATGGTCACTCACATCAGTATAAAAAATAAAAAAAAATTTGATTCTGAGATCAGACAGATATATACAGCCCAGACTCAGCCATAGATGCATGGCTCGAGGCAACAATAGTGCCCATAAAACGGCAATAGCCTCACCCCCTGTTACGTGGGACCGAATACAATGATGGTGAAACGTGGGTGTTAATTCACCTCTGCCTAACCTGTATGTATATATATAATTTTAATATCCGAAATTACTAGCTTTTCTTCCTAACCAGCTACTAGTTAAGCTAAGCAGGTTTACTTATATACTTAGAGCAGGGGATGCCGTTGACCAAACTATTGATCTGCCCTTTTACATAGGCCATTTCATCCAATTCCCCTAATGCCTAAGCTAAGCAGGTTAGAAGTAGGTATACATTGCCAGTGTTATAACCACAGTTCTAACCCAGAATATACCCCATAGAAAGATAGTTCAAGTAACATCCTGAATGCTTCGAAATTTCATTACTAAATGGTTTTTTTTCATCAGTAACCCTACAAGCACACCAGTTGAAGTTGGAGGTGTTAAACGAGAACACGCTATGTCACATGTGCCGGCATTTGGTCACTCACTACTTCCTGCTCAGCGCTGATGACTTGGCGTTGTGGGACGCCGAGCCCGAGAGCTTCGCGACTGACGAGGCGGGCGAATCCTGGAAGTATAGTCTTAGGGTTCGTATTCACTTATTGGTAGTTTTGCTTATTATAATACTACTCATCCTCAATTCAATTCAAATACATAATTTATTTACTAGAATATGGTACAAGAGTTCTTTGTTTCCTCACGTTTTGCCTCATACGTCGTGCGAATTTTCAGGTTGTACCTACTAATACTTATATGCTAAAAAGAATTTCATTAAAAGGTATTGTTAAATGTTATTGTTTCGTCCAAGAAATCATTCATATTGTAATACATTTTGTTGAATAACATGTCAAATAATTGTTTCTTAAATAATGTCATATGTGAATCAAACTTGATGGAAGATTATTTATGCATATATATTTCTGGGGTACATACAATCATTTTTGTTTTAAACTCATCTCACAGTGTAAATATCGCGGCCATAATAACCTCGTGTTGTGTTCCCGGCGGTGAGTAGGGTAGCCAGAGCTCATTGAAGAGTTTTTGTACTGTCAGTGGTCAGTGGGAAGAACAAAAGCTTGTTCTGTCCTATCTTTAACACGGTACAGAAATTCTTGTGCTTACAGGGTTGGCAGCGCGAGTGTGACTCCCTTGGTGTTGCACACGTCCATAGGCCACGGTAACCACATTCCATCAGGTGGGCCGTGTGCTTGTCTGCCAACCAAGTGAACACAACTTAAACTCACTATATCTTTTTATCTTTAGGTCCCAATGTAATAAGCTGCAATAAATACACACATAACTTCAAAAAACATCGTAAAGTCATTGGTGTGTGCTACGGTAGAACCTGAGATCGAACCCGAGACCTCGTCTCAGCAGTCCATTACCCATACCACTTATAAAAAAATAGAAGTCAATCATTGAAGTTGTAATTCCAGCCCATAGAAATGTTAAATGTATCTTATAATAATCTCAGAAATACTATAATTTTCTGCTTCGTTAATAACATGATCTTATTGTATTGTATATTGTATTTTTTACTGCATACTTATAATGACGTCTACATAATACACAAAGAAGTTATTTCCTGGTGGGCTGCAGCCCCCCCAAGCGTGATCCTTGCCTGGTCACAGGAACATCTCACCCCGTTCCTAGACAAACCCATCTCAACTGATTTGGGTAATATATACCCGTTATAGTTTGCCTTTGACTGTTGATATTCACGTAACTTAAGGCATTTTGTTGCCATTGTTAAAACTACTAGTGACATATTGTCCATTGTTGACATTGACCATCGTTGTGGGCATTATTTAAAAAAAAAAAAAGCTAACCGCGGTAGCCTTGTGGTATGGGTAATGGACTGCTGAGACGAGGTCTTGGGTTCGATCCCAGGTTTTACCATGTCACATACCAATGACTTTTCGATGCTTTTCGAAGTTATGTGTGTATTTATCGCAGGTATATAAGTACCCCGTTAATAGCAATAGGCTCGCCACCTATTACATTGTGACCTAAACATAAACTGGCGAAATGTGGGTGCTAGCACCTCTGCCTACCCCGTCGGGGAATTAAGCGTGGGTTTATGTTATGCTATGTAATTATGAATATATATTTTTTTACTTGTAGCCATGCACAGAAGCACTGTTTTCGGAGTTGTTCACATTCCAACGCGAAGTGCTGACACCGGAGCTGGTACGGTTGTTAGCCTCTCTCCAACAGACACAGATATCACCGGACGACCTGCCCGCCATATTGAAGAAGGACGCGGTTTACAACGCCGTCAGAATCGCCGCTTTTGAATTGTATGATGATGTGAGTAATATTACAGTTATTTATTTTTAATACAATGAATAACCTATATGGTAGTAAAACCAATAGTATAACTGCATAAATAGGCGACATAATATACGTTGTACGTCTATGGGAATGAAATATTTGATTTGTAAAAAGGTTTCATGCGTGAAAAAAGAAAAAAGAAAATATATTTTTTTAACTGACAGCCAAGAAGGGTTTTTCGCGCGTAATTTGTATGTAAGTTTTTACAAAATTTTAAATTTCCCGCTAGACTTTTCACGAAGTATTCCTATTTTGAAATTATTTTGTTTGTCTCCGATTCTGTCTGCGAAAATAGATCTTTATTTGATGCATTATTTTAACAAATGCGCGTGATTTCTATAATTTAAAATGTATTACTTTTTTCCAATCAGGTTGACTTCGACGAATGGTTCACAAACGTGTTAAACCAAGAATTGAAAATCAAAGATAATAATTATAGAATTATAAGGAGACGAGTATGCCAGCTTATAGGTAAGTCCATCTTGTAATCACAATTTGTTTTGTCCATATAGTCTAGAAATGATACAATTTCAAATATGAAAGATGTCAAGACACTTTTTTTCACACGACACGGACACGTCAGTTAGACTTCGCTTCGCTTGATGGTAAGCTGAACGCAAAGTCTCAGAAAAGAGGGTCACCATTGCTTACATGTACCATGTTACAATGGTGACACTCAGCTTGACGGCTTCATCATATGCTTTTTCATGCCCCGCTTAAAGGACGACAATTTCGCGCATATTCATTTCACTAATACATACAATGCACGATCTCTCAACCAGGCCAATGGGCCAGCGTGCGCGCCTCCCAGTCCCTCCGGCCCTCCATGTACGAGGCTCTGCTCGAGCCGCTGACCCGCAAGGACGAGGACGCCGCGGTCAAACTCGCAGCCGCAGAGGCGCTCAAGAGCACCATCGACGACTTCAACTTCGACGTGGAACAGTTCGCGCCCTACGCGCATCATGCGATTGCAGCACTTTATGAGCTCCTGGTAAGTTGTTACACCAATAGTTTTCAGTTTTTGAGTTCTGTGTTCAAAGGTACCCTTTATATTAAGACTGCCCTTCTCTGTTACTGAGATAATCCTAATGACAGTTTTTAATCCACCCAGGCACATTACTTGATCGCTGTAAGGTTTCTTTATAAACTTTTAAATGGGACTAGCTGACCCGCCCCAGCTTCCAATACCTATTGGGAGTCATCATCACAACTAGGCAAACTTACATTTGCTAAACTCCTCGTTTCTTATTTTTCTATCGAAATCCAATGACTTTGAATAGGTAAGTCATGGTACGTTTTTCGTCAGGAACCTGGTCGAGTTCAAAAACTATTACTTTTAGCAAATTGTTGATTTCTGAGGACCAAGGATTTCTCCGACTTGACAATGTTTTTTTAAGAACTTTACTTTGTAGCTATAGACATATTCATGTCTACAGTTTGCTGAATTGATTTTGAACGAAAAAGTGTGATATCCTAGACATATGTGTTTTTGTGAAAAAACATAAAAAATTGTTTGAGAAGTTCAGCGATAGAGAAAACAGTCGAACTCGGCATAAGAATAAATTATGTTTACCTTTGATAAGGCTAGAGTTATTTAAGAAAAATGTGTATTGTATGTGTGTAAAAATATATAATCATTTGCCGAAAGAATGACACTTGAACATAAATAATGATGTTAACTAATAATAATAATAAATACATAATGGTAATGATTATAGATTTAATGTAGATTTAAGAAATTGACAAATGTACTAAATTTGCACGCCATCACATGGCAGAATATGAGCGAACTACACTATGTTATTATAACACCTCTATACACCATGTTCTAGCAAATAAATGAATTTGAATTTTAAAAAAAAACTTGAATCTACGAGCAAAAGAAAAAGCTCCATATAACCTAAGTAAGCCGAGCTTAACCCTTCCCGAATATGCTAAATCCATCCATTGTGGCAAACAACTGTTTTGGTAAATTTCAATCAGCAACATTTTATTTTGGTGGCAGGTGGAATCTGAGGAATGCGACACGAAGATGCACGTGTTGCACGTGGTGTCGTACGTGATGGAGCGCTGCGGCGCGAGCGTGGCCCGCGGCGGGGGCACGGGCGCGCTGTTCTCGTACCTGCCGCAGCTGTGGGCGCACGCCGCCGCCGCCGCGCACAACATGCTGCGCGCGGCCGCGCTGTCGGCGCTCGTGCACCTCCTGAAGGTACAGTAGCACTAGTGGGGGCACGGGCGCGCTGTTCTCGTACCTGCCGCACAACATGCTGCGCGCGGCCGCGCTGTCGGCGCTCGTGCACCTCCTGAAGGTACAGTAGCACTAGTGGGGGCACGGGCGCGCTGTTCTCGTACCTGCCGCACAACATGCTGCGCGCGGCCGCGCTGTCGGCGCTCGTGCACCTCCTGAAGGTACAGTAGCACTAGTGGGGGCACGGGCGCGCTGTTCTCGTACCTGCCGCACAACATGCTGCGCGCGGCCGCGCTGTCGGCGCTCGTGCACCTCCTGAAGGTACAGTAGCACTAGTGGGGGCACGGGCGCGTTGTTCTCGTACCTGCCGCACAACATGCTGCGCGCGGCCGCGCTGTCGGCGCTCGTGCACCTCCTGAAGGTACAGTAGCACTAGTGGGGGCACGGGCGCGCTGTTCTCGTACCTGCCGCACAACATGCTGCGCGCGGCCGCGCTGTCGGCGCTCGTGCACCTCCTGAAGGTACAGTAGCACTAGTGGGGGCACGGGCGCGCTGTTCTCGTACCTGCCGCACAACATGCTGCGCGCGGCCGCGCTGTCGGCGCTCGTGCACCTCCTGAAGGTACAGTAGCACTAGTGGGGGCACGGGCGCGCTGTTCTCGTACCTGCCGCACAACATGCTGCGCGCGGCCGCGCTGTCGGCGCTCGTGCACCTCCTGAAGGTACAGTAGCACTAGTGGGGGCACGGGCGCGCTGTTCTCGTACCTGCCGCACAACATGCTGCGCGCGGCCGCGCTGTCGGCGCTCGTGCACCTCCTGAAGGTACAGTAGCACTAGTGGGGGCACGGGCGTCTTACATTGAATGGGGTATTTAACTGACTAGTCAAATTAGTTACTTTACACTAAACGTCAAAACGGTAAGTTGAGAGTCGACGGCAGAACATAAGTCCCACGGCAAAAGACTGAGTTTGAGTTTGAATAAACTCTGAACTAAAAATGATATCACCACCATACTCAGCCACACGGTGTGTTGGTTGGTTCAGGCCATTACTGTACGGCTTAGAGTTGCCAGCGCATTTTATAATGGTTTACTAGTGTCTCTTGCTGGATACATTTTGACTGAAATTTTCAATCCTTATTCACAAAAATGTAGCTTTGTGACGCCTTGATTAGGACACGCCCATCAAACCATTACTGACGCAGGATGGCTGGTTGATGACCACGTTGTACGTTTCCGAACACTTGAGTAGCGTCTTTGGAACTGTGAATATACCCTGTATCAGTAAAGACGAGTCGCTGTCACTATTACGCTGATATGATGTACCTATACATTGTTGCCTTTATTAAGCCATATTTTTTAAAAACAATCATCTTCTAAGTGTTTCATATGTTCATATTCTAAACGCGCGAATATAACTTAAATTCTGCGGTGTAACTACTATTACATTCATATCTGAAAATTAAAATATTTGGTAAAATAGAAAGAAGATAATAGCAACACTCCATTTGCGACAGCCGCACAGGGACTTATTTCATGGCGCGTACTTTACAACTTATACGAAATAATCTTATACTAACCAGCAGTGTATTTTACAATCAAATATCTTGTACAATAGACGCGTTGGTAGCTTAGTGATTAAGGAGTCGGCCTTACCATCGAGAGGTCCCGGGCTCAAATCCTGGCCATTACACTACCAACGTGAACCGCTAGCTGGAGGGGTTAAAGGAAATATTAATAAATTCAGTTCTAATATTCTTTGTAAAAAATAAATAAAAAAACCAATCTCCAACAGTATAAAACTTATCTATTGTAGAATGCCTTAGCTTTATCAACATCCTATGCAAAAAGAGTTTGACGAAGTAATAAATAATAACTTGGCATTGTTAGAAGTTTACTCGAATATTACATGTTGAAATAAACGCTCTCCATCTTCCAATAGAGAGAAGCACACCTGTATCACATTTCCCAATGAAGAACCTAGTCGAGTTCAATGCTAAGACACGTTCACAGCAAAAGTATCTTCTTGTTTCCCCGTCCCACTCTTCAGAGCACGCCAGTGCCACTACAGGACAACCTCAATATCTTAGGTATAAATGTTCGCTGCAATCTGAATAACAAACACATCGAGAGTATCATCAAAACAGCCTCACGAAAACTCGGAGTCCTGAACAGAGTGAGACATTTTCTCGCATCGGAGCAGTGATGTGTTCTGTTCAAGACACAAATTCACTCCTGTGTGGAATACTGCTCGCATCTCTGGGATGACTCTGCAAAGTACTTACTAGATGCTCTCGAAAGGTTGCAGCGACGTGCGGTCCGCATTAATGGGAATCCTGAGGTCTTGAACAGCCTAGACATTTTGCAGATGCGTAGGTGTTGCGTCCTTGGCGGTATTTTACCGTCTGTACCATGGTGAATATTCTGATGAGCTCTAACAAATAATCCCTTTCACTTCCTTACAGGACAAAACGTACAAGGCTCAGATGTTATGTGACTCTTCCCTTTGTCGCACCATTAAGTCCTGGAATTCATTACCAGATCACATGTTTCCTTCTTCCTATGTCCCGGGTCCTTTAAGCGGTGCGTGAAAAAGCATATGATGAGGCCGTCAAGCTGAGTGTCACCACTGTAACATGTTATATATATGTAGTGATGACCCTCTTTTCTCAGACTTTGCCTTCAGCTCACCATCAGGGGAGGCGAAGTCTAATTGACGTGTCTTGTATAAAAAATTACGAGCTCAGTGTAAATAATAAAAATAATATCAAGTAAATGGCAATTAATAATAATTTCATTTAAAAAAAATATTTATTTCATGTTTTTCCGTAGGCTGTGTGCGAGTGCCCAGATAACATCAGGCCGTGGATCCTGAGCGTAGTGAACGAGTCTACCAAACTGACGGAGCCCGCCCACGTGTACTTGTTGGAAGACGCGCTAGAACTGTGGCTCGCGATACTCGAGACTTCCACCACTGCTGATGCTCCTTTGTTACAGTTGGCTGATAACTTGTATCCTATACTAGGTAACTATGCTTATAACCATTATCTTCTGATTCTGCCACCTCTAGACAACTAGGAGGTAAGACACGGCGGTTTTTCCGCTCAATTGAGCAGTCCGACACAGAACGGGGACGGCACAGAAACTCTGTATTTACAGGGTTGGCAGCGCGACTGTGACTCCTCTGGTGTTACAAACGTTCATAGACCACGGTAACCACTTTCCATCGATGAACGACCTCCGCCCCCCATGAGCGCCGGCCTGGGGGTGACAGGTGGAGCCGCCTGTCACCCTGGCAGAAGCAGGCCGCGGCGGTGGCGCGCGTGGCGCGCCTCCCTGTTTCCGGTTTCGAGTTGGGGACTCTGTAGTCCCCACACACCCGAGAAGAGGGCCAGATCGTGAGAGATGGCCCTGTGTCGGCCGGGGTGCGAGGGATATGCCTGTCAACCTCACCTTCGGCAACCAAAGTGACCCACAGGCGGCGTGCGTTTTAGTCGGTTCGAGTCCGATATAACTCCTCCACCGGCTCCGGTGAGGAGGTATCCGTGGATTTCGCGCACGTAAAAAAAAAAAAAAAAAAAGTATAGCCGTGGTCGTATGCACTTTACTAAACAATACATTCTAGGGAAAAGTGGCATACGACCATGGCTATCCTTGATATTTTCTTGTTTAATACTTTTTAAAGTGTGATTTACAGTAATCTGGTTTTAGTTCTAAACTTATTTTTTAATTTATATTATTTTGGGGCAAGCAACACCTATAATTTATACATATTTGTGATGTCCTAATTAAACCCTTTCATATGATACTAAACACGGTATATATTTTTTTTGTATTTGTTAACTCATTACTTTAAGACCGCTAGAGGGCGCTACATTAGATTCAGTGATACGTCATATAACCTATAACTATTGGACGACCAATACGCTACTAATGATACCTCATTTGTGCAGTTCTAATAAATAGTTCAGGAGCTATGAGGAACAGATGAACCTACATACATACACACATACCTTGTCAAAATCATAACCCTCCTTTGGCTTCGCCGTATTCTGGTAAAAAAGGTTCTTTACCTTGGTCGTGAAGTGCTTTTCACTTTATACCAACAATAATTCTCCAAGTAAAATTTATGAAGCCCCTTTTGACGTTTCACAAATGCTAACTTACATATTAATTCCTCAGAACAATCATCAGAACACCTACGAATAGTGGTCTACATAATGCAAGCGTACACACTCCTATGTCCCGAAGAATTCCTGTCGAACGCCGGAGGAAAGTGTATGGCCTTACTAGAAGACATGCTGAGTGACATGAGGACTGAGGGAGTGATAACTGTACTGAAGATGGCCGAGATATGCATAAGCGTTACCTTCCCAGAGAGAAACGCCTTCTTGGGAATTAAAGTCATATGGCCAATTTTGATTAGAGCTATCCGGTAAGTATATTATTGTTCTAGTGTATACCAAGCGATCGATGACTGATTTTGTACATGACATTTTCAGAATATTGCCATGTCGGGGGGACCATGGATCGTTCCGATAATATACATACACATAATCACGCCATGTGATTATATGTATGTATGTAATTACTGAATTGGAAAAATAAAAGTTTTCTAGGACAGGCTTAGCCTAGTGTAAAAACCTTTTGGCAATATCGGAATTGCTCCCATTCAATACTTTTATGTACGCACCTGGTAAAACTTGTGAGTAGTAATTGTATGCAGTTTTGTAATGGCAAAAATACATTTTTACGTTAGTTTAGGTTTCCTACATATTCTATGAATATAACATAAAATAACATAAACTCACGCCTATATCCCCGAAGGGGTAGTCAGAGGTGCTAGCACCCACATTTCACTAGTATATGTTTAGGTCCCAATGTAATAGGTGGCGAGCCTATTGCCATTAAACGGGCACTTATAAACCTGCGATAAATGCACACATAACTTCGAAAAGCATCGAAAAGTCATTGATGTGTGCCATGGTAAAACCTGGGATCGAACCCGAGACCTCGTCTCAGCAGTCCATTACCCATACCACTAGATTAAATTAAATATCTTTTTTATAGATGTCTTCTCGAAAGCGATGATTTGCCAATGGTTCTCTCAGTTCAACTGTCACTCATATCTCGAGCCATACTGCTGTCAACGGATCTGTTCTATAAAGCTGTACAAGAAGCATCCAACGGGTTAACGGAGTACGACTCGGATCCGGCGACGGTGTTGAACAGATTGCTCCATGTTTGGACTGAGAAGATGAATTTGATCACGCAAGTTGAAAGGTGGAAAGTTGTTGGTGAGTTAACATGTTCTATCATTAAAGTGCTCTGGTGAGATGTTGTGCCCCTTATCTATACTAATATTATAAAGAGGAAAGATTTGTATTTTTGTATGTAACGAATATACTCAAAAGTACTGGACCGATCTTAATAATTCTTTTTTCATTAGAAAGCTACATTCTTCGTGAGTAACATAGGCTACTTTTTATCCCGATATTTCCATGGGATCAGGATTTACGCGGGTGAAACCGCGGCGCGGTACTAGTAGCTTATAAAATGAATTAATAAAAAAAACATGCGGGCCAGTCTTTGGGGACTGCTGATAGAAGTTAAAACTAAGTAACTTTTGTAAAAGTAAAAGTATTTACTTTACAAAAAGTACATTACATACATAGAACTATACTCAAAGCATATGATGAGGCCGTCAAACTGAGTGTCACTGAGTGTCAACTGAGTGTGACCCTCTTTTCTGCGACTTTGCCTTCAGCTTACCATCAGACAAGGTGAAGTCTAATTGACAAACAAAAACAAACAATCTTGATGTGTCTGTATAATTTGTTTTATTTTAAAACTCAGCTTATTAATATTTTTCTGTTTAGAAGCCCATTTTAAAGACTAAAAACCAACATTAAACAATTAGTCCCACCCTCCCCTTTCCTACACAGGACAACACGTGCAGGTCTTAGATGTCATCCGCACACGGTGCAAAACATCCGATCAAGAACCAAGCGGTTCGGAGACTCTTTCCTGTAACGACGCGCTCTGCAAACGTCGTCACACCGGTTTTAATTCTATTTTTGAACGAAAAGTTTCGGAACGCGGAGTGAATGACATTTTGACGTATAGCTGTCAAAGCACCTTTCTTCCTAGCGTTGAGGCTGGATGGTCGATATTCATGGCTTCGTAACTTAATTTCAATAAATCTCATAAAAATGAGAGTATTTTTGCCTAAAGGATAATAGTTTGTGTCTTCACAACTATCCTCTTGTGGAATTATAGTTTATTTCTGGTGAGTTGTCATTTTTTAATAAGATTCACTTTGTTGGAATTCGCCACGTTCCTAATTTGAAAAATAATTGTTAAAATTCTATTGTTTCAGCTCTTAATCTGAGATTATTATGATTTCTTTTGCTATTGGCATTGTTCCAGCAAATTAAGGCGGTAAGTCGCACAAATTTATAAAAAATTAGGACCTCGTGTTCATATTGGAGTTTGTTCTAATGACATGCAATTTTGTTACAGGTTTCCAAATTGGAACCGCCTTTTTTCCTTTTTCTCTTTTTCCTTTGGACTTTTTCTCTTTTCTTTTTGCCTTTGGATCTTTTCTTTGGACCTTTGTCTTCGGTCATCTGCATTTCCTTATGGAGGGTTTGGACTTTTCGCCTCAAACCTGGATGTACCGCATGGGCTTAAACTGAAAACTTCGCCTGCTACGAGCTTTCTCGCTGCTGTGTTTACATATACTCGCCGAGGGATGCCGTGAGCTTACTTTAATTATATTTTAAATCTAAACTTCAAAATAACCTAAAAATGCATTGGTGACATAAGATCATATTGACATAAGATCATATTGACATAGGATCAGATTGACCTAGCTTATAAAACTCTAATTTTAAATTTAATGTTAGTTATACATTAGGAATGTATCCTTGCAACTATTTCTAAATGCACACTGGAGTGGACAATAAAACCTTAAACCTCACCGTTTGGTTTCATTTAGCTCACCTCCGGCAGATTAAAAGTTTCCAATCTCCGCTGATTATCCTAGGCATGTGTATCTCCAAGGCGCCCGAACTTTTATGGTAATGTACTTACAAACCAATTTTATTTCTATTTCTTTTAAATAGGAGATACAGAAAAATCAAATTTTTTGATTATTACATTCCTCTGTCGCACCATTAAGGTCTGGTATTCATTACCAGCTCACGTGTTTCCTTCTTCCTACAGTCCCGGGTCCTTTAAGCGGGGCGTGAAAAAGCATATGATGAGGCCGTCAAGCTGAGTGTCACCATTGTCACACGGTATGTGTAAGTAATGGTGACCCTCTTTTCTGGGACTTTGCCTTCAGCTTACCATCAGGCAAGGCGAAGTCCAATTGACGTGTCCTATATATAAAAAAAAAAAACATTGAACCTCTGGTTAGTCAGTTAGTTAGCCTAGTTTATTTGTTTAATATGTATTTTTTTAAAAGTTGCTACAACATTGTTTACCTTTAGTTGAGTACCTAACCGCATGGAGTATAGAAACTTTCATTTACCCAAAAGTGTTCAACGCACCTAAAGAGTTGTATCGTCGTGACGTCAGAATGGGCGGAGCAAGGCTCTACCGATTGGAAAGAAGTTTTAAGCAGGATGGTATAATTATGTACGTTTTTCTATTGTCTCTTTTTTTATGCTGCCAATCAATCAACCCTATTGCAGTCCACTGCTGGCCTCTCCCATTATTGGAAGACTTTTGCATACTGTTTCCATGCTGGCCAGACGGGTTGGTACCCCTGCCCTGTAAGAAACTCAAAATAAAACTCATTCATTTTTTTTTATTCAGGTATGGGCTTAGCAGCTCTATTGACAACACAGAACGCGACAGTACTGCAGCGGTTTTCGGCCATACTTCTGAATTTGACCGAGGTGTTGAATGACGTCATGAAAGCGGAGGAAAATGGCTCTTATGTCGAGTGAGTATACGGTGTTTATTACTCTGAAACAATCTTGAGCAAACTTGTCCCACATTTTCTTTGATTTAATCCTCAATTTTTGTCCAGAGGTGATAGAAGGGAAAATAGGGGAGAACAGGTGGGACATTTGCTGTCGTGTTATTTACGAATGGATCTTGACGATTTTTGGTTGTAACATCAAGGGTATTCCTCACAGGTTGTTTTAATGGCTCGTATTTTTAAGGATACTAGGTTTGATTAAGGATACTAGAAAAATGTGGCAAAGGGGGATCGCGAGGTCTACTATTCACGGTACTACTTGTGTAGACAACATTTTTGTGTGGATGTCCAGTGTCATCCCCCTCGGTGGTGGACCCACCTGATTAATCTCGTGGAGTTGGACCTCACCTATTTATCAAAGGAGGGGCTAGCATTCCTTCCGTGATTCGGACTTTAAGAGGAGTTCCAAACCCCGAGCTCAAAATGGCTGCTTGGTCAATGATGATGATGATACGTTTGAAATTAGATAACGTTATCTTTCAATACATGTTTTCCTGATTGCATCCGATTTCAAGTTGACCTCGAAGCTCAAGGTCCGCCTTCTGGCTTAACCTGCTCCACTTCGCGCGATTTAGGGCAATCCACGTCGCCTAACCTGGAATTATTTAGTCTCAATGAGCTATACTTACCCACAGTGGGCTACTAGCCCCGCCGGGGTCGCGGCCCGCCTCCCCCCTGGAGGGGCGGGGCGGCGCGGCGCGCTGGGGCGAGGGCGCGGTGTCGGGCGCGGGCGAGGCGCGCGACCTGCCGCACGAGCAGAGACGGCGGCGCCTCGTGGCCGCGCACCCTGCACACGCTATAGACTTGCGGCTCGTCGTGCACCACCAGGTAACTATTTTTTTTATACCACTTAGGTGGCAGACAAGCACACGGCCCACCTAATGAGAAGTGGGTACCGTGACCTATGAACGTGAGTGACAACAGTAGAGTTACATCCGTGCTGCCGACCCTGTAAGAACAAAGATTTTATGTGCCCTCAGTGCAGAACACAAAATCAGAACAAGTCTTTGGTCTTCCCAAACTAAAAGTACAAAAACTCTCCAGTGAGCTCTGGCTACCCTACTCACCACCGGGAACTCAACACGAGGTTATTATAACCGTGGTGTTCTGTAGGGAGGTACTTCCCCAGTCGGACTGCTTAATTCGAACGGGAGTACCGTTGTGTCCTACCTCCTTTTTAACGCATTCTCCTGCACTACAGCTGAGGGACTTGGCCACTGTTATGAGGGAAGATACTTAATACGATTACTGAAACGAATATTTTTTATTTCTTAGAATTAAAATGCAAGACATGTACAATTACTTGAAACATAGGTACTTAAAATATGTTATACTAATATTTTCAAGATGCAGTGCAACACGTGACTTTTATTAACTGGAAACTATCTATATATATATATATATATATATATATATATATATATATCAGTTTTACGGCGACGTTAAGAGCCATCTACAGATGCTCGTACGAACTATCGGCACCAATAAATGATATTACAATCATTTTTAAACATTGTATTTTGATGACTCCGCCCAAACTATTGAATTTAATTTAAATTTTAAAGCATTTTTACACCCAGTTTCCGAAAGGCTGATCAACGCTAAAATTAACTAATCTGCTGTTAAATCTCTTGTCAAATAGCAATTGGGTTGCTAGAAGCATGATTAAAATAATTTGATTATCGTGTCAGTTAACATAACTGTCTAATTAAACTTGAGAATCGTATGTCAACTGCCATTTTGGGTTTCTGAAATGCTTGTCAAACTGTGATCATAGATTATCTTCCTGTCAAAAGCTTTGTCTATGCTTACTATTCAAATCGATTCAGACACTGTAAGATCGCCGTAAGACAGATATATATAGGAAGATATGGATGATTTCAGGCAGAGTGTGGTGGCTCAGTGGTAAGAGCATTCCCCCTGTAAGGGAAAGATCGCGGATTCGAATTCCGTCTGTACTGATTCAATTTTTTTCTTATCTTAATAGATTTGAATAGTTAGCATACTAAATGCTTTAATATTTCATTCAATGGAAGCTATCTGTTTTACCCCTCCCACAAGACCATGATATGAATATAAAAAACTAGCTGACCCACCCCAGCTTCGCCCGGGGTATATTTTGAAGCTTAATATCCCTTTGAGCCCGTATGTTTTAGTCTTCAAAATATGTATGAAAAATTGCAGGATTTGTTAACATTTATTATCAATGCTCGCTCCCTTAAGTAGTAGCGTGATGATATATAGCCTAAAACCTTCCTCGATAAATGGACTACCCAACACTGAAAGAATCATTGAAATCGGACCAGTAGCTCCAGAGATTAGCGCGTTCAAACAAACAAACAAACAAACAAACTCTGCAGCTTTATAATATTAAGTATAGATAATAATAAAGAAACCTAAAATAAAACAACGTATTCTCATTGATGAGTGGCACAGACTAAATTTTATTTAAAACTATAGGACAAACAAACATGTCTACCGACAATGCACGACAGATGGCAGCACTAGTAACATTTTGTGTAGATATTAACCTTTAATAAAACCTCAATCTTCTAAAAACTCATTGATTTATTTTGTAAATAAGCACTCGAAGAAATGCTTTTTCGATCATTGAGCGGTTTTAGAATCTGAGCGTACCCTAATACGTTTACCTGTTCATGGACTACTTACTGATTATTATATGACACATTTGAAGAAATAATGTTCTTTTGCAGTTGGAGACTCTGAAAAGTCAAGTTGGACCTGAGACTTTCGAGCGGCTGGTACAATCCACAGACCAGGAAACGTTGCAGCAGATCAGAGAATATATCCCGCTGTAAACATATATACTTGTGTATATATTTAGGCCCTCACTAATAAAAATACAAAGGGTATATACAGCTTTAATGTCAATATTTTAGCTGTATGTACAGTTTGTATTATTTTATTAGTAAGAACCATAGTTGTTATGATATTTCATTATTGTACAGTCTGCGGCAGAAAGGAGTCTTATGAGGTATAGTATAACACTATAGAATGTTTATTGACTCGTAAAAAATAAGTAAATTGTAGTTACTAATAATCGTTATAAATGCTTTAATACAAGAAACCTGCATACCTGAGAGTTAGTTAGAAATATAATCGAAAGTATATACCTACACGCGGCAAAAGAGATAAGTATAGGCCATTTTTTTATAAAGTTAGAAGTAAAGTTGTATACTTTTTGCTCTGCACATATCTACTATTGATGTGCCGGATCATACGAATTGTATATGCGCGGATACGGATCCGGGTATGGGGATTTAGGTGTCAAGATCTGCGGATACGGATATAATATTAACTTTTTAAGCGTAGTTGACGCCACTTGAGTTTTAGCGTGGACACGCGCCGGTTGCATTGCGCTGGTTGATTTTAAGCAATAAAAACTTATTTGTAAGGAATTTAATAGTCTTTTTGCTACTTATTCACTAATATTAAGATTTTCTTAACATTGAAAATTATTAAGGCAAAATATCCGCCAAAAAGTAACTGATACGGATCGTTCTTCTCCTTCGGATATCCGCAGATACGGACACGCATATCCGGCTATCTCTTTTTATCTCTGTCTACCTCGTCTAAATAGAGGTGTTAGTATGAATATGTACTGAACGTACATACATATACATTTTTAATATATGAGTAGATAGAATTCATAAAATAAAATAATTTCATAAGACTTCATTCTATTTTAGACTGACATGTTTGTAACAACGCTTTATATCCCATCGTGTTTAACTTAAAAAAGTTAATCGTATATTATTGTACATTTGTAAAACTTATTTTCAAATAATTTTGAGTCTAATATTGCTGTGTGTAAAGTATATTATCGTATTGCTACAATTTCGAACATGACGAGATAATCAAGACCAGATAAAATGCTGGATGTTTTATTTACACATGGCCTAGGAGATAAGTATACACCTTTATGTTGTATATTACTTTCAGTGGTGGACAGCACGAGTGTTACGTCCGTAGACCACGGTAACCACTTTCTAACAGGTGGGACGTGTGCTTGTCAGCCACTTAAGTGGTATAAAAATCAATCTAAGAACATTATACTACTGAAGTAAATATTTTCTTGCTCTTACATCTGTAGGTGCATGTATAGGTGTATACTTATCTCCTTGGCTGTATGTACGATACCCGGTTGTTGATTGGGTACATCGGTAAGAGTAAGAAGTTTTTATACAACCTTGTGGGAATGCCCGTCCGGTTAAGATGAATTCAAAATAATGTTAACGGGATGAAGATCGACTTACTTCGAATTTATAGAGCGTTCTCTCTATCACACATCATCCTGACAGTTTGAAACCTTTATAGAGTAGTTAAAACTTTACGAAATATTACGATATTAGTTTCGGTTTTAACTACTCTGATAAGATACCAAGCTGTAGGGCATGCACTGTGCGATAAAGAGAGCGTTTTACAAAACCGAAGCATACCGATATTAACCGAACTCTTGATCCCGCCATGTCTAATCAAAAACCAGGTACTGCTTTTTTAAGTTGTTGAATTCGAGTTCTTGTAGAACTAAATAATATCAATCTGTAATAGTGCCGATTATGTTTTTACACAATCTTCACTAAAAGATTCTCACAGAACTAAAGTGTTTCCCGTCTCTATACCTTCCGTAGGTACGTAGGTAGGTACGTGGGTGATAAAGATGGGGATAATTATAGTTTACAGTACCCTTTAGTTGATTTGGGCGCGTCGAAGAACAGTGGGAATCTTGCTAAGATCTGCTTACCTCGGTAAAAGTTCTATCTATAGCAATATGTCTGCAGCTTGATATATTCATAAAGTAGTTAAAACTGATGTTATGGTTTTACTGTTTAAAAAATAAAAACGGTTTTAACCACTTTATAAAGGTATCAAACTGTTAGTCCAATGTGTGATAGAAAGCGCGCTATAATTAACTAAAGCAAGGTAAACTTAACCGGATTTTTACTCTTCTATCCAACATGCCAAATTAACGCTGACACTGTAGTTAAGTTTTTGTAATAACAAAATGGACGCTAATGTTAACCTGACTAAGATATAATATGAACAATGATTGTGTGTGTATTACTAGACAAACTGTGTAGAACAAAATTTATGTTACAATTGAGACGGGAATGGGGAATGCTACGGGATGCGGAGACTAATAAACGTAGTTCTTGTTATGTCATTAGTAAGCTTTAGTAGCCACAGGGCAACATTGGTGCGCGCAATGTTGTTGTTGTTGTTCCGCAACGTTGCCAAACTTGTAGAGCAACACGTTTTGAGCATCAAAAGTTTGCCTAATGGATACGAGGCTTGATGATAGCTAAAAAAAGTTACGCATATATTTTTTATTCTATACAGCCAGTCTAGTAGTTAATTATGAATAATATAATTTAAATTTAGAACGAATATATATTTTTTTGTAATTCGACATGTGTACTCGTTCCCACATCGACAGCAATGTGAATGTTTAGTTATAAAATGGAATATAACATTGACTTATTATTATAAAATAAACCTTATTTTTTAAACGCTACTAATGGATTTGCCTTACACTTAGTATCGGCTACTAGTTAGGAATTTTCAGTCGTGTATTTTTTTCTTATATTATAACTAGATCCCCGCGATTTCGCCTACATGACTATCCCATATTATTGCACGGGACATTGGATTGTTCAGTATGAATCATAGTATTACAAGATAAATTAAAGTTAAAGAAGCTCACCATCGCGATTTACTTCTTATAGAAATTTAATATGTCAGGGGTTTTTTGCCCAAAAAGACATAGCATACGTCTCATCATTCAAATCCAGAAAACAGTACCTACGTATTGTTTCCCTGTGATAAAAACGTAGGTTTTAGATCCTCATACATTGATGTGTGGTGGCGGGGATAGAATACAAGTATCACCACCCCATACGCCGACGATAACACTGCGGTAGAAAAAAACTCGAAATAAAATCCTGTACCGACCCGCGAGTCCGGCGTGGAAACAGTGGCCAAAACTTCCCAACGTAGAGTACGTGAGCAAAACCGCAGGTAAAATCTGGTAACATCAAATTAACTAGTGTAGAATTCTTTAAAGATAAATCATTGACTACAAATAAAAAAAAAATATACGTCAGAAAATTCACGTATGTTTACTAATACGACTTTAAAATTTTTTTTCTTTCCATAGTTCTAAATAAATATTAAGATAAATACATAATGTGTAAATGTGATATACTTACAATTTCCTATACTATAGCTTTAAAATATAGGAGGCCAATACCCCTACTATGAGTTTGCTTATTATTGGAACGTCTGCAGTTTTCGATAGCTCATATAATAATAGTTTTGCCG
Organism: Eilema griseolum; assembly: GCA_963662185.1. Lineage (NCBI taxonomy): Eukaryota > Metazoa > Arthropoda > Insecta > Lepidoptera > Erebidae > Eilema > Eilema griseolum. The sequence goes on from OY759245.1 coordinate 3,648,219, forward strand.
TTTATAGTGCCTTAATCCTCTCGGATATCCCTCGTCGGCGCCGGCAGGATGGTTGTATCGGACGAACCGACGAAAACCGCACGCTGACTTGGGTCATTAATTGCCAATAGAGAGAACATCTGTGGCACTCGCAATTGGAGCCTTGTGCCGTTTAGTGCCTTAATCTTCTCGGATATCTCCCTGTCGGAGCCGACGGAGTTGGTTGTATCGGACGACCCGACTAAAACCGCACACCGTCTTGAGTCATTAATTGCCAATAGAGAGAACATCTGTTGCACCCTTGATTGGAATCTTAAAAATTGTGACCCGGTTGGTCTAACTACAGATTTTCGATATCGCGGCATTGTGGCCCACAAATTATTACTTGTGAGGTAGGGAATGCCGCGGAGTCAAATCTTCATCTGCCTGCCCTTGTCCTAATTGATTTGAGGTCGGCGCAACATGCCAGGGACGAAGAAATGACATTAACAAATATATGGAAGAGCCATACAAGAAAGTCCGACACTCCTGTAAAATGTCATTTCTTCAATCATCACCTTCCATGTCCTATCATCTTTCACGCGTTTTATTCATTTTGGGCTTACATCTGCTGCTAGAGCCCTCAACATCGCCATCGGATATTTGAATTCAAATGAATTTTTCAAAAGCCGTGGTTGTTCCATCGTCTGCAAACTTTTACTAGGGCCATTGTATAAAATTTCATATTCTTATGATAGGTAGGTATTCTGTTATTTCTAGAACAATACTGACGAGTGATTGAGTCTGATTCGGCCGTGTCTAGAAAGTACTGATAATATAATATAAGCTAATGAAATATGAATATCTTTTGCTTAGTCGAGCAGCTTGTTTACAAGTTATCTATTTTCAGCATGAAGTACCTATATCATTAATGTTTAACAATAAAATTTACATCTATAATTTTATGAATTGTAGTTTTCTTTTTACAAGAACCTGCCTTTGCTGCTTACGGTACTCATCCTGTTTCCACCATCCCATCCATCCATGGAATAGGTTTCTTTACAGGGAACAGGCATAATCGTAGTTCATTCTAGGAGTAGTCATACTGAGGGCCAGATCGTGAGAGATGGCCCTGGGTCGGCCGGGGTGCGAGGGATATGCCTGTCAACCTCACCTTCGGCAAACAAAACGACCCACAGGCGGCGTGCGTTTTAGTCGGTTCGAGTCCGACATAACCTCCTCCACCGGCTCCGGTGGGGAGGTATCCGTGGGGATTTTGCGCACGTAAAAAAAAAAAAAAAAAAGGAGTAGTCATACTAAACTGTAATCCATTCCTGTGCTAAATTTTAGCTAGAGTTTTTCAGCCGTTATAGTGGAGTGTTTAAAAACAGTCAAACATCTTCACAAACATTATACCAAGTATTCATAGGAATTGGTATAATAAAAAAAAAAAAAAATCAGTGTTCAATTGTCAATATCCAAATATTTTAAGGGATTTTTGATTTTTTTTTTATTCCACTTAGGTGGCAGACCAGCATACGGCCCACCTGATGGGAAGTGGTTATCGTGGCCTATGGACGTATGCAACACCAGGGGTGTTACACTCGCGCTGCTGACCATAAAGAAACCTGATACCCCTCTTGAAGAACCCCATATTGTAGGTGCTTGGGAAAACCGCAGCAGGGAGGTCATTCCACAGCTTGAGTGTGCGTGGGATGAAGTTTCTTTCATACCTGACATGGTAGCTATGACCTTTATGTCTAGTCTTATTTTGTATTACCTATGTATAATCTTAGAATAATTGTTATTGATGACGATGATGATGATGATGATGAGATGGTTTCTGCCTCAATAAAGTTGTGGGGACTTTACTAGAAGCTCCCTAGGGAGATATAGAACCAACACGAAAAGTCACAATTCACTGTAATATGCCATTTTCCTACACTTGTATGCGTTGTCAAAGCCGTTGTCTAAAAATCCACCATTTTTATACATAAAAACTCGAATTCACACCGATTACGGGAAATAAAATAATACCGCGATGCGCCCTTCTTCGTGCTGGCGCTAACACTTAACTCTTTTAAAACAAATCTCAATACTCAATACTCAATACATTTATTGCATTCCATAATGTGATACAGATGTCAGATTAAGATTAAGTTACAATTATGGACCCTGTCGGGCACAGCACAATGTTTGGAGAGAGGGATCATTACAATTTTAATTTTAGATATATATTACGTTTTTTATACCTTGTCATTTGAAGAGTGATGATATGATAATGATAATGATGTGAGCAGAAGTTTCAATCACTGTTCAAGAGTAGGTTTATACAATAAGGGAATTTAAATATTGGTAATATTAACTGATAATAATAAATTTAGTTCTATGTCGTATTAACTTTTTTTAGTTTCATTAAAAATATACATTACTAGTCTCTCAATACATAATGTTTTTAACAATTTTGAACACATGCAAAGTGAACATGATTATAAAAAATGATAGTATTAAATAACAATTTAGATGTCAATACAAAATACGAAATGTTTATATCAGATGTCAAACAAAATACCATCAAAATCATATTAAAATACAAAAGTCAATTAGTCAATTAGCAATGTCAATAGAAAATACCAAGGTCAATTTCATATTTATATTTTGAACACATGCAAAGTGAACATGATTATAAAAAATGACGGTATTAAATAACAATTTTAGATGTCAATACAAAATGCAAAATGTTTATATCAGTCTTAAGAGCATGTCATCGATATAATTATGCAGTTTTTTTATTATTTCCAAATACGTATTGCTTTATTTCAAGGGGATTCTGGTGAACCGACGAGTTCACTGGGATCCCCTGGGGATCGGATTAGGGGATCCTGGTGGTCACACTGCAATTTGACGAGCCACCAAGCCATTCACTGTGATATATTTAATTAGACTTGAATGACAAAAAATCCAATAAATGACTATAGCTTTATGCTTTGGAATTTATCGAAATCTATACACTGTAATTTTTAACTAGACAAGTGCCAATTAGTTGGCCGGCGTATTGTAGAAAAGAATGACGAATGTTGTATGGGATTTGACGTACGCACATAGGTAGGTATGTCATAAACGTCATATCCCATACATTCGTATTTCTATTCTACAATATAGCGGCCAACGAATTGCCACCTGTCTAGAGGGGCTGTCCTGTAAAAGCGACTGTCCAGAAAGAGACTAGCCGTTGCCCTAGCAGAAGCAGGTCCAGGGTAGAGACGCGTCGTGTTTCCGCGTGCGTTTTTCAATAGGAGAGGGGGAGATTTTGATTTCCGACAATGTTGGGCGCAGGGTCGCCAGTGTTGGTGGCCAAGGCCTGTCGAAGTAAGTGGTACCGTTCCTAGGGTGTATCGAATCCCCCGGCTTTACAGGCAGATGTGACGAAACACCGTGCGATTTTAGTCAGTCTTCTTCTTTCTTTATCGTGTCGATGGCAATATATTTGTATTTTGTGGTATTAGATGTGGGCAACCCAAATTTCGGCCTTTATCATTGCCTCGTTTGTTGCGTTGAGGTCTCCAGTTGTGTAAGTGTTGGGCCATAACGGGCACGACCATAGGCGGTCCATTGCTTGCAGAGGTGCACCGCAGTCACAGCCCTCTCCTCCCACGTCCACGTATCTCCAATTAACCCGATTTTCCGTGCAGTAGCCAACTTGGGACCTCAGTCTATTTAGGGACTTCCAAATCGCCCATCGCAGGTCATACCGGGAGGAAGGTTTTAGTCAGTTCGAGTCCGAGATACCCACCTCATCATTGGCTCCGAGCGAGAGATTATTTGTGAAGGGGTTTCCGCACGTATATAGGAGTTCCACATCTGCTTTGCAAATTGTACATTAACATATAAATATTATTAAGCCTATCAATATAAAGCCGCGTGGTTCCCGGCAGAGTAGAATTTGGACCACCCCATCTCTTTGTGTCTTACGAGGCTACTAAGGGATAGGGCTGTTTAACATTATACAGATATATACAGCCCAGACTCAGACTCAGCCTCAGATGCATGGCTTGACTTAACAATAGTGCCCGAAAGACGACAATAGGCTCACGACCTTACGTGCGACCGAATTTAATTATTGGTGAAATGTGGGTGTTAATTCACCTCTGCCTAACCCTCTGGGGATAAAGGCGTGAATATATGTACATAAATGTATCAATATCCCTATATGTACGTACACAACATTCTATAGTTCTCACACAGTAATTTAGACCAACAACACAGCTCTCAGTTTATACTCGACGATCGGCAGCGCCCATTGCACCAACCTCAAAACATAATTAATTATAACCATCTGTTATAGTAAAGACCCGTGTTCAACAGTCGATAAATTGAGGGTAGTTAGGAAATTAACGGCCCACTTGTAATGCCTACCGCTGATTGTATTCACATTACAAGCACTTACCGATCGCGGTCTATTGACAAATGTGTTTGCAGAATAGCTATTAGCTATTTATGATCAATGAAATTCAGACAGTGTAATGACTTATTGCTGTTTTGTATATTTTTTAAAAAGAGAGCTCCTAGTACTTCATTCGGTTAGGTACTTAACTAAAGGTAAACAATGTTGTAACGACTATTTATAAAAACACATAAACAAACAAACTAGGCTAACTGACTAACCCATGGTTCAATTTCGGTTTCTAGTCTTAGAAATTAGTTTCGAAACAGCAAAATATTTTAAATAAAACATATTAAAAAGTTTTAGAAAAGGGGCAGGTCAGGAGTACTCTAAACCGACGAGCATGCATGAAGAATGTAATGAGAGTAAATGAAGCGAGAGTAGTATGTCAGGATCGTAGCAAATGGAGATCCGTGATCTCTGCCTACCCCTATGGGAGACAGGCGTGATTTTATGTATGTATGTATGTATTAAAAAGTTAAAGGACACGGCGGTATTTCCACCCAATTGAGCAGTCCGACTGGGGAAGTACCTCCGCCCTACAGAATACCGCGGTTAAAATAACTCCGTGTTGTGTTCCCAGCGGTGAGTAGGGTAGCCAGAGCTCACTGGTGAATTTGTGCTGTCAGTGGGATGACTAAAGGCTTGTCCTGCTTTGTCCTCTACATTGACGGCACAGAAACTCTGTGCTTACAGGGTCGGCAGCTCGAGTGTGACTACTCTGGTGTTACACGCGTCCATAGGCCACGGTAACCACTAACCATCAGGTGGGCCGTGCGATTGTCTGCCACCTAAGTGGTATAAAATAATAATAATTAAGATTGTTTACGTTTAGTACAGTAAGTACTGAATGGAGTATATAATAGTACTATATTTAAGTATATACTTTTTTGTACGCCAATTACAATATTCATGTTACAGAAATTGAGAAGACAAGAGCAGTACAAAGGGCGGCCTTATCGCTTTACGCAATTTCTTTCAGTGAACCTCTGGATGGAATGTATGTTGGTTGGAGTATTTGGGAGTTGTTGGCGTTTAATTAAATAATTATATTCTATACATTATTATATATATATTAGGTAGATACTTAAACGTAAATAAACATGATATGTCTGAAAATCTAAATTGAACCTCTAGTTAGTTACTAGTCTATATGTGTGGTGACGGAGAAAGAATACAAGTATCACCACCCCATCTCATCCGAAGGGTGTCGTAAGAGACGATTAACGGAAGAATACGCAGACGATATCAATGCGAGAGAAAGAAAACTCGAAACAGTAGGCCAAACACTCCCATCATTGGGAAAGGCCTATGTACAGCAGTGGACTGCGATGGCTAAATGATTAGTCAGTTAATTAGCCTAGTTTAGCAATACTTAGTACTCCTGCCAAAGTTTTTGAGGCTACTATCCATAGTGGTATCGCCAAACAGGTTGTTGCTCAGCTATCGGACGCACATCACGGCTTCCGTGCTGGACGGGGAACGACAGGCAATCTTCTTCATCTGATGGCATGTCTGGTGCCTGCCGTGGACGCGGGGCGGCAGGTGGATGTAGCCTACTTCGATTTCAGGAAAGCCTTTGATATGGTCGATAATGACATACTTCTAACGCGTTTGGCTGCAGTGGGCTGCACACCGCATGCGCTGGCGTTCTTCGCGGGGTATTTGCGGGACAGGCGTCAATACGTGGATTGTAGGGGATGCCTCTCCGATCTTTATTTTGCAAGGTCAGGTGTCAGTCAGGGGAGTAATTTGGGCCCTCTTCTCTTTATCTTAACGATTGTTGGCGCGGTTGGCCACGTGCGCTAGTGGACTGTATTGCGGGGAAGTAGCTAACTGTTCCATTGACGCTTTACACACAAAAAGACAGGTGATCGGGTTGCCGCGGGCGTGATCCAAGCAATGAATGCAACCCGAGAAATTAGGAGAGGATGCACTAACCTTCACGACACACGTATTTTCATCGCAGCCGGTACACGGATCTTCTCTTCCTTGCTCAGGAGCTGCCGTCAGCATCACTAGATCACTTGAGGAACACACGAGAGGCACAATCCGATCGGTAAAAGTCTATGAAGCGGTAAAAATGTAACAAATATTATTCATTTTTGAGAGACGCGAGCGCGGTCCGCCTTTACGCTGGCTAGTTCAAAGCGGGAGTGAGCGTCTATATATCACAAATGGCGGACGGAAACTATCTCTAGTACTATACTATGGTTAGTGCGGGAGGGGAGCTGGGTATAGAAGGAGTGTGTTTCCGCGTCAAGAAATACAGCTTCTACATCGGCGCAACCATTCCCCCCGGCTTGAAGGGTTACCTTCGAAACGACAAATGCGAAACAAATCTAAAGTCTAATCTAAATCTAGGTTTGGGAAATAACAACTAAAATATAAACCTAGATTGGAGCTCGTGCCTACCGCTGGCTAGGCAGAGGGCAGAGGCGAACAAACAACACAACGCAACAGTCTCGACCAAGACGAGACGCGATTAGCCAACAACAAAATAAGGGTCTCTTCACGTGGGACCGATACAACAAGCGAGTGCTTCTTCTCCTCGGGTGGTTCGGAAACCGTAGTGGGATTGAATTGACTAACTGGCCACCCATCTAACGCGGCATGAATCCAGGACGGTCCACCAAACCACAACGGGTGATCCAAAATTTGCGAAGGAAGCAATCCACGAGAGAGACAATCGGCTGGGTTGTCGGTGCCAGCAACGTGAAAGAGATTATGTGGCGCCAATTCAGATTGAATTTTTGCCACTCTATTAGCGACGAATGTGTCCCAACGATGGGGCGAAGAGTGGGCCCAACACAAAGCGACTGTTGAGTCCTAAAAGCTAAAATTCTACTAATATTAATGCGAAAATTTACAATTATGTCAAATAAATTACCTTAAAGATTCCGACCACAATACAAAATGTCATTAAGCGACACGGAAGTGCTAGTCTTAGCACTGCCATACAAAACTACGCGGAGTTTTAGTAGTAAGCTTATCTTCTCTAATAACTCCGCGGTGCGGGATAATGTACGAAGGCTGGGTCCCGCCAGTGTCCGCAGGCGCAGGTGAGATGTAACCTTTATCTAAATATTCGTTAACAACCTCATCATAGGCCCGCTTCGACTTTGGGGACGCCTGCATCTTTCGTTCCAAACAAAGAAAGCGTTTTTCAGCGGATACACGGGAGCCACCGAGCGAAAACTTGCGGATGGTAGACTCCAGTGGCGGCTCGACGGTGCAACAGAACGAAGCAGTCGAGTGACTAAAACTATCTATAGAAGCGGGTGCGGAACCAATTATAACAAAACCAAGAACTGTTTCCAGTGCGTGCGGAGCGGGGTACGTCGGTCCCCCTTGAACCTTACGTGATAACTGGAGGTGCGGGAGAATCGAAGCGCCGATCAATATATCGACGACTCCAGGAACAGCGTAAGTCTCATCTGCTAAAGGCAAGTCTTTAAATTTCGTTAATAAAGACGTGTCAACCGGGACGGTAGGCAACTGTTCAGCTATTCTATCTATAACGAGCGAATCCATGTCAAACCAAATATTATTATTAAAACGAGATCTAAACCTTGTTTTAACGGTGCCACGAACAGCTGACTGTAAGCTTCCAAAACCCTTCACCACTGAGCGGGTTGAACGCTTATCAACATTGAAACCAAGACGCCGACAACAATCTTGAGTAATGAAATTACTTTGCGAAGCGCCATCTAACAGCGCTCGAACAATGCGCGGCTTACCTAATGCATCAACAATAACAACGCGAGCGGTCGCAAGACACACAGTAGTGAGTGCAGCACTAGCGGAGAACGAACACAAGGTGACGTCATCCGCGGCGGTCACCGGGCGGGCCGGAGCGCGCGCGAGCGCGGGCTGCGGCTGCGGCGCAGGCTGCCGTGTGTCACCGCTCGACGAGCCAACCGTGCTCACATTGGATGCGGCATTACTATTCTCAAAATGAAGCAAAGTGTGGTGTCTCGCTTGACATTTGCGACAACTATTTCTACTATTACATAAAACAACGCGGTGTTTAGTACCGAGACAATTAAAACAAAAATTATTAGCGCGAACAAATTTATAACGATCACTAGGCGACAATTTTAGAAAACCAGGACACCTGTACAGTTGCGAATGATGAGTACTACACAAAGAGCAAACAGGTGATTGTACATGTGCTGGTGCGGTACTAACATAAGTATGAGTTGACCTCAGTGACTTCGATGACGCATCTACTTTGCGTGCAGAATCAACAACTATCTTCGCGCCTTCATGTTTCGATGAAGAGCGTTGCAATACTTTTATATGCTCGCGAACAAAACTTTCTAAGTCTTCGAACTTAGGAATTTTATTGCCGCGATGATCCGACTCAAACAAACGAATGGTTTCGGAATCTAATTTCCTTAAACCCATATACAAAAATACGAAGTCGCAGAGGTCATCGATCTTTAGGTTCTTTACGGCGCGAACAGCTGACGCGAAAGTATCTAGAAATTTCTCTAAGTTTTGATCGTTACATGCCGTAATAGATTTCAAATCAAACATCTGATCTAAATAGGCGTTAGCTACCGATCTTTTATCCTCATACCTAGCTTTCAAAGTATTTAAAATTAAATTATAATTCTCGGCACTAAACGTAATTCCAGCGCAAACGGTTATAGCTTTACCAGTCAATTTTTCAACGAGATAATGCAATTTTTCGTGATCTGTCAACGAATCGTTCTTATCTATAGTATTCTCAAAACTATCTATAAATAGACACCAATTGCGAATGTTACCATCAAATTCGGGTATTTGAATTGGTGGCAACTTAGGTCGGTCGCGAGTGGGGTTGGGTAGGTCAGCCGGTTTCTCCAAACTCCTAGCGACGCGTTTGATACGACAATACAAATCGTCAAACGACGACAAGGCTTGATAACTCACTGAGTAATCGGGATCCAAATTCAACTCTAAAACGTTGATGTCATGTACTAAGGTTTCGAAATCCGCGCGTAGACTATCTAAGTTTTCTATAGAACACAAGAACGAATCTCTGATGGCCAAATCAGAGGTTTTAAGTGCATTATCATAAATCGATTGTACGCGAGAGTAAATCATTTCTCTTTTAGCGTATAAAAGTTTCAATTGAACTTTACCGGTCTTATCAACCTTTGGGGACATGTTTACAATTAAATCTCAAACTAAAGTGCGGTAAACAACAAATATGAAATGACTTAATCTTAGCGGTACAGAGCAGCGGCGCGGCGCGAGCGATACTCCGCAGGTAAGGTAGGTATTTACAACTGTGAATGCACGCTTGAACAAAACGCGCCTAGCAACAGCCAGGTCGTACTTACGCGAGCCAGACCGCTGTCTAGGTTCAACTATTATTTCAGAGATTAAGTATTGCGTAATATCTATTCAAATTAAAATACTTTCGTATGAATTGGAATGAGATGCGAGCGAACAACGTAATTGAAAAAATAAAACAAAGCCAAATGCGTTAGGTATTACACTGTGCCTATGCACTAGGGTGTCTAGTATACCTAAGATCTAAGCCTAAATGCCTAGATGCGGGGTTTTCTACTAAAATAACTAGGTATTTAGGCGCGGTGCGAAAATTGCGAAATACGACTAAGTGTTGATACGATACCTAACCTATGTATGTACTAGGTAGGTACTATGCGAGCCAGCGGCGAACGGACCACAAATCTAATCCTAAATGTCTGGATGCGGGGTTTTCTACTAAAATAACCAGGCATTTAGGTGCGGTGCGCTTATTCCCATTAGAATAATAACAAAACTACGAACTACGGCTAAAATCCGGTTCGATCAGGACCAAAAAATGTTGGCGCGGTTGGCCACGTGCGCTAGTGGACTGTATTGCGGGGAAGTAGCTAACTGTTCCATTGACGCTTTACACACAAAAAGACAGGTGATCGGGTTGCCGCGGGCGTGATCCAAGCAATGAATGCAACCCGAGAAATTAGGAGAGGATGCACTAACCTTCACGACACACGTGTTTTCATCGCAGCCGGTACACGGATCTTCTCTTCCTTGCTCAGGAGCTGCCGTCAGCATCACTAGATCACTTGAGGAACACACGAGAGGCACAATCCGATCGGTAAAAGTCTATGAAGCGGTAAAAATGTAACAAATATTATTCATTTTTGAGAGACGCGAGCGCGGTCCGCCTTTACGCTGGCTAGTTCAAAGCGGGAGTGAGCGTCTATATATCACAAATGGCGGACGGAAACTATCTCTAGTACTATACTATGGTTAGTGCGGGAGGGGAGCTGGGTATAGAAGGAGTGTGTTTCCGCGTCAAGAAATACAGCTTCTACATCGGCGCAACCAACGATAAACAGTCTACCCGAAGTGGTTTCGTACTCGACACCGTTAGTCTTTGCTGACGACCTTAAATTGGTCAAAGAAATTTCTCAGGCTGCAGATCACGACCGGTTGCAGGAGGATATAGATAGTGTGGTAGGGTGGAGCCAGGAAAATAAGCTTTGTTTTAATATAGCCAAATGCTCAGTGCTGTCGTTCAGCCGATCTCGCAACCCTACCCACTATCAGTACCAGATGGAGGGGGCCCATTTACAGAAGGTAAGTGAGGTCAGAGACTTGGGCGTGCGTTTTGGAACAGATTTAAAGTTCAGTGAACATATCCGGGATGTATGTAGAAAAGCGTACCGCAACCTAGGATTCCTGTTGAGGCAAGCAAACCAGTTTACGAATGTCTCGGCGCTGAGAATATTATATGAAGCACTGGTAAAAAGCCACCTGGAATGCAATTCTAGCATTTGGGCTCCATACGAGGCGAAATATAAAATAATGTTAGAGCGCATTCAAAATAAATTTATAAGATTTTTGTACCATAAAATTTACGGCGTGTACCCTGGATACCCATTGCTGTATCCCACCCTGTTTATTTTAGGCATGGTGGGATGCTACAAGTTGGAAGTGAGGAGGGAAGTCGCGTTAGCCACGTACGTATTTAAAGTACTTCGTGGCGTCATACACAGCCCCGCGATCCTGCGGGAGCTGGGTCTGTGCGTGCCAAGCGAGTACGTGTCGCGGCGGCGGCGCCCGCGCCTGCTGGCCGTGCCAAGCGCGCGCACCAACCTGTTGCAGAGAGCGCCGCTCACGCGCGCGCTCCACGCTTTGTTTTCGTGCACGCTGAATGAATTTACAGAGGCTATTTACTGTGTGATAAAGTTAGATGTAGGCTAGATATAAGTATAATATGTGATTGATTATTATTGTTTATTGATTATTATTAATGTGAATTTATTTAAGGTTTCCAAGCTATTGACTAATACTTTGACTAATGTTATTCTATTTGTTTGACTCTGTGACATAAAACTAGCCTTAAGACTCGTACACTATTGTATTAGATCCCATCTGTAATGATAGTGTATTGTATGGTAAATAAATAAATAAAATAAAATTTTAGCAGTATAATATTTTTATAAAAAGTCGCATACAAGATTGTTTACCATTAGTTAAGTTCCTAACCAAATAGAGTACTTATAGATAGTTACTTGTCCCAGTAAAGAGTGTAGAGACAAGTTGAAGTAGAGCTGTGGAGCTTTCGTGTCATTATCAGCCACGACTGACCGCGTATCTAACAGTACCTATCTAATGTAACTATGTATGTAACGTTGGTGATTACCATTGGCACTATTAAGATCCGAGCCGACAGGTAAGGGTTCTAAGAGAGCCGAGGACAGTAATCATCAATAAACACGTGTATCATACGACGCTTTTCAACACACTTGCGAAGAAAATAATAGTAAAATAGATATTTACCTTGTAGTTCTCAGGTAGTAAGCTTTCCATAACGTTGAGGGCTTCACATCTTATATCGGGCGGTGAACAGCATAAATCGTCTCTTCATAACTAGTACTCGTACAATTTAATTAATAAATAACTATAACTTCAACAGTGAAAACGAGTTGCGAATTATTTTCGCAATAGCGGGAAATAATAATTAGTTGTACTATGCGCGCCATTCTAGCATAGACCATAGACTAAAATAATAAGGTTTCTTTTTTCGGAACGTAGAAAATGGCGAATTTAAAGTTTTTACAGAGAACATAAGTTTTACATAGAAAACATACTTTCACTTTATTAAATAAAGTGAAAGTATGTTTATTAAACTGGTTTAATAAACAAACAAGTTAATATTATCTATTTAAATATAAAGTTCCATGAAATGAGCTATTAATTTATTTGCATTTATTTTGAACTCGATTTTTTGGTATCGAAACTTTTTTAACAAAGCAATCCAACCAAAAAAAAAACTAAAAAAAAAAAACTATAGGTAAGTCCCTCGTGAAATTACAGCAAGGAAAAAGTCACAGTTTGATTATAGGTGCCATTGTGTGCCTAATTGAAGTGATATTAGTGCCACTTTGTGAGCAAGTGTGTTGGAACTACTTTAACTTTTTGTCACAAGTTCCCACGGCAATCCTTAAATTTGTTTTCAATAAAGAACTGGTAGATACATCCAAAAGCACAACGATGTCGTGTAAAGCAGCTAACATTAAATCAATTTTTGTAGAAGCCCTGATTTCCACTAGTTTTCGGAGCATGTTGGCTCGCAGCCAACCGCTTCGTGTACCTACCTAGGTTCTACCTTTAAAATGCAACTCCATTAGGGTCCTCGACGGCTCTTCAGCTCTTTCTAACCGTATAAACTATGCTAGTTTTTTTCATGTACCTTTCTATTTTTTAGGATAACAAATTTAAAGTTTTATCCCAATCAAAACAATCACAGTAGATTAAAAATTGTTACTATTACACATTCCAATTAAGAATATTAAATATCAAAGCAAATTAAATGCAACGAAAATGTCCTTTGCGAAGGTAAACTTTTGAAATATCTCAGGAATATTAACTGAATTCTGCTCTGCTAGGTGATTCCAATTGAGATAAATCGAACAAATAATAAACACAATTTTGATTCTGAATTAAAATACCGCGGTGAAGAACTATTAAGGTCACAATTATAATTATTTGAGAAACGTAGGCTGAATTGAATCTCGCCTCATAGAGTTAGTCACTTTGATGCATACGTATTCCTGTTGAGCTACTTTATTACAGAGGCATGTCTATGAGGTGGACCTCACCTGATGGTCGTCGCCCTATTTTTTTTGGTTCATTTTTAGGTAACCGCTCCGTAACTAAAACGAAAATAATCGGATCCATTACTTCGAACTTCGTTGTGCGTCCGTCCGTCTGTCTATCAAGACATTTTTCGCAGGAATGCGTGGAGGTATCAAGCTGAAATTTATAGCAAACTGTGCAAAAATCAAACTTCTAAGTCAACGCATTCAATATATATTACGGTTTATGTATCTTAAGTTACGAAACCTTCGTTGCGCGAGTCCGACTCGCACTTGACCGTTTTTATATACAGTCCGTCAATTGACTGCATCCACTCTGCATCCTGCTAGATATTAAGAAACTAGGGTGAATTCCAGATGATAAGGATTACTATTCCAGAGAAACCCAAAATGGTGATCCCAACCTTGACGGCCTTGATAGTTGACCTAAGAAACAATGTACAAGGTCGTACCGTAGGCTTTTTTCTCGGGGCTTATTATTATTTATTACTAAACAAGTATTACTACATTATATGTATTACACAATTCACACAAAATTCAATTGTTGATCAAGTCTCCGATACATATAACATTCACAAAAATATTAGAAAATTGTGACAAACAATGCATCAACTTAAGAAACAGCAGTAATAGTCTCAGTAGCAAAAACTTTGCCTCGCTATGTGTGTTCTACCGTCTATACAATTGTTTGTGCTTAGATGAATTGATTGACATGTTGCCCACAGCTACATTCTATCATCGCACCTCTCGCCATAGGCAGGGAATTCATTCTCACACATTGCGAACTGAGACGGTGCGCACTGTGCAGTATGAAAGAAACTTCATCGCACGCACACTTAAGTTGTGGAATGACCTCCCTGCTACGGTTTTCCCAAGCACCTACAATATGGAGTTCTTCAAGTGGGGTATCAGTAGGTTTGTTCATGCACGGCAGCGCGAGTGTAACACCCCTGGTGTTGCATACGTCCATAGGTCACGGTAACCACTTCCCATCAGGTGGTCCGTGTGCTTGATGTGTTGTTAAGTGGTATAAAAAAAGAAAGTCGGTTAAGCGGAGATCGTCGCTTTTGCTGACCTTATCATTTCTTTTAAAACAATTTAGGTGGCAGACATGCGCACGGCCCACCTGATGGAAAGTGGTTATCGTGGCCTATGGATGTGTTTAACACCAGAGAAGTCACATTCGCGCTGCCAACCCTGTAAGCACAGAGACACTGTGCCGTCAGTGTAGAAGACAAAGCAGGACAAGCCTTTAGTCATCCCACTGACAGCACAAATTCTCGCACGAAGTTATTATAGCCGCGGTATTCTGTAGGGCGGAGGTACTCCCCAGTCGGATTGTTTAAGCGTGAAAGGGTAACATACATATAGACACACAGATAAAGAGAAGGAGTTACTTTCGCATTTATTATGTTAGTCTGGATTGATAGATGTGGCTCCTAATCATCTCATAAAGTAAACATTGTGACATTATAACACTACTTATACGTGTAACAATTAATGCATCCTTCTTTTATACAAGATACGTCAATTACACTTCGCCTCAACTGATGATTAGCTGAAGGCAAAGTTTCAGGGAAGAGGGTCACCATTACTTATATATACCATGCTACAATGGTGACACTTAGCTTAACGACCTCATCAGATGCTTTCTCACGACCCGCTTAAAGGACCCGGTACTGTAGGAAGAAGGAAACACTTAAACTGGTAATGAATTAGTCCTTAATGGTGCGACAAAGGAAAGAGTCACCGAACCGTTTGAATCTTGATCGGATATTCTGCACCGTGTACGAGTGATATCTAAGCCCTGTGTTGTCTTATGTAGGAAAGAGGAGGGTGGGTCTAATTGGAAGAGCTCATCAGAAAAATCACCATGGTACATATATGGTATAATGCCTATGTGAAAGGTTTGTGAATATTTCAGTGTTTATCAACTTTTAAAAGTTGCTTAAGACTGAAATATTTACAAATTGCATTGTACATATATCATCATCATAATCATTATTAATTGCATCCGAGACCATCACCACATACTACCTGGTACGCTTTTCGATTCTCCTTCCTCCACAGTAAAATATACTTATAATCTATAAAATAGCATTTTTTTCATAAAAACACGCCACAAAACAAAATTAAGATACAAATAAAAAGTAATTTCAGTAATCTCGTAAGTATTTCTAAGTATAATACGAGTTGGTGAGATGCCTTATAAAATTTTTGCGAGTTGCGAAGCTACGAGAGCCCCCGGGTCGAACTGCTGAAGGCTAACTTCCAAATAAGTTCGCCGTCGTTACCTGATTGCGAGAGCTCTTTGAAGATATTCGTGTATTTATACTGATATCATTTAAATTTCACTTTAATACTTATTTCAATTTTGCATTTCGATTTTTGATATAAGTTTGTGAATGATGCGTTGGTAAATACTAACGAGTATTAGACTATAATATGTCCGGTCTGGGGGTGACAGGTGGAGCTCCCCGTTTCCGGGGACGAGTTGGGGACTCTGTAGTCCCCACACCCGAGAAGAGGGCCAGATCGTGAGAGATGGCCCTGGGTCGGCCGGGGTGCGAGGGATATGCCTGTCAACCTCACCTTCGGCAACCAAAGCGACCCACAGGCGGCGTGCGTTTTAGTCGGTTCGAGTCCGACATAACCTCGTCCACCGGCTCCGGTGGGGAGGTATCCGTGGGGATTTTGCGCACGTAAAAAAAAAAGACTGCAATATGTCTAGTGTACAACGCGCTCTCCATCATAACGGTTGTACCTAGAGCTTTCGACTGCTACGTCTGAGGTCGCGAGTTCAATTCACGGTTAATGCAAATGTACTTGTAAACCAACACGAAACAGCACAATATGTGTGTGTGTATTTACAAAAAAAAGTATTTAAGTATGTATTATTTAATTTTTTTTTTTAATGTCAATATTAGCATAGCTTTAAAATACATTAAGTGTAAATAGATAAGTATGTATACCTACTAACATTCGTTTCAACAAGTTAGTTATTGAATGAACTTGTAAAGCATTTAGTATTCTAATTATTCAAATCAGATATAGAAAAAATGTAATCGTTACCGTAAGACGGATATATGTATAGACGAATTTGGATGGTTTCGGGTGAAGGTTCTGTGGCTTAGTAGTCAGAACGTTCCCCCTGTAAGGGAAAGATCGCGGGTTCAAATTCCGCCGGAACCGATTTCATTTTTTCTATTTCTTAATCGATTTGAACAAGTTCGTTAAGTTAAGCTTGCCTTGGGTCTAGATAATGTTGTATAAAATGCCCTGGAACAGTGATGGGCAGATTACGGCTCGCGGGCCCACTCCGTTGTTTGGTATCAACTCAAAGGCCTTTTAGGCAAAGGCAATTAGCACATTTCAAAAATTTTGTATAAATTATTTCTGTTGCTTGCCCGAAAATAACATAAATAAAAAAAAATGTTTAAAACTATAACCACTTTTTATACCACATAGGTGGCAGACACTTGATGGAAAGTGGTTACCGTTGCCTATGGACGTGTCAAAACCAAGGGATTAACACCCGCGCTGCCAACCCTGTAAGCACAGAGAGTTTCTGTGCCGTCCTTGTAAAAGACGAAGCAGGACAAGCATTTGGTTTTCCCACTGACAGCACAAAAACTCTCTAGTGAGCTCTGGCTACCCTACTCACTGCCGGGAACACAACACAAGGTTATTATGACCGCGGTATTCTACAGGGTGGAGGTACTTCCCCAGTCGGACTGCTCAATTGGACGGAATACCGTCGTGTCCTACCTCTAAAAAGTATTAAACAAGAAAATATAAGATAGATAAGAAAATATCATGGATAACCGTGGTCGTATGCCACTTAGTCTTACAAAACAACACATTGTAGGAAAACGACCACGGCTAAATACTTTTTAGAGCGTGGTTTTTCAGTAGGTAGTCGGAATTTATTGAGATATATTTTTATCCATTGAAGTATTCAGACATTACTAGATACGAGGTAATCAGAACCTCGTTCGCGTTTCACGGGGTGCATTGGGGTGTTATCGTGAGCTGGGTGAACGCCAAGCTTGATCTTCACGTACGAGTACTTATCACGAAGAAAATAACTATGTAGGTTAGGATTTTACAACTTCTTTGGATTCTCAAATGGATGGCTGAAACTTGTACCTTCAACAGTGTAATTTTTTTTTATACAACTTAGGTGTCAGACAAGCACACGGCCTACCTGATGGAAAGTGGTTACCGTGACCTATGAACGTGTGTAACACCAGTGGAGTCACATCTATGCTGCCGACCCGGTAAGAACAGAGATCTTATGTGCCCTCAGTGCAGAACACAAAATCAGGACAAGGCTTTGGTCTTCCCACTGACAGCACAAAAACTCTCCAGTGAGCTCTGGCTACCCTAATCACCACCGGAAATACAACGCGAAGTTATCATAGCCGTGGTATTCTATAGGGTGGAGTACTTCCTCAGTCGGACTGCTTAATTCGGACGGGAATGCCGTCGTGTCCTACCTCCTCGAAGGATAATTATTTAGATATCATATTTTTACGACACTAATAATTATCTAGTGTATGTTTTTTTAAATAATGACATACATACATACGTATATTCTCTCCTTTATCCCCAGAGGGTTAGGCAGAGGTGAATTAACACCCACATTTTACCAATCATTGAATTCGGTTCTACGTAATAGGGAGTGAGCCTATTGGCGTCTTCCGGGCACTATTGTTGACTCGAGCCATGCATCTAAGGCTGAGTCTGGGCTGTATATATCTGTCTGATGTTAAACAGCCCTATCCCTTAGTCGCCTTGTACGACACCGCATGGGAAGAGATGGGGTCGCTCAAATTCTCTCTGCCGGAACTACGATGCTGTTAGAGTCTAAAACTAAATAGCATCTTGTAGAGTAAATGAAAATATGTAATGAAGCCTTTTTCGTTTAATTTCGGACTTAGTCGCCTTGTACGACACCGCTTGGGAACAATTATAATATATGTATGTACTAGCTGTTACCCGCGGCTCCGCCCGCGTGGATGTCGGCTATCGCTTAGTGTTAAGTCAACACTATTGAGCATAAAAAAATTCTAAAATAAAAGTAGCCCACGTTACTCTTTATTACATCAGCTACCTGTCAATGATAGTCCCGTCAAAATCGGTCCAGCCATTTCAGAGATTAGCCGGAACAAACAGACAGACAGACAGTCTTTACTGGCAGGTAGCTGATGTAATAAGGAGTAACGTAGGTTACTTTTATTTTAGAAAAATTTTATGTTCAATAGCGTTGACTCAACATAAAGCGATAACCAACATCCATGCAGGCCGAGTCGCGTGCAACAGCTAGTTTTATATAACTTGCAACTCAAAATCCTTTCTTAGGGAATGCCTACGTCATAGTAGCTTTATATGTGCAAAATCTCAACCCGATCGGTTTAAAATGAACTAAGTTTCATACAAACTTTCATCCCCTATTTTATCCCCTTGGGGGTAGAATTAATCAAAATCCTTTCTTAGCGGATGCCTACGTCATAACATCTACCTGTATGCCAAATTTTAGCCCGATCCTTCCAGTGGTTTGGGCTGTGCGTTGATAGATCACTATGTCAGTCAGTCAGTCAGTCAGTCAGTCAGTCAGTCAGTCAATCAGTCAGTCAGTCAGTCAGTCAGTCAGTCAGTCAGTCAGTCAGTCACCTTTGAGTGATATATATTTAGATGTGTCCCTTAAAGTGTCGGTAGCTTAGTGCTTTAGAAGTCGGGTTTACGATCAAGAGGTCGTGGTCGATGGGTAGTGGTTCCTATAGTCTATGGACGTATACAATACCAGAGGCGTCTCTTACTCCCTTCTTAATTTAATTTAGTTGTTGATTAGCGTTCGATTGGTCAGCACCGCGTCCGCCGGTGAATAATAACAAGTTATTTATCAGACCGCTAGCATTAATCACGAAATGATATTTATTTCACGGGTTCGTTACGCGCCGGCTAATTGCCGTCCCCGTCCCGGCTTCCGTCCATAAATTATTACGGGACTCAAGTGCTGGAAGCTAGCGAATGTTAGTTTATTTCACTAAAATGTACGTGTGTTGACAGCTCTCGTATTTAGCTCATTACATACAGACCTATCTATGTTATGATATTTTAGAAAATGAAAAGGAAAAGACGAGACAGGTAAAACGCCATAAAAACTAACGCAATTTTACACATATTGAGAACTCACTTGTACTTTTCCATATTATTTTTAATTGTTATTAGACCGGTTTCGCCTTACGGTATCCTCAAGGTTTACAATGACATATTATGTGTAACAACAAATTCCACCAAGGGCCATCAATCAACAGTATAAATAGTCTGACGCAATTTGACTACTATTTCACTGTTATTTGTTTAAGATAGTTTTTTTTTAATTATACATAAATTTTACTAACTATTGACATCTTTACAACGCACACACTGTCTTGCATAACAGTTCGTATAAATGTAATTCAATTAATTAATCTGTTTACACTTATTGTATTTTAAAGCTATGCTAATATTGACATTAATAAAAAATAATAATTATATACAACAAAAATAACAGTTAAACATTTGAAGTATTTGAAACTAAGCTCTCATAACTACCAAGTATACTCGTAACTACAATGTATATTATAGTATAAGTAAAATGAAGAAATAAAAAACGAAAGCTACTGACCTTTATGCATAATAAACGAACAGTATACCTACACCACGTACCCAGTACATTGCAGCGCTAAGCAGTAAGCACAATACGGGTTGACTATATCTGGAGAACCAAAAAAGGCTGTTATGAGTGATAGATAAGGATAGAAGCACAGAAAAGTGTGGGTCGGTACTGCAAGATGTACATAGTTCAATTTGTGTCTAGTAGTATTATGATAAACATTTTAAAGTGATCGATAAAATTGAGGAACACTGCTCAAAGCGCGTCTTTGAATCACTTTGGTGAAAGACATGGGGTGCGAAGACGGATGCTCGTCAAACAATAGTAGAATATGTCAAACTGATCCCAGGCACACGGGCACGCGTCATTGGTTGATCAGTTCTTTTAGGGGGCCACACACTAAAGTGCCATTTGCTGCGCGCACACAGCATATTACCAAGAAAAATGATGCTTTTTATCCAACAACGGTGAAGCAAAAGGAGGGTTATGATTTTGACAGGCTATGTATGTATGTAGGTTCATCTGTTCCCTAATAGCTCCCCCTACCACTTATTATAACTTGACAAATGAGGCGCCGATCTAATGTGGCGCCCTCTAGCGATCTTAAAATACTGTGATAAAAAATAAATTATATATTATATATATATAAATATGTCGTGTTTGGCATCAATTGAAAGGGCTTAATTAGCACATTTCAAATATGTATAAATTATACCTATAGCATGCCCCAAATAATAAGAAGAAAAAATTAAGTTTAAAACTAAAACCCGAATAGTGAAAAATCACGATCTAAAAAGTATAAAACAAGAAAATATCAAGGATAGCCGTGGTCCCATGCCACTTATTCTAAGAAAATAATACATTTTAGAGAAAAGTGGCTATCCTTGATATTTTCTTGTTTAAAGTGGCATACGACCACAGCTATCCTTGATATTTTCTTGTTTAATACTTTTTATGTGCATTTGCTACTTTGGTGTGTGAGCGCCCTCTTTTGGATTTTTGGTTCCCTAACTAGTACACACGAACTTTATGATGTAGGTTCACAATTTTTGCTATATACATAAGTTAAATCATTAAATCCCACTCCGCTATTTTTACGTGTCATGGCACACACCCTCGCGACGGCTCCCGGTTCTCGTGTTGCCGACGTCATTAGTTTTGTTTCTTGCAGACTACTCGGGATAACCGGGACTTTCTCAAGAATAAATTAGTTAATGAACCAGAGGAATATTACTCGGCTGGTTATTTGATAAAGGTGTTCGTGTTATTTATGTCGGCCCTTGTAATGCCACCTTGTTAAGTAAGTTAATCATTTCAACGTAAATGTATCGTGTGATCTGGTGAGATTACTTTCGGAGGTGCTGTTTTCCTGGTAGGTAAGTAATTTGAATGACAACAAGGGGAATTGTTCCGTCCTATATAAGTTTATTTGATTGGCAGGGCAATCGCTCCTGTAATAGTTAACTAAACAAAATCAAGGGAAGGACAAGTAGGGGAGTTTATTTTTTAATTATTTTATTTATTAGGAACAAAAAACAGTTACATATTAAAATAATTAGTTATAAATTAATAAATTAGTAAATATATAACCCACACTATTGTTCACAGATTAACAATATAAAATTTTAAGAAATGGTCAGATTGTAATCGTTACTCGTGTAATTCAAAATAGTTTAAAAAAAAACATATAATACAATAATTAGAATACAATAATAATAGTATAATTCATATGAAGATGTCTCGGAAGTAAATGAGTATTCACATGGTTGATAAGATCTCAATGGCCCGACTTTTAAATTGTTCGTTAGAGAGTGCGAAGATGTCAATCTCACCAAAGTATGTGTTATAGGTTTCACCAAGGCGACAAATAGGTGCGCGGATCCCTGCGTTAGTTTTGCAAGTACCAGTATAGAATAATTGGGGTGCACGCACCCTTCGTCGATTGTCAGTTCTAGGCACTATGTAACACAGTTTAAAGTGTAAGGTTTAGATACAATAAGGATTGGCATTTGGTAAATATACTTGATCTATCTTTTTAATATGTTTTATTTAAAACTTACTTTAGAAATATTTTTCTGTTAAGAAACTCATTTAAGCGAAATTTGACCACTAGCTAGTCAGTTTGATTGGAATAGTTAATTTAATTAATATGTGGTTTTGGTAGCCTAGTGGTATGGGTAATGGACTGCTAAGACGAGGTCTCGGGTTCGATCCCAGGTTCAAAATGGCACACACCAATGACGTTTCGATGCTTTTCGAAGTTATGTGTGTAATTATCGCAGGTTTATAAGTGCCCGGTTAATGGCAATAGGCTCGCCACCTATTACATTAGGACCTAAACATAAACTGGCGAAATGTGGGTGCTAGCACCTCTGCCTACCCCTTCGGGGATACAGGCGTGAGTTTATGTTTATGTGTATGGTTTTTATAAAAAGTTGGCACAAGATTTTTACCTTTAGTTAAATAGGTAACCGAATGGAGTAACCTTTATGAAACATCTCAAAATTCAAATTCAACGCCTATAAATGTGATGTAGTCAGATCCTGTCTGGTGACATATAAATAATAATAAAAATAATATTCTAAATTCCGAAGCAAATACCTCACAAATGACTTTCCGTATCTTAAAATCTGCAATCGTGGCTTTATCTAAAACAAAAAAATATAATTAAAATCCTACTCTGAACCAGAAACTTCTCCTTTTAGTAATTACATTGCTCCTTTTACGCGAATATTTTACACTGGGGTGATTTAAAAAGTAAAGAGGGCCCTAGTGGACGCTTCCAGGTTTACTTTACTATCGGCAGAATGTTCTTGTGTAGACTAATAAACGTTTTAAAGGATAAATAGCTCAATGCTGGTTGATTTTTATACAGTCCTGACGCTGACTGTCTACAAAGTCTCAATATTATTTGAATTTTTTTTTATACCACTTAGGTGGCAGACAAGCGCACGTCCCAACTGATGGAAAGTGGTTACCGTAGCCTATGGACGCTTGTAACACCAGAGAAGCCACACTCGCGCTGCCGACCCTGTAAGCACAGAGTTTCTGTGCCGTCAGTGTAGAGGACAAAGCAGGACAAGCATTTAGTCATCCCACTGACAGCACAAATTCTCCAGTGAACACAACACGATGTTATTATAACCGCGGTATTCTGTAGGGCGGAGGTACTTCCCCAGTCGGACTGCTCAATTGGACGGAAATACCGCCGTGTCCTACCTCCTATAGAGGGTATTAAGAGAATATCAAACTAATAAATGAAATTTTAAAGCATTTAATAATAATAATATAATAATAATCATTTACTCATCAGACAACATTAAGTCCATTTAGTTAATAACAATCAATTTCTTATAGTCTATGTTAGAAAAATTAAAATAAATTAATTAGAATAAACAAAATAAAATCCAATCAAATTAAATTAAATAATCAAATCAAATCAAATAAAATCAAATTATATCAAATCTAGTCAAATTAAATTAAATCAGATCGAATCAGACCAAACCAAATTAAATCAAATAAATTTACAGCCTCTGACACGACTGCTACGCAGGAGGCGCGGGTTCGATCCCCGCTCAGTGCAAATATTTGTATGCATGAATATGGGTATTTGCACTATAATAATATGGGTATTCTAGATTCCATAACACAAGCTAGTTAAACTATGCTTACCATGGGTCTAGATAGCGTTGTGTAGAATGTTGTAGAATATTTATTATTTATTTATTTATTTATTATTAATTAAAACAAATTAAGTATGCTAACTATTTAAATCAATAATTAATTCATTTTTTTCATAATCTTAACCGATTTTAATGGTTAGTTTTAGAATGTCATTTAATAATTTGGGCGGAGTCATCAAAAATCAATGTTTAAAAATGATTGCAACATCATTAATTGGTGTCCATAGTTCGTATTAGTATCGGTTATTGGCTACCACTATCGTAGTAAGATCGATAAATATACATAGGAAGATTTGGATGATTTCAGGCAAATTTTGGTGGCAGACCATTACCCTTGTGAGGGAAAGATCGATTCCTGCCTGAACTGACTTTTTTCCTATCCTAATCGATTTGAAAATCAAACTGTTTTATTGATTTACATAAAACTCATAACATAAATTCACGCCTATATCCCTGAAGGGGTAGGCAGAGGTGCTAGCACCCACATTTCGCCAGTTTATGTTTAGGTCCCAATGTAATTGGTGGCGAGCCTATTGCCATTAACCGGGCACTTATAAACCTGCGATAAATACACACATAACTTCGAAAAGTCATTGGTGTGTGCCATGGTAAGACCTGGAATCGAACCCGAGACCTCGTCTCAGCAGTCCATTACCCATACAACTAGGCTACCGCGGTTTATTATTGTCTAAAACTAAATATGAAACTGTATATCAAATATCAGAACAATCAGTCAACAGGAAGGGATGAAAACCAAGGCATTAAGATCATTTTGAGTACTTTTGTGCTTCAAAATCGATCTGATGCTGACTGTACCGTATTCGCAGTAACACTGCGAATGCGGTACAGTTAAGTAAGTAAGTACTACTTATTGCATCGCACATAATATAATGGTATGCCCACTTGCGTACCTACATTCTGTACTGGTATTCTATTCGATGGAACAGATTTTTGTTATTTTTAAACTATCGCGGTGTGAATTCATAATTATACAATGGTTTGAGACTTTCCGCGATTAAATCATGGAACTTACTATTTCTGTCAACGTTTCGGATGCGTTGCAGCACCCGTGGTCAGGACTTGACGGTCCCGAACTGTTTATAATTATGGTATAGATTTTTGCTTTTAATTACATATTAGGTACCTACATAAAGTGGGGCTCAAACCTTTAACTTTCCTGTGGTTACTTACCTACCTACTTCGACTACAAATAATAAAATAAAATTTACTTTATTTACTACAAATAGTTATAATTGTCAAAATAAATGTCAAGTAACCAGCTAAGCTTTTCATGTCATGTTCCAAGCCTTAATGTTGCGACAAAGGAAAGAGTCACCGAACTGCTTGGTTCTTGTTCGGATATTCTGCACCGTGTGCGGGTGACATCTCAGCCCTGCACGTGTTGTCCTGTGTGAGAAAGGGGAGGGTACGTTTAATTGGCCGAGCTCATCAGAACATTCATCATAGTACAGACGGTAAAATACTGCCAAGGACACAACATCTCTACGCATCTTTTGGTAGTTTTAGCAAATACATTGTGTAAACCTAAGCCATTGAGTTAACTCGGCTATTCAAAAAGTATTCTCGAACAAATACCGCCAATTATAAGCTCAGTTGTGCAACCCTCGTCTGAGCTCTTGCTATTATTTGAATTTATTCTTTGAGTGTTCTGCCGTTGAAGTTATCTCGACATTTTTGTTATCCACCACGCAACCTAATCTGTTCATGTTTGCCGGATCTTAATTGTGATGTCTGTTTATGCTAGGCTTTGAGAAAGGATTAGATGACACTTGATTGTGCAGAATTTTTAATTCACTTTTGTTTAGCTAAAACCAGTGTTTTCGGGAGATGAGTTATGATGAGATTAGCGGTTCAGAAATCGTTTACATTACAAAGCACGACTGCAAGGGCTACTTTCTACTCAGCGTGGCGAAAAACTGTATACAAAGATTTTGATGAAAAGATTTGTGATAATATAAGCAGAATTTAGGACAGAAATAGGATGCAGGGATCAGAGTCATTCCTTACGTGAACAGCAACCAGGTAAGGCTCGAAGACAACCTATATGTACGAAAATCAGATCAAGGACATTTTAAATAATCGTACCTGCAATTAATGAGCACTTATGAATACATTAATGAAAGTAGAAGAAGCAAAAGGTCTTCTCCCAGGTTCCTAGAATGTGGAAATGAATAGTCTCTGTTTTCCCATTGAGCAAGATACGTACGCAACTAGCTGACTCATCTCAGCTTCAAATGGCAAACCTTTTGTAAACATGTAACCTGCTTGCAGCGCCACCTAACGGTTCCCATAAATTGTACAGTAAGCGTCAGAATTATTTGATTTCGGTACTAATATTCTTTATAAAAAAGATCATGAATGCCAAGTCTCAAAATGCTTGATGCCTATATTGTGTTAAGAGCAAATCAAACTGTTGTTATAGATTTAAATTGTATTATTGTCCGAACTAAAGGTGTTTACCAGATACCAGAACAATCAGTCACGAAGGGGGGAAAACCAAGGTATTAAGATCATTTTGAATACTTTGCTTGTTAAGTTCTATTTGATGCTGACTGTACTATATAATCTATAACCGCTGCAAGTGCAAGCAATAAGTTGACAAAGTTTGTAAATGCAAGCAATAAGTTGACAAAGTTATGAGCAAATAAAAAAGTGAACTACGAACAAACAAACTAATATTAATTTTTAAACGTATTAGGTCAGATAGCCAACAAAAATAATGTCTTTTTGTAAAAAATCGAAGCGGTAGAGTCTGAAAACGAAATAACAAAGTATGACGTCACAGTATAATTAATTATTATTATCAAGTAAAGAGGAGGAGTGAAGCGAAATATTTTTTAAAATTTCTAATTTTAAATCAGCTGATGATTGATGATTTAAATGAGCTGATTTCGTACATTAATCTCGAATAAACCAATCATCACACAGGTTAATTAAGTAATCAAAAGCAGTACAGGCCAAGCCAGGCCAAACCAAATATCAGACGTTAAAAAAGTTTGATTGGCACAAGGAAATGAGCTTTTCACCCACAGTCATCAACACCAGCGATTATTTAAAATAATAAATAAATAATAATAAAATCATTTATTTCAGGCATTGCCCATAAAAATGTTAGTAACAATAAAGCTTATATCCTATGTTAGTAAAACTGCAAGTTATTATGTACACAAACAGACGGTTAGTCAGTCATATTTATAACCGTAACTAATGTGTGTGTCTTTGGCAAGGTGGAAACGTGTCCAGTGCCGCATAATAGCACTATCCACGTGAAGCCTTGCCGCAACACACTGCAGGAGGCTGTTGGAGCTGCCCCGCACCCGATCTAACAGTGATGCAATGCGGTTTCTTAGGATGGCCGCAAAGCTATCAATACCAGCTTCTGCGAACATCCCAGAAGCGCTACAGTGGCGGCGCAGCCCCACCAATATCCTGAAGGCATTGTTGTATTGAGTGCGCAGGGCAGTATATGCACCCTGGGTGTAGCTCGTCCACAGGCTGCACGTGTACAGTGAATTACAGTAGGCTTTAAAAAGTGTAATTTTAACCTGTGCAGTACATCGTGCGAATCTGCGAGCAAGCATATTGGCCCTAACGCACAGGGCCCTACGCTCCCGTACTATATCCATATCATCCTTGAGCGACTCGGTCACCCAGTGCCCCAGGTACTTAAAACTTTGAACCTGATTCAGCAGAGTGCCATTCAGCCTAACTGGGGGAATTTTATAGGACCTGTTTTTACTTTTAAAAACCAGCAACTCGCTCTTTGAGGTATTATACCTGAGTCCATGGGTAACCGCATATCGCTCACAGATGCCAATCAGCCTGGTCAAAGCACTGACCGAGGGGCACAGAAGCACCATGTCGTCAGCATAACTTAAGTTGTTGACAAAAGTACCGTCAATAGAGCATCCACAACCTGCACTGCTGAGCTCCACGATCAAGTCATTCATGTACAGGTTGAAAAGCACAGGAGAGCTTATTCCGCCCTGCCTCACCCCAGTCTGCAACCTATACATGCCAGAGACCCCACCAGACCATTTTACATAATTCTGTTGGTTTGAGTACCAATACTTAAAATATATAGGTGAATTTCTGCACAAAATGAGTTGGTTTTCCATCAAGTATTGAGCTCCGTGTCGGTGTTGTTTTCAATTAAAGTGGTAGTGTTGTGTGGAACAAATCGAGTCTCGTGACAGTTTCCGTTTGCCTTTCGAGGTACTGTCGAATATTGCGGTTGGGTTAAGGGCCGGCTACTTTGCCTAATATTTGATAAACCTATATCTATACTAATATATATATATATATATAATATAATATTATAAAGAGGAAAGATTTGTATTTTTGTATGTAACGAATAAACTCAAAAAGTACTGGACCGATTTTAATAGTTCTTTTTTTCAATTTCAATTTCAATTTAATCTTTATTTGCGAACACATTTTTTCATTAGAAAGCTACATTCTTCGTGAGTAACATAGGCTACTTTTTATCCCGATATTCCCATGGGATCAGGATTTACGCGGGTGAAACCGCGGCGCGAAGCTAGTAACTAATATAATTGTTGACGCATATAATCGTTTATTTGGTTTATATATTTTTTAAGATCTTTAATACATATATATACACAATTGAACTAATAAATAACTTAATTTAACTAGTAATTATACTTATAAAATGTATACAAAACTATGCTAACTATACAATATATACAAAAATGAAATGGAGAAAAAAAGGGAGACTGCAACTTTAGGCATCGAAAAATTCCTCCCCATCGATCTCTACTGGTACCGTGCCCAAAAGGCTATCGGCATTACTACGCTGAATGGCGATGCCAATTCTTTGAGCGAGGTAAAGGCCAGCCTTATGGTCACGGGAAGCGTCGATTAGTCGCTTCGCTATTTCTTTGAATAGCGCGCGCGCGCTTGGACCCCACGGCCCCAACGTTTCGACTCCAAACGGCTCAAAAATTCTATCAAATCAAATATCAAATATTCTAACGCGATTTATTGAGCGTTATTATATTAATTACACTGATACCCACACCAAATGAAATGTTAGCGCGTGGGGATTACTGTAAATAATAAAACAACATGAAATAAATAATAAAAATAGTTTGATTTCAATGTGTAATATTCGCATAAACTTTCGATTATTCATTCAAAATTATGAAGCCTTTATGTGCTGGGCAATATTGCAGAACAAAATGGCGTTACTACACGGAACAATGTTGTCTGTTCACTCATAATCAATCGGCGAATAAACATTTAGCTATGTTTGGGCCTAATCAACATTCTCTAAGACTTTTCCCAGCTCAGATTCCAGTCTAACTGCGATTTGACTAGACTTATATGAAGAAAGGACATGTCAAGAGTACCCGAAACCGGCGAGGATATATTATGAAAGTAGAAGAAGCGAAAGAGGTATACCAGGATCGTGGTAAGTGGAAAACAGCAATCTCTGCCTACCCCACTGGGAAAAAGGCGTGATTGTGTGTATGCATGTTATATTTTCCGTGAAGCGACTTCATATCCGCATCGTTGCTAAACTTGTTGAGCAACACGTGTAGCGCGGATAATGATAAGTCAGTTTATTCTTAAATTCATTTAATATCAACCACATAATCAAACAATAACAGAAACTCTATTGTAGTAGAGATTGCTAAGTACCTCTTTCGTACCTCCGCCCTATAGAATACCGCGGCCATACTAACCTTGTGTTGTGTTCTCGGCAGTGAGTAGGATAGCCAGAGCTCACTGGAGAGTTTTGGTACTGTCAGTGGGAAGACCAAAAGCTTGTCCAACTTTGTCTTTTACACTGACGCCAAAGAAACTCTCTGTGCTTACAGGGTTGGCAGCGCAAGTGTGACTCTCTTGTTTTCGCACACGTCCATAAGATAAGATAAGATGAGATGAGATGAGATGAGATGAGATGAGATGAGATGAGATTGCGATGAGATGAGATGAGATGAGATGAGATGAGATGAAATGAAATGAGATGAGATGTGATGAGATGAGATGAGATGAGATGAGATAAGATGAGATGAGATGAGATGAGATAAGATAAGATAAGCTTTATTGACAAATAAAAGAAAACAATTTAACATTTATCCATCAAGTAACACTTAGAACACTTCAAGCATAACATGTCTAGCCGCAACAGCCATCAAGACTAGCCCCTCCCGTCCCCGTGCTTGTAAAATAACTGTGTTACAGGTAGGTTAAGGATAATCTCAAACAGCACAATTGTAGCCATCGCATGGTTACTTGATATGGATATAGATTTTCTGAATCCCCAAACTAGGTATGCCTGTTTGTCGGGGATCAGGTGGAGAAAGCTTAGTTGAAAAAAAAAAAGGAATAAAAACAATTAATTATAATTTTAGTTGATACTCGCGCGTGTGCTCGTTCGTGTTTATTGTGTTGTGCGTGTGTGTAAGCGAGTGCGCGCGCGTGTGTGTGTGTGTGTGTCTGTATGTGTGTGTGTGTGTGTGTGCGTATAAGCCACGGTAACCACTTTCCATCAGGTGGGCCGTGTGCTTGTCTGCCACCTAAGTGGTATAAAAAAAAGCAACACGTGTAGCGCGGCGAATGATAAGTCGGTTTATTCTTAAATTAATTCAGTCACTAACCACGTCATCAAACAATAACTGAAACTCTATTGTAGTAAGATTGCTAAGCAGTACTAAATTTTGATTTAATTTATCGTTCATATAACCTTCTCCTTAAGTGAGAATTCTCAAGGGGGAATCGATGGAAACAATCTAACGTGTCATTGGGGGCGCCTATCTCACGCCATCCATACGCCATATACGTAGGTATACGCGCCTTCAATGTTTTGAATTATTTACGTAACATTTAAGATATCTGTGACGTTTTTGATCTACTATTTATAAATATTTAATTGCTTATTGAAATTCA
This sequence comes from Eilema griseolum, assembly GCA_963662185.1. Lineage (NCBI taxonomy): Eukaryota > Metazoa > Arthropoda > Insecta > Lepidoptera > Erebidae > Eilema > Eilema griseolum. The sequence continues at coordinate 3,679,011 of OY759245.1, forward strand.
AATTAGCATAATTATATTGATTAAGTTTAGTAACTGCAAAGGGTCAATTAAGTACTTATAGCACAAAAAAAAAACACATTAAGGCCTGGAACTCATTACCAGCTCACCAAGAAAGAAACACCTTCTTCCTATAGTCCCGGGTCCTTTAAGCGGGGCGTGAAAAAGCATAATTATGATGAGGCCGTCAAGCTGAGTGTCACCATTGGAACATGGTATATGTAAGTAATGGTGACCCTATTTTCTGAGACTTCAGCTTACCATCAGGCGAGGCGAGGCCTAATTGACGTATCCTATATAAAAAAAGAAAAAAGAAGGTAATGAGTGTGAAAGAGTTTAAGTTGCAGGGATAAGATTTTTAAGGCACAAGCTAACCTGCCTGGTTAAAGACTGACCACCAATTTTGTGAATGATCATGTTAACCTCTGAAACTTCTTTATAGTGGCGGCCTCTGTGGCGTAGTAGTGGAACGTTCGGGCGCAGGTTTCCTTTTTCCTACAGTCCCGGGTCTTTTAAGCGGGACGTGAAAAAGCATCTAATGAGGCGGCCAAGCTGAGTGCCACCATAGTAACATTACTTAGTTTCTGTAATGGTGACCCTCTTTAGTGAGACTTTGCCTTTAGCTTACCATCAAGAGAGGTGAAGTCAAATTGGCGTGTCCTAGATTAAAAAAAAAATAATAATAAAAAGATTCCCGCATAGTGCTAATATTTGTATGCATGAATATCTCATATATAAAATTCTCGTGTCGCGGTATTTGTGGTTAAACTCCTCCGAAACGGCTTGACCGATTCTCATGAAATTTTGTGAGCATATTGGGTAGGTCTGAGAATCGGACAACATATATTTTTCATCCCCCTAAATGATAAGGGTTGTCCACCCGGTAACATTTTATGGCAAAACAACGTTTGCCGGGTCAGCTAGTGTAGATATATTTGACTGGGTGTTTCTAAGTATAATATGTATGCATTTCCAAAAAAAGTATCTAAGTATGTTTATCCGCATTCTAGATTTCATAACACAAGCTAGTTAAGCAATGCTTACCATGGGTCTAGATAGCGATGTGTAGAATGTTGCAGAATATTTATTCTTATTACTGGCTCTCCCTCTTTGATGTAAAAATACAGGGTGTTTTTTGCATATTAGTTATACGTTTACACGTAGAAGGTTGCAAAGTTAGAAATGTATTCGTTTTACGTAAACCAAGTACTTAAAACTAATACATTTCGAACTAGTTAGGATGCTCAGGTAACTTTTAATTGATAGACGCTGATTTCAGGGATCTCGCTACCAATGAGGAAGGTTCTTGATTGTTTTAGAGGTGTGCTGACTAATTACCTTTATAGTTTGAGTGGTTTTATTTACCACCAAGTTATTCGTACATGGTATATGGAGGAGTGTGGGGGTGGTTGAAATTGAATTACCTGCTCGAATTAATTAACATCATATAACATAAACTCACGCCTATATCCCCGAAGGGGTAGGTAGAGGCGCTAGCACCCACATTTAGCCAGTTTATGTTTAGGTCTCAATGTAATAGGTGGCGAGCTTATTGAAATTAACCAGGCAATTATAAACCTGCGATAAATATACACATAACTTCGAAAAGTATCGAAAAGTCATTGGTGTGTGCCATGGTAAAACCTGGGATCGAACCCGAGATCTCGTCTCAGCAGTCCATTACCCATGCCATTAGGCTACCGCGGTATTAATTAATTAAGGTATATAATATAAAAAATAATAGATTTTCGTTTCGAATTTATCTGTTAAAAATTCAAGGCTCTCGGATCACGGCTAATAGACTATATTTTACGATTTTGTTTTATACCACACCACAGAATAAACATACACCGATCGAATAGTTAAACGAATTTTATATACATTTATAAAAAAAAAAATTCACGTGCGCAAAATCCTCATGGATACCAACCGAAGCCGGTGGAAGAGGTTATGTCGGACTCGAACCGACCAAAACGCACGCCGCCTGTGGGTCGTTTTGGTTGCCGAAGGTGAGGTTAACAGGCATATCCCTCGCACCCCGGCCGACCCAGGGCCATCTCTCTCGATCTGGCCCTCTCCTCGGGTGTGGAGACCACAGAGTCCCCGACTCGTCCCCGGAAATGGGGACGAGTCGTGGCCGCGGCCTGCTTCTGCCAGGGTGACAGGCGGCTCCACCCGTCACCCCCAACATTTAGCAGCATTTAATGGTCGCCTGAAAGAGATTGCCGCAGAGCGATAAGGCCGCCATCTGTACGTATCCGACCACATTGTATCTCTCTAAATCTTTGGTGAACCTTAAAGTCGTACTTACGTCGTACGTAACATTGTACTAATTTCAGTATTTAAGTAATCGGGATATTTATCATATTGTATTGTTCTGAGTTTTCAATATTTGGGCGCTGTTGCAAGCACCATGATCACAGAGGAACATGTGCTTCTGTGCCTCCAATACAACATGGTAAATATTCCGAATTTTTTTTTAAGTTTGCAACATCCCCACGGATACCCCCCACCAGAGCCGGTGAAAGTAGTTATGACGGACTCGAACCGACCAAAATGTACGCCGCCTGTGGTTTTTGGTTGCCGAAGTTGAGGTTGACATGCACATCCCTCGCACCCCGGCCGACCCAGGGCCATCTCTCACGATCTGGCCTTCTTCTCGGGTGTGGGGACCACAGAGTCCCCAACTCGTCCCCGGAAACGAGGAGACGCGCCAGGCGCGCCACCACTCCGGCCTGTTTCTGCCAGGGTGACAGGCGGCTCAATATTCTGATTACTTCGATACTAATGTGAGTGACCATGATAGTTAAATTTTTACTTTTTTATACTACTTAGGTGGCAGACAAGTACACAACCCTCCTGATGGAAAGTGGTTACCGTGGCCTAAGGACGTGTGTAACACCAGAGGAGTCACACTCCGCGCTGCCGACCCTGTAAGCACAGAGTTTCTGTGCCATCAGTGTAGAAGACAAAGCAGGACAAGCCTTTAGTTTACTTTAGCTCCAACTCTCCAGTGAGCTCTGGCTACCCTACTCACCGCTGGGAACACAACACGAAGTTATTATGGCCGCGGTCTTCTGTAGGGTGGAGGTATTTCACCAGCCGGACTGCTCAATTAGACGGAAATACAGTCGTGTCCTACCTCCTGCAAATTCACTTATTTGTTTTGAATCATACACACTATTCCCAGTCAGGAAATCTAATCCAGACACTTCCGATAGCATCTAGATAGAATAGCTAACTACCACTGCACATGGCAGTCAATATAACGATTGCGTGATATCCTTACGTCCTGGCCACGGAAAATTCGCTATAGCGAAAATTCGCGCGGCGCGACCGGCGGCGCGTCTTGCGAATGAATCAAATGTATGGAAATGTACTGGGCATGCCACGCGCAGCGGCGACCAGCGAGACGACCGGCGAATTTCCCCGAGCGAATCGCGCGGCACGACTAGCGATCGAAACAAATGTATGAGTTATTACGGCGCAGGCCACGGAGTCGAGCGGCAGACGCGGCGACTACTGCCGGAGCGAACTTAATTTAAAATAGTTTGTTTTTTTTTCGCGAAAATGGAGACGGAAGCTTTTATTGCAGAAATTCTAGCTAGACCAGCTATTTGGAAGTCTAGCCACCCGCAACTGCTTGAATTAATCTTTTTCTCCAGTTCTGATTGAATGCTCCCAAGTATATAATCGAATGTTTCGACGCTCATTCTGGTGTATTGGAAAAAAAAATCTGGGTGCTGCCTATATTTTTCATATTTTTGGTCCGTCTGTAACACGATTTCTATTTAATTCGTGTACTCCACTATATCTTCCAAACATTAATCTTGAGCAAAAAAACTGCTACTCTCCAAACAACGTCGAGCTAACTTTGATAAAGCCATCTCGTCTCCTCGTCTACACTGATCGCGGCGGCGAACGCAACTGCCCGTGGCGTGCTTGCCGCGCCGCGCGAATTGCCGCGCCACCCGCCGCGCCGTCGGTCGCGCCGCCGGTTCCCGTGGCCAGTGTGTTAGTACTATTAGGTACGTCATTCTTTTTATTCATATTAAAACTTTTTTTTTATACCACTTTGGTGGCAGACAAGCACACGGCCCACCTGATGGAAAGTGGTTACCGTGGCCTATGGACGTTTGCAACACCAGGGATGTTACACTCGCGCTGCCGACCATGAAGAAACCTTCTGATGCCCCTATTGAAGAACCCCATATTGCAGGTGCTTGGGAAAACCGCAGGAAGGTCATTCCACATCTTAAGTGTGCGTGGGATGAAGTTTCTTTCATACCGCACAGTGCGTACCTTCTCAGTTTGCAATGTGTGAGGATGAATTCCCTGCCTATGGCACTTCATAAAAAAACCGTAAATCCAATTGTACTTCGGAATTAGTTTTCCATCGTTCACAAACATAACAGTGTTAACGCGTTGCCCGCACGTTCCGATTCACGATACAATAGCTCACCGGCTCTAAGGGCTACTTTGATCCAAGTTTTATCTTCCGATTGGTGATTCTTGTCACGGCCGACGATTTATCCGTGTGTATCAAGATATTGGGATGACCGAAGGGGAGAATGCGATGCTTTTTGCGATACACGGGTCGCGGGACGGGATGGGGAATGCGAGATTAATTAGGGTGAACGTTCGATTGGGGTTTAATGTTTTTGTACAAAGGTGATATAAAATATTGTTATTGTTTGTTTGATTAGCTGATTCAATCGAAGCCCGGGATCTCAAAGCGGGGCATGAAAACATATCAGTCGGAGCCGTTGAGGTAGGGATTGCCATTTTCGACTGCATCCCATCATACCATCAGGCGGGGTGCAAATCAAATCAAATTATTTATTTGTGAAATATGGGTTTACATGGCGTCGTTATAATACATCAATTGCATCACCATGCTCGACCGCAGAAAACATGCTTATTACAGTTTCATGCAGTATTCTACCATTCTATTTTTTTTAAGAGAATACTGATTTATAATTAGTTATAACAATAGTAGTAAGTTAGTGTACTTTATATTATTTATTCACATTAATATTAATATTTACATAACGTACACGGAAGTTATCTAAATTAAAATATTAATTTAAAAAAAAACAGAATATACCTAAATAATCCTGCAGGTTCAGGCGTCAAAGAATTCCTCCCCATCGACGTCAACCGGGAGGGTGGCCAGAAGGCTGGCGGCATTGCCACGTTAAATGGCAATACCAATCCTTTGCGCAAGGAATAAACCAGCCCTCTGGTCACGGGTAGCGTCAGTTAGTTAGTTACATAGTATACATTAAATCTGAATTTAACTGAACTTCATTTAATACGATTTGTATAATGTACTAAAAATAAATATTGAAGATTGATTAGGCACAATATGAAAAATGTCAATAGATACTTGCCGCCGTTGCAACATTGTCTTTGATGTGGAAAACGACCTCTATCTTGGTTTGGCTTATTATATTTTGGTTACTAACAAGTAGATGAGACCCCCTGATGAAGCTAAAACACTGTAGCGACAAGTAAGTACAACTTCGTCTGTGTGAATAAAAAAAACCAAATCTGTTAAAAATAACATTAGTTCAATGTGTTTGTACCAGTTGCCAATACAAACATGAACGTATAATCGAATATTACAACATGTGCAATATAAGATATTGTCTCTCTGTCTCATATAGACTTGCCTCCCTTTTTATTCATTTCAGTCATGTCTGTCCAAACGGAAGAGAAAAAAAGATATTGCATTATTGCTTCTTTGTGAAAGGGATACCTATTGTACATGTTTGTATGTATATGTTTTGGTGTGAGTATGTCTTTTGGTAATAATAAATCGGTGGATAACAGTATAAAATAAATAAATAAATATTCTACAACATTCTACACAACGCTATCTAGACCCATGGCAAGCATAGTTTAACTAGCTTGTGTTATGGAATCTAGAATACGGATAAACAGACTTAAATACTTTTTTTTGTAAATACATACATATTATACATAGAAACACCCAGACCAATGCAAATACCCATATTCATGCATACAAATATTTGCACTGAGCGGGGATCGAACCCGCGCCTCCTGCGTAGCAGTCGCGTTCACTACCGCCAGCCACCGAGGCTGTCTAAGTATAGAGGTATATAGAGCCCAACCAATATCATTTATATGGTGGTAGACCTGCTGATTGATGGGGAAAGCTGGTGTAAATTTACCTCTCGGAGGTAATTTAGTTTGGCTGTGTTTTAAGTTCACGAAAGGAAATGGATGAGATCCTTGTAAACCAAGATTAACTTACTATGTAGGGTAACACGAAAACTGTAACTGCGAGACAACTGCCGTAGTAAACATATTGCGAAATACTACGGTGCTTCCGCCATAACCTTCGAACCTAATCTTTCAATTTCTATTTCTATTGCAGCGTGTATTGATATCCCTAGCGTGCACTGCACATTAATTATTATCCCTTTGGAATTACACACGCTTGTCCATATCATCTAATATACTCTTATACACGAGCATTACGATAATTCATGTATATTTTGTAATAACAAATTTAAAAACTGCATTACAATATACATACGAGCAGTTCTTTCTCTACGGCTGTGTTTTGGCCTTGTATATATTGAAAAGACGCCCGCACCCGCGTTGTGCAAATATTTGTATGCATAAGTATATTTGCATTGGTCATGTTTCTTTGCATAATATGTATGGATATTTACAAAACGAAGGTAAACAAGTATAATTTAGAAGCATTCTAGAACCCATTTACAAGCTATGCTTAGATTGGTTGACCTAATTGGAGCTATATGTATAGTCTATCTATACGACCTAGAATATTTATTTAGTAATACTAAACTGGATTACTTTACATAAACTTATTTAGGTACTAACAAAGCCGAGGCGTATTGTGGAGGTTGCTAAAATATCAAATTTCAGTCGTTTCACAGTTAGACTGAAAAATGCGGACCTCGGAGTTCAAGGTAAAGGCCTCGGATGCGACCGAGACTAACACAAGGATGGTGATGAAGAGAAAAGCCGATAGAAATAGTACCTCTAGTTCCATTATGAAACTACTGGGAGTTTTTGAACATGGAACTTAGAACTATTAGGAGAGTAAAATTCCAGTAGTTCCACAATGGAACTGGAAAATGGTACCTACTACGAGGCATCCGTCACTTGCCCAAACTACGGAAATAAGTACCTACATTGCGTTACAGCCCCGGGCTGCAAGTGCAGTCAGGGCTTGCGCGCGAACATTATAACGCCACCACCACGGCTCTGCCCGCGTAGATTTCGGATTCAGTTCCAACTTTTTTTTTTGTGCGGAAATTCCCTTTAGATAGCACCCCGTTGGGCATCATAGGTAGTTCTGTAGTTCAGTTTGTTGGTTGGTTTGTATTATTTTAATTTTCTGTCAACAATACAATAACACTTGAGTTGGTGGCGTAATAACCTACGAAATTTCGTAGGTTATTAAAACGGCGGCTTTCTTCAAGATCAAAAAAGTGCAACTTCTGTACGTAGCATTATTATTTATTATGTGCTAGGTACTACTACAAATTTGAAGAATTCAAAAAAAAAAGTTTTGGTCATTACTCTGCGAGAACACATGGCACCTAACCCGACACTAAATTCAAATACACTTCTGAACGATCAACCCGATCCTTGTACGTAGGTGACAGCGAACGACCGCTTGATATTTGCGTCACATAATTTATTAACCCTTCAAACGTCACGTAGTCAGGCTCGGATGACCGGCCTGGTTTTAACGACCCAAACTTAGAGTTGTGGAGTCGCCAAACATTTATTATTTAAACACAATCGCGGCCTAGCCCCTACTAAGGTCTGCATTGCAGAGTTTTCTATTGTTCGCCTTTTGAGTGGTACGGGTTTCGGAAATTGTGTTTGTAATTAGCACAGCTTTATCAGTAGTGAAACATTAGTACACGCGCGTGTGTGAATCAACTGCTGCGTTGGTATTGAAGTTAATTCAAACTTACATGAATTAGTAATCGCATTTTCTTTGGGACGACTATTCATTCCCTTCATTTAGTCAATAATAAATGTATTTTTTACGATGTATAAATATGTAACTCACTGGAGAATTTGTGCTGTCACTGGAAAGAAAGGCTTGTCCTGCTTTGTCTTCTACACTGACGGCACAGAAACTCTATATATTTACAGGGTTGGCAGCGCGACTGTGACTCCACTGGTGTTACAAACGTCCATAGGCCAAGGTAACCACTTTTCATCAGGTAGGCCGTGTACTTGTCTGCCACCTAAGTGGTATAAAAAAAAATGTGATACATGATATACTGCAACGCTTATACACTTAAAACGTTATTAGCAATTTATTTGTCAATGACGAAATCTCGAACCTAACTAATCAGTTTTACGCATAGTACATTTATGACATAGCAACGTTCGCGAGAGTCATTAGCTATTTAGAAGCGAGAATGAGACTCGAAACAGATACCCCAATGATTAAAAACGACACTTATTTTTTTATCAAAGTATACCCGTGGTATCTCCATTTTCTTATAAATCGCCAGACCATCAATTAGTGATACTAACCACTATATCTCGGAATTGTTTAAAGTCATATAAATCGATTTTTTTAATCGGATCAGTTTTAATACACCATATTTATTGTTCCACTATTTAAATCGGCTTTCTGCTTTATTAACAAGCTTAAATGACTATGACCATCAACCATTTATGAAAATAATTATGAGACTATAAGAAACGAAAGGCATACTATGCCATCGCAGCAAGTGGAAAGATTATGCCTATATCTGTAGCGAACGGTGAAAGATTTCATAAGGAAAGCAGGTGGAAAAAGTTTTTATCTTGATCTAGTTTGTCAATTTAAAAAAAGAAGATCCCAATATATGTAACAATAAATTCCACTAAATACCATCAATTTACAGTAAAATAGCTAAACATCCTATCTGCAAAAGGGGGTAATGGCCTACTATCTACCCCATACTCCAATGGGAAATTCTGTAATTTTAATACCTTTCGCCCAAAACTGTTTGCCCACCATGTGAAGTTCTCTACACTCAGTAAAAATACTGATAGGTATTGCTGAGAGGCTTCGTGTGCTACCAGGATAACATTAAAACTTGAAGATGCACTCGAGTGAAATCTATTGCGGCGCTTTATTGTGAATCGGGAAATAAAACTGTCTCAGTAACGGTCGTTTTTGTTTCACAAACAGTTGATGGATTGTTTGCTTTAATATAATATTATTGAATAGTTCCTTTCCATATTTTTACTCTTCTTTTTATATTTGTAGGTAGTATGAAAATAGGACCGTTTGATTGTCATCTTAGAAGTTGCGAGTTGGATTTTTGCTGTGTTAATTCCTCGTATTCATATATTATTTATTTTTTAAAAGTTAAATGTAATTTATTGAATTGAATTTAAATAACATGTAAACTAATGTAATAAGATATAAAATAATATTTACAAGTATATAAAATAGGATACAAAAGGATCAAATTAAGCATCGAATAATTCCTCCCCATCGATGTCGACTGGTAATGTGCCCAAAAGGCTGGCGGCATTGCCCCGTTGGATGGCAATGCCAATCCGTTGAGCGAAAAAGAGGCCTGTGTTAATAATTATTCGTATGCATAAATATGATCTCAGTATTTTAATGTATAAATCTGCAAACTAATTTCTTTGGGATGATCAGGATAATTGTAAAGACGTTGTGCCTCGATTCCATCCGGGGCATTCGTCTCGAAGCCCAGGGCCAGCCTTCCGACTTTTACTCCTTCACTTCTCACGGTCTAGGGTATATACCCTAGTATATACCAGTAAATAGTAAGACTATCGGTACGCATGTACAGAGAAGAGATAGATGATCTGATTATTTGCGAGAGCTCTGATCCTGAAATATAAGTTTATAATAAATTTAGTTCAAGTGACGAAGCAACAGTCTTGTAATGCATGCAATTAATAAAAGATATGTGGCGATGCCACATGTACCCAGCGCCGCGTACGTACGTAACTACGAATCCTACATCGCGCATGTAAAGTTCTCGCGCTGGGAGAACATATGTACATCGTCCCAACGACAATCGTTGGGCCGCGGCCCGCCAGGCGTGATCACCTTGCCTGGTCGGAGGATCCTCCCTTTGTGTTGGAGGAACATATCACCTCGTTCCTCCACAGTGGTGACCCCGACGTGATTTGAACACGCAACCTTCGCTGAACATATCAGCATTCTCATCGTCACATCACATTCACTTCTCCCGCATGAGCGGTAATCAAGTCTTCGCCATCCAGCACTTTCGGCCCTTACAAGGACACCATAGCATGCAGCGACCGCTGCAGCCTGGTTACCCTTCGGCCTCACCTGCATCTAAGGCATAGAGTGCACGTACATACGGTCCACGTAAGAAGAGGACATCTCTCCCGTCTACGTGGCACTCGGCCATTACGCAGCATTCGCCCCAATACACGGGGGACTTACCTCGCTTCATCGAGGATTCGCCCCGTCACTGCCGAGGACTCACCTCGCCCCACTGGCAGCTCGCCGAGGATTCATCTCGACGCATCGAGCCCCAGCTCAAGGCGTTTCACAGCAGGACCGCAGCACCGCAGCACCGCACTTGTCCCGCGTCTTCGGGACCAGCGGTAGTCCCGACTCACTGGGACTAGCGAGGAAGACTGTTCCGCTAACGGAATAAGCGGCGTCCAGTTCTGACGAAACGGAACTACTCAAGACTGGAAAATGGCATGCTCATCAAGAGAGCTTAGACAGCCGACTCATCGCAAATCAACCTCCGGTCTGGAGGGGAGTGATGTGGCGATGCCACATGTACCCAGCGCCGCGTACGTACGTAACTACGAATCCTACATCGCGCATGTAAAGTTCTCGCGCTGGGAGAACATATGTACATCGTCCCAACGACAATCGTTGGGCCGCGGCCCGCCAGGCGTGATCACCTTGCCTGGTCGGAGGATCCTCCCTTTGTGTTGGAGGAACATATCACCTCGTTCCTCCACAGATACATATGTATTGTTAAGTGATATATACAAAAATATAATTATTGTTATGTCATGTTCTTGTGTTCTTCATAATGTCTTAGGTATGATTCCGATCTCGGCAGTCGTAGCCCAGCAGCCACGGCCCCGCAGTCACGGCTCAAGCAGTACCTTGCACCTTGGCAACGCTGTCCGCTCCCGCAACTAAAACAAAAGGGTGACTTTTACAGATGAAAATAATGAACTTCTAGAAAAATAGGTTGGCAGTCGCCACTCGGGTCGAGGCTATCCGAAATCTTCAGCCAGCGCCGCACAGCAGTGATGTCAGTGATAAAGTTGTGACTGACAAGATACGAATACTACCTTACTTTAATAGTGAATAATATCAAAGTCGTAGATAATTTGATAATAGTGAGTTATGATCCCCTGGTAGGGAGACATTCCATACAACAAATTTCACCAACACCGGGGCCCCAAACTTTGTTGTTATTAATTAAGAGTTATACTAAAAATAGTTTGCGCATTTATTAAAAAGCTTTTATGTACTTATTAAGCAGATTATATTAAACTTTATTAGTGTATGGGGTCCATATAGATCTTCAGGGTCCAAGATAAACTCACCTGCAAACCTACCAACCTATAGTGATGGCCGGATGAAATTCACGCGCACTATTTCCTCTCAGGGTCTAGGTTTCAGACGGTAGTCACTCCCTTAAATAATCACTTTGCCCATCGTAATCCACTGCTGGACATAGGCCTCTTCCATTGTTAGGAGGCCTTGCCCTACTGCATCCTCGCTGGCCAGACGGGTTGGTATAGGGTTATGTTTCTCGAGTTTTCCTTCTCTCACAGTGTTATTTTTTATTTATTCAAATTTATGCACAGTATTTTGTACAAAGGCGGACTTAATACTAAAGGCATTATCTAACAGTCAACCTTAGGGTGATGCAGAGATACATTGAGGTAGGTGCAGGCAGTGATATCGTCTGCGTGTTTTTCCTTTAGTCGCCCCTTACGATACCCATCGAATAAGAAGGCGTGGTGACACTTGTATTCTTTCTCCGTTACCACAAAAACTCTGTCCTGTAAAAGTCAGAATCAATCAATCCATAAGGAAATAAGTAACTCCTACTCCATCGTTGTTTTGAGCTGTCTCCAGGCTCCAAAGTACGAGCTTTGGTTAGCCGTGTATATTATTGAGATTGCTACTTGTGAGTAATCCCTCAGATTCTTGAACTTGGTCATCCTTGGTCATTGTTCTACATTGCAGTCCAATTGTTATTACGTACGTCTGTATACATATAAACAAAAACTCATTTCAGAAACTTGCATGTTTTTCTTCAGAACTAACAAAGTTTTACGTGAGCCGTTATACCCAGAGCTTGTTCTCAAATGTAATGCCTTTTTTTAAACTAAAACTATTACATTTTACTATTGGCTCTGAATATTGGAGGGTTGCCAGCTTGAAGCGGAATCGTTCCGAGAAACTTAAAATCATACTAAATAGTTTTTGTCGTTAGCGAGAATATAGGGATATCATATCTTAAATTTGAATATATTTGCCAATATGTTTATTTTTTTTTGTATAAACTAGAATCGAAAACAGATTTTAAGTTTAGCCAAATCAGCAGTTAGACTGGTGAAGCGCACTACAGACTGCGAGGTGAACTGGCGAGGCGAATGAGATTAACGCTAAGATGAATAAGAAGAAGAATAGAAAATCAATTTCTACTTCAGTAAATAAACATGGATTTGATAATAGTAGTTGTTAGGGACCAGGTGGACCAAATGATGACACCAACTCCAGTACCTCGTATATAATGAAAAATAAAATTACAATGACTGATTGCCCCGATAAATAGTACTGACGTCGTAAACGGGTGTCGTGGTAGTGTCGCTGCGAGCGGCCACATCCCCACCTCGGATTCCCTGCATGGAATGAACAGTGGTGGTGTTAAATGCGGGCCTAATTTAAAAAAACCTATAGTTTAAATTGTTTATATGTATTGACCGAGCTAGTGAACCGAGCGAGAGTCTCTATTTCGACAAGATGGCCGATTTTGCTTTTGTCCGTATATATGTCAGTTTGTATATATGTCAATTCCGGTCTAGAGGGCGCATTTCTTGACCGATTTTTACTAAACTTGGCACACATGTTCTTTGATTTAAAACTCAAGTTTTGTTTAGAGATTTTTTTGATAGGAGGGAAAATGGGTAAGAAAAGAGCAGATGTTGTTTATCGCGTTATTTATGAACAGATCTTAATGATTTTCGGCTGAAACATCAAGATTTCGATTTCGACTCTATTTCTCACTAGTTGTTGTGAAACAAAAATCATACTTCGTAGAGGTGAACTTCGTTATAAAAACATGATGAGAAAAAACGAGGGCACTTTGCTGTATCATTTTTTTAAGAACGGATCGTCTTTTTTTTTTAATGAATTATCCAGGGCTGTTGAAAATAGAAGATACATATAGTTTTTTTATCACCAGAAACATGTAGCAAAGGGTCCTCGCGAGCTCTACTATTCACAGAACTACTAGTAATATTTACTAAGGTTGTCTGATTATAAATCCTATGTAACCGGAGACAGATAATGCTCCATATGTCCTAAACGTTTAAATGAAAAGATCTTTACTTTACAAAACGCTGCTATAAAGAGATGACACAATTTTTAAATGAGTCCAAGAGCGTCAGAAAGGCAATAGAGTAATTACGTTTGACACAAAACTTTAGTTGCAATTGCTGAAAGAACATCGGAAATGACGCCGCTCGTTTGCCACTTCCTTCCGGCAGGGTTCTAACTTTGAAATGTACTATAATAACGAACGGGAAGTATGTAGTAGTGTATGTACGAGAGAGGGAATTTTATGCTTGCCTGGTAGGCACGTCAGGATAGCACACGCCGTGTAGGTTTTGTTTATTTGTATCTGTTACGTTTTATGTTGCCCTGGTACAACATCGGATTAGATAACATTTTATTGGTTGTTTTATGAGCAGCCGTGGGTAACTGAAAAAGGGTTCCGTTTTGTAGCTTATAAAAAACTATGTAATATTCTTTTAAGTTCCTTGGAATTGCGGTTTGTTTCGTTATTTTCGGTTATACATACCGGTTATAGGCTGAATGCTCTCTCAATCAGAAGCGCATCTAAATTTAATTAAATTCCGCAGCGTCTTGGTATAGAACTTTTCAGCGCTAGAGTGGCGACAATTGGACTACAGCTGGCAAACTATTATTTTGACCGACCGATTGGTACGGATAATACAAAACTTAGTACCTTACTACTTAATTTAAAGTAACGTTCCTAGCGCACTGTTCCTTGTTTTGTGTAAATTTCTTGTTTTATATATTGTGTTTTCTTTTTTCTGTTTTGATTGCATAAATGTGGGGGCTTTTAATTAGCAAATCTTTATTATTAATTGTGTACTTAAAATCTGTGTACAAAATAAAAGTACTTTATAAATATTGTTGAATTACCGCAGCAACTCGAGCGCTATATGCAAATATGAAAAAGAAGTAATACTAGGAGGTATAGGAGGTACTATGGCAGTCATGGGTAAGGTGGTACGTGATAGCTGTAAGGAAATTAAAATAATGTAGGATTATATAGGTATGCTGCTGCTTTGTCCTCTACACTGACGGCACAGAAACTCTGCCGACCCTGTAGTCGGCAGCGCGAGTGTGGCTTCTCTGGTGTTACACACGTCCATAGGCCACGGTAACCACATTCCATCAGGTGGGCCGTGCGCTTGTCTGCCACCTAAGTGGTAAAAAAAAAATATTCTGTATTATTTTTATATTTGAATTGAGATAAATCCCTTCTATAAATTGGTCCAACATGTCTTCTGCCATAATAAAAATAACAAAAATGAATAGACGTGACAACAAGACTCGCCCTCATCCCATTTTTTCGTGAAGATCATGGGTTCAAATCCCGCCTGAATCGATTTTTTTTCTATATCTTAATCGATTTCAATATTTAGCATATTAAAACACTAACATTGCATTTACGAGATTAACTCCTCCTAAATACTTCTAATGTAAAACAACTTCAGCGTTCAAAACGCGAATTTCACTCAGTTAAAATGTCGTACGCTCCAGACTTCCGTGGACTTGTTGAACGAAATATTTTTCAATATGATGCGAGTGTTACGCATTACTCCAATTGGTATCGCATTCAATACGATCCGGAATATGTCAGACAATCCTGCAATAAATATGCTTATTGCTTATGCACTCATATTTTTATTATCTGTATTTCGTTGAGTGTGTTCCGAGTGGAGGATATTACTGTTTGGTAAAATTTGCAAATGGACTTGAGAGGAGATTGAACTGCAGATAGATAGATAATTCTTTATTGTACACCACTAGATTACAGTACAACTTGTAGGTAGCATACATACAGTTTAATGTATAATGGGCGGCCTTATCGCTGAAAGCGATTTCTTCCAGGCAACCTTGAATGCATTCGAATTTCAACAGCGCGGCAGCGTCTAAAATCAATTTACGTGTTCTAAATTTATATATTGCTGATTAATTTGATAATGATATTTTTTTACATACAAACATACATACATATAATCACACCTTTATCCCCGAAGAGTTAGGCAGAGCTGAATTAACACCCACATTTCACCTATAATTGTATTCGGTCCCACGTAATAGGGTGAGCCTGTTGTTGTATTTCGGGCACTATTGTTGACTCGAGTCATGCATCTGAGACTGAGTCTGGGCTGTATATCTTGTTGTTGCCTATCTATCTCATGTTAAACAGTCCTATCCCATAGTCCAAATTCTACTCTGACGGGAATCACGCGGCTTTTTATTTGATGATTGATTAACCTGTCGCTTTTTGCATTTCAATGTCGCTTTTACCTACCTAGTACCTACTTAATTAGAGATAACTTTATATTCATACACAAGCGAAAATGTACCAACGCCATAATGTCTATGAGGTGGTCATAATATAAATAAGGGCCAATATATATGTAGTGTTGGCAAAAAGGTAAGCTAAGTGTCACCTACGAATCATCCGCAATACCCTATATGGATCCTGAGAACAAAAGACAAGTAAAATATTATCTATGCGTTTTATAAATTTCAGAAGACATGTTAAAAACATAACATAACATAAACATAAACTCACGCCTATATCCCCGAAGGGATAGGCAGAGGTGCAAGCACCTACATTTCGCCAGTTTATGTTTAGGTCCCAATGTAATAGGTGGCGAGCCTATTGCCATTAATCGGGCACTTATAAACCTGCGATAAATACACACATAACTTCGAAAAGTATCGAAAAGTCATTGGTGTGTGCCACGGTAAAACCTGGGATCGAACCCGAGACCTTCGTCTCAGCAGTCTATTACCCATACCACTAGGCTACCGCGGTTATTACATGTTAAAAACATTCGTTTTTAATCAAAGTGAAAACTGTAAACGCATACAACAAGAATATCCGCGGTAAAAATCGCATCACCTTAAATTATATGGCGAAATTCCTTTCACGAATGCTTAAAGGCGACTAGATTTCACGGTTTCACCAAAGACACAGGGCGGTATTCAGGCATTCTGTGTAAATCTTGTGAGCACTCGGGAATGCGGGCCTGCGTCGTCGCCATGACAGTTTCGCAATTAGGCGTGCCGCAAAATGGTAGCGCGGCAAAATTACCGCATGGCACCATCGTATCGCTCCTCTGCAAATGTTTGTCCCAATATTGGATATAATCGCGCGTAATACTGATTTTAGTATTCGAAGATATTGGCATATTTACATAAAATTAATTTGGTATATGTACTAGGCGCGGCTGGCGATAAAAATATTGAAGATTCTGTTTAAAAAACCAACTTATATAAAGAATTTTGCATAACGTCTTTTGAAATACATAAAGCTAATAGAATTAATCAAAATTATGCAATGGTTTAGTATTAATATATTATCAATATTTAATAAATGCTTTTTTGTCTTTCTTTCTCCTTACTTTACTTACTACGGAATAGTGTATATTTTTTATAACATAACATGAACTCACGCCTATATCCCCGAAGGGGTAGGTAGAGGAATATATTGCTCTTGCTGTGTACAAAGAGTTAAATATAAATCTTACGAGTTAAGTGATTTGAGTACTTTAGTCAAATTTACATCCACTAATTTACGAACCAGGCTATGATGCGGGCTATCCTTTCAAGTTTGGGGAACGCGGCGATAACTTCGTGCAACAAATATTGAAAAAAAATGGAAAATATACATGTCAGAAAGACTCAATTATAGTAATAATAATAATAATAACCCCGCAGGGGCAGCTTGTGGCGAGCTGTTGGTGCGTGGCGACACCACGTACCCCGATTCTCCCGAGGATTAGGATTTATTCCCCCTCACCTTGTGTGCTTGCCTTTATTGGCCGGCCATGAGTGGAGTTGCAAGAGCAGAACCTATGCTCCAGGTTGGAAGTGTAAAATGTCATAACGCCGGGGGCACGCTGACTGGTATACCGGGAACTTGCGCCCCGCAGACTCACCTCTCGACAACCTTAGCCGCTCAACGGATGTTGCTCCATGGTCGCACTATATGTGGCTATTTTAATGGGGCCCATGCAATGAGTTGGCAAGTCACCGCCTGCCTTTTTACAAGTTTGAGACTTATTGTCACGGCAGGTGTCCGTTAGTCTCCCCCTATAGCCCATGATATCCGCCATGTGTGTGTATTCCTAGCATATTAAATTCTCTTAAAAGGGCCTCTACGTCTTGGTTTCGGCCCGACGCACGCCTTCCAAAGGCCCGGGATTCCATAGTCCCGAGAGTCAAGGTACTGAGAAATAATAATAATAATAATAATAATAATAATAATAATAATAATAAGCCCCCTAACACAACCATACGTCCGAGTCGAACATCAGATTCACGTGGGGTGGCGGACACGTGATAAGTTAAATTACCGGCGCGGCTAACATGGCTCTGGAAACCCAGTAATAATGGAGAATACAGTAAGGAATATACGTATAGGATCGCTACCTGGGGGTCGTCAGGGCACGTCTGGAGCTGGCGCTGGACGTGGCAGCATGCGGACCGTCAGTGGTCGTCGACTGAACACGGCGGGTCACGACCAACCAAGATACTACAGCCGAAACAAGTAACACACCCGCACCCACAATAAACACTATACATGAATCAGCTAGAAGTGTTTTGCAGGACATGCTTCCTGTAACCACCCTAGCTGGCAGAAATAGGCAGCGAATGAGATGGACAGATGAAGTAAATCGACAATTACTTCGCTGCTACTACACTGTAACAAATTGCGAAGCAGACCTCACTGGCTATCGATCGACATTACACACCAAATTTATTGAAATCTACCCAGAGCTTCATACTATTTCAGACCAAAGACTATCAGACCAAATACGAGTCATACACCGTAATAATAGAATAACAATAGTAGATAGAGAAATAATTAAGAAAGAAATAGAATTATATCTGATTGAACACACTGCAACTCCCACATCTAATTCTCACCAACCATTACTACTTAACACAAATGATTCACAGATTCTTCGGGATACAGAACCATCACATACACAGAACACAACAGAAGAAATTATATCATCGCAACCTACAGATACTACTCATTCCCTGTTCACATCAATACATACATTATCACCGACACCAACTCTATATACACAAACAGACACCCCGAACTTTGAAACGTCAACATCCGAAGGCACATTATTATTAGAACAAATCAAATATATATTCAATGAGAATTTAACTAAATATAGAGGCTCGGACCCTACATTACGCCCGAATATACCCAAATTAAAAATATCTAAGCGAGCCAAAATCACAGTGAACACACTTAATCAGTTAATCAGCAACCAATTAGCAAACAATAGCCAACCTACTTTAGAAGAAATACATGATCTCATATACTGTGCAGCAATAACAGCAACCACCATCTGGTGGCGCGATTCTCATGCCACCTGAGCTAGTGGACTGTATTTCGCGAGGGTGAAGCTAACATGTTTCATATGACACTTTACACAACAAACAAGATAGGTGATCGGGTTGCCGCGGAGGTGGTTTAGGCATTGAATGCATCCCGAGAAATTAGGAGAGGATGCACTAACCTTTATGACGCCACGTGCTTTCAGGGCCGGTGCACCGGTCTTCTCTTCCTGGCTCAGGAGCTGCTGCCCACATCACTAAATCACTTGAGGGACACACGAGAGGCACAATCCGATCGGTAAAGGTCTATGAAAGCGGTTAAAATCCAACAAACATTATTAATTTCTGAGAGTCGCGTGCGCTGCCGCCATTGTTTATTCTAGTTCGATGCGAAGTCAAGATGCGTCTATTTTGACAATTGAGCGGGGCGAAACTATTGTTATCTCACTTTAGAGGTAGTGCGGGAGGGAGATGGGTATAGGGAGCGTGTGCTCAGCGTCAACCAATTGAGACGATTTGAATTTACTACTACTGGCGCCACCATTCCCCCCGGCTTGAAGGGTTACCTTCAAAACGAAAAATGCGGAACAAATCTAAAGTCTAATCTAAATCTAGGTTTGGGAAATAACAACTAAAATATAAACCTAGATTTGAACTCGTGCCTACTGCTGGCTAGGCAGAGGGCAGAGGCGAACAACCGGGCGCAGATACGATCCGGTTGCGGTTTTAACCCGTACAACACGAGTTATCCCGCGGGAATCGGGAAAAACTTCCTCTACTACTCCTAGAGGCCAATGCAAAGGAGGCGCATTCCCAGTCATAAGGACTACCACCGTACCTACAGTAATTGGGTTAGATGGAGTATTCCATTTTTGACGCGACTGCAGCGTGTGCAAACAATCGGTTCTCCAACGATTCCAAAACGATTGGACTAATCTATCCAAAAGAGCGTGACGAGTTAGAAGGTGCATTCTATCGTCATCAACATCTATTGCGGGCAAATATTTTAGCGTACTTAAATCACCGGTCAACTCTATATGACCGCGCGTAGATAAAATTCTCAAAAATCGGCCTACATAAACAACACAACGCAACAGTCTCGACCAAGACGAGACGCGATTAGCCAACAACAAAATAAGGGACTCTTCACGCGGGACCGATACAACAAGCGAGTGCTTCTTCTCCTCGGGTGGTTCGGAAACCGTAGTGGGATTGAATTGACTAACTGGCCACTTATCTAACGCGGCATGAATCCAGGACGGTCCACTAAACCATAACGGGTGATCTAAAATTTGCGAAGGAAGCAATCCACGAGAGAGACAATCGGCTGAGTTGTCGGTGCCAGCAACGTGAAAGAGATTTTGTGGCGCTAATTCAGATTGAATTTTTGCCACTCTATTAGCGAAGAATGTGTCCCAACGATGGGGCGAAGAGTGGGCCCAACACAAAGCGACTGTTGAGTCCGAAAAAGCTAAAATTCTACTAATATTAATGCGACACGGAAGTGCTAGTCTTAGCACTGCCATCCAAAACTACGCGGAGTTTAGTAGTAAGCTTATCTTCTCTAATAACTCCGTGGTGCGGGATAATGTACGAAGGCTGAGTCTCGTCAGTGTCCGCAGGCGCAGGTGAGATGTAACCTTTATCTAAATATTCGTTAACAACCTCATCATAGGCTTGCTTTAACTTTGGAGACGCCTGCATCTTTCGTTCTAAACAAAGAAAGCGTTTTTCAGCGGATACACGGGAGTCACCGAGCGAAAAAATATCTCCCTTGAAAGGGAGCGCGACAACATAACGACCCTGCTCATCACGAGTAGTCGTGCGACAATAAATCTCCTCAGCCATCTTGTCATCAGGGCTTAGGATAGGTGGGACATTGACCTCTTCAATTTCCCAAAACTTGCGGATGGTAGACTCCAGTGGCGGCTCGACGGTGCAACAGAACGAAGCAGTCGAGTGACTAAAACTATCTATAGAAGCGGGTGCGGAACCAATTATAACAAAACCAAGAACTGTTTCCAGTGCGTGCGGAGCGGGGTACGTCGGTCCCCCTTGAACCTTACGTGATAACTGGAGGTGCGGGAGAATCGAAGCGCCGATCAATATATCAATGACTCCAGGAACAGCGTTAGTCTCATCAGCTAAAGGCAAATCTTTAAATTTCGTTAATAAAGACGTGTCAACCGGGACGGTAGGCAACTGTTCAGTTATTTTTATCTATAACGAGCGAATCCATGTCAAACCAAATATTATTATTAAAACGAGATCCAAACCTTGTTTTAACGGTGCCATGAACAGCTGACTGTAAGCTTCCAAAACCCTTCACCACTGAGCGGGTTGAACGCTTATTAACATTGAAACCAAGACGTTGACAACAATCTTGAGTAATAAAATTACTTTGCGAAGCGCCATCTAATAGCGCTCGAACAATGTGCGGTTTACCTAATGCATCAACAATAATGACGCGAGCAGTCGCGAGAACCACAGTAGTGAGCGCAGCACTAGCGGACAACGAACACAAGGTGACGTCATTCGCAGCGGTCTCCGGGCGGGCCGGAGCGCGCGCGAGCGCGGGCTGCGGCTGTGGCGCAGGCCGCCGTGTGCCACCGCTCGACGAACCAACTGTGCTCACATTGGATGCGGCATTACTATTTTCAAAAATGAAGTAAAGTGTGGTGTCTCGCTTGACATTTGCGACAACTATTTCTACTATTACATAAAACAACGCGGTGTTTAGTACCGAGACAATTAAAACAAAAATTATTAGCGCGAACAAATTTATAACGATCACTAGGCGATAATTTTAGGAAACTCGGACACTTGTACAATTGCGAATGATGAGCATTACACAAAGAGCAAACAGGTGATTGTACATGTGCTGGTGCGGTATTAACATAAGTATGAGTTGACTTCAGTGACTTCGATGACGCATCTATTTTGCGTTCGGAACTAACAACTTTCTTCGCGCCTTCATGTTTCGATGAAGAGCGTTGCAATATTTTTATATGCTCGCGAACAAAACTTTCTAAGTCTTCGAACTTAGGAATTTTATTGCCGCGATGATCCGACTCAAATAAACGAATGGTTTCGGAATCTAATTTCTTTAAACCCATATACAAAAATAAGAAGTCGCAGAGGTCATCGATCTTTAGGTTCTTTACGGCGCGAACAGATGATGCGAAAGTATCTAGAAACTTCTCTAAATTTTGATCGTTACATGCCGTAATGGCTTTCAAATCAAACATCTGATCCAAATATTCATTAGCTACCGATCTTTTATCCTCATACTTAGCTTTCAAAGTATTTAAAATTAAATTATAATTTTCGGCACTAAACGTAATTCCAGCGCAAACGGTTATAGCTTTACCAGTTAATTTTTCAACGAGATAATGCAATTTTTCGTGATCTGTCAACGAATCGTTCTTATCTATTGTATTCTCAAAACTAAACACCTCAACAAAGTCTAGGGAACAAGATGACCCCAATTATTTCTTTTCGCGTAAATCTTGTTTTGCAAATAACTGGCAGCAAATAAATAAAAATAGAATAAAGTAGATTACAGAGTTGTTCGAAATTTAAAAATAAATTTAAATAAGTAGTGATTTTCGAATATGGAGGGAAAACTTTAAAAGTTTTCCCTCGATCGTGTTTGATTGTGCAGTTTCTCTGAGGCAAAATAAAAATTATTTTTTTTGATTGTAAATAACGTTTATTATCAATAATACGTCTTTTACGTATGGTTTGTGCATTTTTGTGACTGTAGTCATCATGTCACGTCGTCATTTAAGTCGCCAACGATGTTAAGGGCTGTTATTATGCTGCAAGCTGGACGAACTCAACGCGACGTAGCGGATGCTGTCAACACCCAACCAAGCGTAATTTGCAGATTATGGGCACGCTACAGGTCTACAGGGGATGTTGCCGAACGTCACAGGGGACGAAATAGGGTTACTACCCCGCGACAAGATCGTTTCTTGCAAAATTCCGCAAGGCGGCAACCCACGATTACTGCTCGTCAGTTGGTCGCAGGCCTCCAGTCTCAGCATCAAGTGGTTATTAGCGATCAAACTGTCAGAAGAAGACTACACGAAGCCAATCTTTATGCTCGCAGACCGCTTAGGGTTCCAGCTCTTCGACGTGGAAATCGAGGTCGTCGCTTATTGTGGGCTAACGCACATTTACAGTGGACCAACCATCAATGGGCACTGGTTCTGTTTTCCGACGAATCTCGCTTCGGTTTTCATCCTGATTCGAGAAGAGTGCGTATATGGCGAGTTCCTGGACGTCGGAGTCGTCTCCAGAATCAGCAAGAAGTTCATCCTTACCAAGGTGGAACAATCATGGTATGGGCTGGAATTCGCCTTGGTGGAAGGACCGACCTCGTTTGGATACGGGGCAATTTGAATGCAAACCAATACATTCAGGAGGTTAAACACCCCATGGTAATCCCTCATCGACAGCAGTTCGGTCAAGACTTTATGTTCATGCAAGATAATGCACGGTCACACACCGCGAGGGTAGTGGTCAATGCGTTAAGCGAGCACAATATGACGACGTTGGAATGGCCTGCTCAGTCTGCCGACCTCAATCCCATAGAGCATGCCTGGGATTTGCTTGGGAGAAGAGCTTTCAGTGATTCTTTGGAAAATCTGAACACTGAAGAACAACTTTTTTTACACCTTCGCAGTGTATGGAGCCATATTCCACAGACGATGATTGACAATCTCATACTAAGTATGCCACGCCGTTGTCGAGCTGTTGCTAATGCTTTAGGAGGTCCTACAGATTATTAAAAACGTTTAAAGTACGGTTAATTACAGTATTTCTTACTACCTCGTTATTTTTGTGCCTAATCATAGAAGGTTGTAATACTCAATATTGGCACTATTCAATTCTTTCTTAAAAATAAAAAAATATGGTTTACAATGTTTTTATTAAAATTAAAATTAAAAACGGTATAAAAATACCCTTCTATTGATATAAAACACTCACTATTACAAGAAAGGGTTTTTAAATAAAAACTAGAAATGTCCTTGTTCCCTAGACTTTGTTGATGTGTGTATCTATAAATAAACACCAATCGCGGATGTTATCATCAAATTCGGGTATCTGAATTGGTGGCAACTTAGGTCGGTCGCGAGTGGGATTGGGTCGGTCAGACGGTTTCTCCAAACTCCTAGCGACGCGTTTGATACGACAATACAAATCGTCAAACGACGACAAGGCCTGATAACTCACTGAGTAATCGGGATTTAAATTTAACTCTAAAACGTTGATGTCATGTACTAAGGATTCGAAATCCGCGCGTAAACTATCCAAGTTTTCTATAGAACACAAGAACGAATCTCTAATAGCCAAATCAGAGGTTTTAAGTGCATTATCACAAATCGATTGTACGCGAGAGTAAATCATTTCTCTTTTAGTGTATAAAAGTTTCAATTGAACTTTACTATCGGTACTACCAACCTTTGGGGGCATTTTTACAAATAAATATCAAACTAAAGTGCGGTAAACAACAAATGAAATGACTTAATCTTAGCGGTACAGAGCAGCGACGCGGCGCGAGCGATATCCGTAGGTAGGTAGGTACTTATGACTGCGCGTGCAAGCTTGAACAAACGCGCATAGCAACAACCCGATCGTACCTACGCGAGCTAGATCGCTGTCTAGGTTCAACTATTATTTCAGGGATTAAGTATTGCGTAATATCTATTCAAATTAAAATACTTTCGTATGAATTTGAATGAAATGCGAGCGAGGTGTAACCGCGTACCTACTCACGTAGGTATTAGGTAAATACGATGCGAGCTAGCGGCGAACGGATGGCTTAGAAATTGAAACAAATAAAACAAAAGCCAAATGCGTTAGGTATTACACTGTGCCTATGCACTAGGGTGTCTAGGATACCTAAGATCTAAACCTAAATGCCTAGATGCGGGGTTTTCTACTAAAATAACTAGGTATTTAGGTGCGGTGCGTTTATTCCCAATAGAATAAATGACAAAATGCGAAACTACGACTAAGGATCGATACGATAAGAGAAATGCGAGCGAGGTATAACCACGTACCTAACCTATGTAGGTATCAGGTAAACACGATGCGAGCCAGCGGCGAACGGACAACCCAGAAATTGAAATAGCCAAATGCGTTAGGTATTACACTGTGCCTATGCACTAGGGTGTCTAGAATACCTAAGATCCAAACCTAAATGCCTAGATGCGGGGTTTTCTACTAAAATAACTAGGTATTTAGGTGCGGTGCGTTTATTCCCCATGGAATAAATAACAAAATGCGAGCTACGACTAAGGATCCGGCTCGATCAGGACCAAAAAGAATGGTGGCGCGATTCTCATGCCACCTGAGCTAGTGGACTGTATTTCGCGAGGGTGAAGCTAACATGTTTCATATGACACTTTACACAACAAACAAGATAGGTGATCGGGTTGCCGCGGAGGTGGTTTAGGCATTGAATGCAACCCGAGAAATTAGGAGAGGATGCACTAACCTTTATGACGCCACGTGCTTTCGAAGCCGTTGCACCGGTCTTCTCTTCCTGGCTCAGGAGCTGCTGCCCACATCACTAAATCACTTGAGGGACACAAGAGAGGCACAATCCGATCGGTAAAGGTCTATGAAAGCGGTTAAAATCCAACAAACATTATTAATTTCTGAGAGTCGCGTGCGCTGCCGCCATTGTTTATTCTAGTTCGATGCGAAGTCAAGATGCGTCTATTTTGACAATTGAGCGGGGCGAAACTATTGTTATCTCACTTTAGAGGTAGTGCGGGAGGGAGATGGGTATAGGGAGCGTGTGCTCAGCGTCAACCAATTGAGACGATTTGAATTTACTACTACTGGCGCCACCACCATCTTTAGCAATAATAATAAAAATAACGAAGCAGGAAAAAGGAAGAGTAGTGATAATAAACCAGCATGGGAGAGGCGTTTAGAAAATAATATATCAAAATTAAGAAAAGAAATAGGCATACTCAATTAGTTCATAAAAGAAAACCTATCCAGGAAAAATCAGATCAAATTAAACTACATATATAAGAGTAAAGAAGAAGCAATACAAACCATGGATATTAAAACACAAAAGTTGCAGGCGTTATCAAAAAAGCTGCGTAGATACAGAAAATCAAACCAAAGGAAAAATGACAATAAAACATTTAGTAATAATCAAAAACTATTTTACAGAAATTTTAATAAAGAATCTAGTATCACAAATCCACCTAACATAACAGAAGTGCAAGCATTTTGGGAAAATATCTGGTCCAAACCTATAGAACATAACTCAAATGCCGAATGGATTAAGGAAGAAATAGAGGCAAACCAGTATTTAGATCTGATGACTGAAGTTAAAGTAGAGAAAATAGATATAGAAATAGCAATAGGAAAGACACTTAACTGGAAAATACCTGGACCTGATAAGATACAAAACTACTGGCTTAAATACTTAACATCGACACATGAACACATTGCAAATTCTTTTAATACGATCATTCAAGAACCACATTCTACGCCCACATTCCTATCACAAGGTAATACTTACTTAAAACCAAAGGACTCAGATACAACAAACCCAGCGAAATATCGACCAATTACATGTTTAGCCACACTGTACAAATTACTCACATCAGTTATCTCACACAAAATAAATTCACATATAATACATAATAACGTTATAGCAGAAGAACAAAAAGGATGTAGGAAGGGATCAAAGGGGTGTAAAGAACAGTTAGCGATAGATACAGAAATACATAACCAGGTTAAACAGTTAGACAGAAATCTTTATTTTACATACATAGATTATTAAAAAGCCTATGATAGCGTTCCTCACTCATGGCTAATTCATGTTTTGAAAATGTATAAAATAGATACTAAACTTATAGACTTCCTACAATATGTTATGTGCAAATGGACCACAGTTCTCAATATTAATACAGAATTAGGACCCGTCATATCACCTCCAATTAAAATAGCCAGGGGTATATTTCAAGGAGATTCGCTGAGTCCGCTTTGGTTCTGCATGTCTCTAAACCCGTTATCTAGAATTTTAAATAAAACTGGTCAAGGTTATACAATTCATAGAGAAAGCAATACAAAAATATCACATCTACTTTACATGGACGATATTAAATTATACTCTAGTAATAGAAAACAAATGAACCTACTCCTGGAAACTACTGAGAATTTTAGTACAGATATTAAAATGAGCTTCGGTTTAGATAAGTGTAAAATAAACAGTGTCATTAAAGGAAAACATCATACAACAGACCAATATATTTTTTTATTATTTATCATTACAAAATTCACTAATAGATAGAATGGATACAACAGATACATATAAATACTTAGGATATTCACAAGGCATTGGTATAGATAGTAAAAAAATAAAGGAAGAGGAACTTACAAGTAAATATACAGATAGGATAAAGGCAATATTAAAGACAGAGTTATCAGGTAGAAATACAGTCAAGGCTATCAATACGTACGCAGTTCCTGTGCTGACGTATTCTTTCGGGATCATCAAATGGATACCTACTGATTTAGATAGACTAAATAGACTAACACGAACCACATGCCATAAACATCTTATACATCGCATTCATTCTGCAACGGAAAGGTTTAATCTAAAGAGGAAGTTAGGAGGTGGAGGATTCATAGATATTAAGAATTTACACAACAAGCAGATATATAACATACGCACATACATGCTTAGTAGAATAAACAATAGCCCTATTCACAAAGCACTCACTTGCATAACCACCTCAGGTACACCATTAAAATTAAACGATGGAAACATTAGCATTACACACGAACACAAAATCGCCAGCTGGAAACAAAAATCTCTACATGGAAAATACCCCAATCAAATACAACAAGAACATATAGACAGGGAGGCGTCAAATGCATGGTTATATACAGGAAATTTATATAAAGAAACAGAAGGATTTATGGTCGCAATTCAAGATCAAATAATAAAAACTAAAAATTACGAGAGATATATAATTAAGGACCCAACAGTAGTATCCGACAGATGTAGATTGTGTAGTACCAACCAAGAGACTATAGATCATATCACGGGAGGTTGCCCATTTCTTGCAAATAAACAGTACACCGATCGACATAATAATGTAGCCAAACAAATACATTCACTGTTAGCTCAAAAATACAAGTTAGTAGATAAAATAGAACCATATTACAAATATAAACCAAAGGATGTCTTGAATAATGAAACCACAAAACTGTACTGGGACCGAGATATTATAACAGATAAAACAATTACAAACAATAGACCAGATATAACACTAACGCTAAAAGCTGAAAAAATCACATATTTAATAGATATTTCAATTCCTAACTCTGAAAATATAAAGAAAAAATACACAGAAAAAATACAAAAATACATACCACTTGCTGATGAAATACGGCGAATGTGGCATCAACACACAGTTAAAATAATACCTATCATTCTCTCATCCACAGGTCTCATTCCAAAATCATTACACACATCAATCACAGAATTAGGCCTACATAAAAAAGCATATATTTCATTACAGAGATCAGTTGTTATAGATACATGTTCCATAGTTAGGCGATTCCTCACATCCACTACACAAACACCCACCACAATTCAAAATGAACCGACTCACTTGACTTAAGCCCGTGATAGGTTCACACATACCAGCCGAAAAAGCTGAGAAGTTTAAAATAATAATAAAAAAAAAAAATTATTATAGTAATGTATTACGACTCGGTACGTATGGAAATAATGTTTGTCAACTCGGAATCTGGGAATATATATAATATATATATATAATATATAATATCCACGACCTTCTTCACCAGTCTTCAAAGTTAAATCTTCCGCCGACTCACAAAGTTTGGGCCAACATTCGCTAACATGTGGGGCGAGTGATGTGCCAGCCCGCAGTGACTTGGCGTAACTTAGTTTAGCTGGAGTATCAGCTGGCTGATTAAGTGACTTGCGTTTAAGCACCGACTGATTTTGTCAAAGCAAATACTCTGTCAAATATTTGCTTCATGAGTTTTAAATGAATCGCTGTCTGACTTTTGAGAGGTTCGTGTTTGTTCATTATGTATTTCAAATAGGAATGTCCCCCTTTACTTGGACTGCCGACGACCTATGTAGAGCAACGGAGAGCGCTGTTGCTGTCAGCCTAGTTCTGGGTCAATGAAATTTAAATACTAGACCGTTATGCGAGACCTAGCCATTGACTCGTAGAAGAAGAAGTAGGCATATAAAGGAAGGAAAAAATACCTACATAGATAAGAATACGAGGTCACTGCCATGCAACTCTTCTCCGTTGATTTAGGAACCTATGATCTTGATGTGACACGACAAATATTGCTAAAGTTTCTAAACAAATCTTTTAAACAATTTTTAAATTAACAACTTTATTTTCTTTACATATTTTTCTGCTGACCGTACAAATATTTCCATATGTTTCTGAAATTGTCACAAGCGCGATCCTATTTTCAGTTGAAAGCCGTATTAAGCAAGTAGTGTTGTATAACTGCGATTCCCAGACGGACACTTGTAAATTCAAACGGGTAAGACTCCTAATCTATCACAGAAATGTAAATCTTATCGCTTCTGCACACAAGAGCGGTTCGGAATAGACATAAATTGCTTCTTATTCGTCCCAAGTCTATACCGTTGCGTCTTAATGGCATCTGAGTGTAGTGTAAACATAGGTAAATACGGGGTAAGTGTAGGTGTATGTAGGATAAACGTATATATTGGGAGGCTTTTACCGTATTTGAATAAGATCAGGCGTGTGTGGATCGCTTTGGCTCGTTTTTGGTCGGCTTTGATTTGGGTTTTTTCGGTTAAGTTATGTGGTGGCGTGTTTTTAGATTAAACGTTTTTTGTTATTGTAACAATAAATGTTTGGGAATGTTTTTTTTTTGTATTTACGCCTGTTTTTCTCTGAAAAGGTAGGTATGCAGAGGTGGATTATTAGGAATATATTTGATACTCAAGCAGGGGTGACCATGTTTTTAAAATATGATATTTCGTGAATATAATCGTTTGGTATATGATGTTTGGTGATGAAGCGATAATAATTTTACAATCACATTTTTCTTCTTAGGTAATTTGCTTATTCATACTATAATATTATAAAGCTGCAGAGTTTGTTTGTTTGTTTGAAAGCGCTAATCTCTGGAACTACTTGTCCGAATTGAATGATTCTTGCAGTGTTAGGTAGTCCATTTATCGAGGAAGGTTTTAAGCTATATATCATCACGCTACATCTTAAGGGAGCGGAGCATTGATAATAAATGTTAACAAATCCGGCAATTTTTCATACATATTTTGAAGACTAAAACACACGGGCTCAAAGCTTCAAAATATACCCCGGGCGAAGCTGGGGTGGGTCAGCTAGTCTTGGCTATTGCGAGAGCGATTACCGTCTTAGTATCAAAGTAATCGGGATATTTACCACGTTGTATTGTTTTGAGTTTTCGATATTTTAGTGCTTTTGCAAGCACCATGATCACGGAGGAACGAGTATTGGCGGTGAACCGTGAAAAAAGGTTTTTAGGAGTAAATATATCAATCTATCCTCTTTCGAGTTCTTTTACTATGTATATCTACACTACCACTGGTTTCACTCTCACTACAAACTCGAACCCGATCTCGATCACGTTCACGACACACGATGCTTAAGCAGTAACAGAACACACAGTAACTTTGATACTAATGTGAGTGACCATGATAGTTTAAATATCTAGATTGTCGTCTTACTTTCTAATCAAAAAACCTGCACTAGGGCCTAGCCTGGTCAAGGTTGCCTGGAAGAAATCGCTTTCAGCGATAAGGCCGCCCATTGTACATTAAATTGTATGCATGCTACCTATAAGTTGTACTGTAATCTATTGG
Organism: Eilema griseolum; assembly: GCA_963662185.1. Lineage (NCBI taxonomy): Eukaryota > Metazoa > Arthropoda > Insecta > Lepidoptera > Erebidae > Eilema > Eilema griseolum. The sequence goes on from OY759245.1 coordinate 3,709,844, forward strand.
TGAGTCTATCTAGCCTGTCCATTAGAAGGTGCATGTAAAAGAGCGCCTCAAAAACACCCACGCTATCACTATCTCAAGCACACTAAATCATTTCTAGGGTTCCGTGCCTCAAAAGGAACAGAAACGGCACCCTTGGAGGATCATTTCGTTGTCTGTCCGTATGTCTGTCATCTGTCAAGAACTTTTTCTCAGTAATGCGTAGAGCTATCAAGTTGGAATTCTTACCATATAGTCAAACTTCTAAGTCAACGCATTCAAAATATATTACGGTTTATGTAGCTCAAGTTACGGAACCCTAGTGCGCGAGTCCAACTTGGATTTTCGATTTTTTTTAAATAGAACTCGGACCAAAATTTTAGACAGAGCATGTTTCTTCATAATGTCGCTGTTTGAATATAAAATGAGGTTATGTACAATATTAATTGTAACAAAACTCATAAACAGAGTACGAAAGTGCGTAATGTGTTCACAAATTTGTTGAATATCCGGGACATTTTGCAGCGAAGAAGCTAGCGGTTTTAATGCAAATCAACGCTAGGGTGACAAACCTATGGGATAAATACTGTGAATTTTTATTATTATTGAAGAAATATTTTTAATTTATTAATATACAGAATGTGTTTTAGAGACTGTAAGGGCCGCGTGGTTTTCAGCTGAATAGAATTTGGATCACTCCATCTTTTCCCATGCGGTGTCGTACAAGGCGACTAAGGGATAGGGCTGATTAACATCAGACAGACAACAATCGCCCGGTAAACGGCAATAGGCTCACCCCCTATTACGTGGGAATACAATGATGGTGAAATCAAAATCAAATCAAATCAAAATGTTTTTATTTTTCTACTCATACATTGTTATAACATCCATATATTGAGAGAAACCCCAGTAAGTTAAAAAATACTTGTGACGGGATTTTCTCGCTGCTTCCCCTAGGTTTGAGTATACAATGCTGAGAACTTAATCTAGCTGCTTTTTTCTTTTTTATTTTTTTTTTTTATATAGGACACTTCAATTGGACTTCGCCTTGCCTGATGGTAAGCTGAAGGCAAAATCCCAGAAAAGAGGGTCACCATTACTTACACATACCGTGTGACAATGGTGACACTAAGCTTGACGGCCTTATCATATGCTTTTTCACGCCCCGCTTAAAGGACCCGGGACTGTAGGAAGAAGGAAACACGTGAGCTGGTAATGAATTCCAGGCCTTAATGGTGCGACAGAGGAAAGAGTCTCCGAACCGCTTGGTTCTTGATCGGATGTTTTGCACCGTGTGCGGATGACATCTAAGACCTGCACGCGTTGTCCTGTGTAGGAAAGGGGAGGGTGGGACTAATTGGAAGAGCTCATCAGAACACTCCCCATGGTACAGACGGTAAAATACAGCCATGGACGCAACATCTCTACGCAGCTGTAAAGGTTCTAGGGTGTTCGTGATCTCGGGATTCCCAATGATGCGGATCGCACGTCGCTGCAGCCTGTCGAGAGCATCTAGTAAGTACTTTGCTGAACCATCCCAGAGATGCGAGCAGTACTCCACACAGGAGCGAATTTGTGTCTTGTATAGAAGACACCGCTGCTCCGGCGTGAAAAATCGTCTCACTCTGTTCAGGACTCCGAGTTTTCGTGAGGCTGTTTTGATGATGCTTTCGATGTAGTTTTTGTTATTCAGGTTGCAGCGAACATCCATACCTAGGATATTGAGATTGTCCTGCAGCGGCAGTGGCGTGCTCTGAAGAGTGGGGAGGGGAAGGAAAGAAGATACTTTTGCTGTAAACGCACATGCCTGCGTCTTCTTGGCATTGAACTCAACCAGGTTCTCAGAGCCCCATTGAGAAATGTGATTCAGGACCCCGTCAAGCTCAGTGACAAGAAGCTGCCTTTTCTCTGCGATATCTGACTGCTTGGCCGCTGGATGTCCATGATAACTCCCATGTAAAGTGCTATCGTCTGCATAACAATGAACATTGCCGGTAGACAGCATGTCGTTGATATGCAGAAGAAAGAGAGTGGGTGATAAGACGGACCCCTGGGGCACGCCAGCATTAACCTGCAGAAACTCTGAAGCTCGTCCGTCACAAAGGACGCGAATACGGCGCCCCTGCAGGAAGCTAGCAACCCAGTTGCACAGCCTAGAAGGCAGACCAAAGGCAGGTAGCTTAGAAAGAAGCGATTTGTGCCAGACTCTATCGAAAGCTTTGGCGATGTCAAGACTAATTGCCAGTGACTCGCCGTGCTTGTCCATAGCCTCACCCCAAAGATGGGTAACGTATGCTAGAAGATCACCCGTTGACCGTTTCGGTCTGAAGCCATATTGCCGGTCATTAATTAAGGAGTGATCCTCTAGGTGCCGCATGAGCTGTTTGTTAATTATGTGCTCAAACACTTTGCACAGCACTGAGGTGACGGCTATGGGTCGATAGTTGGCTGGCTCCGAGCGATCCCCCTTCTTGGGAATCGGCTGAACATTCGCCTCTTTCCAAGGCAAAGGCACTGTACCCGAACTGTAGGATAGCCGGTACAGGCGCGTAAGCATTGGAGACAACTCCGCTGCACATTTTTTCAAAACTACCGCTGGAATACCATCCGGACCACTGGCTTTCCGGACATCGAGTGATTGCAGCACTGCACGGACATCGCGTTGCCTGATATGGATATCAGGCATCGCGTGGTCACTGTCGGGTAGTGTTGGTGGCTGCGTACCACAATCATCGATTCGGGAGTTGGCCGCAAAGAGATTAGCCAGCAGATTTGCCTTCTCTTGCGACTCATGGGCCAGGGATCCATCAGGGTTACGCAGCGGAGGCAGCGAAGGCTGACAGAAGTTGGCTTGCACGGCTTTAGCCAGTCGCCAGTAGCCACGGCTTCCCGTGGGATGCATCACTAGCTCTTGACCAAGCCGCGCTATGCGCAGGGCATCCGCTCTGACATAGGCCCTTCTACAGACCTTTGTGGCTCTGTTGTACGCTGCCTTGAAGTGGCCCAGATTGGGATGGCGCGTGGCGCGCGCCCTTACCCAAGCGCGGTACGCAGACTGTTTTTGTTCAACAGCTTCCGCGCACTCGCGCCCGAACCAAGGGCGCACCCCGCGGTCACCGGTGACATCGGTGTATGAGATATAGTATTCCATACCCAGACCGATCTCACCGGCGACAGCAGTAGCACAATCCGATGGGTTCTTACCTTCAAAGCAGCGCTCAACCCACGGGATGGACGCAAAATAGTCACGAAGTCCATCCCAGTCCGCTGACGAGTAGTGCCAGAGACGCCGCTTCCCCTGCACGGGTCGTGGGGGCGCCATAATAGGCACCGTGGAACAGACCAGGCAGTGGTCAGAGTTGCCTAACGCGGCTCGCACCGATACACTGTACCGGTCCGGATCACTCGACAGCAGAAGGTCTAGCAGAGAAGGTGCTTGGCCCGACCTTCTTGGTATCCTAGTGACCTCGTGCACCAATTGGGTCAGGCCGTGCGCCAGAGCAAATGCGTGGGCGGCTCTTCCCGCATGGTCTGTTTTGGAGGAGCCCAACCAGATCTCGTGGTGGGCGTTAAAATCCCCCAAAAATACCATTTCGGCATTCGGAAATCGCTCCTGCGCATCATCTGCCGCCTGACTCAGATATTCAAAGAGTCGAGTTGTCTCAGCATCACCTGTATGGGAACGGTAGAGGCACACATAGATCTGACTCGTAGGGCCATGGTCTACGTGTACCCAAAGGACGGAGAAGGATGGGTCCTCTAGGCAGCGCAAACGGCGACAGCAAACATCCGCCCTAACAAACACGCACACCCCGGCTTTTGCACGAAAACTTTCCTCAAGAACATAGCCAGGGTAGAGCAAGTAGGTCGTGTTGTCAGGGCGGTGTATTTGCGTCTCCGTTAGAAAAAACATGGCAGGTTTCGCCGTCTCTAGGTGTTGGTGGACGGCGTTGAGGTTTGCATGGAGCCCACAGATGTTAGTGGACTCCACCTCAAATAGCAAGCTTTTGGGAGTGTGACGAGCCGCTGTGTTGCCTTTTTCTATAAATTGCGCTGCCATGAGTTTGGGTGGGAGAAGGCGTGAAAAAAAGAAGTGATTGCCGCCGCAGCACCGTGTGACAAAGCGCGGGATATTGGTTTTATCTATGAATGTGAGGCATGGCGAGAGCCGACGCGCCGAACGGAAGGGCCCCCGTACCCCCCCGAGTATGGTCGCCGGGCTCCCAAATCCGGTCACCAACCGGCACGACGAACCATATCGGGATTATGCGCGGCCTGGTGAGGCAGCCTCCCAAGGTGGTTAACCCCAGTTGGGCCCCTGTACTATACCGCGGGCGGCCAGCGGCACCACCGTTTCTACAGGTCTCCCTGTTCGGCGCATCGCCCCGCGCCATCCCCACTAGACTACGCCAAGACCCACTGGTCCCACTAGTGCTGCGACAACCACCACCTCTGCCCGGCTATGCACATGCTGACCCCTGAACACAATCCAACCGAGATTGAATTGCTATGGAGGGTTTTTCGCAATAGTGCACGGTGGTACCTACCCGGTCGAAACTTGAGACAAATTTGTGCCACCAAGTTTCTACCACCAGTAAAATATGCAATATAAAGATAAATTTTATATAATAGTAAGCCCGGTCGCACATTACAACAGTGTTAACATACATAGTCGGTACTTTGATTTGATGTGTGTGTGTGTGTGTGCGTGTGCGTGTGCGTGTGCGTGTGCGTGTGCGTGTGCGTGTGCGTGTGCGTGTGCGTGTGCGTGTGCGTGTGCGTGTGCGTGTGCGTGTGCGTGTGCGTGTGCGTGTGCGTGTGCGTGTGCGTGTGCGTGTGCGTGTGCGTGTGCGTGTGCGTGTGCGTGTGCGTGTGCGTGTGCGTGTGCGTGTGCGTGTGCGTGTGCGTGTGCGTGTGTGTGTGTGTGTATGTGTATGTGTATGTGTGTGTGTGTGTATATGTATGTATGTCTGTATATATGTGTGTATTTATACTGTGTGTGTATCTGATGCTTGGATATCTGTGCGTGTTTCATGAAAGCCTAACTAGCATTCTTTCAACGTCATTGTAGGTTAGTAAGCTTAGCCATTTTGTTAGGGCCACTTTACAATCATAAAGCAACATGGGATTAATATATACTTCAGAGTTTACTTTATTGTATATGTAGGTGGATTGTGTGGTATACTGTCGCCTGGCAAAGTCAGTGCGGACCACAGGAGAGAAAGCCACACAGTCCTTGCGTCTTTTATTCCGTATGCAAGAGTTATAGGTAAGTGTTTTATGTAGGTCCAAGGTAATGTTAAGAACATAAAGTTTCCTGACCGTTAGCAAGTTACTTTCTCTGTACAGGTCCTCAGTAGCATACCTATAGGATTTGAGGTACATAACCTTAATTAGTGACCGCTGGGCTCTTTCCAGGTCTAAGAATTTAGTCTTAGTGGCACCCCCCCATACCGATATGCAGTATGTTATAATCGATTGGGCCAATGCAATATAAATTTTGTTGAGTAACGGCGGATTCATAACATGACGCAGAGTTTTAAATATATATATAAGTTTTCTGACTCTACTAATAATACATTCAAGGTGAGGATGTCACGATAGTCTCTGGTCAATCGTAACACCAAGATACTTTACAGTTGTCACTTTTTGTATGCTTTGACAGTTGCAACTTAATTCCGATGCATTGGCACACCCATGGATAGGGACTCCGAAATCGGAACCTGGCTGTGATCTGATGTTTGGAGTGAAACAAATGTAGTAGGTTTTTGAAACATTAAGTGTTAGAAGGTTTTCATTTAGCCATCTAGCCACCTCTAACAGACCACGTTCAGCGATCGATTTCACGTCGCCCCATGAGTCTCCCGAGTAAACCACCGCAGTATCATCAGCATAAGAGAAGATACGGCCGCCGCTGCTTCCAATATTACATAACTCGTTTATGTATACTAGGAACAGCGTCGGACCAAGCACGCTTCCCTGCGGGACACCGTATGTTACCTTTTCTTCATTACTCCTTAGATTATTGATTTTTACTTGCTGATATCGATTATTTAAGTAGTCTTTAAAAAGCGAGAGCGCGGGCCCCCTTATACCAATGTTTTCAAGCCGCTGCAGAAGGATGGGAACGGATACGGTGTCGAATGCCTTTTTGAGGTCTAAAAACACTGTCATACATTTCTTTTTGCTGTCTACTTTGTTTGCGATCTCTTTAGTCAGTGCCATAATAGCATCTTGTGTGGATAATCCTTTTCTAAAACCATATTGTGCTTCTGATAAGATATGGTATCTATTTAGATACTTTATCAGTCTGTTATTTAATAACTTTTCTAGTATTTTTGAAATGCATGGTAAAACTGATATAGGTCGGTAATTATTGACATCGTTCACGTCTCCACCCTTGTGCACCGGAGTAACCACAGAACGCTTCAAAGCAGACGGAAATTTTCCACTTTCAAAGCATAAGTTAGCTAGCTGGCTTATCGCCGGTACAGAAAAATCCCTAGAGATCTTCAGAAATTTCACAGGTATGCCATCCCAGCCAGGTGAGCTCGCAGGATCGAGACCCATCAGTATGCCATCTACTTCTTGAGGATCGGTCGCTAGTAGCACAAAAGACGTAAGATTTGGGTGGGGATTAGCTGTTATATTGGTAGTGCTATTGTTCGGATTATTAAGTTTTTGAGTTATGTCATCGGCCAAGGTCTTTCCTACTCCAACAAAGAACTGACTAACACGATTTAGAGAGTCCAGAGGATGCGGAGTGATGTTCAAAAGACTTATATTGGAGCTTTTTGGGGATTTAAAATGGGTAATTTCATTTATTGTTAGCCAGGGGTTTTTAGGACTTTTTAATGATTTATTTATCTGTTCTTGCTGGTACCGCCTTCTTAGTCTTTTGATTAGATTCACACAGAAATTGCGAAAACGTTTAAAAGTAATTTTTAATATTAAGTTGTGTGGGTCATTTTTTAGTTTTAGTTGCATTTTATTGCGAAGTCTGATACAGCGTAATGCACCTGCAGATATCCAGGGCTTTAAAGATTGTTTGTTACCAGGAATTAGTTTAGATTCAGTGTTTAGGAGTAGTGCCGTCTTTATTGCGCTAATCAATCTATCTGCTAGAGTATTGGGGTCATTATATGTGAATAAAAATGTTGTATCCATATCTAATAAGCTTCGATATGCGCCATCAAAATCGACAATAGATCTGTATCTGTTGAAGGTCGACAGGACCTTAAGCTTGTGTGTTAGATTCAGTATTACCATAGCATGGTCCGTAATAGACGTATTTAGAACAGTAACCAGGGCAGAATAACTGTGTTTATTAATTTTGAGGATAAAATGGTCAAGGCAATTTTGATCCCTCGTAGGCAAACAGTGACCAGGAAGAAGCCCATGTACTGCTAGCATTTTCGTATAGTTTAATCTATTTTTACGTTCGTGAGATTTTTCTTTCAGCGTTATTATGAGATTAATATTTATATCGCCTGCAATAATGATGTTGCTATGTGTTTTAATAGTTTCCAGGTGTATGTTCAGGGAATTTATAAAACTATCAGCGTAGATTTTTGATGGGGAACGGTATATGCCTATTATACTAATATTAGAAATAGAGATTTGTAAGGCAGAGGCGTGTGTGATGTTAATTTCAATTACTTGAGCAAGGTGAATATTTTTAATATATGCTACCACACCGTCATTTTGATTGAGCTGCCTAGTCGTGTAGTAATAAGTGTAGTTATGTAAATTAGGGATCGGTTTGTCGTTATCAAGTCTACACTCAGTTAAGATTAAGACATCGGCCTCATGCTTTAATTCAGATAAGTTTAACTGTAAGTCTCCAATGTTACCATACACGCTTCTAATATTTTGTGTCAGTATAGTAAAGTTGGTGTGATCTGGGTGTAAGTAGTTATGAAAATTTTCTATATTTATTAGTTCAGAGTTTTCAATCACAGCGCCATCCAATTCGCGTATAGTATTAAGTTCACTATCCATTGTCATTTTGTGTGAATACTAAATATTGCTGCCTATATAGAACTGTTGTATTAAGTAGAACTGGAGTGTAACTTTTACTTGCCTTTATTTGAATAATAAAATAGAATAGGAACACTGTAGACATGTGTGTGTGATGTGAGTACGAGAAAGTATATTTGAGAAGTTGTAATGTATGTGTGGTAAAGTTGTATTTTATGTAAATATTTTGTGTTACATAGCCATAACTGAACTGTACGTGTCTAATTTTAGATATTATATATATAAAAGAACCCTCTATTAATTTAGCTGTGATATAAATGTAAGTAAATTGAGTGCTACTGCATACAATGACTACTTTTGACAATAATACAAGTGACGTTGAGCAGCAGGACACAAAACAATATATTAACACTACTAGTCAGATATCATGTAGCAAGCTCTGTACCTGTAGTTCACTCTTGATTAGAATAACCTTCGAGTGTTCATCTTTCTTCACAAAGACCCGCCCAAATGCAGCCCAGCAGAATTTAAACTGCTTTGTCTTTGCTAAATCACGAGCTAGGAAGAACAGTCGGGCTCCCTTCGCCGTCAGTTGTTCTGATATAAATATGGGAATATCCTCATTCGTGGTGTACCCGAGGTGTTTTGCTTGCAGTTTCGACTTATTTCTTATATTATACGACTTCGCTTTCTGTAGTAGATCCACTTTTTGCAGTGATGAGCCGAGTTCAACAATAATAGGGGGGTTGTTGACTCCTGCCTTCCTACCCTGTACTCTGTAGATATCCTTTATGTCGCTCGGAATCATTTCCAATTGTATGGTTTTTGTAAGACACATTACCATATTTATTAAGTCACATCTAGTTTCTTGAGGTTTCTTTGGTGCGTTCTTTATTTCGACACAGGATTTACGTGCGTGCCTTTGTTGTTCCTCCAGTTTCTCCTCCAAAAAGGCTATATGGTCACGATCTTTTTTAGTCTGTATCTCGAGGGATACTATCTTTTTACGGACCTCTTCCTGTTGGCTAGACAAATGTGCAATAGCGGTTTCAATACTACTGTTTGTTTGCCGTATTTCCTTCAGATTTTCGGTAATTACCTTGAGTTCTTTTTTTTGTGTAGACATGAATGAAGCCAATAATTTTTTAATCTCTTCCTTAAATTTTGAGAATTCCAGGGGTAAATCTTCCTCTCTCAGTCTCTTGCCTCGTCCAGAGATGAAATTGGGGGGTGTTGTTTCTAACCCCACCTCGTTAATATTTGTATCAGATAAAGATATATTTGAGTGTGATGCCGCCATGATCTTTTGATTTAATGTTTGAAGTTATTTTGTTACACGGCAGCTAGGGGAGGAGTTAATAATAAAGCAACAATAGGCCCCTGCAGGTTAAAAGCAGCCGACCGACCACAGGTCAAATAGGGCGTCACAGGTAGGCAACGGTAATTAACCAGTAGCGCTTGAAGTGGGCGGGGCCTGGGTGTAGTGATATTTTGCGCGTACGTCGATTTGTTGCAGACGATCTCAGGTACCAGGGCAACATAAATTCCGTAGTGATTCTACAACGTATGTCGTAGCGGTAAATTGAGAGATGTATAGTTGTCACTCACTTGTTGTCTTCAAGAATTTATAGCTCTGATGTGTTTATGCGATCCTATTATATTCACTGAATTAAATTGTTTGAAATTCAAATATTAGATCAAATTTACTAACTTTAACAGAATTTATTACACGTCTGCACCGATCGGCGGTCCGGGGGAAGAAGGAAATGTGGGTGTTAATTCACCTCTGCCTAATCCTCCGGGGATAAAGGCGTGATTATATGTATTTAAGGGCAGGTACCTTAACCGTTATAGGTACAGCAAAACATTGTTAGAAGACAATCGATAACTTTTAAGATATTTTGAACTGTATTCATAGATTTTGGAATTATCGTAATCAGTAAGAAAATGCTAAAATTACCGTATTTATTTATTTTCGGTCAATCGATTGTGTTTACATGTGGGGATCAAGATTCTATGGGACCAATGAAGTATGAGTACTAGGAATGAAAATGATTCCCATTTTTGTAAGTAAAAGCAAATTTCTTGCCAGCTCACGTATTTCCTTCTTCCTACAATCCCGGGTCCTTTAAGCGGGGCGTGAAAAAACATCTACTGAGGCCGTCAAGCTGAGTGTCACCATTGTAACATGGTACTGTTATGAACTTTCCCGAGATTTTGCCTTCAGCTTACAAATAAAAATAACAGTTCCAATATTATGTATTTATCACCAAACGATACTACTTCTTACAATAAAACATACAAAAGACTCTTTAAGACCATCAGCACCATTTGAGTCTCAACGGTCAAACGTATCCCATCAAAAACATTAATCGTAAATGAGAGCCAAGTTAATTTTTTTAAATTCAATTCAATTCAATTCAGTTATTTGCTTCGAATATGGTTACAATATAGGTCATATACCATACCACTAAGGGATATATCAAAAAAATTATGATATATGCCTTAGTGGTTGACTTCAACGACAAAAGAAGTGAGATCTAAATGGGTGCCATGTTTAGGGTCAGTCCTGAAATTTAATAAAATTATAACAACATAAAATGTATGAGCATGGCGAGTATGTAGATGTATTTTCATGTTGTGTATGCTATATTTGGAATACTGTCTAGATCTTATAGTTTATTTGATTGTATGTAAATGTTTAGTCACGCAATGACAGTAATCTGTAAGCGTACCTTTAAGAAATAAATAAATAAAATATAATTGAAAAAAATAATAAAAAAGTAAAAACCATTTATTTGACACATAGGTTGAGATACAATGTTAATCCAATTCAAAAGCAGTTCTTCTTATACCATTGGATAATTGTAGCCTAAGGTCTGACTTGGCTAGTTGTCATATACGAATTAACACGTTTATAAATAATAGCTTTTGAATTATGAGGGAGTCAAAAGTAGCTCCAAATGGTTCGTGTAATATTACACACGGTGCTGTTCGTCAGTTCTGTTACTTGAACTTTGCTTGACACGCTACCGCGTGTCTAGATACCAGACTAAGTCAGATAGACTGAATGTTTCAGTTAGAAAGTTACAGTTGATCTGTAACTGAAATTGATCCAATTTTGCAGCGTGAAAGAGCAACTGCGGCAACATCAAGACTTCTTGATGACTTCTGATTGCTGTACTCCCCAGCAATGAATAGAAATCTTGATGTTTACCCACTCTCTATAGAGACCCATTGTGCTTCCGTTTAAAAGTATATCTACAAAAAAACAGCAATAAGCTTAGTAAATATTTACCTTTTCAGTTTAAATGTTTTAACATTGTGGTTAACCTAAAAGTGGATTTGTTTCGTTCGGAACACAGTCCTGCGGTGTTGTATTACTAAGGTATTCGCATTTTGAGCTAAACTTGCCACTGTGAAGCGAATCTTGGTTCATGTTATAAGCTAGAGCGAGAAATTGCAGCTCATTTAGCTACCTTCATCAAGCAGGATTCGAACCCGCGATCTTTCCCTTACAGGGGGAACGCTCTGATCACTAAGCCACAGAACCTTCGCCTGAAACCATCAAGATTCATGTATACAAATATCCGTCTTACAGCTAGGGTTTTGTTTAACCCAGAAGCGGATTTGTGTCTTGTATAGAAGACACCGCTGCTCCGGCATGAAAAATCGTCTCACTCTGTTCAGGACTCCGAGTTTTCGTGAGACTGTTTTGATGATACTTTCGATGTAATTTTTGTTATTCAGGTTGCAGCGAACATCTATACCTAGGATACTGAGATTGTCCTGCAGTGGCAGTGGCGTGCTCTGAAGAGTGGGGAGGGGAAGGAAAGAAGATACTTTTGCTGTAAACGCACATGCCTGCGTCTTCTTGGCATTGAACTCAACCAGGTTCTCAGAGTCCCATTGAGAAATATGATTCAGGATCCAGTCAAGCTCAGTGACAAGAAGCTGCCTTTTCTCTGCGTTATCTGATGCGATATCTGCGGTATGCATCAGGTGGAAAAATGTGAAAAAAAAACAGCAGGAAACTCAGGTTACACTTCTTATTTTGCCCATTTCTACGATTAAGACAAATGAAAATGAGAAGCAGTAATTCATACACCTCGTACGATTTTTATTCGAGAGCGGCCTATTGACCTACTAAGTCCGTGAAAAGTGTCTTCGTCAGATCCTCATTTGTGAATTAGTAGGTTTACTGGGTTGCTGGTGAGGTAGGCTGACCCTGTAGGTCTTGGTGCGTTATGCATTACTATGAACCGTATTCTTCTCCTTCTGTCGAATCAATGGCGCTTATACTCTGAAATTCTGTTTTCCTAGTGTGTTTCTACCTGGATTGCGTTCACGAAGGCACTCATAAGTTCCTCCGGTGTACAAGTAGATCGGCATGTAGCACACGTTAGCAGGTGGGCCTTGGTCTGTGGAGCAACTCCACACTCACACGCAGGGTATTGAGATATTAGAAATCGCTGTACTCTTATACCTTGCTCAATGACGTACACATTTGTCACCTGGCGTAGTGTGACTGTTCAAAGCACTCCGCTCGTAATGAGGTTTGCAGCAGCCACCGGCAGCAGCGCCAACACTGCATGCTCACAATGTATTGCTATTTGTTAACATACCGATGTAATGAACTCAATACGGGCTCTAGATTTAAACAAAGTTGCTGCCTTTCTACGCTTAGTTACACTTTAAAAGTTAGTAACTGATTTGCTTTGTCTTTTATAATGTTTGAAAAACATTATAAAAACTTGATATATAAATAAATATTCCACGACATACTACACAACGCTATCTAGGCCCATGGTAAGCATAGCTTAACTAGCTTGTGTTATGGGATCTAGAATGCGGATAAACATACTTAGATACTTTTTTTTTGTAAATACATACATATTATACATAGAAACATCCAGACCAATGCAAATATATATATATTCATGCATCTAAATATTTGCACTGAGCAGGAATCGAACCCGCGCCCCCTGCATAGCAGTCGAATGCTCTACCGCTACGCCACAGAGGTTGTCAATCATATTTGTAATAATGAATAGATTTAAGATTATTGACATTCAATGGCGTAGTATTTATTATTAGATGATACGTGTGCTTGTTTATTACTTTAGCACACAGCATGAATGAATGATTAAAAAAATCAAAATCCGACTGCGACTGACAAATCGAAAAAGTTTGATATCAGGCGGGACCCAATTGGTTCCGCCTTTAATCCGCTCGCTATAAATAAGTTCCGCCTACTATCAACCTTACGTAACGGTAGTACGTTGTTAAAAATCTCTCACAAAACTGACAAATATCCTATTATACAATTTTAGGTCAAACTCAGGTCCTACAGGTACTTTGGTACTTCAGGTGTCGTTTTATCAAGTAATTCACACCCATATGAAAAATTCATCCTGTATATTATTTTGTTTCTTTTACGAAATTGGATAGCGTTGGCAATCAGTTCGAGGTCAGTTTACAATCTACAAACTAACCACACGGCTCTTTGACACAGTGAATGTTTCGATAAATTTAGCGGCAAACGGTTTGATAGCTGGACAGGCATGCATGCGGTTTATAGAACTGAACCACTGAGTCGGTTTCTGTCGGAGTCGCTCGTATTTCCTCAATGGTTATTGGTCCTTTCAGGAATACTATTGAGCGGTTACGCTTGCAAGCAGTAGTTTTACATGCATACGTATAGGTTTTAGTGTTAGGGCTGGCACTGTTGGCAGAGAATATGTTTTTAAACGGTTTTATTTAGCTCACCCCGTTTGTTTTATTTATTCTTGGGTCAAATTTAGTAATTCAAATTTCACCCTCTTCCTGTCAACCGATTAATCTGAAATTTTGTATACACTTTGGATTTTGGTGACAATACAATTATGTTTATTCATTATCATTATAAATTCAAGATGGCCGCCGCTACAAAATGGCGGATAATTTATGTTTTATTAATCCCATCAATATGGGTATCAAATGAAAGGGCTCAACAAGCAGAATACAATATACTATAAAAAATTGAAATCTTAGATGGCGGCCGCTACAAAATGGCGGATAACGTAGGTTTTATCAATCCCATCAATATGGGTATCAAATGAAAGGGCTCAACAAGCAGAATACAATATACTATAAAAAATTGAAATCCAAGATGGCGGCCGCTTCAAAATGCGATTAACTTAGGTTTTATCAATCCCATCAATATGGGTATCAAATGAAAGTGCTCAACCAGTAGAATACAATGTACTATATAAAATTAAAATCCAAGATGGCGGCCTCTACAAAATGGCGGATAACTTAGGTTTTATCAATCCCATCAACATGGGTATCAAATGAAAGGTCTAATAAACTAACGGGCAAGAAACCTTGCAATAATGAAGCACTAAATGAATTAAACAGAATGCGAAATAAAAACTAAAAACTAGAAAATAAAAATAGGTAAAAAAACTTTTTAAGTTAAACGGTTTTATGTTAAACATACATTGCAATGTTTAAGATAAATGTACTAAAAACCAAAATAGATACAGTCGTGGGAATTATAAACATATGCATAGACTAGACTAAAATAAAACCGTGGGGCATTGTCTACAAATTATCGACTTAATGTGCGATAGAAGAATCGTTTAATTCGTCGTTAGGCAGTTGGCCCGCAGACGGTGAGGAAATTACTTACTATTTTCTTGCTCATGGAAATTCCAATAGTTATACACTCCATGTAAATAAAAGAGAGACAATTGACGTGCCCCACGGTTTTATTTTAGTCTAGTCTATGCATATGTTTATAATTCCCACGACTGTATCTATTTTATTATTTTTTGGTTTTTAGTACATTTATCTTAAACATTGCAATGTATGTTTAACATAAAACTGTTTAACTTAAAAAGTTTTTTTACCTATTTTTATTATTTACTTCACTTTTGAAATTTTGTCTTTTTATTTTTAACGATTTGAGTGATGATTAGAGGTACTTTGAAAGTTGCTACAAGCATACGTACATACAGTTACGTCTTTTTCCCAGTGGGGTTGGCAGAGACTAAAGTTTTCCATTTGCCACGACGAGCGAACGACTGTCGCGGTATAGATATGTTATGAGAAAAGATGAAGGTAATGTTGTAAAAAGGTTCCAAGTATTAATGTAGAGGGCCTCCGGTCGTTGACTTTACAGGAAAAAAAGTGCCAAACGCGAGTTCTATTATAATTTAGAAGATTAATAAATAAATTGTTGTACTCTAATGACAAGTGAAATGGGACAATTATGAATATTTATATGCCAACAAATGTGGAGAGAACACTAACATGTTTTGGTGCATGCGGTTATACCATTAAGTATCAAAGCTTGTGTTTTATACCAGGACAGCATCGCATCACCTTCAAGAATTCTGGCTAAACTCTCAGGGTTGGGATGCTTCAACGATAGCCGCTTCCGTACAACCCAAGTCTGTATACCAAATTAGGGAGGAATGCAAGCTTTCGATGAAACCATGATAACCACTTGGATGATGGTGACTAATTTATTCTTAAGAAAATGTTTCAACTTATGTATTGGAACTGCAATGCAAATGCGGTAGAGACTATGGACAGTTGGGGGGTTGGAGAAAAAGAGGTTGATTGCGGAAATTGGCCACCGTTTCCACGACCAAGGACGTGACTCCCGCTCCGGGAAAGGTGCCCATGATGCTGGTCGCGTTGCCTCGTTGAATCGCAATAGCCATCATTTGTCAAAGTAACGATAAGGATAGGGGTTATTCGACACGACATAATCACGGATGTGTTCTGTGTATTTTTTGTTTTAATGAACAATTTGGTAATAATAATAGTCACATTTTTATTAACAAATAAAAAATTAACCATTTTTATTTATTTATTGAATTTTATGCATTTCTCCGTTTAGGTGCGCCGTGTGTTTCTCCGCATCAATGCCGTTGTGGAGAAGCCGTTGACAGACTCGGACACCATGGTCTGTCGTGCTGCAGGAGCGCTGCGCTGGGCGAATTCCACGGCACGCCAGCCTCAATGACATAATCCACCGTGCTTTTGTCACCGCCGGTGTACCAGCTGTACTAGAACCAAACGGTTTGGCGCGTGACGATGGCAAGAGACCGGATGGCATGTCGTTAATGCCATGGAAAATGGGTAGGACTCTGGTGTGGGACGCCACATGCGTTGATACCATTTCTCCTACCCATATAACTAGCACGGCCGGCTGTGCTGGTGCTGCTACTGCTTCTGCAGAGGCTCTCAAGCGGCGCAAATACTCCAATCTCATCGGAGATTATGAATTTGTGCCGTTTGAAGTCGAGACTTTGGGGTCATGGGCTCCGAGGGCTCGCAACCTCTTCCGTGAGATTGTGAAGCGTATGGTCGACGCTTCTCGTGACCAGAAGGCTGGCCTCTTTTTAGGTCAGAGAATAAGCATTGCCATACAACGTGGCAATGCTGCCAGTCTTCTGGGAACGCTACCACAAGAGGCATGCGATGCGGAGGAATTCTACGACGCATTTTAATTGTTCTTAGCTATAAGTTGTCTAATAGTTATTTTATTTTTATTGTATTTAATATTTATAAATTATTTCTTGATTTGTTTATTAATAAAATTTTATTTAATCTTAATTGTAACTTCAAATTTTGATCCCCATTTTATGCACAAGTATATAGGCGGACTTTATGTTGTAGGCATTCTCTACCAAAGGCGGTGCAGAAATAAATTTAGTAGGTGGATTATTGAAAGTGATATTTAATACATAAACAATATACAGAACTAGATACTTTTAGTAATAGCACTGAACCCGAAAGTAATTAATAGGTTTCGAACTTTTTATTAATCCAACCGATGATTACCGAGTTTAAACGTAGTCCGTAAAGTTTGTGACCTCACAGATCCATTACACATTGTTTGAAGGCGCCTAAACAAACTATTCGAAATCTCACAAAGGTCCAATATGTAAAATAAGAAAGAACCGCTCCACCTCTATAGAATTTCATTAGAAAACCAAGTCACTAAACTCACTAATTACTTTGGTACTTCACTTTGTTTAGGATCCCCATGTTAAAATAGGATAGTCCTTTTTGTGGTCGGATTGTTCTTTGAGGAAATTACAGTATATGGCGTAAGCTGATAGCAGAGCGGTTGAGAGGTAATGAATCTCAAATATAAACTGCTCGCGGACC
The DNA here is from genome assembly GCA_963662185.1 of Eilema griseolum. Taxonomy (NCBI): domain Eukaryota; kingdom Metazoa; phylum Arthropoda; class Insecta; order Lepidoptera; family Erebidae; genus Eilema; species Eilema griseolum. The sequence goes on from OY759245.1 coordinate 3,726,968, forward strand.
GGTTAAGAAAATAAATTACAATTCTATAATCACGGCTGAAGGGCCAATGGATGCAACACGAAAATTACCGTGTTACAAAGTGTTACGTTAAGTGTTAAGAGCCTTTTTCGTTTGAAAAGTCATTTACTACCTTTTTCTGGGCCCCTGTCAAGAGAACCAAATATCCTAAACATTATTAATAGATTTAGTTTATTTGAATGCTAATAATAATTGTAAAATATGTTTTTACGTAGTCTGAAACTAAACAATTAAATCACGAATATCAATCGAAATCGGATATCTGTGAATGAAATTCTCAAATGTAGATGGCAGCACCACTGTATTAACGATATCATCCAAACTACCACTAAAAGTGTTTATGAACAAAAATTTAAAAAAAATGTTCAGAGATTATTTCGACACTCTCCTTTAATAGATTCAAAATTAATTTTAGTATTTCATTAGCAACTATGCTACTCAAGTAAATTTTTGTATTTAGATTAAGTAGACTAAGTGTATGTTTGTAAATAGACAAAAAAAAAAGAAATACCCGCTGAGTTTCTTGAAGGAGTCTTCTCAGGTCGAGGCCTCGTTTCGAACCGGTGGTCCATTTACTAAACTGATATTCATGTTCCTTTTTTGTTGACGTTTTGTAAGTGCCGATATAATGGACTTTTTGACTTACTCGAAACTGAGAACTCGATTATTTACAGCAAAAATATCCGTGCAAGTCTTAACATTTGGTGACCCTAAGCTGAGTAGATCCGAGTCAAATGAAAAAGGGCCAATTCATCGGATTCTAATTAGAAAAAAAAATTCAGATCCTGCCCCAAAACTTTCAGCTTCATTGTTTTAGTCTCCATCTAAGGGTGTTTGTACAATAGCAGAATTTTTATTGTTTTATTAGTCATTTTCATCCCAGAGCTCGGTTGCATTCAAGGCTTATATTTTGTAGCGGATCCCATTCACCCACTTCATAATTTGTTTTGCTTAATTTTTATGTGTGCGTTTTTTTTACCGCACTGTGCGGTATGAAAGATGCTTCATCCCACGCAAACTCAAGCTGTGGAATGACCTTCCCTGCTGCAGTTTTCCCAAGCACCTACAATATGGGGTTCTTCAAGAGGGGCATTAGAAAGTTTCTTAATGGTCGGCAGCGCGAGTGCAACACCCCTGGTGTTGCATGCGTCCATTGGCCACGGTAACCACTTCCCATCAGGTGGGCCGTGTGCTTGTCTGCCACCTAAGTGATATTAAAAAAATGTATGCGTAACAATATCTGCACGAAATTAGCTCAGTATTATTTCCATGAAAGAGTCTCCCGCATGTCTAAGCGCAGGCCCTAAGTCACACCCCTGGGCCCGCCGGGGTGCGAGGGATATGTCTCAGATTGTCTCACCTTCGGCAACCAGTGCGTTTTAGTCGGTTCAAGTCCGACATAACCTCCCCTACCAGCTCTGGTGGCGGATATCCGTGGGGATTTTTGCATACTAAATAAAAAGGCCCTAAGTCACACTGAAAAGTAGAGGAGTACCTAAACCCTCTCAGGGCTCCAAGGCAAAAGTCACGGATGCAACAAAAAAAATTGATGTGTACAGTTTCAAAATTCACTGATTGTTTATTACTCCAAAGTGTAACTTCTATATCAAACTACCTATAGAACTCTATGAAATATTTCTTGTTATTCTCTGATTTTTATTGTCACGTCATGTAAAATCAACGGAAAGCCTCAAGGTAAAAAGACTTTGCACTCCCGTCACTGCTTCGCAGTTTACAAAGCACTTAAAGTGTGTTCTTTCACGACGAGCGCCTATTTTTATTAGGTTTTTAAAAGCTATTATAACCTAAGTGTTTTTGTTTTTTTATAGTTAAGTGATGTATTTATTGCGTGTTTAGCAAAGTGAGTCTTTTGCATTACACACATTGTTACTCATCTTGAAGATATTGTTTGTCGCGGTTAAAAAAAGAAACGATTTTTCGCTTCCTCCTAGAACCAGAAGAATGTTTTAGCTATTCTACCAAAACAATATTTCTTAAGAGGCAACACCTATTGAATGGAGGTAGGACACGACGGTATTTCCGTCTCAATTGAGCAGTCCGAATGGGGTAGTACCTCCATCCTACAGAATACCGTGGTCATAACAACGACACGTGTTGTGTTCCCGGTGGTAAATAGAGTAGCAAGAGCTCACTGGAGAGTTTTTGTGCTGTCAGTGGGAGGGCAAAAGTTTATTCTGCTTTGTTCTCTGCACGGACGGCTCAGAAACTCTATGTTTTTATAGGGTTGGTGTACGAGAATGATCACCTAATGGCCACGGTAGCCACTTTCCATCAGGTGGGCCGTGTGCTTGTCTGCCACCTAAGGTGCATAGAAAACCACATAAGCCCAGAACCTTTACTCATAGCGTGTGCAGATACTTATCATCACTCATTGTAACAAACTTTTATATTAGTATCGCTTTATATTGTGACAGGATAATCAACCCATTTATTCTCTGAAAAACATACATACATATAATCACGCCTCTATTCCTGGAGGTTAAACAACGGTGAATTAACACCCACATTTCACCAATAATTGTATTCGGTCCCACATAATACGGGGTGAGCCTAGTGCCGTATTCCGGGCACTATTGTTGACTCGAGTCATGCATCTCAGGCTGTACATATGTGTCTGATGTTAAATAGCCCTAACCCTTAGTCGCCTTGTACTACGACACCACATGAGAAGAGGTGGGATGGCCCAAATTTTACTCTGCCGGCAACCATTTTACTCCAGAAGAATTAGAATAATGATTTAGAATCAACATATCTATATAATTAATAACTATATTTAATGTTAGAATCACAGAGGAGTACTCCTATGATTCTAAAATAAATTCGCGCACTGGCCAGCGCAATAGAAATGAGTTGCCACAGTTTGCCGTAAGCCACTTTGCTTATTGACCAGCAAGTGTAACACCCACCTAAGCGTCGTCGGTCACAAGGTGTTTTATTTGTTGCGCAGTTATCACCCTTACTTTATAGGCAATAAGGAAGCTTCAGGTGCCGATAGATTTTATAGGATGACACCGTTTTAAAGGCACTCAGATAAAACTAAAGTTTGTTCTAGTTGAACGTTGACGTCGCTGTGTCGTGGTGATTTCAACTTTAGATACACTTTATCAGGCGGGTAATGGAATTTGATGACTGGCACTTTGTACAGTGGCTATCAGAAGTTGTAGATGGGTAAAATGACTCTGGTTCCAGCTCCAATCACAATTAGTAATATATCGTTGGAAAGGTACTTTCGTGTAGAATAAGAATATCTATAGAGCTAGTCTCCATTCATCCCAGCAGAGTAGACCTTAGACCACCTCGTTTCTTCCTATGCGGTGTCGTACAAGACAACTTAGGGATGGGGCTGTTTAAACATCAGACAAATATATACAGCTTAGACTCAGCCTCAAATGTATGGCTTGAGTCAACAATAGTGCCAGGAAGACGGTAATAGACTTAGCCCCTATTACGTGGGACCGAATTCAATGATTGGTGAAATGTCGGTGTTAATTCACCTCTGCCTAACCCTCCGGGGATAAAGGCGTGATTATATGTATGTATATATGGAGTCTCCATTCATAGTCCAATCAGAGTAAATCTACTTTAAAGGTTCTGATATTGTTCTGTCCTAACACACTTCACGAGATAATTTTACTTTTAATTTACACGTCACTAATCTGATCTGTCTATACAACGAACTCGACTCAAGCAAGCTAAAATATTAAAATACAAATAAAAAAATATAAAAACTAAGGTATAATTTAAACAAACAATATATGGTAATCTTCCGCCGTAAAAGGACCCATCTCACTAATAAGATAATATACAACGATACTATATAATACACTCGATGGCCCACTCCGGGTTCAACTTAACAAGCATTTGTGGTTACTTTCTATTTTTCTAGAGAATTCGTTAGCCCCTGCTGAATACACAATGAGTCCGAGTTATAAAATAGCTTGTTACACATGCAATAGTCTAAACAAGCAGGCTTTGCGTGAGATCAACTGTACGAGCTTACTTGGACGACAACAGGAGCTGAGAAACTGTAGATACGGTATAGTGCTGTGCTGTCAGCATCTTATGAATCTTGACGCACAAAGTCCTCAAAATGATCTTAAAACCTCGGTTTTTCCCCTTCCTGTTGACTGATTGTTCTGATATTTCGTACACCTTTTTAGTTAGGAAGAAGAAAGAAATAAAAAAGCACTTATTTAAGAAACGCACAATCTAAAAAGTACAGGACAATAATACAATTGTGATATATAGCAGTCCTCACTACGGGAAGCAAAATCAATGATCATGGAGTGACTCGCCTCTCTGACATATGATTTTACTGAGAACCTTCTCTTCTTGCACTTGTTATGATCGAGGTATGAACTACGTACCATTCCCATCATTTTGTTAACTACGTTTATTTTGTTCATTTTTCTTTATTTTTGTTCCTTTGCTTGTTTAGTTAAGCACTCTTCTTAAATTTAATTTTGTTTTGTAATTTTTGTGATCAACCATTGGACACAGTGTTGTAAATTCTTATATGTAAATCGTATTAGGCACCCACAGGACAGGCTTGCCTAGTGTGGGGCCTCTGGATATGGATTTAATGTAAGTGTGTTATGGAAATGAACGAATTTTATTTTATTTATTTAATTCAAATCAACATAACAGTTTGATTTGCTCTTATTACTTTGGTATTAAGAGAAATCTTTTTGATTCTCTGTAGTCAAAATCGTTCTGACGCCGACAGTTAGCGTCAATGATGTATCTATAAATCCGTTGGTTTGTTTCAGTTAGTAGCTTTTTGTTTTTTTTACGTGCGCAAAATCCCCACGGATACCTCCCCACCGGAGCCGGTGGAGGAGGTTATGTCGGACTCGAACCGACTAAAACGCACGCCGCCTGTGGGTCGTTTTGGTTGCCGAAGGTGAGGTTGACAGGCATATCCCTCGCACCCCGGCCGACCCAGGGCCATCTCTCACGATCTGGCCCTCTTCTCGGGTGTGGGGACTACAGAGTCCCCAACTCGTCCCCGGAAACGGGGAGGCGCGCCTCAGTTAGTAGCTAAGAATTTTGGTAGTTGGCTCCAGCTGCAGCGCCTCAAGACGTATGTATAGAAGAATTACGAATATCTAGGACTTAATAGTGTAAAACTAGCCGGGATATTTACCATGTTTATTATTTTAAGAAAAAAACAATTAACATGGTGGGTAATATTCCGGCGAGTTTTATACTATTAATGTGAATGATCATGTCAATCTCAAATCATACATCTAGGACTTATCCAGGTAGTTCAGTTAGTCATCCACATAGATAGGAGCTGGCCACTGGGTTCAAGTTCCGTCCTTGATATTGGTTTCTTCCGATTCAAATTCATAAAAGTGTTAAATAAAATTAAGTAAAAAAAACCCATTCAATTATCAAAAAGTATATATATGTCATATCGTAATTGTAAAGGTTAAAATAAAATAAATTATTGAAAAATAAAAAATCCCGACTGCTGTTTAAAAGATCGAAACAAGTTTTATAGCTGGCTTTTTATTTTTTTAATATTTTTTTTTAACCTTTTTAGTTATGATGTGACATGTATTACTTTATATTTTTGCAATCTACTTTTAATTCCCTTCAATTTGATACCCTACTAAATATTATTTTTATCAACACGCATTTTGGCACCAAAAATCCACCGCATACTTTTTGTTGAAATTTTATGTACCCTATGACACTCGGTCGATGAATGCCTTTCATTTGAGACTTCATTCATCGAAATCCGTCCAGCCGTTAAGCCTGTACAAAGAAAACCACATACATACATCCACACACTCAAAAAACTTTACCTTCGCTGGCTCAGTCGGGAAAAAATAAGAAAAAACGTAAATTAGGTATTTTAAATATTTCAAAAATTAATTAAAGAGAACAAAATGACATATCTTTTTCTTTAATTATCACCTTGACCCCGAATATCTTGATGGGACCTTATAAATCCAATAAGTATAGTCTTTTTTATATTGTGTAAGAATTTGTGTATAAAAGTGACATTACACACATCTCACTAAAGACCACTCAATAAAAGGGGCATAAATATTATCAACATTTTCAAGGTCGTTTCCCTAATATACCGTAATAGAGCTTGTGGTAATGATTAAGTTTACGCGTCCTTTTGCAATTATCCCGTCATCGTAAATTGTTTATGACAGCATTTTATTACTACTTAATGTGTATTAACACGTGATATGCTATATACAAGATATAACAGAATATATGGAGCCCAAATCAACCTCAATTTCAAGCTGATATCGTTGACTGACGGATAAGGTTTTGACGCAGGCTTTATTTTTGGGGCTTATCCTTTAGCCTTAGTGCAGTCATTCCAGAAAATGTCAAAATAGACTTAATTGTGGAAGAGTAGTCCCTGAGCTCCAACATGCTTTGGACTTAAAAGGAATTGGCGTTTGGTTGAAGAAAAATAAGTGAAAAAATCACAAGCTTTTTCTATTGGAACTAAACTTTTCAAACAAACCCGCCGGCTCGAATAATTTAATTTTCTTTAATTTGTACCACTTATAATTTGTAGACCAGCACTCAATGCATAGCGGCATGCTGTGGTGGCATATAGACGATATACATGGAAAATAATTTCAGCAACGATGCCGCATCTACTTATTTCTATCATTCATAAAAACAGACAAAACACGTACCGGCCGTTTGTTTTCATACCCGCGGCCCGCCACTTTCCACTGCGCCCAAATTTTCGGAACACCCACATCCGATATGACTATGTGCCCTGCCGCCTTGTCCTAACTCATAAATGTTGTTTGTTAGATAGGGCAATGAGAAGATATGCGATTGAACTAAAATATGTTCTTACAATGCTAGAACTTTAATGGGTACTGAGGCTCACTTTGTCGATTTCCACCGCATTCCGTGTTTCCATAATGTATTTTTGTTCAACATAAATAATATGGATAAGGTTTACTACCTTTCTTTGGAATGTTTGAGGCTAACCAAGATATTGGTATTGGTGAAGGTGGAGTATGGCTTGCACCTAAAATGCAAACATCCAAAATTTGTGTACCCACTCACCCATATTCTGACAAATAAACTTTCATTTCATTTGTTGCACATGTGAATCTCAACCTCTAAGTATCCGAATGTCAATGCGGGTTGCATGGAAAGCCTGCACTTTCAGCCCGCGGACAGCTCTCCTGTTTGTTCATTCCATAATTTGGTTTATTCATTACTGCAGTGACTATGATCTCACCATTCAGCTCTATGAACAGCGCTATTAATTCAGAAATAGAAAACGACATTAAGCGTTAAACATTCCCCCCCTCTATAGTACGAGTAGAGTGGGAAATAGAAAGTTAAAGAGGTGAAAAGAGGACATGGAGTGTGAAATTTATAGAATGAACTGAATTATAAAAGGGTATTTTGCAAAATAACAAGAACACAACGTCTCAGTGAGCAATAGGGTTTCGACTTCGAGTCGTCAGTATAACAAAATAGAGCAGTGCCTGCGTTGGACCTTCCATAATTAACCAGTAAGTGTAGCTTCAGGAGAAGTTGACTTAGATTCCGTAAGTACATCTTCTTCTTTATCTTATCGTTCATCCCAGTCGCATCCGAAGCTGTCACCTCGGAATCTGGGGTCCGCTTTACCAGTCTAACTGCGGATTTTTTTTTATACCAGCTTGGTGGCAGACAAGCACAAGGCCCACCTGATGGAAAGTGGTTACCGTGGCCTATGGACGTGTGTAACACCAGAGGAGCCACACTCCCTGCAAGCACAGACTCTCTGTGCCGTCAGTCATCTCAGTGACTCCTCTGATGTTGCACACGCCTATTGACTTCGGTAACCACTTTTCATCAGGTGGGACATATGCTTGTCTGCCACCTAAGTTGTATAAAAAAGCGAAGCCTTGGGCAAAAACTAGCGCTATAATAAAATACATGCTGATCCTCTTAATGACTCGTTTGCGCATGTTGAAGTTAGAGAGATACTTGTACTTTGGAACTTTGTAGTCTTGAACAGTTTTGCCCTTGTCAGATACTTCGAGCAAAAATTGTGAATCTATATTTGATGAGCTAAACCCATAAGTTATTCAAGTAAGGGTCGCAATTGAGAAATAATTCTCGTGGATCGGTTGCTGGTTTTTATAGCCTGTTACTGGGGTATTATTCTACTTGACAATATAAAACAAACGCAGTCGTAACGTAAGAACATGGTAGATTTCAATCGGTTAACATAAAAGATACTACAGGCGTAAAACTAAACCATCTTAAATATGTCGGGTAATACGAACGTGCGTAGTTTATGTTAGGGTTTGTCAAGTCGTATAAGGATCCAGGGTGGTTCTGTAACGTATGCTGGGTGCAACATCGCCTATTTTTATGTCCGTTTGCCATTGGTAACATGCGGTGTTACGGGAAACTGCCTTTTTTAAGTTATTTAATGGGGAGTTTACATTGTTTTTCATTGGGGGTACGGTTTAATGTGAAAGTCTCTTTGAAAGAATGGAATGAATAGATATTATAGGGGCATAAACGATAAATTTCGATGTTTTCTAATGTTCCAGGACCTTAATTAAGTTTATGCGTTAAGTCAATGCTGTAGGGCCATTATCGACCATTTTTTTCTGGTACCAACTCCACCTCCGTCTGACTTCCCAACCTTAAAAGGAAAGTTGATAGTTAGATAGTAATTGATAGATGTCATCCACACACGGTGCAGAACAGCCGATCAAGAACCAAGCGATTCGGTGACTCTTTCCTCTGTCGCACCATTACGGCCTGGAATTCATTACCAGCTCACGTGTTTCCTTCTTCCTACAGTCCCGAGTCCTTTAAGCGGGGCGTGAAAAAGCATATGATGAAGCCGTCAAGCTGGGTGTCACCATTGTCACACGGTATGTGCAAGTAATGGTGACCTTCTTTTCTGAGACTTTGCCTTCAGCTTACCATCAGGCAAGGCGAAGTCTAATTGACGTGTTCTATAAAAAAAAGTCTGAGCCAGATCCTTGTCCTTCATCAGAAGGTATCGTTTGTCATCAGGTGACTTTTGCCCCAAAGATTTTGATTGCGCCCAAAAAATACCCGCTTATTGCTAGTGCTAAATAAAACAGCACAAAGTTCTTTAAATGCGGTTTTTTTACAGAATGTACATATTTGCCCTACCGGTCCTCACTTCTCAAAACTTTTTCTCTCAAAACTGCTGCATCATCTGGGCAACAATCAATCAGCAGTGTTATTTATGGTATTTATTTAACTTTCAGTAACATCACGGTTGGGACTACGCTGTAACCATAAAATAAATCAGGACTTTTAATAAATTTTATTGTTAAATTATCCTAAAACATAATGAGACGTCACGTAGCCAATTACTATGTTTATTTTGTAATTCACACTAGCAGCTCATTGAACTGATGCGCATGCATCCTTCGATCTGAAGACACTGTTTTATCTATTCTTGAAAGCATTTACAGTGGGAGCCTTTATGACATGTTCGGGCAATCTTTGCCACTCAGTGACCACTCGGATCGGAAGAAAATGTTTGTAAGGGTTTTCTTTATATTGTTTTAATGAGTGCCCACGAAGATGTTTATTCTCATTTCCTAGAAACCTATTCTTCATACCTGAGACATTGTAGTAGTTGGTGAGTATCTTTTATTTCTTTCTATCAGACTACCACACCGCCTGCGTCTTTCAAGAGGAGTGAAACACAGCTACTTCAGTCGTCGATCATAGAGTTTATTTTTTAATACTTCAACCACCTTTGTTGCCCTTTTTTGGACGTTCTTTAACAGTGTTTTATCTTTCTTGGAGTATGGATCCCACACCAGATAAGCATGTTCCAACAGTGGTCAAATATAGGTTTTGTAGAGTGTGATAAATGTTTTTGGTGTGAGACATATAAATGCTTTCCTAATTAAGTATAGTGGGTATTGAATTTGCTCCTTATTATAACACCCAAATCTCTCTGTGAGGTAATTGGTTTTAATTGCTGGTTATTTAGGTAGTACACTTTGCGAGGATTATATATAGCTGTGTGTAAAACAGTGTATTTGCTGCATTCATGTTTGGTCCAATCTAAAATAGCATTCAAGTCATTATTATAGAATAGGATTCTGGTCGTTGTGATTCTTTTTCCACTCGTTTACACATGTCAATAGATTAGTCGTTACAGAACGCTTCGGTACAAAATCATGTTGTTCGTCCAGGATGATGTGCACTTGCTCCAAAAACTGCAGCAATTGGTCTGCTATGATCTTTTCCAAACATTTTCACAGTAAGCTAGTGAGAATGATAGGTCTGTAGTGAGTAGACAACAATTTTATTGCCTTTTTTGTATACAGGCACAACAGCAGTACCTTCCAGTCTGGGGGCAACACTCCAGTATCCAGTGATTGTGTCATAATATTGGTAATATCATTTACCAAAGCAGATGAATAGTATGTATCGAGGAAAGTTCAAATACAAAATATCTTTTAGTCTATCCGAAGGTCAATTTTCGACGGTATTTTTATCCCAAAATTTGGGGACATTGATAATCCTCGCAGTCACCATGTTCAGATCCTCTATTGTGGTTTCCACAGCAGACACGTTAGGAGGCCTTTCACTATAAGCGGTAAAGAAACATTTTGTTACATTTGTGACCGTTTCGGTCTGAAGCCATATTGCCGGTCATTAATTAAGGAGTGATCCTCTAGGTGCCGCATGAGCTGTTTGTTAATTATGTGCTCGAACACTTTGCACAGCACTGAGGTGACGGCTATGGGTCGATAGTTGGCTGGCTCCGAGCGATCCCCCTTCTTGGGAATCGGCTGAACATTCGCCTCTTTCCAAGGCAAAGGCACTGTACCCGAACTGTAGGATAGCCGGTACAGGCGCGTAAGCATTGGAGACAACTCCGCTGCACATTTTTTCAAAACTACCGCTGGAATACCATCCGGACCACTGGCTTTCCGGACATCGAGTGATTGCAGCACTGCACGGACATCGCGTTGCCTGATATGGATATCAGGCATCGCGTGGTCACTGTCGGGTAGTGTTGGTGGCTGCGTACCACAATCATCGATTCGGGAGTTGGCCGCAAAGAGATTAGCCAGCAGATTTGCCTTCTCTTGCGGCTCATGGGCCAGGGATCCATCAGGGTTACGCAGCGGAGGCAGCGAAGGCTGACAGAAGTTGGCTTGCACGGCTTTAGCCAGTCGCCAGTAGCCACGGCTTCCCGTGGGATGCATCACTAGCTCTTGACCAAGCCGCGCTATGCGCAGGGCATCCGCTCTGACATAGGCCCTTCTACAGACCTTTGTGGCTCTGTTGTACGCCGCCTTGAAGTGGCCCAGATTGGGATGGCGCGTGGCGCGCGCCCTTACCCAAGCGCGGTACGCAGACTGTTTTTGTTCAACAGCTTCCGCGCACTCGCGCCCGAACCAAGGGCGCACATATACATGGAAAATAATTTCAGCAACGATGCCGCATCTACTTATTTCTATCATTCATAAAAACAGACAAAACACGTACCGGCCGTTTGTTTTCATACCCGCGGCCCGCCACTTTCCACTGCGCCCAAATTTTCGGAACACCCACATCCGATATGACTATGTGCCCTGCCGCCTTGTCCTAACTCATAAATGTTGTTTGTTAGATAGGGCAATGAGAAGATATGCGATTGAACTAAAATATGTTCTTACAATGCTAGAACTTTAATGGGTACTGAGGCTCACTTTGTCGATTTCCACCGCATTCCGTGTTTCCATAATGTATTTTTGTTCAACATAAATAATATGGATAAGGTTTACTACCTTTCTTTGGAATGTTTGAGGCTAACCAAGATATTGGTATTGGTGAAGGTGGAGTATGGCTTGCACCTAAAATGCAAACATCCAAAATTTGTGTACCCACTCACCCATATTCTGACAAATAAACTTTCATTTCATTTGTTGCACATGTGAATCTCAACCTCTAAGTATCCGAATGTCAATGCGGGTTGCATGGAAAGCCTGCACTTTCAGCCCGCGGACAGCTCTCCTGTTTGTTCATTCCATAATTTGGTTTATTCATTACTGCAGTGACTATGATCTCACCATTCAGCTCTATGAACAGCGCTATTAATTCAGAAATAGAAAACGACATTAAGCGTTAAACATTCCCCCCCTCTATAGTACGAGTAGAGTGGGAAATAGAAAGTTAAAGAGGTGAAAAGAGGACATGGAGTGTGAAATTTATAGAATGAACTGAATTATAAAAGGGTATTTTGCAAAATAACAAGAACACAACGTCTCAGTGAGCAATAGGGTTTCGACTTCGAGTCGTCAGTATAACAAAATAGAGCAGTGCCTGCGTTGGACCTTCCATAATTAACCAGTAAGTGTAGCTTCAGGAGAAGTTGACTTAGATTCCGTAAGTACATCTTCTTCTTTATCTTATCGTTCATCCCAGTCGCATCCGAAGCTGTCACCTCGGAATCTGGGGTCCGCTTTACCAGTCTAACTGCGGATTTTTTTTTATACCAGCTTGGTGGCAGACAAGCACAAGGCCCACCTGATGGAAAGTGGTTACCGTGGCCTATGGACGTGTGTAACACCAGAGGAGCCACACTCCCTGCAAGCACAGACTCTCTGTGCCGTCAGTCATCTCAGTGACTCCTCTGATGTTGCACACGCCTATTGACTTCGGTAACCACTTTTCATCAGGTGGGACATATGCTTGTCTGCCACCTAAGTTGTATAAAAAAGCGAAGCCTTGGGCAAAAACTAGCGCTATAATAAAATACATGCTGATCCTCTTAATGACTCGTTTGCGCATGTTGAAGTTAGAGAGATACTTGTACTTTGGAACTTTGTAGTCTTGAACAGTTTTGCCCTTGTCAGATACTTCGAGCAAAAATTGTGAATCTATATTTGATGAGCTAAACCCATAAGTTATTCAAGTAAGGGTCGCAATTGAGAAATAATTCTCGTGGATCGGTTGCTGGTTTTTATAGCCTGTTACTGGGGTATTATTCTACTTGACAATATAAAACAAACGCAGTCGTAACGTAAGAACATGGTAGATTTCAATCGGTTAACATAAAAGATACTACAGGCGTAAAACTAAACCATCTTAAATATGTCGGGTAATACGAACGTGCGTAGTTTATGTTAGGGTTTGTCAAGTCGTATAAGGATCCAGGGTGGTTCTGTAACGTATGCTGGGTGCAACATCGCCTATTTTTATGTCCGTTTGCCATTGGTAACATGCGGTGTTACGGGAAACTGCCTTTTTTAAGTTATTTAATGGGGAGTTTACATTGTTTTTCATTGGGGGTACGGTTTAATGTGAAAGTCTCTTTGAAAGAATGGAATGAATAGATATTATAGGGGCATAAACGATAAATTTCGATGTTTTCTAATGTTCCAGGACCTTAATTAAGTTTATGCGTTAAGTCAATGCTGTAGGGCCATTATCGACCATTTTTTTCTGGTACCAACTCCACCTCCGTCTGACTTCCCAACCTTAAAAGGAAAGTTGATAGTTAGATAGTAATTGATAGATGTCATCCACACACGGTGCAGAACAGCCGATCAAGAACCAAGCGATTCGGTGACTCTTTCCTCTGTCGCACCATTACGGCCTGGAATTCATTACCAGCTCACGTGTTTCCTTCTTCCTACAGTCCCGAGTCCTTTAAGCGGGGCGTGAAAAAGCATATGATGAAGCCGTCAAGCTGGGTGTCACCATTGTCACACGGTATGTGCAAGTAATGGTGACCTTCTTTTCTGAGACTTTGCCTTCAGCTTACCATCAGGCAAGGCGAAGTCTAATTGACGTGTTCTATAAAAAAAAGTCTGAGCCAGATCCTTGTCCTTCATCAGAAGGTATCGTTTGTCATCAGGTGACTTTTGCCCCAAAGATTTTGATTGCGCCCAAAAAATACCCGCTTATTGCTAGTGCTAAATAAAACAGCACAAAGTTCTTTAAATGCGGTTTTTTTACAGAATGTACATATTTGCCCTACCGGTCCTCACTTCTCAAAACTTTTTCTCTCAAAACTGCTGCATCATCTGGGCAACAATCAATCAGCAGTGTTATTTATGGTATTTATTTAACTTTCAGTAACATCACGGTTGGGACTACGCTGTAACCATAAAATAAATCAGGACTTTTAATAAATTTTATTGTTAAATTATCCTAAAACATAATGAGACGTCACGTAGCCAATTACTATGTTTATTTTGTAATTCACACTAGCAGCTCATTGAACTGATGCGCATGCATCCTTCGATCTGAAGACACTGTTTTATCTATTCTTGAAAGCATTTACAGTGGGAGCCTTTATGACATGTTCGGGCAATCTTTGCCACTCAGTGACCACTCGGATCGGAAGAAAATGTTTGTAAGGGTTTTCTTTATATTGTTTTAATGAGTGCCCACGAAGATGTTTATTCTCATTTCCTAGAAACCTATTCTTCATACCTGAGACATTGTAGTAGTTGGTGAGTATCTTTTATTTCTTTCTATCAGACTACCACACCGCCTGCGTCTTTCAAGAGGAGTGAAACACAGCTACTTCAGTCGTCGATCATAGAGTTTATTTTTTAATACTTCAACCACCTTTGTTGCCCTTTTTTGGACGTTCTTTAACAGTGTTTTATCTTTCTTGGAGTATGGATCCCACACCAGATAAGCATGTTCCAACAGTGGTCAAATATAGGTTTTGTAGAGTGTGATAAATGTTTTTGGTGTGAGACATATAAATGCTTTCCTAATTAAGTATAGTGGGTATTGAATTTGCTCCTTATTATAACACCCAAATCTCTCTGTGAGGTAATTGGTTTTAATTGCTGGTTATTTAGGTAGTACACTTTGCGAGGATTATATATAGCTGTGTGTAAAACAGTGTATTTGCTGCATTCATGTTTGGTCCAATCTAAAATAGCATTCAAGTCATTATTATAGAATAGGATTCTGGTCGTTGTGATTCTTTTTCCACTCGTTTACACATGTCAATAGATTAGTCGTTACAGAACGCTTCGGTACAAAATCATGTTGTTCGTCCAGGATGATGTGCACTTGCTCCAAAAACTGCAGCAATTGGTCTGCTATGATCTTTTCCAAACATTTTCACAGTAAGCTAGTGAGAATGATAGGTCTGTAGTGAGTAGACAACAATTTTATTGCCTTTTTTGTATACAGGCACAACAGCAGTACCTTCCAGTCTGGGGGCAACACTCCAGTATCCAGTGATTGTGTCATAATATTGGTAATATCATTTACCAAAGCAGATGAATAGTATGTATCGAGGAAAGTTCAAATACAAAATATCTTTTAGTCTATCCGAAGGTCAATTTTCGACGGTATTTTTATCCCAAAATTTGGGGACATTGATAATCCTCGCAGTCACCATGTTCAGATCCTCTATTGTGGTTTCCACAGCAGACACGTTAGGAGGCCTTTCACTATAAGCGGTAAAGAAACATTTTGTTGTATGGTTTAAATAAAAACACACACTTTGTTACGAAACACTTTGCATAAATTTCCATATAATCAGTTTAGTCATGTGTATGATTATTCGGAGCAGGGTTGGAATAAAACCAACAATTGTGCTTTAATACACATAAGTCAACAGTGGACCAAATGGTTTTATTTCATTGGGGTTACAATTTTTGCTGACAATTTTATAATAATTTTGAAATCGGCTATGGAGATGTATTTTTCTGATTGCATCCGAGGTCAAGGTGCCCTCAAAGCTCAGGGTCCAGCTCCAGCTTCCAGCTCTTCCTTCTCCACTTCACAAGATCATTCGCACGCATTACCCTTCACGATATCAAGCCAAAACTTCTAGGGTCTGACCTTTTTACCTGGACCCGGTAATCAACTCGGTGTCAGGGGTAAATGTGATCGTAGAGGGTTGCTTGAGTAGTTTTTAGTTAAAGTATGTAAGTATGTATGCTATTTCCCGATGTTTCGGTGAATTTTCAGTAGCACTTGTTTTTGAAGCTAAAAATAGCGCAAAATACATTTTGGTTTTTTTTTTTTTTTTTTTTTTTTATATAGGACACGTCAATTGGACTTCGCCTTGCCTGATGGTAAGCTGAAGGCAAAATCCCAGAAAAGAGGGTCACCATTACTTACACATACCGTGTGACAATGGTGACACTCAGCTTGACGGCCTTATCATATGCTTTTTCACGCCCCGCTTAAAGGACCCGGGACTGTAGGAAGAAGGAAACACGTGAGCTGGTAATGAATTCCAGGCCTTAA
Source organism: Eilema griseolum (assembly GCA_963662185.1). Classification (NCBI taxonomy): domain Eukaryota; kingdom Metazoa; phylum Arthropoda; class Insecta; order Lepidoptera; family Erebidae; genus Eilema; species Eilema griseolum. The sequence continues at coordinate 3,743,228 of OY759245.1, forward strand.
TGGTGCGACAGAGGAAAGAGTCTCCGAACCGCTTGGTTCTTGATCGGATGTTTTGCACCGTGTGCGGATGACATCTAAGACCTGCACGCGTTGTCCTGTGTAGGAAAGGGGAGGGTGGGACTAATTGGAAGAGCTCATCAGAACACTCCCCATGGTACAGACGGTAAAATACAGCCATGGACGCAACATCTCTACGCAGCTGTAAAGGTTCTAGGGTGTTCGTGATTTCGGGATTCCCAATGATGCGGACCGCACGTCGCTGCAACCTGTCGGGAGCATCTAGTAAGTACTTTGCTGAACCATCCCAGAGATGCGAGCAGTACTCCACACAGGAGCGAATTTGTGTCTTGTATAGAAGACACCGCTGCTCCGGCGTGAAAAATCGTCTCACTCTGTTCAGGACTCCGAGTTTTCGTGAGGCTGTTTTGATGATGCTTTCGATGTAGTTTTTGTTATTCAGGTTGCAGCGAACGTCCATACCTAGGATATTGAGATTGTCCTGCAGCGGCAGTGGCGTGCTCTGAAGAGTGGGGAGGGGAAGGAAAGAAGATACTTTTGCTGTAAACGCACATGCCTGCGTCTTCTTGGCATTGAACTCAACCAGGTTCTCAGAGCCCCATTGAGAAATGTGATTCAGGACCCCGTCAAGCTCAGTGACAAGAAGCTGCCTTTTCTCTGCGATATCTGACTGCTTGGCCGCTGGATGTCCATGATAACTCCCATGTAAAGTGCTATCGTCTGCATAACAATGAACATTGCCGGTAGACAGCATGTCGTTGATATGCAGAAGAAAGAGAGTGGGTGATAACGGACCCCTGGGGCACGCCAGCATTAACCTGCAGAAACTCCGAAGCTCGTCCGTCACAAAGGACGCGAATACGGCGCCCCTGCAGGAAGCTAGCAACCCAGTTGCACAGCCCAGAAGGCAGACCAAAGGCAGGTAGCTTAGAAAGAAGCGATTTGTGCCAGACTCTATCGAAAGCTTTGGCGATGTCAAGACTAATTGCCAGTGACTCACCGTGCTTGTCCATAGCCTCACCCCAAAGATGGGTAACGTATGCTAGAAGATCACCCGTTGACCGTTTCGGTCTGAAGCCATATTGCCGGTCATTAATTAAGGAGTGATCCTCTAGGTGCCGCATGAGCTGTTTGTTAATTATGTGCTCGAACACTTTGCACAGCACTGAGGTGACGGCTATGGGTCGATAGTTGGCTGGCTCCGAGCGATCCCCCTTCTTGGGAATCGGCTGAACATTCGCCTCTTTCCAAGGCAAAGGCACTGTACCCGAACTGTAGGATAGCCGGTACAGGCGCGTAAGCATTGGAGACAACTCCGCTGCACATTTTTTCAAAACTACCGCTGGAATACCATCCGGACCACTGGCTTTCCGGACATCGAGTGATTGCAGCACTGCACGGACATCGCGTTGCCTGATATGGATATCAGGCATCGCGTGGTCACTGTCGGGTAGTGTTGGTGGCTGCGTACCACAATCATCGATTCGGGAGTTGGCCGCAAAGAGATTAGCCAGCAGATTTGCCTTCTCTTGCGGCTCATGGGCCAGGGATCCATCAGGGTTACGCAGCGGAGGCAGCGAAGGCTGACAGAAGTTGGCTTGCACGGCTTTAGCCAGTCGCCAGTAGCCACGGCTTCCCGTGGGATGCATCACTAGCTCTTGACCAAGCCGCGCTATGCGCAGGGCATCCGCTCTGACATAGGCCCTTCTACAGACCTTTGTGGCTCTGTTGTACGCCGCCTTGAAGTGGCCCAGATTGGGATGGCGCGTGGCGCGCGCCCTTACCCAAGCGCGGTACGCAGACTGTTTTTGTTCAACAGCTTCCGCGCACTCGCGCCCGAACCAAGGGCGCACCCCGCGGTCACCGGTGACATCGGTGTATGAGATATAGTATTCCATACCCAGACCGATCTCACCGGCGACAGCAGTAGCACAATCCGATGGGTTCTTACCTTCAAAGCAGCGCTCAACCCACGGGATGGACGCAAAATAGTCACGAAGTCCATCCCAGTCCGCTGACGAGTAGTGCCAGAGACGCCGCTTCCCCTGCATGGGTCGTGGGGGCGCTATAATAGGCACTGTGGAACAGACCAGGCAGTGGTCAGAGTTGCCTAAAGCGGCTCGCACCGATACACTGTACCGGTCCGGATCACTCGTCAGCAGAAGGTCTAGCAGAGAAGGTGCTTGGCCCGACCTTCTTGGTATCCTAGTGACCTCGTGCACCAATTGGGTCAGGCCGTGCGCCAGAGCAAATGCGTGGGCGGCTCTTCCCGCATGGTCTGTTTTGGAGGAGCCCAACCAGATCTCGTGGTGGGCGTTAAAATCCCCCAAAACTACCATTTCGGCATTCGGAAATCGCTCCTGCGCATCATCTGCCGCCTGACTCAGATATTCAAAGAGTCGAGTTGTCTCAGCATCTCCTGTATGGGAACGGTAGAGGCACACATAGATCTGACTCGTAGGGCCATGGTCTACGTGTACCCAAAGGACGGAGAAGGATGGGTCCTCTAGGCAGCGCAAACGGCGACAGCAAACATCCGCCCTAACAAACACGCACACCCCGGCTTTTGCACGAAAACTTTCCTCAAGAACATAGCCAGGGTAGAGCAAGTAAGTCGTGTCGTCAGGGCGGTGTATTTGCGTCTCCGTTAGAAAAAACATGGCAGGTTTCGCCGTCTCGAGGTGTTGGTGGACGGCGTTGAGGTTTGCATGGAGCCCACAGATGTTAGTGGACTCCACCTCAAATAGCAAGCTTTTGGGAGTGTGACGAGCCGCTGTGTTGCCTATTTCTCTAAGTTGCGCTGCCATGAGTTTGGGTGGGAGAAGGCGTGAAAAAAGAGGTGATTGCCGCCGCAGCACCGTGTGACAAAGCGCGGGATATTGGTTTTATCTATGAATGTGAGGCATGGCGAGAGCCGACGCGCCGAACGGAAGGGCCCCCGTACCCCCCCGAGTATGGTCGCCGGGCTCCCAAATCCGGTCACCAACCGGCACGACGAACCATATCGGGATTATGCGCGGCCTGGTGAGGCAGCCTCCCAAGGTGGTTAACCCCAGTTGGGCCCCTGTACTATACCGCGGGCGGCCAGCGGCACCACCGTTTCTACAGGTCTCCCTGTTCGGCGCATCGCCCCGCGCCATCCCCACTAGACTACGCCAAGACCCACTGGTCCCACTAGTGCTGCGACAACCACCACCTCTGCCCGGCTATGCACATGCTGACCCCTGAACACAATACAACCGAGATTGAATTGCTATGGAGGGTTTTTCGCAATAGTGCACGGTGGTACCTACCCGGTCGAAACTTGAGACAAATTTGTGCCACCAAGTTTCTACCACCAGTAAAATATAATAAAATATGGTGGAATACTTTCAAACAAGTTTTATTGCAAAATAACTGAAATGCTTCGCGTAAATTTTTATTTTTCACACTTCGAGCTGTTATGTATTATTTTCTGACAAAAAAATCTAGAACAGTTTGCTCTGATAATGACTGATAAACATATAAATTAGTATTGATTTTAGACTACAACCCGACCACTTACTTAAAACTGGTATACAGATGACATAGTTTGAGGTGCACCATGCATGCATGTATACAGATAGGTGTCAAGATTAATTAACTTTATTGTATAACTTCTGCGCTCTGTCTCACATATGAATCGTAACTCGCTTTTTGTTCTCAATAGTTTGTCAATTCAATTCAATTCAATTTATTTATTTCTAAACAAACATAGTTTGAAATGTCAATTATAAGTAAGAAATACATACAATAAATGAAATACACTGTAACGTTAAGATAAAATAAAATAAAATTAAAATCCAGGTACAATTAAACTACAACTTTACATTTAGTCAGAAATACGTCTCAGCCATCATCCATAAATTCTTCTACTGTGTAGTAATACTTCTCCAACAGCAAGGACTTTAACTTTTTCTTAAAGGAATTGGTTTTATAGACATCAAGCTTTAAGTCACTAGGCAGACTATTAAAAAGTTTTTATTTCACTAGTCTATATAGAAACCACGGCCAGGAATCGACCTCAGCACCTCACGATCATACGCAAAAACAAGCGTAGAACTTACAAAATTACCAGGGGACCAACAAACTCCATAATTACAATTCTTACAAACTTTATAACCTTCTGTTCTTTGTTTAAATCTATCTCGAACAAAAACGACCCTGCAAAATATAAAACAAACCTTCTACAACACTTTTGCATTAAGAATGAGTCTTAAATAATTAAAGTTTAAATTATGAACCCAACGCAACTTAAATTGCATTACATTTGTACTCCAGTGCAGGTTTAATAAAATCCGAGTTAGTTCGGTTGGTTCACTGCGCTGCGTGGAGCCGACAGGGCCATGATTTAAACCCTACTTGGATAGAGAACGTACCAATTTTATGGCGAGCTAAGTCCCCGACTGTCGATAACAAATCATGGGTATGGTTTTGCTTTTTGCTTGTAATGCTATTGATATTAAAAATGAGTGAGAGTGAGTGAGAGAGAAAATGTTGGAAATTTTAAGCATTTAGTATGCTAACTAAAATCGATTAAGATAGAAAAAAATTGATACGGTCCAGTGGCTTAGTGGTCAGAGTGTTCCCTCTGTAAGGGAAAGATTGCGGGTTCGAATCCCGAGTGGACCGTTTCAACTTAATCGATTTAGAAAATGTTTGTTTGTAACTTTTTAAATGCATGCATGGATTTGACTGAAAAGTTGCAAAAATGTGAGGTGTGGAGTTTTTGACTTATTAGCCGGTAAACCTGCTGATTAACGGAACAGTCTTTGGCGCAGGCTTTCCTCTCTGGAGTTGGGAGCTCCAAAGTACATACATTAGATGTAACCGGGACGAATGCTGTGATGATGATGATGAAATAACATATATACAATGTAATCACGCCTTTATCCCCAGAGGGGATAGGCAGTGGTGAATTAACACTTACATTTCCCCAATCATTGTAATTCACATGATAGGGGGTGGAGCCTATTGCCGTATTCCAGGCACTATTGTTGACTCGAGGCAGCCATCTGATGCGAAGTCTGGGCTGTATATATCTGTTTAATGTTAAATCTCTTAGTCGCCTTTTACGCAAGAGATGGGGTGGTCCAAGTTTTACTCTGCCGGAAATTCCATATTGAGATATTATTATTATCATGAATCCTTACAGTATAGCAATGCATATCTAACCTAATGAAGACGAAAATATTGAGAAGCTGTGATGTTATATAACTATGAGTTCTCCATCATTATAATGTTATATTTATGCTAGATATGCTACAACTAGTGCAGCTCACAGGCGCTCAGCTCAGGCCCTGGACTTACAGATTGAGTAATGACTCGCAGATGTTACTTCTATATGTTATGAGCTCACAGTGCTTCTTGTGACTAACTTTATGAAACAATATTTTTCTATCTTCATAAGAAATGCGTCTAGACTTTTGAAAAATCTTATTATATTCTCTATAAATAATAACCAACATTTTGAGCAAATATCGGCTTCTGCTCTTTCGGGAATATAGGCGTGAGTGAATGTATGTATTAATATCAAAAACCTAAATACATTTCACCAATCACTGAATTCAGTCCCACTTAATAGGCGGTGAGCCTATTGCCGTCTTCCGGCCACTATGGTTCATTCAAGCCATGCATCTAGATAGATTTAAGGGTTTTTTTATTCTAAAGGCTGAGTTTTAATTTGGAAAAAAACAAGTAGAGTATCGTACGTGTGTGAATCAACCAATCACCTGTATAGCTAAAGTGAAGATAATATAACACATAACATAAACTCACGCCTATATCACCGAAGGGGTAGGCAGAGGTGCTAGCACCCTGCTTTGGTTATATTCCTATTCTTCCATATTTTACGCATCTTGCAGACAATAGCGTATGAACATCACAAGAATAGCGATGAATCGCCACCGTTTGATTTCATCGATACATCCGCCAGTGTTCGAAATTAGAGCCCCAAGATAAATATACGTTTGGACTACGCCAAGAATTTACAGTCTAAATATGAACAAAATAAATCAGCAAAATGTACAGTGCTAAGTGTTGAGATGCAAAGCAAAAGCAAACCACGTTTGCTGTTAGCTTGCTGTTTTGGTATACTTTGTAGAAGCGCTTCCTAAGAATTGTACCCCACTTACCACAGGGTATAGTATGTCACTTACTTCCAGTAGCAGACGCCGTTGGTTGTACGGATGATCTGGCCTTTGGCTTGGATCATTTCACCCAATTCCCCTATTCCTCTTCTGGGAAGAGAAGAATTGTACACCAATCATTTCTTATTAATGGACTTGTTCGTTAAGAAAAGTCTATCCAAAACGTTACTCAAGTTTCTTTCAACAGTTTGTTTTGTTCAACATTGCGTTCACTAAAACAATGTTTAATTGTGCCACAGTATTCTTAAGCATGCAGAAGTCGGAGGCTCTTTTATATAACTTTAAATTCAACTTGTTAAACTCCACAACCCGAACCTTGGCTTCAGAATTTGATGCTGCTGTTATGCTTTGTTTTGATCTTGGTTTATTACTTGATTTCAGTGATGCCTAGAAGGGTTTATTTGTCAATTAGACTTCGCCTCGACTGATGGTAAGGTGAAAGTAAAGTTTCAGAAAAGAGGGTCACCATATCACAATGGTGACACTTAGCGTGACGGCCTCATCATATGTTTTTCACACCGCTTAATATATCCGGGAATGTAGGAAAGAAGAAAGAAGGAAACACGTGAGCTAATAATTAGTTCCAGGCCTTAATGGTGCGACATAGGAAAGAGTCTCTGAACCGCTTAGTTCTTGGTCGGATATTCTGCACCGTATGCGGGTGACATCTAAGTCCTGCACGTGTTGTCCCGGGTAGGAAATGAGAGAGTGGGACTGATTGGAAGAGTTCATCAGAATATTTACCATGTAACAAACGGTAACATACTGCCAAGTACGCAACATCTGCACGCATCTGCAAAGACTGTTATTGCCATGTTAACTCGGTTAGAGTCCTATGATCATAGGGGTAGGGTCCCATAAAGATCTTTGTGCCCAATCAAACACAATCACAAACAGGTACACTTGCTGATTTATGAGGTACTGCCGCAGTGTATTATACTGTAGTGTATGTAAGTAGTGTTAGTATGTAAGTATTGTTACGAGTATGTCCTATGTATGTGTAACCATGCCTTTTCTAATTTATTTATCGCAATAGATCCCGTAAACCTACTTTTTCCTTTCTTTATTAAATATTTACGAATATCCACCAACTCATTATATATTTTAGTAAAATCATCAGCCATAGTCTAAAAATAAAATAAATAATATAATGACATCATCCTAGCAACTACTAAATTCTCACAACGACCTGCCAAATATAGAAAGCAATGCGAAAACATTCCATATACGTCACCGGGTATCAAGTTCGGTGAGCGGCCGTGCACGATTTACGAGCTCTTACATATCCCTAAAGTAAAACTTACTACTTACTTACGTGCATTAACACAATTATACATGGTTTATTTAAAAAAAAATATTACAATAAGTAGGGTCACTTAAAAGTACCGAAATACTGCACAAAAGCACATGAGTAGTACTCATGTGACAATAAGATAGGTATGTTTAATTAAAGTCTTATCGTATAGTTCACACCGTATGGATTAGTTCCTCATATAAAACATACCACTATATATGCACACGTATCCGTCCATATATTACACGACACACGAACTTCGGAGTATGAAACTTTTGTATAGCGCCAAACCGTCTGCGAAGATTTACGTTTCGGGAGAGTTTAGAGATTTTATAACTTACACTGGTATCTCAGCATCACCAATATGGGAAGCACGCTTGTTGAAAAATGCTGTGGCCTGCCTGTGACGTAGAGACCTGTGGTTCATTTGCCTCTCCATCCACTTTACATGCATCTTCTTGTAAAGGGAGCAAAATGCATAGCAAACCGCTGCCAACAAGACGATCACAATCAGGGTCAGTAAAATATTTGTGGTACTGGCGCTGGAGTAGCCCGAAGAAGTTGCGTCATTTTTTCCATTACCAGCAGCCGTCTGCGCTATAATAGTCTCCTCCTTGGATTGAGCGGACCCCATGGTATAACAGCAAATACACCAACACGAAAATACCGAATTTAAAATAGTCCGAAATTATAAAGTCTCATTATGATGGTCCAAATTTCACTCACGGTCGAAGAATTCGCGGAACGACCTTAAAAGGCAGGGTCGCCATGAAGTGTCGTTATAAATGAAACGCATCTGCACTTAGTAACGTTCTCTTTATTAGTGCCACATTAATAGAGCATTCTAAGATCTAAAGATATGCTACGTCAGATTATCCTAAAAAGGCATGGTTACACATACATAGGACATACTCGTAACAATACTTACATACTAACACTACTTACATACACATTAGAAGAGGCTAAGGTTTTATTTGATAAATCGCAATTATTATTTTCTAACTTATCGCATGATCTTAAGCCTGATTTAGTGGCGCAGTTGTCCACAACCTTTGACTATATTAAGAGTGAATTTTTAAGGATATCTGAGTTGTGTGTTTCGCCGTCTGGTAAAATAACTACAGCAAAAATGGAATTCGACATTCGAACGGCGTGTAATTTAATTCCCCTTTTAGATAATAAGGAGGAGACTACGAAACGATTGATTGATGCTGTAGAGATGTATGCGGATATGTTAGACGACTGTGGAAAAAAACTTTTAATAAAATTCGTGATTAAGGGTCGGCTTTCCGAAAACGCTAAGTTACGTTTGTCGGACGGTTATAATAAGGTTTCTGATTTAATACAGGATTTAAGGAAACATTTATTAACGACTAAATCTTTTACAGCTATTCATTCCCGCCTCCAAAATACGAACCAAGGTTTTAGATCAATTGACGAGTATGGTTCTGAAATAGAACAACTTTTCACCGATTTAACCATCTCGCAGGCGGATGGAGATTCGTCAAAGTTCGCTGTTCTAAAGCCATTAAATGAGAAAATGGCCATTAAACAATTTTCAGATGGTTTGAAAAATTATAGGCTGAGCACCATCGTGGCCGCTCGCAACTATAGCAGTCTCAAGGACGCCATACAAGGCGCTAAGGACGAGGAGGTGTCAACGCCTTCTACGTCTGCTAAGGCGGACGTTATGCAGTACTCAAGAAGAGATCGAGGTAGGTTTAGACCTTCTTCAGGACCAAGGGGTCAAGGTCAACGTGGCCGCAATTATAATTCTTTTAATAATTATTCCCGTCGTGATTACGGAAGATCTTTTCAAAATTCTAACCGCGGTAGATCTTTCTCTCAGGCGAATTTTAACAATGGACGATATAATCATCGTGGTAATAGACGAGGAAATAGTTATAATCGTAGTAACATTTTTTCAGCGCAGCCTATGCAACCTGCGCAATCATCGGAGCAAGGGGTTGTTTCCCAGAATTCTAATGAAAATAATGATTCCCAAAATATGAATAATAAGCAGTTTTTTCGATTTTAATAATTTTATTTTGGCTTGTAAGGGACGATGTCAATTTGTGACATTTTTTTCAAATAATAGAAAATATTCCTTTTTAGTAGATACGGGTGCGTCAATATCAATTATTAAGAAAAATGAGTTACCAGATTCGATGAGTATATGTTATGAACGCACTACAATAAACGGCATAGGAGGACAAATCAACTCCTTAGGTTATGTAACCTTGGAACTTGTTTCTGAAAATAATGATACGTTTTTTCATAAATTTTATGTTTTTGAAAATTTGCCCTTCAAGGCAACTGGTATTTTAGGCTTCGATTTTCTTTCTACTTATGGCTGTAATATCGATTTGTCTTCCAACGTGTTAATAATAAATAATGCCGGTAAATTAATTTATTTGCCTATCTCGGCTACACCTGATTTTACTTCTAATAATAATAATTGTCTCGTATTACCGGCCCGGAGTGAATCTATTCATTACGTATGTTTAGGCACTTCTCACGTGGTTGACGATTATATTGTTTGCGCGAGAGAGTTAGAGAAGGATGTTTTTCTAGCAGGAACTATAGTTAGACCTATAAAGGGCAAAATTCCGGTTAAAATACTTAACATAAGGGATGAAGAAGTTAAGCTAATAAATTTTGTCCCAGAAATTAATTTGTTAAGCGAGTATGATACACTTTCATTTGATAAAACTAAGCCTAATGTTAATAGGGCTGAAGTTTTACTTTCTTCATTGAAATTAAATCACCTCAATTTAGAAGAAAAATGTTCTATTGAAACAATTTGCTCAAAATATTCTGATGTGTTTTTTTTGCCAGGAGATAAGCTGTCTACAACTAATGTTTACGAACAGTCAATAATAGTTAAACCAAATGTTAGTCCTACGTATGTTAAGCCTTATAGATTGCCTCAATCGTTAAAACCCGAAATTGATAATCAGATTAAACAAATGTTAAAGAACGACATTATAGAAGAGTCTTCAAGCGAATGGAACAGTCCAGTGCTACTTGTTCCTAAAAAATCTGATGGTTGTAAAAAATGGCGTTTGGTAGTCGACTATAGAAAACTTAATGATGTGATTGTAGATGATAAGTTTCCACTACCAAACATCACTGACATCTTAGACTCACTTTCAGGTTCCATGTATTTTACTCATTTGGACTTAAATCAAGGTTATTTTCAAGTCAGTTTATCCCCTGATAGTCGTAAATATACTGCTTTTAGCACGAGTACAGGTCAGTATCAACTAAAACGTCTTCCAATGGGACTTAAAACTTCTTGTAGTAACTTTAGTAGAGTAATGTCAATAGCTATGTCTGGTCTGACGTATGACAAATGTTTTGTATATCTTGATGACCTTATTATTTTTGGGCGAAATCTAAATTCTCATAATAAAAATTTGATTGATGTACTCGAAAGGTTAAGAAAAGTAAATTTAAAATTGAACCCATGTAAATGCCAATTCTTAAAAAAGGAAATACTATATCTTGGGCATTTAGTTTCAGCTGATGGAGTGTTACCTGATCCAGAAAAGACAATAGTTTTACAAAATTATCCGGAACCTAAAAATGTAGATGAAGTAAAACGCTTTGTAGCTTTTTGCAATTACTATCGTAAATTCGTACAATCGTTTGCTGAAATAACATTACCTTTAAATCGATTATGCAGAAAGAATGTAGTTTTTAATTGGACAAAGGAATGTCAAAATTCTTTCGAAATCTTAAAACAAAAGTTGATAGCCCACCCATACTTCAGTACCCAGATTTTTCTGATTCTAATGAATTTATTTTGCAGACTGACGCGTCAGGTGTAGCTATTGGCGCAGTTTTATGCAACAATGATTTAAGACCCGTCGCATATGCTAGTAGGCCGTTGAATAAGGCAGAATTAAACTATCCCACAATTCAAAAAGAACTTACTGCTATTGTCTGGGCAGTCAAATATTTTAGGCCATATTTATATGGTAGACATTTTACTATAATGACAGATCATAAGCCACTTATTTATTTATTTGGCATGAGGGATCCCTCTAGTAGGCTTTTGAAATTTCGCTTAGTTCTTGAGGAGTATGATTTTAAAATAGTGTATGTGCATGGGAAGGAAAATGTAGTCGCGGATGCATTATCCAGAGTGAATGTAACTTCGAGTGAATTAAAGAGTATGAATGAGAAGATTTCGGAAGTTAATGTCATGACTAGGGCACAAAAAAGGAGAATAGATGAGGATAGTAAGAATGTCTCACCGCCAATTAGTAAACCCACCGACGAAGGGTCTGATCAACCTAGAGTCGTGGAGTTACTGAGGAAGCCGAGTGATGTCGTGGAGATGATGTTAATAGAGAAGGATAAAGTGGAAACATATAGAAGAGATAATATGATAAGTGCCGAAGACGAATGTCTCGCTTATATTCCTAATAAAATGATGTTATGTGTAAACCTCAACTTTAGGGCACATTTCTCGCGAGCCGAATTTGTGACTAAGTTCGAGAATTTTTGTAAGAAAATAAAATTAAAAGAAATATGCATAGTTAAAGATAAAGAAAATGAAGAGTTTATAAAGGGTTTATGTAGTGAAATACAGTCATTAAGAAATTGGACAGGTCCAAGAGTATGCATACTAAGAGGAATAGAAAGAATAGATGACGAGAAGGAAAAACAATTTATTTTAAATGACTTTCATTTACTGCCCACCAGTGGACATGCTGGTGTGCGCAGGATGACTAACAACATCAAGAGACGATATTTCTGGCCAGGTATCGATAAAGATGTTCTTGATTTTGTAAAAAAGTGTTCTACATGTCAGAAGACTAAATATAGTAGGTACACAAAACAGCCGATGACAATCACAACAACTGCGTCGTCAGGTTTTGAAAAAATATTTTTAGATTTGGTAGGTCCGTTAGATAAAGACGATAATGGAAATTGTTATCTTGTAACGATTCAATGCGAGCTAACTAAATTTATTGAAGCATATCCTATAAAAAATAAAGAAACTGTAACTGTCGCAAGAGCATTTGTTCAAAATTTCATTTTACGTTTTGGAATACCTAAAATTATAGCTACTGATAGAGGTTCTGAATTTGTTTCATCTACTATGGTTGAAGTTTGTAAATTATTAAATATAGAAAAATTAATTTCCACGGCATACCACCATCAATCAATCGGTTCACTCGAAAATGCTCATAAGCATTTAGGCGCTTTCCTACGGACCTATTCTGGCAATAACGGCTATGACTGGTCACACTGGATACCGTTTTGGTGTTTCAGTTATAATAATAACGTCCATTCAGAGACGAAGTACACGCCCTTCGAACTTATTTTCGGTAGGTCATGTAATATTCCCAATAATATTAAAAATTGTAATAGAGTAGATCCTTTATATAATCCAGATGATTACTCTTTAGATTTAAGGTATAGATTACAGGTAGCACTTAAAGATGCTAAACATAATTTAGAGATTAGTAAGCAAAATAGGAAGTTAGCATACGATAAGAAGTGTAATCCTGTTACTTATAATAAAGACGATTTAATCTTAGTCAAAAGTGAAGGTACGAAGAAATTAGATGATATTTTTGAAGGCCCTTATATTGTGTTGGAAGATATGGATCCCAATGTCAAAATTTTAAAACATAATAAAATTGAATTGATCCACAAGAATAGGACTAAATTGTTTAATAATTAATAATATATTTGTATTGTGTTAACTTTAAGACAAAAAAAAATCAAAGAGCTCTGATTTTTTTTTTCCATCGCCCCCGGAGGTGTAGTGTATGTAAGTAGTGTTAGTATGTAAGTATTGTTACGAGTATGTCCTATGTATGTGTAACCATGCCTTTTTAGGATAATCTGACGTAGCATATCTTTAGATCTTAGAATGCTCTATTAATGTGGCACTAATAAAGAGAACGTTACTAAGTGCAGATGCGTTTCATTTATAACGACACTTCAATACCCTTAAATCTCTTTGACTGTCAGACCTCGCTGCTAGAATTATGAGGTAAGGCGGCAGTTTCTCCCATAACAACCAGGATAAGCTACATCATTAGGAGAAATGTAGGAGAGTATACACCAGCCCCACTAGACAAGTGACAATTTTTTTAGTTACATTGGGGTCATAAAGGGTATCCTCCAACCTACTGTTTCTTCTACCACTATCGATTTAGTACCAATAAATGTTTGCATATTGTAATTTTTAACTCGTTTCGGTAACCCTTTCTGTTTTTCATTTGTAAACACTGTTCTGAGTTACAATCTAGTTCAAAAAGTTTGCTGGTTGCTAATTTATTGTTAATGTTATGATTGATTGTAATCTGTTGTGTATCTAAATTTAAAAAAAAATCGTTGGACGGATGTATGGGATTTGACGTATATGACATGCGTTGACGCCGGTCAACATTTTTTCTATTTTTTATACAACTTAGGTGACAGACCAGCATGACCCACCTGATAGAAAGTGGTTACCGTGAGCTATGAATGTGTGCAACACCAGGGGAGTTACACCCGTGCTATCGTCCTTGAAAGAACAGAGCTTCTGTGCCGTCAGTGCAGAAGAAACAATCAGGACAAGCCTTTAGTCTTCCTACTGACAACATAAAAACTCTCCCGTGAGCGCCGGCTACCTTACTCACCGCCGGGAACACAACACGAGGCTATCATAGCCGTGGTATTCTGTAGGGTGGAGATACTGCCCCAGTCGAATTGCTCAATTGGGACGAGAATACCGCCGTGTCCTACCTCCTCTTTAGTCTGGTCAGGCTCCAAATTGCAAGATAAAACCCACCGAGTGCACCTAAACTTGTATACCACTTTAGTACCATAAAAAACATGGCGTCATTAACTTTCGAGTGATTATCAGAATACAGCAGTCTGCGGTAGTAAAGTCAAATGTACTAGCAGTAAAATAAATCAACACTTGATAACCATAAGGGTGTAAGCAACAACAATTTTTGAAAGAAAAGGGTCCCAAACTACATCTTAAACATTTTATAGAACAGTGATTTTCCGGTCAACAGACGTTGTCGTTTTCACCCTTACGCCTTTGAACCGGCGAAATATATTTACGTTATTTGAAACACACAAAACTAATATAATCTAACCTTCAAGTCCTTTTTCTTTAAACACAAAAGATGAAAGGTAAATGCAGATACGGAAAATCTTGTTAAGTTTGAGATTTCTCGCACATGAAAGGTTCCGTACCATCGAATATAAAAAATAAGTTTAAAACTAAAATCCGACTACTGAAAAATCACGCACTAAAAAGTATTAAAGTAAAAAATATCTAGGATAGCTGGTGGCGCTTGGCAGCGTGCGGTAATGGACTGTATTGCGGGAAGTAGCTAACTGTTCTATTGACGCTTTACACACAAAAGACAGGTGGCCGGGCTGCCGCGGATTCGATCCAGGCAGTGAATGCAGCCCGAGAAATTAGGAGAGGATGCACTAACCTTCACGACACACGTGTTTTCATCGCAGCCGGTACACGGATCTTCTCTTCCTTGCTCAGGAGCTGCCGTCAGCATCACTAGATCGCTTGAGGAACACACGAGAGGCACAATCCGATCGGTAAAGGTCTATGAAGCGGTAAAAATGTAACAAATATTATACATTTCTGAGAGACGCGAGCGCGGTCCGTCCGTCTTTACGCTGGCTAGTTCAAAGCGAGACTGAGTGTCTATATTTCACAAATGGCGGACGGAAGCTACATCTATGGTTAGTGCGGAAGAGGAGACGGGTATAAAAGGAGTGTGTTTCCGTGTCAAAAATACAGTTTCCACTTCGGCGCAACCATTCCCCCCGGCTTGAAGGGTTACCTTCGAAACGACAAATGCGAAAAAATCTAAAGTCTAATCTAAATCTAGGTTTGGGAAATAACAACTAAAATATAAACCTAGATTGGAGCTCGTGCCTACTGCTGGCTAGGCAGAAGGCAGAGGCGAACAAACAACACAACGCAACAGTCTCGACCAAGACGAGACGCGATTAGCCAACAACAAAATAAGGGTCTCTTCACGTGGGACCGATACAACAAGCGAGTGCTTCTTCTCCTCGGGTGGTTCGGAAACCGTAGTGGGATTGAATTGACTAACTGGCCACCCATCTAACGCGGCATGAATCCAGGACGGTCCACTAAACCATAACGGGTGATCTAAAATTTGCGAAGGAAGCAATCCACGAGAGAGACAATCGGCTGGGTTGTCGGTGCCAGCAACGTGAAAGAGATTATGTGGCGCCAATTCAGATTGAATTTTTGCCACTCTATTAGCGACGAATGTGTCCCAACGATGGGGCGAAGAGTGGGCCCAACACAAAGCGACTGTTGAGTCCTAAAAGCTAAAATTCTACTAATATTAATGCGAAAATTTACAGTTATGTCATTAAGCGACACGGAAGTGCTAGTCTTAGCACTGCCATCCAAAACTACACGGAGTTTTAGTAGTAAGCTTATCTTCTCTAATAACTCCGCGGTGCGGGATAATGTACGAAGGCTGGGTCCCGCCAGTGTCCGCAGGCGCAGGTGAGATGTAACCTTTATCTAAATATTCGTTAACAACCTCATCATAGGCCCGCTTCGACTTTGGGGACGCCTGCATCTTTCGTTCCAAACAAAGAAAGCGTTTTTCAGCGGATACACGGGAGCCACCGAGCGAAAACTTGCGGATGGTAGACTCCAGTGGCGGCTCGACGGTGCAACAGAACGAAGCAGTCGAGTGACTAAAACTATCCATAGAAGCGGGTGCGGAACCAATTATAACAAAACCAAGAACTGTTTCCAGTGCGTGCGGAGCGGGGTACGTCGGTCCCCCTTGAACCTTACGTGATAACTGGAGGTGCGGGAGAATCGAAGCGCCGATCAATATATCGACGACTCCAGGAACAGCGTAAGTCTCATCTGCTAAAGGCAAGTCTTTAAATTTCGTTAATAAAGACGTGTCAACCGGGACGGTAGGCAACTGTTCAGCTATTCTATCTATAACGAGCGAATCCATGTCAAACCAAATATTATTATTAAAACGAGATCTAAACCTTGTTTTAACGGTGCCACGAACAGCTGACTGTAAGCTTCCAAAACCCTTCACCACTGAGCGGGTTGAACGCTTATCAACATTGAAACCAAGACGCCGACAACAATCTTGAGTAATAAAATTACTTTGCGAAGCGCCATCTAACAGCGCTCGAACAATGCGCGGCTTACCTAATGCATCAACAATAACAACGCGAGCGGTCGCAAGACACACAGTAGTGAGTGCAGCACTAGCGGAGAACGAACACAAGGTGACGTCATCCGCGGCGGTCACAGGGCGGGCCGGAGCGCGCGCGAGCGCGGGCTGCGGCTGCGGCGCAGGCTGCCGTGTGTCACCGCTCGACGAGCCAACCGTGCTCACATTGGATGCGGCATTACTATTCTCAAAATGAAGCAAAGTGTGGTGTCTCGCTTGACATTTGCGACAACTATTTCTACTATTACATAAAACAACGCGGTGTTTAGTACCGAGACAATTAAAACAAAAATTATTAGCGCGAACAAATTTATAACGATCACTAGGCGACAATTTTAGAAAACCAGGACACCTGTACAGTTGCGAATGATGAGTGCTACACAAAGAGCAAACAGGTGACTGTACACGTGCTGGTGCGGTACTAACATAAGTATGAGTTGACCTCGGTGACCTCGATGAGGCATCTATTTTGCGTTCAGAAGTAACAACCTTCTTCGCGCCTTCATGTTTCGATGAAGAGCGTTGCAATACCTTTATATGCTCGCGAACAAAACTTTCTAAGTCTTCGAACTTAGGAATTTTACTGCCGCGATGATCCGACTCAAACAAACGAATGGTTTCGGAATCTAATTTCTTTAAACCCATATACAAAAATACGAAGTCGCAGAGGTCATCGATCTTCAAGTTCTTTACGGCGCGAACAGCTGACGCGAAAGTATCTAGAAATTTCTCTAAGTTTTGATCGTTACATGCCGTAATAGATTTCAAATCAGACATCTGATCTAAATAGGCGTTAGCTACCGATCTTTTATCCTCATACTTAGCTTTCAAAGTATTTAAAATTAAATTATAATTCCCGGCACTAAACGTAATTCCAGCGCAAGCGGTTATAGCTTTACCAGTCAATTTTTCAACGAGATAATGCAATTTTTCGTGATCTGTCAACGAATCGTTCTTATCTATCGTATTCTCAAAACTATCTATAAATAGACACCAATTGCGAATGTTACCATCAAATTCGGGTATTTGAATTGGTGGCAACTTAGGTCGGTCGCGAGTGGGGTTGGGTAGGTCAGCCGGTTTCTCCAAACTCCTAGCGACGCGTTTGATACGACAATACAAATCGTCAAACGACGACAAGGCTTGATAACTCACTGAGTAATCGGGATCCAAATTCAACTCTAAAACATTGATGTCATGTACTAAGGTTTCGAAATCCGCGCGTAGACTATCTAAGTTTTCTATAGAACACAAGAACGAATCTCTGATGACCAAATCAGAGGTTTTAAGTGCATTATCATAGATCGATTGTACGCGAGAGTAAATCATTTCTTTTTTAGCGTATAAAAGTTTCAATTGAACCTTACCGGTCTTATCAACCTTTGGGGACATGTTTACAATTAAATCTCAAACTAAAGTGCGGTAAATAACAAATATGAAATGACTTAATCTTAGCGGTACAGAGCAGCGAGGCGGCGCGAGCGATAACCGTAGGTAGATAGGTACTTATGACTGCCAGTGCAAGCTTGAACTAACGCGCATAGCAACAAGGTCGTACCTACACGATGGTCGCTGTCTAGGTTCAACTATTATTTCAGAGATTAAGTATTGCGTAATATCCATTCAAATCAAAACACCTTCGTATGAATTGGGATGAGATGCGAGCGAGGTAGGTACAGCCACGTGTCCACCCACGCAGGTACTAGGCAAATACGACGCGAGCCGAGAACAACGTAATTGAAAAAAACAAAACAAAGCCAAATGCGTTAGGTATTACACTGTGCCTATGCACTAGGGTGTCTGAGTATACCTAAGATCTAAGCCTAAATGTCTGGATGCGGGGTTTTCTACTAAAATAACCAGGCACTTAGGTGCGATGCGAAAATTGCGAACTACGATTAAGTGTTGATATGATACCTAACCTATTTATGTATTAGGTAGGTACAATGCGAGCCAGCGGCGAACGGACAACAAATCTAATCCTAAGTGTCTGGATGCGGGGTTTTCTACTAAAATAACCAGGCACTTAGGTGCGGTGCGCTCATTCCCATTAGAATAATAACAAAATACGAACTACGGCTAAGAATCCGGCTCGATCCGGACCAAAAATGGTGGCGCTTGGCAGCGTGCGGTAATGGACTGTATTGCGGGAAGTAGCTAACTGTTCTATTGACGCTTTACACACAAAAGACAGGTGGCCGGGCTGCCGCGGATTCGATCCAGGCAGTGAATGCAGCCCGAGAAATTAGGAGAGGATGCACTAACCTTCACGACACACGTGTTTTCATCGCAGCCGGTACACGGATCTTCTCTTCCTTGCTCAGGAGCTGCCGTCAGCATCACTAGATCGCTTGAGGAACACACGAGAGGCACAATCCGATCGGTAAAGGTCTATGAAGCGGTAAAAATGTAACAAATATTATACATTTCTGAGAGACGCGAGCGCGGTCCGTCCGTCTTTACGCTGGCTAGTTCAAAGCGAGACTGAGTGTCTATATTTCACAAATGGCGGACGGAAGCTACATCTATGGTTAGTGCGGAAGAGGAGACGGGTATAAAAGGAGTGTGTTTCCGTGTCAAAAATACAGTTTCCACTTCGGCGCAACCAATAGCCGTGGTCGTATATCACTTTGTCTAACAAAAATAATCATTTTAGGAAAAGTGACTATGTTAAAGTGAAAATATCGCGGATATAGATACGAGTCTTATTTTAAAAAAGTTGGGTAAAAATCTTACTTTTCTTTGGTTTTAATACACTATCTATTTAAGTTTAGTCGGTAACTACACCATATCTTTTGTTTTTATAACATTACTGTCCATCCCAAGGTTGCCTGGAAGAAATCGCTTCAGCGATAAGGCCGCCCATTGTACATTGAACTGTATACATGCTACCTACTTGTCCTACTGTAAATCTGTTGGTGTACAATAAAGAATTATCTATCTATCTATCTATTTAAAATCAAACAGTGTAAGAAACGATAGAGTTGACACCTCTCGGCGCTTTGCGTGCCAGGCATACAACTCTTAATAATAAATAAGACAAGTCTTATTAGAATGGGGACAGAATATTTCTTGATTTTTATCGAAAAATAAAAATAATTTTAATAGAGACACATAACGAATCGTAAAATTGGAAGTTTACAACCTCTAAACCATTTGGATAATTGTTTTGACTAACTACTTATGTTGTGTATTCAACGATGGTACTTGCAACTTTCAATAGGCAGACTCCTGCTCGCATAAAAACCATTCTTCATTAATTTAAATTCTATTTTACCAATAAAAACTATTCTATGGCACATTTATAATATGCTACTTCTAATGTAGACATTATTATAGTACTTACTTATATGACTTAGCTATTAAGACCATAATTGTAAAACTAGTATTAGTACAATGTACAGCCCTCATTTTTGATGATAAATTATTATTATTATTATTATTATTATTATGGTTTAAGCAGGTGGTTTAAGTTAAATGAGTTTATTTATGTAATGATTTGAACAATAAAAAAAGTAGTAACATGGCCTCTTGGTTACCTCTCGGGTACGAAACCCTAAATACGGTATTTTCGAGACTCGATTACAATGTCAGCAGGCTCCCGGGTCGTGGGAATTCGGGGCACGAGACCTATATAACAATGTGTGCGTGTATGTACATTTATGGGGCCAGACAAGGGCCAGATGAGGGCGAGTGATTGCGACAGTGACGTCACATTTCACGTTGTGACAGTATTAAAATGCGGGACAACAATGCATGTGTTTCTTTGACAGTTTTTTTTTGAGTTGATATTGTATTGCAACAGAATAACTAGCATTTATAAGAAGTGTTTTTTCGCATTTTTCTCGGTCTATATAATCAATAATAAAAGTAATTTGTTATTTAATGAGGTATCTAAAAACCTATAATTTGGGACTGAATTTAATTTATACTTTTATTTGCTATACATATTTTTTTTTTCCATTACACAAATATATATTCAGTAATCTAAATCCTAAGTAATCTATACAGAAATAATTTATAAATATTAAATACAATAAAAATAAAATAACTATTATACAACTTATAGCTAAGAACAATTAAAATTAAGGCCTGGAATTCATTACCAGCTCACGTGTTTCCTTCTTCCTACAGTCCCGGGTCCTTTAAGCGGGGCGTGAAAAAGCATATGATGAGGCCGTCAAGCTGAGTGTCACCATTGTCACACGGTATGTGTAAGTAATGGTGACCCTCTTTTCTGGGACTTTGCCTTCAGCTTACCATCAGGCAAGGCGAAGTCCAATTGACGTGTCCTATATAAAAAAAAAAAAAAAAAAAAAAAAAATGCGTCGTAGAATTCCTCCGCATCGCATGCCTCTTGTGGTAGCGTTCCCAGAAGACTGGCAGCATTGCCACGTTGTATGGCAATGCTTATTCTCTGACCTAAAAAGAGGCCAGCCTTCTGGTCACGAGAAGCGTCGACCATACGCTTCGCAATCTCACGGAAGAGGTTGCGAGCGCTCGGACCCCATGACCCCAAAGTCTCGACTCCAAACGGCACAAATTCATAATCTCCGATGAGATTGGAGTATTTGCGTCGCTTGAGAGCCTCTGCAGAAGCAGCAGCAGCACCAGCACAGCCAGCCGTGCTAGATATATGGGTAGGAGCCATGGTATCAACGCATGTGGCGTCCCACACCAGTGTCCTACCCATCTTCCATGGCATTAACGACATGCCATCCGGTCTCTTGCCATCGTCACGCGCCAAACCGTTTGGTTCTAGTACAGCTGGTACACCGGCGGTGACAAGAGCACGGCGGATTATGTCATTGAGGCTGGCGTGCCGTGGAATTCGCCCTGCGCTCCTGCAGCACGACAGACCATGGTGTCCGAATCTGTCAACGGCTTCTCCACAACGGCATTGATGCGATGAAATACACGGCGCACCTAAACGGAGACAAGTTGCGATGCGGAAGGTAGTGTCATCTAACATAGTCCCTACGTTAGATGACGGAAGAGCTTGTAGCCAAAGACCCGATTCCCACACTCCAACCGCCAGTAAACGGGCACGCTCAGCAGCATTGGAACATGTATTTAGTAATTTTTTTCCAACTAAGCTGCGGCGGCGACGCTGTGAGAAAAGGTTCCTTGGTAGATCGGTGTTTGGACATGTAATTTTCCAAGCGTTCACTGCATCAGTCTTACACAATACTTCAGAATTAACTAGTGTAGGTGCAAGGATTTTCCTAGTTAATTCTTCGGTACTGTGGACTGAAGACAGGAACGCTGGTAAGCTGACATCTGAAATTTTGCGAATACCGAGCCCACCCAAGCGAATCGGTAGAGTCGCTTGTAGTAAAGCTCGGTCATCCAAGGCCACATTTAAAATTTTGGTGAGGGTATTTTCTATAATTTCGTCTATTTTTTTCAAAATTGTTATATGTTTAAAAAATGGCGTTGATCGTAGGGCGTGGGTGAATTTTGGAACGAATAGGCAATACCGAAGAATAGTGAAAGCCGAGTGTATATTAATTTTGAGTAGGCGATCCGAAATGTCACTAAAATTTTGAATTTTTTCCTCTATAAATGAGGAATAGGTATCTTCTAGGATTGGGGACCCGAGGAGACGTAAAGAGTCTTTTTCTAAAATTTTGATGGTGGGAGCTATGGAATTGAATTTAGAGATAGTAGAAATTTTGTCCGAAACGTCGTTTAAAAAAATCTCGCATTTGCTGTCATTTAGTTCTAAAACAATTAATCTAAATTCCTTTTTAATAAATGCCAAATCTTGTAAAACTGTCTCCACATCTCCCCCTAGAGTCCCATCGTCTAGGTACCATACATTAAATTTAGAATTTAACCGCCGAATAATGGGCTGAATAATAATTTATACTTATATATTATATATATTATAATTATAATCTATACTAATATTATAAAGAGGAAAGATTTCTATTTTTGTATGTAACGAATAAACTCAAAAAGTACTGGACCGATTTTAATAATTCTTTTTTCATTAGCAAGCTACATTCTTCGTGAGTAACATAGGCAACTTTTTATCCCCATATTCCCATGGGATCAGGATTTACACGGGTGAAACCGCGGCGCGGTGCTAGTTGTTTATATTTTGACTTACTTTTAGTTATAGTTGCAGTTTAGTTAGGCAATATCTTATTTTGCAAGGCGTATTTTATGGTAACAAACTAAAATATTAAGCAGAATTGGGAAGAGTTGGACGACCTTGTCAAATAGCCTGTTAATGTAGTAATACAATGTTGTCATAATACGCTTCTGACGTACTATAAAGAAATTCTTTTATAACCAGATCTACGGCAACTGAAGCTCACATGTTAGGTACTCGATGCCGCACCCGATCATCCTGTCAAGGCAGCTTGACTGGGTGATTTCCTCGGCCTGTTTTGTTATTTGGTATTTTTTGTTCCAGGAATATATACACTACATTCGATTAAAACAGAAAAAAATGGATAAGAAAAATTGAAGAAATGGAAAAAAAAATCGATATCGCCCTCACCGTTGCCGCAAGACTAAATACAGGAAAATTTGGATGAATTCAGGTGAGGTTCAGTGGCTCCGTAGTTAGAGCATTCCCTATGAAAAGGAATGCTCGCTGGTTCGAATTCTGCCTGAAACGATTATTTTTTTTCTGCCTTAATTGATATGAATAGTTAGCATACTAATTGCTTTAAAATTTCATTAAATTATATACAACATTACTTATTTTGTATAATGATTATTAATAAGTATTAACTATTTTACTGCTAATCGTTTTTAATTACTGAAGAGTGGTACTAAAGCATCTTACAAGATGACTCCCACCAAGATGTTACACAAAAGACGCGAAGTTTTGACTCGAACTTAGAATCTTAACGTCGGATGCAGCTTGAAATCCATAGTTATGTCGCGAGATTTCCCGCCTCTAGTACAGGGGTTACAAACTCACTGTTAATTTTTTTTGATACAGTTAGAGAAACTTGAGATACGCTTAAATTCTTGTTATTATTATCATACTATGTGACATCATTGTTTGCTAATCTGGTTGAAATATGGCGGAATCCTAAAGTATTACCTTCTTGTAGTAAAACATACATACATATAATTACGCTTTTATCCCCGGAGGGTTAGGCAGAGGTAAATAAACACCCATATTTCACCAATCATTAAATTCGGTCCCACGTATTAGGGGGTCAGTCTATTGTTGACTCAAGACATGCGTCACAGCCAGAGTCTGAGCTAAATATATCTGTCTGATGTTAAACAGCACTATCCCTTAGTCGCCTTGTACGACATCGCATGCGAAGAGATGGGATGGTTCAAATTCTACTCTGCCGGGGACCATCTTTGCAACTATACATATATCGCAATAAATACACAAGTGAAACAGAATCTACCATAAGAAACTCCGAAGATATCTTTATGGGTCCGATCACCTTTCTCTTAATTTGTTGTATTTGGCTTTATTGAAGCGGCTATCGTCTTAGCCAGAAAGACTGCGTCAAAGCCTCGTCATATGATGATACCGTCAAGCTAAGTGTTACCATTGTGACATAGTTCATGTATGTAATGGTGACCCTCTTTCCTGAGTCTTTACCTTCAGCTTATCATCATGCAAGGTCTAATTCACATTTATTAAGAAAAAGATCTTGAAGGAGCATGGATCCACATAACACAAAAAATAACCCAAATACAATATAAAAAATATCTGTTATTACGATATTGTTCGTTACCCCTGCTCTAGTTACTCTTGTGATATTAATATTTGATGTGCTAATACAGATCCTTGTTAGAGGAAATGTGGTTTACAGTAATCTGTATTGCGTGGATTTTGTCTCTATGTAATCAATTAATTGTATTTATTTGTTGAAAAGAAACAAATAATTCGTACCAATATGCGAAAGTACTTCTGTCTTTCTTTATGTTACGCTTTCACGCCTAAACCGCTGAACCGATTTTGATGAAATTTGATATTGGGGTAGATTAGACCTTGAGAAAGGACATAGGCTATGTTTTATTACGATAACCGACATCCACGCGGGCGGAGCAGCGGGGAACGGCTAGTAATAAATAAATCGCGATAGAATCCGTTGCAAATATTTTTATTACAATGAGTGATATTCATGTTTATAGCATCATTGGAAGTTTTTATAATTTTTTTATTCGTTAGTCATGTAATTATCAGATTTTTTTTCTTACAGGTATAGAACCAGTAAGAAAAGAAAATCTACTACTGCCTCGCTAATCTTCAAATGTAAATACGGAACAGCACCAACTTTTCTGACCTGTTAATTTGATGACAACCTATTACCAGGCCATCTGTGCGATTATTCAGAGGCTTTTATTACATTATGTCAAGTCGCTTTCCATAATCTAATTTTCGAGAATTAAACTTCAAAAATTAATCTTTAGAGAACGCGGATATTGACAATATTTATTATTATCCTCGCTTTTATTTGTTACAGGAATTGTAAACCACTAGCGTGAAGCAGTCTTATTATTATTATAGAAAAGGGAATATTGTGCGACCAAGTCATGCGTGTGACCGCGTCACCCTTGAGGAAAAGGCGGCGTGAAAAATAAAAGAAAGAAAAGATAAAAATATAATAAGAACGCGGGAATATCTACTGCTTATTGATTTAGATATGAATGTATATATTTGATACTATGGTAGAGGCATGTAATATAAAATATACGTTATTTTATTCCAGATAAATCAAATCAAATCATTTATTTGCATAATACAGGTATTGGGATGGTACATTTATAACCTCTTAGGGTGTGCAAATATTTACATGCAACATGACAATTTTGACATTCTTATTGATTAGAGATAGTGATAAATTAAGTAATAATAATGAGAATTAATAATATAAAATTTAGTCACGTCAATATTAACAATGTCAAAATAATAAGGTTAAAAATTAATAATGTCAAAACAATCAATAATGTCAAAATTAATAATGTCAACTAGATAAATTAAGAAGGATAATCACATTTTAATGTCACGAGTACCTACGAATCAATGGAAAGTAAAAAGTAGTAATTAACTACCTAATAGCAATTAAATATTTTGAACTAACAAATTATAATTTATCTTGGAGGAAGCTCTTTACATCATAGTAACATTTATCATTCAGAAGTTTTTTTAGATTCTGCTTAACATTTGACTCTTTTATAGTTTTTGGCAGTTTATTATATATTTTAGGAGCCATGGCGAAAACACTGTCATGCATTAGAGTAGTGTTAGGCTTGCTGAAATATATGGTATCGCCCAATTTTAGAATACAGCGAGTACTTTCTGCAACACGCCACTTTTTGATCCATTGGTTGAATGATAAACTATGTAGTAGGGCATCGCCAGATCATCTGTCAACCTGTTCAGATGTCCCATAGTTTATTAATTTTCGTTGCCACTCTAAGTTGTGGGTTATGTGTGTGGTGATTTATACAAGAATAAGTTCACAGTTCAGAAAAAATCCAGAGGTAGTGAATCCATATATTGCTATTTCTTCACTATTCCTTTTGTGAACCACGAGGGAATTTTTTAGTCATCTTTTAACAATGCTTTGATCTCTAACGTATATTTACTAGAAAGTTTTCCTGCTTTAGTATAACTTTAACTGGTAGTAAAACTAACTGCTATTCAGACTGTCGAGAAAGAACTCTAGGAAATCCTATCTGGACTGCAAATCTAACTAAAAATCTCACGATCCTAGCAAAAGGATGCGAATGCCTCTCGTATATATCTGCTACAGGACCAATATCAATCAATCAATCAATTAGCCCACCGCAGTACACTGCTGGACATAGGCCTCTCCCAATGTGCGCCATTTTCTCCGATCCTCCGCCTTCCACATCCAGTCTGTCCCAGCCACCTCACTGTCTGTCACAGGACCAACAATGACACCTAAATTTCAGAGCCCTAGCTATCTAGATATACATAAAGTATACTATATAACTAGTAGTATAAAGGCTTGTATTGAAGTTAGATTAAACCGAATCAGAGCAAGCCACTCGACGTGAACGAAACGTCTAAGAGGTCCAGCCCTACTCCAAACTTTGAGTACTCGAATAATGGGGACGAATAATTGAATTTTAACCAATTCTCGCGGACGTCTGTATATTAAGAACCATCCAGCGTATCAAGATCCCAAACCCGTCTACAAACAAACATAAAATATGACGGAGAATACGTTTAAAAGCGAATCTCGAGGGTCTATCAATTTGGTTGTCATGCCAGCCATCCCAGGACTTTCTCTAAGGGTCTGTCGCAATAAAATGCACTTAAAGTAGTGTCTGTAAGGGCTTTGTAGGAAGAAATAAAGTTATTTTAGAAGACAGAAGTGCTATGTGTTCAATTGAAACCTTCCATTAGTAATCTATTGCGTGTGTGGTTTATTAAAAGGTACTTACTGGAATTGAAATTACTGGATCGCCTATAGAGTTCAGTTGGATTGAGAAATCTGTTTTATTTAATAATGTTAAAGAGACTATACGCGTTCATAGTATAGGTATATAACATTCACATCCTAGCTATGTATCTTAAGAGGTGAAAATCTGCGTAGGTATGATAATAGCAATTAACAACAAATTTGGAGATTCAATCATTCTTAATCCCATTAAAATTTGAAGGGGAATCGATACTGCGAAGCTACCTTGTTAATTGTCTCGAGTGTTTGTTTATTGTTTGCGATTCTCGATAACTGTCTACAACTCTTCGATGCTAAACATTTTATTTTATTTATAAGATCCATTTCAATTGCTTAGAAAACAATAAACCCCACTTTTGTTTCATCCTTTATTTATTTTCTTTTTAACTTTTTCAACAGTTTTTTGTGAATTTATTTCGAAGTTAGAATTTTCTGAGGTAATTATAATTCCTGCTCATTAAAGAGCGAGGATTTGATGCAAGATTGCTTTTTAAGGTTGAGTGGTTGGACGTATGTCACTCTCATAAAAACAGTATAAGAGAAATCAAAATGAAGAGAAGGAGTAAGGTCCAGCCTCGGAAGTAAAAGTCACGAATGCAAATGGGAACAAATGAGGAGTAATAACAATTGGCTGGAACTTTTCACGTTTAATAATTGATGTAGGCAGCGCATTCAACTAGTATCTAGCTAGTGTGAAATGATTTAAGGAAAAAATATCGACTTCATCAACATTTTCAATTTAATGTTTGGTCAATGAAATTTTCATGGGCAGTTTGTCACTTATAATATTCAATGAAAAAATTTAATAATAAAGTTTGTGACGTAAGTACGAAGAATCTAAGAATCAATTTCACGTATTCAGTTTAGACATATAAAGAGCATATCAAATCAAATCAAATCAATTAGCCCACCGCAGTCCACTGCTGGACATAGGCCTATCCCAATGTGCGACATTTTCTCCGATCCTCCGCCTTCCGCATCCAGTCTGTCCCAGTCACCTTTTTCAGGTCGTCCGTCCATCTGGCTAGGGGGCGTCCTACCTTTCGTTTACCTTCTCGCGGTCTCCACTCTAGGAGCAAATTTTGGCATTCATATGTGATGAGCGCCAAAATTTTACAATTATGTTAAGAAATATTAATGTTAATAAACCATTGGAAATTATTCTTTCGCTGGTTCGGTAAGTTAGTTCTACTGAGAAGATACCAGCAAGAAACTCAGAGAACTATAGAGAGAGAGAGATTATAGGTTGCTCGTATCGCTCGTTTCTGTGCTAGAAATATAGTCTCAATATCGGCAGCTGAGCCCCACAGTAGTAGACCTTATGACATAACGCTATGAAAGTAGCTAAAATAAACCAATCGTGCAGTTTCCTCATCAGTCAGTCAGTCTTTCTATTTTTTTCTACGATTTAGGAAACATGTTTTAAGTTCTTAAGTAGTGCCACCAGACGATTTTTCACGCCGTAGCTGCTGCTACGGCAGTGTCAGCAGTGTCTTCTATACAAGATACAAATTCGCTCCTGTGTGGAATACTGCTCGCATCTCTGGGATGGTACAGCAAATTACTTACTAGATTCTCTCGACTGGTTGCAGCGACGTGCGGTCCGCATCATTGGGAATCCCGAGGTCACAAACACCCTAGAACCTTTACAGATGCGTAGAGATGTTGCGTCCATGGCTGTATTTTACCGTCTGTACCATGGTGGGTGTTCTGATGAACTCTTCCAATTAGTCCCACCCTTCCCTTTCCTACACAGGACAACACGTGCAGGTCTTAGACGTCACCCGCACACGGTGCAGAATATCCGATCAAGAACCAAGCGGTTCCGTGACTCTTTCCTCTGTCGCACCATTAAGGCCTGAAATTCATTACTAGCTCACGTGTTTCCTTCTTCCTACAGTCCCGTCTTCCTACTTCCTACGGTCCTTTAAGCGGGGCGTGAAAAAGCAAATGATGAGGCTGTCAAGCTGAGTGTCACCATTGTCACATGGTATGTGGAAGTAATGGTGACCCTCTTTTCTGAGAATTTGCCTTCAGTCTACCATCAGGCAAGGCGAAGTCTAATTGACGTGTTCTATATAAAAAATAATAATAATAATAAAAAAAAACTTCCGTATCCAATTTCAAATGTAGAGCATAATGCAAAATAGGATACGGAGGTTGGCACTGCAATTGGGTTATACATATTATGATGGTTTACGATATTTTCCCATGTGAAGTCGGGGCTGACGGCTACGCTAAAAAAATTACAAATGACTTTCTACTTTGACACCTATTTCAAAAAGATCTTAAGTCTCTGACATATATTCAAATTATCAATCGCCATTTTTTTCCTAATCTGTATCTAATCTCACTTTCGTCGCCTTCATTTATCAAGACGTCTGTAGGTATGGTTCTACTCATTTTTCAAAGCGATCTCTGATTGGACAGGCACGTCAGGTGACGTCACGTTGGCAAAAGTTATTAAATCGCGTCATGATGTCGCTACCTTCAACTTTTGATGAATTGAAGTGCAAATGAGATAGTTGTAGTATTATATATGAAGTGCAAAAATAATAACATATCTTTGTGCCGTTGAAGACATTTAATTGTGTGAGTACTTCCATTAAAGAATGACGACCTGAAAAAAGGATGCAGACGGTAAAGGTTCGAGAGCTATGGCGAACACTGGAAGAGGGCTACATCCGGCAGAGAACAGCGATATAAGTACTAATTGACTGATTGAATCGAGTCGACGGCCTGATTCACCCTGGTGAATCAGTTATGAATGAAGCAATGAGTTTTAGTAATTTTTCGTTCCTTCATTACCATTGAATCACAATGC